>OW618045.2:3158123-4358123 GCA_939531255.2 Thera britannica
TTTGCCAGTGACATTTTGGAGGGTCTAGTATATGTTTATGTAGACGATATCATAATAGTCAGTTCCGATTTGAAGGCACATTTAGTATTGCTCGAGAGGGTTCTAGAAAAGTTGAAGTTCGCGAACCTAACCGTCAACTACGAAAAGTGTCAGTTTTTTAGGAAGTCTTTGCAGTATTTGGGGTATATTGTAGATGAGCATGGTTTACGGACGGACCCAGAAAAGGTCCGTGCCATTTTGGATTTTCCCATTCCAAATTCTGCAAAAGAGGTGAAGATGTTTTTAGGAACGGCTTCATGGTATCGTAGGTTTATTAGAGATTTTGCGTCAATAGCCGCGCCGTTGAATGCGTTGACATCAACCTCCAAGAAGGCTCCGCCGTTCAAGTGGAATGAAGAAGCAGAGAGGGCATTTACCAGGCTGAAGGAAGCTTTGGTATCGTCACCAGTGTTGGCGTGCCCCGATTTTGACAGGCCGTTTTTCGTGCATTGTGACGCTTCATCATTCGGCATAGGAGGCATGTTGACACAGAAGCTCGATGACGCAGAACACCCTATAGCGTACGTCAGCCGATCGCTTTCGAAGGCGGAACGCAACTATAGTGCTACGGAGCGAGAAGCGTTAGCTGTAATTTTTGCAGTAGAGAAGTTTCAGGCGTATTTGGGTTCTAGGCATTTCACAGTAATAACGGATCATGCATCTTTAAAATGGTTCATGCGGCTCGAAAATCCTACAGGTAGACTGGTCCGCTGGGGCTGCAGGCTGTCACAGTTCGATTTTCACATAGAACACAGGAAAGGCTCAGACAACGTGGTTCCGGATGCTCTCTCGAGGTTGCTCAGGGTAGATGCCATAGGAGACACAGCGGGAACGGCACCAGATCCATGGTATGATAATATCCTACAGAATGTACAGAACAGCCCGAGTCACTACCCAGCGTACCGGATAGAAGGAGACAAGCTGTACCGATTTTCGAAGGCCAAATACTCTTTGATGGAGGAATTCGAGTGGAAGGAGGTCCTTTCACTCGACAGAAGAAGAGAAATCATCAGGGAAAACCACGAACCTCCAACAGCAGCGCATTTAGGGGTCTTCAAGACACACAGGAGGATATGTTTACGTTATTACTGGCCAGGAATGTTTAAGGACATCAAGGAGTATGTAGAGGGATGTGACACATGCGCGGCATACAAATCCAGTAACCGCGCAGTTCCAGGTCTAATGGGCAAACCTAAGGTTTGTCACCGTCCGTTTCAGGTTTTGTCGGTAGATTTGGTAGGTCCTTTACCTAGGTCTAAGTCAGGTTTTGTATATATTTTTGTAGTCACTTGTTGTTTCTCAAAGTACACTTTGCTATTCCCACTTCGCAGAGCCACAAGCGCACTGGTGTCGAACGCTTTGGAAAACGGTGTTTTCTTAATTCACGGGGTCCCGGAAACCGTGATTGCGGATAATGGAACGCAATTCACGGGGACCGAATTCCGTACACTTTTGAGAAAGTACAGAATCCCAAAAACGCATTATACACCACGCTACACGCCACAGGTGAATTTAGTGGAACGCTATAACAAGACGGTCATGACGGCCGTGGCGGCGTATGTGAAAGACGACCACAGGTCCTGGGATCAGAACATCCATAAGATCCAATTCGCCATTAATAGCGCCGTGAACGAAACCACCAAATTCTCACCATTTTTTCTGGTTCATGCCAGAGAACCGATTGTGGATGGATCGCACTACACGGCTACAGAAGAGGAATATCAACCTGGAATGCCACGGGAAGAGTTTGCAGGAGAATTAGGTCTCCTGGCAGACATTTTTGCCACAGTGCGGCAGAACATACTCAAGGCACACCAGGCGAACACGAGAACGTACAATCTCAGGAGAAGAGAAGCGACAGTGAAAGTAGGGGACATCGTCTGGAAAAGAACCCATCCGCTCAGCGACGCGGCAAAGTTCAAGATGGCGAAGTTATGTCCTAAGTACGAGAAATGCAGGGTGAAAGTAGTACTGTCACCACTGGTCTTCGAGTTAGAGGACATGGACGGGAAGATTTTAGGGTCTTGGCACATGAAAGACCTAAAGGTTTAGGGTTTCACAACACCACAGTAGGTGTTGTGAACTGTAGGTAAATATTTGGTTTGGTTTTGTTTTGTAAGGCAGTAGGAATTAATGATAACTCATTTTTCTTGTAGATTTTGGTTTGTTTTTTTTTGAAAATGTTTCGTTGTATGTCTAAAGGGCAGACGGGTGAAAGGACTACATAGGACCAGGCGTGAGATGGAGTTAGGTTTCTTGCAGGGAGGAGCAGAATGGATGAGCAGAGCGTACCCACCACAAAGGGTAGGGTACGTACGGGCGAGAGGACGCGTACCCACGGTTCCACGTAGGGTATCGCTAGGCGTGAATGGTGATGTTTGTAAAGAGGGGTACGTAAGAGAGAGATGCGCATAATGAGAGATGAAGCATGCAAGATTGATGGATGGATGGCGATAAGAAAGGGGAGGCAAGAGGAACAGGTATCGACGTCGCCGCAGATGGGTCCACTCCGATAGCCGGTCTCCCACGATAAAGACGTTTTGTTTGTATTTTACGGTTCAAGGTCGAACTGATTGTTTCAGCTGCACAAGTGACGACTTGAGAAGACAGCTAGTTTTGGGATGCAACGCCGTGGTAGAAGGTGTCTCCAGGCGTGGAGGGAATGTACAAGGATTGTATAAAGTTTTTTTTACAGGAGAATTTGTTTTAGGCTAGTTTAGTAGATAAGGAATTGTACGATTTTTTTTACAGTGATAAGGGTTTTGGTTTGTTCTTATATTTTTTTTTTGTTCGTCAAGTTTATTTTGAGTTGTAATATGTGTATATGGTTATAGTTAGATATAAAGCTTTTCATTTCAGTACCAGCGCTGAGGGCAGCGCAGTTTCACTAAGTGTAGTGAAACTTTTAACGGCCGGGGGGGTATTGTAGCATTTCATTTGTTTTGGCAGAATAGTTTTTCGTATCAGTCGAAAGCAAATGGAGAGCTATTTAAATTTACGCGCCAAGACGCAAGTTGGTGAGTGAGTTGTTGAAACGTTGCAAGGGCGACCTCTGGCAACGAATAGAAACACTAAAAATGGCTAGGCAGATGGCTGGCGAAGAGCGCCATCTGTTAAGTAGTAGCCGCAAAATGCAGGATTTGACAGATGTCAACACTTTTGTGGGTAGCGATGTTCGTATCGAACGGTGTCTACTAGTGACATCTGTTACGAAGTAGTCGCATGTCAGTAGGGTCGGAGAAGGAGAGAAATAGGGCTTAGCTTGAGTTGGTAAAGGACAACGTTTTCACCATCAGTAAGACGCAAGAGCCTCCATTGGCGAGTAGTGTAACTAACTAAGAAATAAACGATATTTGCGGGTGAATAGAAATAATGTGGTTGGGTCGATGTGTGAAGCGAGCTCGCAATTACAGACATTAAAAATGCTGGCCGGAGAGACGTAAATGCCGTGGATTATTGGCAAGTGTTCTGGAATATTCTGAGCGGAAGTTTGTGGCTCGAGGTGCGGGGTATGTGGTAGCAAAGGTGATAAAGGCGCGTGCGGAGCCGCCGGGGGCATTCGACGGAAAAAACGCCGAGCCTAGCAGAATCGCCGACGAAGCGGCACCAACCAATACCACCACCGCGTGCCCAGAGACGAGCCCCAGCACACGAAGCCAGCATTCTCGCTGCCGATACGAGCCGACTGCAAGCTGGGCGAGCGCCCATTTCTGTTTGCTGACACCGTCTGCGTGGCGCCTCCCTTTTGTTTCGCCTGTGCGGGGGCGCGAGACACGCGGCGGAGGCAGTCGGTGACTGCACGGCAGGGCACGTGGCGGCAGGGCACGTGGGTGACATCGCACGTGGACGATAAGCGCCCGTCGGCGATTCTGAGGTGGGCCAGTGCCAATTTATTTTTATGCGGAAGGAGTAGGCGCGTCAGGACAGTTCTCCGTGGAGTCCTGGTCTGTTGTTTGTTGCCAAAAGATTGTTTGCTGCCGTAGAGAGTGCTATTTTTGTTGTCAATAATTGTTTGTTGCCGTAGAGAGTGATATTTTGGTTGCTAGGGGGTGACTCACAAGGTAGTTTTCTGTGGGTTTTATTTAATTGGGTCATCCGGGGACTAATGATTGGTAAATTCAAATATTCACACCTCCGATACACTAAGCAGTAACCTCTCCCTGAATAAATTTGTGCTCGCTTGAGAGCGATGGTTTGGATAAAGTTTGAACATATGGTCACTAAACATCCCGTGTAAATAATATAAGCATTATTGAATTTTATGTAAGAATAGGAACGTTTCCACAAGGTCATTGAACCTCTCATGTATTTATGATAGCCATTGCTTACATTTTATGTAAGGGAATATATTGTTATTCCCTGAGGTCATTAAACCTCTCATCTATATAAAGATGTCCCTTTAAATTTCTTTGTTCAATCCCATGTCAGAGAACGTAGCGTTCAATGTATTTGCAACTTGTTGATTAGTAGTAGGTTCATTTGTAAGAAAGATAGTCTGGCATGTGGATAACCTCTATTATGGTTAATAGCTGAGCATATAAATTTGTAGTTAAGTAGCTATTTGAGCTCACTTTAAGGTTATGTAAATGAAGGATCACTTTAGGATTATATAGTATATAAGATAGCATAGCTGTGCAGTTTCAATTTTTAATTCCTAAGCTAACGAACATGTCATGTAAGAGGTATGTGTTGTTTAAATAAAACTCTGTAACTGATTTCTAACATTTATTTTATTTTAGTATAAAAATCTTTTGTGCGGTAGGAACATCGAACCCCAACTGAGCTAGTCAGGGCCAACGCAGCCGAAATAGTCGGTCTGCCTGTCTGCACCCAGTTTTCCACCGTTACAGATGATAAAGAGGATATCTCGGGGGAAAAAATTTAACTTGGATGTGACGGAAGACTTGGGATCCACTGGTCATCATCTCATAATACTCATCAATGTGCAGATCCTCCATCATCGGAGTGCCGGCAGCTTGTTCGTAAGACGGGGGTAGCTCCTCGCGGCAGGTGAGATCCGGCATGGAGGAGTGCCTGGACACTTCCTCGTCATCGTACTCGATGAAAAGTTGAGTGGGTACCGGACCGTCGGATTGTACAGTATGCTGGCTTCCATTATCAACGGCGGAAGATGAAATTTTTTCGCCATGTCGTTCAAATTGAAAGTGTATACTACTTGATTATTTATCAACCCTGCTTGCGCCGTGCAGTGTCCCGGATCTTTGTTAGCGCCCGTTGCCAGCCCTTCTAATGTTTTACCGTATATTTTTTCCGGATCCACGTCTTTTCCCATTGTCACCGGACACATACTCTCTAGCGATTCCCATATTCCTATCGTCGTTTGTGAATTTGCATTTGCATAGTTTACCGCGTTCGTAGCTGTTATGAACGGCGTTCTGTTACCTTGGTTTGTAATCTTTATGCCTACTTTTGTCACACTCGCCGTATGGAACACTCTCGTCATGTCCTTGTATTCCTTTTCCGTCATGTAGAAAAATATGTATTGCCAAGGCAGACTGTTTATGTACGTGTGATACTCTAATTTTTGATTATCTTTCTTGCAATACGCCTTGCTGAACACTATCGCGAATGTAAACTTTTTTCTGAATTGAAAATTATGTTTTTTTCGTTTTGAACTCCACCTCCTATCACTGAACTTACGTTCGACGGCATGCTCGAGTCGCTGTCTATTGTTGCCCCTTCGCTAGTCACTCTCGGGTATAAGACTCCTGTGTATTTTTCGATTAGATATTTCATTCCTATACCTCCTTGCGCGAGATATTTAGCAAATGTTTCGTACGTGGAGTCCGGCTCTATCAACGATACTTCGAATAGGAATTTTTCGTCCACGTCTTTTTCGAATTTTGCAATGTCTTTGAAATCATTGAAATCCTTCTGCGCCTTGTCGTACGATTCGTCGTGCACTTTCGCCGCTGCGTCCAACGAATTCTCCGGTTCACCTTTCACTAACGAAATCCCGGGTCCCAAATATTTAAATCCCGGCAGAACCAGACCACTCTTATCCTCTTCAGGCGGAACGGACGTACTCGTATGGCCTCCGCCGACCAGCCCTATTTAACTGCTTTATGACGCAATATTTGCACACCTGTGTCAATATTATTCGACCTTGTACTCGAAGAGTCATCCATGCAAGTCTTTCACCACTAAACTTGGTTCATGATAGCCGTTTTGACATAACTGAAATAAATATTTTATTTGTATTAAATAAATGAAATATTTATTTAAACAAAAAAACTTACAATTAAACAAATATGTATTTACAAAATGTACAAAATACACAAGAAACAGTTGAGCTATCTGCAGACCGGTACAAACGATCTAAGATAGCTCAACTGATCCAAATCAGTACCAGACGGAAGCTTCCCCAAGATGCTGGCGGCATTGCCACGCTTAATAGCAATGCTTATACGCTGCGCCAGATACCCACCAGCCCTTGGGTCACGCGTCGCTTCGATCAGTCGCCTATACAGGGTTATTCATAATTAGCTGCAAATACTCAGGAATTAGGTTCAACAAATAAAATAAAAAATATATATGTAATTATTTTTTTTAAATTTTGATTTAAGTTTTTGTATCAAAATTTTATTTTTATTAATTTTTTTACGGCTATTGCATAATGATTGCCATGGAGAACAGGACGATGACCCACCCAGGCGGTGACTGAACGCAGTGTGTCGCTCACGGCGCGCGGGCGCGGATCAAAGGTCAAAATAGGTCAGGCGCCAATGATTCCAAAGGATATTCTTTGTCGATTTTCTCGGGATTTTCATAACAAAACTTAAAAAAATCATTTCATAAATATTTTTTATTTTATTTGTTGAACCTAATTCCTGAGTATTTGCAGCTAATTATGAATAACCCTGTATAGACAAAATTTTGAAGACCCGCGAGGCCTCGGTTTCCCACGGACCCAGAGTCTCAACCCCAAGAGGAGATAAAAATTAAATTAAAAAAAACATACGACAAAACGGTATGGCGTAATTTGTTGCCTGTTTGTCTAGGCACCAAGCCTAGACAAACAGGCAACACAGGCTCTTGGTCACGTGGAACTGGCACCTAGACTCAACTGAATAACAATTTTCTATATTTTTTTGGTGATGGAAGCCTTAATTGCTTTTGTAAAAAAACAATTAATAAAAATTAACAAAACAATTGTATCAAACGAGTGTGATTGGAACTGCTGGAAGGGCGACCTAGGTGCATGTATCTCGATCAGATCGCAGACGTTTTAGAGAAAGGTCAGGTTAGGAAACCGACGAGCGAGATGAAGAATGTTATGAGAGTGAATGAAGCGAAAGAGGTGTGTCAGGATCGTAGCAAGTGGAAATCCGTCATCTCAACCATCTTATGGGAATAAGGCGTGATTATAATAATATGTATGTGTGTATGTAAGATATAGAAATTTTCTTCAATTTTCTCTAAAAATAAATAATAAATACTTTTCAAATCCGGCTATTTCACTCAATTTAAAATTCATCCGTTCTTAGCTCTAAATGGGAGTGGCTACTTAAATTAAGTTTGCTAGTTTAAATTGGTCAAAGAGAAAGTGACAATTTTGCCTTGTAATCAGGTCAAGAACACTTTGTGGTGCGCCACGTTTCTCTAATTAGTGTTTCAGATGAAAGAGTTTTGAGATGATACTTGAAGAGATAGTGAGTCTCTTTATAAGCTTAAATACAGGTAGGTACTTGCTGTAAAAGTACCACGGTAATTTAATATTTATATTCATATTATTTATTAAATAAACGAAAGAGTTTTAAGAAAATACTTGAAGAGCTAGTGAGTCCCTATTCAGGCGTAAATATAAGTACTTGACTGTAAAAGCCTGAAAACCAGCGCTGCTTGTGATGGGTTCATACCTCACTAAGCAGCATAAGCTGAGTCAGGGCCTATTTGGCATAGCATGTACCCAGCGCGGGACGTAGCTCATTTTTCTTTCTTGTGTGTTACATTTTTATTTTTTACTAGCTGTGCCCGCGACTTCGTCCGCGTGGTATAGTGTCTATGGGTAGCATTTTTAATTTGCAGCGGAAGAAAACAGTAATTAAATAACAACGTCATATTCGCGTGCACGTGACACAGTCGTCTGCCCTCTTACTAAACTTAGACATATGGCGTCGTACTACGCCACACTTTCATCCCCCCCACATTCCCCCCGCGCTCCCCCCAGACTCCCCTCCACAATCCCCTCCACACTCCCCCCGCACCTCCCCTCCACACTCCCCCCTGTACTCCCCTCCACACTCCCCCTGTACTCCCCCCGCATCCCCCCTCGCTCCTCCCCTCCACACTCCCCCCTGTACTCCCCTTCACACTCCCCTCTGTACTCCCCTCCACACTCCCCCTGTACTCCCCTCCACACTCCCCCCGCACCTCCCCTCCACACTCCTCCTGTACTCTCCTCCACACTCCCCCCGCACCTCCCCTCCACACTCCCCCCACACCTCCCCTCCACTCTCCCCCTGTACTCCCCTCCACACTCCCCCCGCACCTTTTCTCCAACTCCCCCCTGTACTCCCCTCCACACTCCCCCCGCACCTCCCCTCCTCACTCCCCCTGTAATCCCCTCCACACTCCCCCCTGTACTCCCCTCCACACTCCCCCCGCACCTCCCCTCCACACTCCCCCCTGTACTCCCCTCCCTCTACCGCAATAAAAAGTAGCCTATGTCCTTCCTCAGGCCCTCAACTATCTGTGTACCAAATTTCATTTCAATCGGTTCAGTAGTTTTGGCGTGAAAGCCACACAGACAGACAGAGTTACAAACGCATTTATAATATTAATAAGGATTATTACCTATTTTTTTTTTGTACTTATTTTAGTACCTAAGTAATGTTCCGTTCTGTGTACTTGTATTTTGTCAAATAAATAAATTTTCTTTCTTTCTTTCTAAAAGTACCACGGTAATTTAATATTCTTAATCATATTATTTATTTTAAAAAAAAGTAAAAACTTGTGAATAGGAGAGTGATGAGTATGAAATAAGGGTTTGCTCAACATCAGTGTGTAAACAAAAAATAAAGGCGTAAAAATCATAAGAATTTTTGATTAGGTATAGTGGCGGAATGAAAATGTTCGTCGATTTTCAACTTGACTTGTTCAACGTATCACGATCACCGAGTACTACCTTTTGAAACTGAATAGACAGAATACACCGATAAGTTAACGTCACAAATTATGTCAAAATGTGCTCATGATCAAGGCACTGCACTGGTGCAAGCGAAAACCGACACTAAGGTGACGAACATTTTCATACCGCGACTGCACAATTTTAATCTCGCCATTTCAAAGCGAGGTTTTGACTGAATAAAAACGGACTTTGATCACATCTGTTTGAACATGTTCGTATTATTCATCTGAATTCTTTTTTGTTTTATTAATTTCGAGAAGCGTGGTCCAACAATCCATAAAATTTATGGACCGAACCACAAGAAGGATTGCTAAAATTCCAAATTTACGATGTAATAATGGGAAAAGTACCTACGGATGTGAGTGGAAATAATTTTTGTTTTTGAGCATATTTATGTGATTACAGGGTGTGACGGACAATCGCACATTCATATACGGGCAGTATTTTTAAATTTATGGAGGAACGCTTTTTTTGTCGAAAAAACAATACAGTTTGTAAGAAAAAGAAATCAACATAATTTTCTGATTTTTTGATTCTGATGTATAAATTTATCTGTAAGGAAAACTGCCCTAAGTCGGTATCCAAAGATCCAAAAAGTTGTACCAATGTATAAATTTGAAGGTGTAAAAATAAACAATTTTTTACGTTCTCAAAATACTTTATTGTACACAAAAGAAGGCAATTTTAAATAAATATTATAAAGGTACATAGCCTGTTCTTTATGACCAATCTCTTCTAGACAACCTTTCAAGAATGAGGCCTCACGAAAATTAGACAGACTGATGATGCCGATAGTTCCAGCGAACCGGCTTGTATGATAAATGGCTTACCACACATTTTAGTAATATGAGAAGTAAAAAGCAAGGTTTCGGTTTTGATTCAAAGTTTCTGTCTAAAACATTTTACTGAATTTTAGAACTAAAATGCTAGCCTATTATTTATTCAGTTATAGCGTAGTAGGCACTTCGCAATCCAACTATTTCTAAATACTTAGATCTTTAATCAGATTTTGATTCAGATTTTAACATTTAAATATTTTAGTAGCTAGATTTAGTATTTTTGCTAAATATTTATTATTTTTGATGTATTTAATTTCTATCAAACAAAATAAATTAAATCATTAGCATCTGCGTTATAAATATAGGTATGTGTTACTTATAAACAAAACTAAAAAGAAATAAGAAAATATAAAATGCTTCAGGAGTTTGATCGCCCTTAGAGATTCCTTCAGATCTTGTAAAACAAACAGGCCTTTGCATCTATTTTAGATGATTTATATAGCGGGCTACTTACTGGTGATTATTCATGCCCTACTTACAGGACGCTATAGTGCCTGGGACAGGATTTTAGATGGAATAGGCTTGCTCAGCACCTATACCATCCTGACAGGTTAGCCTGCCAAATCCACAGGAAAGACATGGTCAATACGTGCGTAGCTGAATAAGCCGCGGGTTTCCTCACGATGTTTTCTTTCAGATCTTTTAGTATAAACACAAGATTATTTTTATCTCTGAAGAAGTCTTCGTATCGTGCCACTGATTCTTTCGAACCAAGTATGTTAAAAGGATTTTAAGGGTTCCTCAAAGAGGCTGCTTTCGTGTGCTTGACACTATTTTCAAACTTTTTAGATTCTACGATATGCCGGTTTCCTCACGATATTTTCCTTCACCGTTTGAGAGCACTGGCATAGTGCACATACATTTTTCAGCATAAAATTTCATCGGTACGTGACTGGATTTGAACCCACGCCCTTAGGATTGGAAGGCCACCAGAGCCGCCACCACCGCGACCACCACCGCCACCACTAGGCCACCAGCGTTCTAACTAAAATTCTCTATAAATAAAAAAGAATTGATCTATTGAAACTTGATCGCGTACGTGCTTTCTCAAATCAACTCCCACAATTCATTTCAATCCAACATCTGTATTCTAACTCAAAGACCTCTACAGAATTCGTTTAACAGCATACACATCACACGGTAATTTAGAACTTAAACCTGAGTCTGAGTCTGCCTATTTGAACAGAATGTGTGCCTGTATCGTAAAATCCCAGTCATCTACACGGCACAGTACATAAAGGACACTAGAAACAGTAAAGTTACTGTATATTCTAGCCACTGAACAGAAGCTTCTATAGTTTGACGAGTAATACTCCAGTCATTTGGTATTTTTACTTGGAAAGCTTTCCGGGAGTTTTGAAAATTGGTAATTTTATAGATTTTGATATGCTCTTTCCAAATTTCAACTTTGCCACCTCGTATGTTTGCCGCTCGCGCCACCATATTGAAATAAAAGCAGCCAAGTGCGAGTCGGACTCGCCCATGAAGGGTTCCGTAGCACGACGAACTACAAGAACCTTTATATTATGTTACTTGATGTAACATAATAAGGTTCTTGTAGTTCGTCGAAAGGTAAATTGCGGTTTACGGTTTATGACGTATAAAAAAAAAACTGCTGACTAGATCTCGTTCAAACCAAAAATCGTTGGAAGTTTACATAGTAATGTACAACATATATTTTTTTTAGTATTATCATTCTCTTACTTTAGAAGTTAGAGGGGGGGGGACCAACTTTTTTCCACTTTGGAAGTGTCTCTCGCGCAAACTATTAAGTTTAGAAAAAAACGATATTAGAAACCTCAACATCATTTTTGAAGACCTATTCATAGATACACGTATGGGTTCGATGAAAAAAAAATTTTTGAGTTTCAGTTTCAAGTATGGGGATCCCTGAAATTTATAGTTTTTTTTTTATTTTTATGTTAAATTCTTAATGCGGTTTACAGAATACATCTACTCACCAAGTTTCATCAGTCTAGCTCTTACAGTTTCGGAGAAAAATGGCTGTGACATACGGACGGACAGACAGACAGACAGACAGACAGACAGACAGACAGACATGACGAATCTATAAGGGTTCCGTTTTTGCCATTTGGCTACGGAACCCTAAAAATGGCACCCAAAATCAGTTTTTTGATAATAACTCCTTTCCGGCACATTTTACAGGAAAAACATTTCTATGCAAAATAAAAGTAGAGAATTTTTTTTCCCTAAAATGAATAGTTTCGGCGTAGGAGCGCCGTAAAGTGTAATGACGAAAAGTTTCCAATCCTTTTTCTTTCACTTCAATAACTTCACTTTCTTGCAGTATATCACCACAAATAAAGCAGTTTACTTCATTAGTCTATCGTGCCTTTTATTTTGTATAGATATGTTTTTCCTGTAAAATGCGCCGGAAAGGAGATATTATCAAAAAACTGATTTTGGGCGCCATTTTTTCAATATGGTGGCGCGAGCGGCAAACATACGAGGTGGCAAAGTTGAAATTTGGAAGGAACATATCAAAATCTTTAAAATTGCCAATTTTCAAAACTCCCGGAAAACTTTCCAGGTAACCTCTATTTTTTCGACCAAATGACTGGAGTATAAACTAATCAAAATGAGAAGTTTATAATGATAAAAGCGTACTGATTCGCGAGGCTATAAAGGGCTGCGCACACCTAGTACGCTGGCGTCGGCAATCAGTGAAACGTTGTCAAATTTGACAGCGATATTTGACAGTGTTTCACTGATCGCTACCGCCAGCGGCCTAGGTGTGTTCGGGCATTTAATCAGCAACATCATTTTAACCGATCCGATATAAGATATTTATGGCTTTGAGTGAAAACAAAGATTAATTTCAGTTGCCGTATATATTAAAAAAAAAATAGCCTTCTTCTTCTTCCTGCCCTCTTTATGTCAGCACAACATGTACTCTTCCATTCTCCTCTATCAGCCGTCATCTCTGTCTTCACTTCTTTCTTATTCATGTCATCTTTCACGCTATTCATCCATCTTTTCTTTGGTCTACCCCACCTGAGCTGGACTTAGCTGCACTTAAAATAAATAAATAAAGATAAATGCTTTTTTTTATATTTAAGATGAGCTATAACATAGCAGTTTTAAGTAAATAGACAAGAAAATAGAACTAAATAAGAAGTAAAAATTAAAAATTGTTAAAAATTTAAGCATGTACCTACTGTTATAAAAACTAGTGTAAAAGTAGTAGAAATAAAGGCTCATTTTATTTTTTATTTTATTTATGACATAAATTACAAAAAAACTAAAACTAATTAAATAAATTTCAATGATTAATTATATATTTTGATTGAGTTTTTTTTTTCAAAGCTCAAAAGTTCTTAAATATAAAAAAAATGATTTTACTGTCTGCGAGAACTATTCTGTGTGAATAGGTAAGCTTGAAAAAACGCGGCCCTTTCCGTATCAGTGAGAACGAATTGACAATAAAGCTGGCTTTACGATTCTGGTATGGCCCTTACAAAAGTATAGTATGCCCAAGTTTGTTTGCGCCACTGCGGTAGAAAAACATATTTTTAGAGCACTGATATTTTGGCCTTATTTATTTTCTTTCTGTTATGGAAAATGTTTGACAATATTGAGGTAGCATGTACTAAATTTGGTAAAATGTAACTGGCCAAATACTGGATGAAAAGAGTCGGTTTATGCATGAAGTGGGTTACCCAATAGACCTACCACAAGCTCTGTCTGTCTCTGTTTCTGGCTCTGGTTTTAAGTCTGTGTGAGTGTTGACTAAATAAATCTTACGTCGAAACGTCACACACACACCCACACATCCGCCCTCACACAAACCCAGGGTAGGCTTCCCTCTGTGCTAACCTGACTCTCAAGAGACTGGGGGAATCATGGAGGCCTACCCACGACACGCTAACATACACAGTATAATACAATGGTTAGCACTCACACAGATTCAAAACCAGAGCCAGAGACAGAGCCACACAGGGCTTGTTGTAAGCCTTCTGTTCTTCTAGGCTTAATCAGTCAGTTGGAAGTAGCTCTAAGATTATCTCGTTATTTAATAAACAAACTAAGAATGGGTTTTGATTTTTCTAGATTCATAATATGTTTTTATAGATAACAACAAATATCAAATCAGTAGTTAACTTACACAAAGAATTTAACAATCAAACAAATATTTACAAAATGTACAAACTACACAATAAATAATTGAGCTATCTGCAGACTGTTACAAACGATCTAGATATAGCTCAACTGATCCAAATCAGTGCTAGACGGAATTTTGTTTCGAATTTTAGCAATGAGAAAAACATGTTTAATCAAAATTTAAGGAGCGCTGTTTAAAAAATTTGGAATTTTATGGTAGGTAAGTAAATATTCTGGTATAATTTAAAGAATAAATTATTTAAATCATTCATACCCTTTCTTGGTAAACAGTTATCAAATTTCACAAAAGCTTTTCACTTATTTATTTCCAGAACAATATCATCTTACAATCTAGTTTAAGTACTTTCAATAAACTAAATCATTGTTATATCTCTATTATAATACAAAATAAGGTCTGACCTTATAAAAAATAGAGCATTGTATTCTTTTTCAAATATTATAGGCCGCCACCTGAATAGCAGCACTTTTCCGCCAAAAATGACTTCTTTTGTCGCCTACAACAATGAATGATTTATTATCGCATACCAACTGTGCAGTCGTGGCCTCAAGCTCTTATTCAAATGGTGTGAAAGTAGTTCAAATAGGTTTGAAATTGTCTACAACATTTTGTATTTTTTCCACATTTTGGTGTTTTAACACTAATATATTTTTGTGGGGATCGAACCCACGACCTGCGGTGCAGAAGGTGAAATTTGACTACAAACTACCAACTGAACTGAGAGGACAGTGAAAAATGTTAAAGTTGGTATACAGGGTGGTTTTTTTGAGAAAGGCGTTGGTGAAAATAGTGAAAATTTGCTATTTCCATTCGTTTTTAGTAAAACATTTATTTGCAAAGATTGAAACCGAATGAATAGGGTTTTTTTTTGAAAAATGATTCGTGTCCATTTCCGTCAAAACTAAAAGATAAAAAAAAAATATAAGCAGTAACTGCTTCTTATAAATTGAGGGTCTGACTCCTTTCATGACTTTTCCCTAACTCTCATGGTTTTGTAGCACAGTCCAAAACTACGAGACTCAAAAACTACCCTGTATAATATTTTATTTCATCATAGTTTCGGAAACGTGGGGATAGCATAATACAGAGTTACTCGCGCGTGATTGATCAAACAATTTCGTGAAATGGGTACAACCATTCTGAAAATATCGGGAACTGAGTAAACTATAGCTGGTATCAAACAATGGTAACGTGTCGAGGTCATTGCAACAATGACTCATTACTCAGCATGAAATACTCGAGTAATGGCCGAGTAAGGTACTATTATACTACAAGTACTGTCAGTTACACAGTCTGTGGACCAGCTATACCCAAAAGACTTACAATGCTTTGCGGGTCCAATATAATAGCGCATTTAGGGCACTGTTGCGGCTTCCGCGCTACTGTAGCGCATCTGATATGTTCACCACGATGCGCACAGACACTTTCGACGCCATCTGGCGCAAAAAGACAGCGTCACTGCTTAGTAGACTGCGCGGGAGTAGCAACAGCATCCTAAAAGCGATCGTTGAAAATAGTATATTATGTAACTAGTGAATAAAAGACTGATTTAAATCGAGGGCCGTAGATGAATCACAAGCAAGTGAAGGGTTCTAACGAATGAATCACGACCGTAGGGAGTGATTAGCGAGTGATTCAAGTGTTAGAATCATAAACGACGCCAGTGATTCATGGCCCTCGATATAAATCCGTTTTATTCAAGAGTTGCATACTATATTTTATACCAAGACTTCGAGAAAAAGAAAGATTTAAGCGAAAAGGGATTAAAAACTATGAACTTTGTTTATATTATTCTTACATGACATAAAACAAATAATTTTTGATTTTGTTTTGATATTTTGTAAAAAAAAAAAGGATAAATAAATTTAAGTTTTCTACTAAAACAGTATATAATCCAACGCTAAACTCCTTGTCAAAAATTCATATCCAAAGTATTTATAGCGCAAGAAGGTTTTAAGGTATTGAGATGGACGTTGACCTTATTAGTGTGTTCCAAATTCAAACACCAAAACAGTGATTAAAAGGGCTTTTTATTCACTGTTTGCAGTGAATAAAATAAGCTTAGAGGGGGTATGGTATAAACAAAATTGTCCTCTGGTATGGAGACTCATCCAGAGGACTAAATCATTACAAGTTATAAGTTACTAACCCACTTTGTAACCGACTTCCAATCAAAAAGGAGGAGGTTCTCAACTAGGTTTTTTTTTTTTAATGTTTGTTACCGCATTCCTTCGTCATTTGTGAGCCGATTTGAATTTTTTTTTTTTATCTGAAAGGTACTGTTTTCAGATTGTTCCCATTTTAATTTTATTAAAATCGGTGTTGCCATTTTTTTTTAAATAATTTTTTAACGTTTGTAACTGCATGCCTCCGTCATTTATGAACCGATTTAGAAAATTATTTTTTTATTTAGAAGGTTATTTTTACGTCCAGATTGTCCCAAACAAATTTCATTAAAATCGGTTTAGCCGTTTGGCAATGAAGTCGGTTTCTCTAGTTTTTAGGGTTCCGTAGCCAAATGGCAAAAACGGAACCCTTATAGATTCGTCATGTCTGTCTGTCTGTCTGTCTGTCTGTCCGTCCGTATGTCACAGCCATTTTTCTCCGAAACCGTAAGAGCTAGACTGATGAAACTTGGCGAGTAGATGTATTCTGTGAACCGCATTAAGACTTTTACATAAAAATAAAAAAAAAACTATAAATTTCGGGGGTCCCCATACTTGAAACTTAAACTCAAAAAAATTTTTTTCATCGAACCCATACGTGTGGGGTATCTATGAATAGGTCTTCAAAAATGATGTTGAGGTTTCGAATATCGTTTTTTTCTAAACTGAATAGTTTGCGCGAGAGACACTTCCAAAGTGGAAAAAAGTTGGTCCCCCCCCCTCTAACTTCTAAAGTAAGAGAATGATAATACAAAAAAATATATATGTTGTACATTACTATGTTAACTTTCAACGATATTTGGTTTGAACGAGATCTAGTCAGTAGTTTTTTTTTATACGTCATAAACCGTAAACTGCAATTTACCTTTCCACGAACTACAAGAACCTTATTATGTTACATCAAGTAAAATATATAAAGGTTCTTGTAGTTCGTCGTGCTACGGAACCCTTCATGGGCGAGTCCGACTCGCACTTGGCTGCTTTTTTTAAACTTATAATTATTCTGTTTTTGTTACTTACACCATGGACTCCCTAATTGTCTGAATGAAGAATTTAAATTATTATTATTATTATAGTGTAAAATATCTTCATGAGCTTTTAAGGTTATATTTGTGTGTTTTAAGGTTATATTTATGTGTTTATTATAAAGGTTAAGGTTATTATATTTCAAGACTCGCAAGAGTTTGAAAAGAGAGAGTGAGGTCAGTTGAGAGTAGTTGGAAACAGACTGAAACGGATTCCGATTCTGATTCATTTATTTTATTCTAGATAACATGGCACACTTGGAACAATTTAAATAATTTAACAATTATGTTAGATAATAAATCAAAATAATACCACAAAAGAAAAAATAGAACCACAATACACTTTAAATAAACTATTTCAAAAAAATAACAACAAAATCAAAAATAAAAATAATATTGTAAACCTTCTTGTAAACGCCTGAGTTTTAGCCCTGTAAATGTTCATTACAGTGGTGATATTTCAGGGAAAGTTACGAATTACATTATATACATTTTAGTGCAGCCGACTGTACCAACATAGTGCTTTACACAGAGTAACTCCAGTATTCTAATTTCTTACTAGACCGTGTTAAAAGAAATTTTGTATTTAGACTTCCTTTTTCGATACGTAAAAAGCTAATTTCTTTTTTACGTGAGTAAGCAATAATGTAATGTTAATGTAATGTTAAAGTAAGTAGTCACTAGTTGTAATAGTTCAGGCTATCATTTTCTCGATACAAAGTATACGAGTACTGTGTCCACTTCACAGTTTTTGTATGGAGAAAATGCAAGCCCGTCAACCAGTCACTGTGATAAACTAAGAACTGTTGGCCTACCACAAGCTCTGTCTGGCTCTGTCTCTGGCTCTGGTTTTGAGTCTTGTACTGTAGTACATAGTTTTGTGTGAAATGTTTTAAATAAACTACTACGTACGTACTACTACGGAGATACTATCAGTGTTGTGTGTCGTAGTGCGTGCACGGACATTATGGACAAAGAAGATCAAGTGAGGGTAGTTAGTGATGCTGCCTCCGCTTTTCAACGACGGTAGCACTCATGTCAATGCTCCAGTCAGCCCGCGACCACGGTTATTGCAACATAGCCGAAACGTCGGGAAAATAAATAAAATAAGGTAATATTATACGCGATAAATACCCGTGTAATAGTATAAATAAATAGCTGATAGATCAATGGCCTATAACATCGCTTAGAACGTAGGTTACGCACGTCAGGACCGTCCTTTCATACCGCCCTTCAAACCAAAACACAGCGATGCTGTAAGTCATAGGGCCATGAAAAGTGAAGGAACGTCTTAAAATACGGATGTGAATAAGGCGTATCATCGAAGTGAAACTTATCTAAATACTATTAAATATTCTACAACCCAAGGACGCAAATGAATGCAAATAGCCGAAAGGTTTAGGGGATTACTTACAGCTTATGTCCAAGAACGAACGGTGATAAACTTATAATATGGGTAAGCATTCGAGAATATTCACAGCTTGGTCGTATTATATCGTGAATGTGTCACGAACTAAATCCTTAGGCTGCGGCAAACGACGCGTTTTAGCGTCGCGTTCAAACGCCGAGCTTTAGCACGCTTTTTCTTGTGCGATTGTCAAACAGAATTCTAGCGCTAGGATATTTGAGTTTACAAAATTTTTATGTCGATTTTCTCTCACAATCTTTGATCATATTAATAAGAAATAGGTACCAGCCTTTTTTTTTGTCAAAATAAGTAAACTAGAACGTGAGGTTATGTTTGATTCATTTCATTTATTTACCACATTATCACAATTGACTGTAATACTAGGCAAGTCAATTTTTAAAATCGGTTTAATTAAGATGTCAAAACAAAATAAAATTGATAGAAATAAAATAAGAGGCAAAAAATTATAAAATCATTCTCAAACAAATACCGTCAAATTTTATATAATAAGTATTAGATTGGATTTTGTTCATTAATATCTCCAAACTAAACAACTTGTTGGAAAAAATCTACGTGAAGTGCGTCAGTGCTGCTTGCCACCCACCGTCATCGAATTCATACACTTATTTGCCAAAGTCTTTTTCTTGTGCGATTGTCAAACAGAATTCCAGCGCTAGGATATTTGAGTTTACAACATTTTTATGTCGATTTTCTCTCACAATCTTTGATCATATTAATAAGAAATACCAGCCTTTTTTTGTCAAAATAAGTAAAATAGAACGTGAGGTTATGTTTGATTCATTTCATTTATTTACCACATTATCACAATTGACTGTAATACTAGGCAAGTCAATTTTTAAAATCGGTTTAATTAAGATGTCAAAACAAAATAAAATTGATAAAAATAAAATAAAAGGCAAAAAATTTATAAAAAACATTTTAAAACAAATAGCGTCCAATTTTAAATAATATTAGATTGGATTTTGTTCATTTATTTCTCCAAATTCAACAACTTGTTGGGAAAAATCAACGTGAAGTGCGTCAGTGCTGCTTGCCACCCACCGTCATCGAAATCACACACTTGTTTGCCAAAGTCTTGGCTTTAACAGACGAAGCGTATATTCCGCGCGTTTTTACGCGTTTGTCAAAAGTGGTGGTGACGTGCGTCTTTCCCGAAAAAATACCTGATGTGTAATCGCCTTAATCCACACTAGTCAGTTTATGCGCAATTTAACAGGTGACCTTTTAATTTGACCTTTGCGTACAAAACGTTTGGTTATCATAACAAACAATGCTTCACATATTCTAGAGTAGATTAAACACCAGCTGAAGACGTTACTGCTAGGTAATACTTTTTTGTTATTTGGAGATATTCCGTAGTCACCAGTAGGCCTACCACAAGCTCTATTTGGTTCTGTCTCTGGCTCTGGTTTTGAGTCGGTGTGAGTAATAATAATTTAATTTTGTTTTTGAGGCGGTGTGATGAAGTTTAACAGCGTGACGTAGGATTTACTTAGTCAAACAGAGAGCCAGAGACAGAGCCTGATAGAACTTGTGGTAGGCCTGCAGCCTTCGCTGGCAGATTCAATTATAAACATTTTTACATTGAGTAAGATTCCCAAAAAAAGGGCCTATAAAAAGTGAGCGTTACTCATGACTGTCATTTCAGGTACTACAATTTTTATCCTTGGGTGATAACGTGTGTAATATACCGTTTGAAAGCCGCCTATAAAACCCGTAATAAAACTAAATGAGCCTTAAACCACCATACATTAGAGACTGACACAGGAGACTGATCGTGTAAAAAGGCCTTACATTTTTAATAATTTGGGTTTGGAACAAACAATGTGTTATTACGCCTCATTTGCCGCTACATTTCTGAGTGTATACTATTTGCTTGGCAAATAGCCTTCCTACTGTTGGTTTGGGACCTTAAGCCCCTCACACACGAAGGGATAATGTATATTAATATAAATTAAAGCAAATCATATTACGATGTACTTTCTATACAAATATTCAAGTGACCGCACACGCAGCTTTTTCTTCCTGCCCTCATCCCACGCAGCTACAAATATATTTCTATGACGTAACCAACTTATATCGTAATTCATTATATTAGCGCACGGCAAATTAGTATATATTATAGCTAGGTACGTGTGTGACGGGCTTTAGGTAACCTTATAAATGGAATTCCAAATAGAGTGAGTAAATAATAATTATTTTATTTTATTTTATTTTTTAGTGCTTTTTAGATATTGAGCCGGTGAAGGAAAGAAAGCACAGTATTATGTTTCATCATCATCGTCAGGACACCTAAACGCATTAGACAGGCACACAGACAGGTTACTAAATTTTACAGTCACTATTGTAATAAAAAATAGTCACTTTTGTAATAAAATAAGTTTACACACTTGAGAAACCGACTTTGTGGCCAAACTACTAAACCGATTTTGTTGAAATTTCTATGGGACTAATTTGGAAGTAGGTTTGTTGCTTTTTAGATAAAAAAATATTTACTAAATCGGTTCATAAAAGAATTTGCAGTTAAAACATAAAAATACAAATAAAACAAAACCGATGTTGATAAAATTTCTATGGCACCAATCTGGAAATATCACTGTTTTATAAAAAAAGAATGTTTTCAAATCCACGATAATTATTAAGGCCTGCGCACACCTAGTTCGCTGGCGGTAGCGAACAGTGAAACGCTGTCAAATATCGCTGTGTTCGAGCCTTAAAGGCCTGCGCACACCTAGTTCGCTGGCGGTAGCGATCAGTGAAACGCTGTCAAATATTCGCTGTCAAATCTCAAATCTGACAGCGATATTTGACAGCGTTTCACTGATCGCTACCGCCAGCGAACTAGGTGTGTTCGAGCCTTTACGCGATGAAAAACATTAAAAAACCTCCTTATTTATTTGAAGTCGGTTAAAAATAGTCTACGTTTTGAGAAAACCTTTGAGGCTGAGAAATACGAGTAGGTACTTAGTAGTTTTGCTCAAGGATGATACAGACTTAAACAAAAATAAAAATTCCAACTTCAACCCTTCATTAAGCTAAAAACGTGCTTACATTTTTAAAGATAATTATGCAAAGCTCTACTCAACTTGTTTGTGAACTTTTTACCAAAGTTTGAAACCTTGCGCACATCTAAGCGTTTGCGGTGGCGATCAGTCATACGCTGTCAAATATCACTATTAATTGACAGCGTTTCGCAGATCGCAAAACATAATCATGGTTTTTACACTGTTTCTATTATAACTAGCGGCACATAACTCTAGCGCTGAGCGATACGCGGAGGGGATAGCTGCGCATGCGTCGTAGTGTGCGCATGTCGCGCACACTGGATGTGTGGATGTGTGCAGAGTGTCCTATTGGTACAGAGAGCGGACAGCAACTGCTGGAGAGCCAATCAGTGCTACACACGCCCGCCCTTCATCCCGCTAGCCCCTCTCAGGTACCTTATTTGTGACTTTTGCGCAATAACGGTCAGCGCTAGAGTTATGTGCCGCTACCTATAACATCGGTATATTTACCATGATTTAATTTTGTGAGATTCGACTCTTGATATTGCGACACAGTTGCTTGCAACAGTTCAACCCTTGATTTTTTGAGTATACAATATTTTGTCAACCCTAATAAGCTGTCATGTCCACCAGATTATTTAATAGCAAGGTAAGTAGGCTGTACCAAAAAAAAAATTTTATGAATGAAAAACAGAAAAACTATTGAAGTAGACAATTATTAAGGCCTGCGCACACCTAGTTCGCTGGCGGTAGCGAACAGTGAAACGCTGTCAAATATTCGCTGTCAAATCTCAAATCTGACAGCGATATTTGACACCGTTTCACTGATCGCTACCGCCAGCGAACTAGGTGTGTTCGGGCCATTAGGCAAAATACCTTTTTTGCCTAATAATTGTCTACTTCAATAGATTTTTTTTGGTACAGCGTTGTGGTGGTTTTAAGGCCCTATTTAACTTCCTTTCGGGTCTACGGGTAGTTTTATAACACCCTGTAGACGTAGACTCGTAGAGCAATGGCAATAGCTATAGACTGATAGCGCAGTGGCCGTCCATTATAGGCGTGGTCGCGTAGAATTGGCGGCTCACCTAGTGACCTAGACAAGACCTAGATTTTACTGGCTAGTTTAATTTAGACTTAGTTCTAGCACATTCAATGTAAAATTAACTTTGCATGTCAGTAACGATTGTTTTAGAAAAAAAAATAGATAAATATAAATAGATTTTTTTTGCACTAAATCAAAAATTGCATCGTACATAGGCGAACTTAATGTTAACTTCACTGCTTTTATTATTATTTTTGTTTTGCAAATGAATTATACAAAAAAAAGGGTAGGAACCAAACAGTAGTTTGTTGCTTGTTCTTCTAGGCTTGGTCGCGTGGAATTGGCACCTAGACTCACCTAGCTCTAAGACGTTTTTAAGTGATCCTTGATAGTACTGAATAAATACTTACTTGACTTTACTTGACTTGACTTATTAGTAAGTGACTTTGACTTTTATTTAAGCTGTGGCTGTTCCCAAACTCTCAAAGGAAATAACTAACATGTAAATTTATTCCAACCTAATTAATGTTCGGTCGGGTAAGCCTTCGGACTGACAGGGTTTGATAATTAAATGGATAATTTCTTTGGCACGGTAAGCAAATATGAAATTCAGAATTTGAAATAACATGCCTTTTGGTGGGCAGCTGAAAAGCGCAACGGACTGATTACCATGGGCATAATTACTGACAGAGCACTGGTGGTTTAGTGGTAACAACCTTGCCTTGCGATCCTAAGGTCACGGGTTCTAATGAATCTATATTAACGAAGAAAGTCGTGTTAGTTACACTATTTATAACTCAAGAATGGCTGAACTGATTTGGCTGAAAATTGGGGGGGAGGTAGCTTAGCACAGGAGACGGACATGACATACTTTTGTACCGAAAAAGTAACGCGAACGAGGTGCGCGAAGCCGCGGGCGGCCGCTAGTAAATCATAAACCATATTGTGGATAATCCACACAACACTATATAGCCCCAAATTAAGCAGAGCTTGTACCTATGCGCTAGATTGATCAGATCAAGGCAGCAGTGGGTGGAAACCTACAAGAATGCTCCCGGATGTCTGCAAGTAATAATCATGCATAATATTACTCTTGTTATTTATCATATTTGAAAAAGGAAGGTTCAAATACGTCATGAGATTGGCTGGGACTAAATGTAAAATTTTCATTTCTCATTTGTATGGGCATAACATTTGTGGGACTAATCCTAAAAAAAATTATCTGTCTTGATATTAGATTTTCCAGCTTGCTCCAAACGTCTACAAGGCGTAGAAAACACGAAAAAAGATACACGTTGTCTGGCGGACCACTGAATTACCTGTAGACCACAAGCTCTGTCTGGCTCTGTCTCTAGTTCTGGTTTTGAATCTGTGAGAGTGCTGATTATATAAATAAATATTGTAGACAATCCACACAACACTATCTAGCCCCAAATTAAGCCGAGCTTGTACTATGGTACCAGGTAGCTGATTTATAATACTTTAATATTTTTTTTTGTAAATACATACTTAGAATACAATATAACACCCAGACAGAGAACAAACATCTGTGTTCACCACACAAATATTTGTTCTCGGTGGGGATCAAACCCACGACCTACGGCGCAGAAGGCAGAGCTACTACCAACTGAGCTAGAGGCCAGTAAATACTACGTCAAAACGTCACACACACGCAGTATGATACACTGGTGAGCACTGACACAGACTCAAAACTAGAGCCAGAGACAGAGCCAGACAGAGCTTGTGGTAGGCCTACTGAAGCTTACCTGTTATTCTCGCAATAGGTGTGGGAAATAATACATGTTTATGAAGTGATTAGCGGTAAGTAGGTCACGGGCTTTAATATAATATTTACCTTGACCTTGTTATAGTGTATTTTAGGTTTAAAATTCATTTTCGTAAATTGTTTGCTGGTGAAACTGAAGGTGATTCGATTTTCATACAAATAGATTTTATCGTTTTATTACATGTGTCGATAAAAATCAATTATATGAAGTTTCAGACGGTCTAAACTATAAAGTCTATAAATTCTGGTAAACTTAAGAGATACAATATTTAATTATTCTAATCAAAAATAAGTGGTTAAATAAAAAAAGATGGGTGTGTTATGGACACGGCCGTTTGTTGTACAGTTTTAGGCAATAAATATTGCACATCGGCCTTTTCTGCTTTCGTATAGAGCACTCTCTCTTTCTAACGCACACTACGCGGAGCCGTAATTAGCCGATGTGCAATATTTGTTGTCTACTACTGTACGTGAACACGTCTCGTAACTTCGGGGCTTCCCCCTTCGCGGTGCGCGATGTGTTACAGTTTTTACTTAGCGTAATAAGTTCTTTGTTCTTTTATAGCCCCTTCCCACCGGTGTGTGATATCGCGCACGGAGGCGGATCAGCTCGCACGACACACCATGGGAACGGTCTCGTGCGCCGTGGTGCGCGGTAGCACAGGAGCTCTTTCTGTATGCGTTGCCGTGCGTCGTCGTGCGCTGTGCGTGATGATCTGCAGAACCACGCACGGTAGGAAGGCAGCATTAGCTATCCAGTGGTGTGATTAAAATTTGGTTGGAGATCATAGATATGTAAAGGCTTAGCTTGGGGCTAGATAGTATTGGAGAGATTGTTTATAAATATTTATTTATTTTTATTATGTCCCAGAGGAGAGTCGAGCGGGATTTGAACCCGCGACCTTCCTCTTGGTACGGTCCGCTGCGCCATCGGATCCTAATCTCACCCGACAAATAAGTTCTAGGGAGGTCACGGGTTCAAATCCCGCTCGGCTCTTAACCTCTGGGACATTATATTTATGATTTCCTTAAATGTAGTGTAAACACTATAAAATCACTTTTTAAATAAACACGGTCGTTATATGGAACAAACGGGAATTTATCGCGATTACCCTAATATTTCTTGACGTTACTATAAAATCAATAAGATAATTAATTAATTTATATTTTGAAAGGGACCACTTCTACGTATTTTAGTTATACAAAGTATATAGAGCCAAATTCAAGTAGACACACTTCTTAAAAAAGGCATATCATGATACGGAAAACTTTCTCTAATGAGGGGCTCCGGAACTTTTTCAAGCCGACTGACACTCCAATTTACTTATCTTAAAGCCAACGATGCGCAATTTAGGAAACGGCTTTTTAGAAAACGGATACCGTCTTGAAAAGTACCAGTGTAACCGTGATTGGAAAAAAACGAACCAGCTTATTAGTTATTCCATTTGGTTGTGCTTTTTGGGTTCCGTAGCCAAATAATTGTGATATCACCCTTTTTGGCTCTGCCTGAAAACCAGCGTTGCTTGACATGGTAGCTACTACCATGACAAGCAGCAAAAAGCTGAGTCAGGGCCTATTTGACAGCACAGGACGGGACTGGTTGGGACCCAGCTTTCTTGAGTGTGTTCTGTGCCCAGTTCTGCTTGTATTATTATACCTTCATAGGTAGCCTGCCTGCTTTCAGTTGTCCGTTCTGTGTGTATTGTTTGTCTTACTTAAGTCAAATAAATGTATTTTCTTTCTTATTTCTTTCTTTCAAATGGCAAAAACGGAACCCTTTTATATTCAACATGTCTGTCTGTCTGTCTATCCGTCCGTATGTCACAGGCACTTTTTTCCGAAACTATACAAGCTATATATCTGATTTTTATAATGCTCCAAAAGTTAAGAACCCAGCGGGATTATGCCTCAGGCGGCGTACCCTCAATTTATATAATTATGGTAGAATTAAAATAGCTTCGGAACAAGATGCGTAAGTTTTTACTTCCTTTGCAAAATTTAAACACACACGGTTTTAATAGCTCTACATGTTATGGTAACCGCTTTCAAGAAACCCATGGATTTACGATCTTTTGAGTGCAATTCTCAAACTTTTTTACTACTTAATCGTCAGAGGGTAGATTTTTATTACAAGCCCGTAAAAGACTAGAAGTTGGGCGATTTGGCTTATTCAATTTGACGGTTTGTAGATAAAGAGAATTGCTGGTGAGATCATGAGATAGATGTTTTATGAACCTTTTTCTGGTTTCTTTATTAGTTTGTTTACTGTTCGAGAATATTGTAATGTCATACAGTTTCCAATGGGTAAGTTATTTTACATCCGATCTGATCGAAACAGTTCCAAGGTTGATAATACTTTGATTTTTGCCACAGAATTTTTGGAGTATAATAAATATAGAAGTTTATAAAACTTGAGAAACCGACTTCATGGCCAAACGGCTAAACCGATTTTGGTAAAATTTTCGACATGCCGGTTTCCTCACGATGTTATCCTTCACTATTTGAAAGTACTGGCATAGAACCAGTAGAACCACAAAGATAATTAAGTATAAATAAAAAAAAAGCAGCCAAGTGCGAGTCGGACTCGCCCATGAAGGGTTCCCTAGCACGACGAACTACAAAAACCTTAATATTATGTTACTTGATGTAACATAATAAGGTTCTTGTAGTTCGTCAAAAGGTAAATTGCGGTTTACGGTTTATGACGTATAAAAAAAAAACTACTGACTAGATCTCGTTCAAACCAAATATCGTTGAAAGTTTACATAGTAATGTACAACATATATTTTTTTTAGTATTATCAATCTCTTACTTTAGAAGTTAGAGGGGGGGGACCAACTTTTTTCCACTTTGGAAGTGTCTCTCGCGCAAACTATTCAGTTTGGAAAAAAACGATATTAGAAACCTCAACATCATTTTTGAAGACCTATTCATAGATACCCCACACGTATGGGTTTGATGAAAAAAAAAATTTTAAGTTTCAGTTTCAAGTATGGGGACCCCCGAAATTTATAGTTTTTTTTTTATTTTTATGTAAAAATCTTAATGCGGTTCACAGAATACATCTACTCGCCAAGTTTCATCAGTCTAGCTCTTATGGTTTCGGAGAAAAATGGCTGTGACATACGGACGGACAGACAGACAGACAGACAGACAGACAGACATGACGAATCTATAAGGGTTCCGTTTTTGCCATTTGGCTACGGAACCCTAAAAAACAGGCCCTTACGAGACGGGACTACTGTTTTGCTGTAAATAAGGCTGAGTCGGCCTTATCTACGGCAAATACATAGTCAATACGTTCAGAGTTGACTAAGCCACGGATTTCCTCATGATGTTTTGGTCTGAGAGCACTTGCATTTTTCAAAGAGAAAAATCTATAGGTTGACCGGATTTAAACCCTTTACACCTGAGGATCGCAAAATCTTAAGCTAACATACCTCTATAAATTTCCAGTAATTACAGTTTTGAGCCCTTTCCATTCACCTTCTTTTTAATGACTAAGCTGACTAAGTCGCGGGTTTCCTCACGATGTTTTCCTTCACCGTTTGAGAGCACTAGCATTGTGTAAATAAATTTTTCAATAGAAAAACTCATTGGTACACGAATGGATTTGAACCCACGACCTTTGGGTCGGAAAGCTGAGCCGCTACCACTAGACCACCAACCACGTATTGACTATGTCTTTCCTGTGGGTTAGGTCGACTGAGCTATCAGGATGGTATAGGTGCTGGGCAAGCCTATTCCATCTAAAATCCTGTCCCAGGCACTATAGCGTCCCGTAAGTAGCAGCATGAGTAACCACCCTCCATGGTGATGGAGGGTGTGCTTTATGGATTGAACTGGCTCCTGAGATACAGTTTGACACTAGTTCGGGGGTCGGTGAACTTCTATATCGCTCATCACCTGTTGTCTGCGGCGGTGGAGCCTTGTTTGGACGCTTTGCTACTAGTTTAGTTTAAGTTATTTTTAAGTTTTAGGTTAAGAAAAACGGTTGTCTGGAAGAAATCGCTGCGCGCGATAAGACCATCGATTGTAGGACTAGATACATCGTAATGTTTAGTGCCTT
This sequence comes from Thera britannica, assembly GCA_939531255.2. Lineage (NCBI taxonomy): Eukaryota > Metazoa > Arthropoda > Insecta > Lepidoptera > Geometridae > Thera > Thera britannica. The sequence goes on from OW618045.2 coordinate 3,186,815, forward strand.
AAGCATTTTTTACGAACAATTATGTAGTCCTCAATAAAGAATTTATTATTATTATTATTATTATATAGTTGCCCCTGGCGCTATATAAATCATCTACAAAAGATGCAAAGGCCAGCTTACATACTTACTTTTTAATGTCGCAATCTTTACATTTACATCTTACACTTCGTTGGCCATTTAAGAACGTGTGCTACAGTTAGATGCGGCGTCAAAATCAAAGCTTCAGGCCAATCTTACGGTAGCAGCTAAATGGTAGCCGTTTAATTACCAACCTTGCTCCAAAACCGTAGCTGTCAGGGGTAAGTGTTTGGTCGAGCCACAGAATACTGAATACGGGCGCTTGTACACGCTAAGAAAAAACGCCGGGTCTACCCAAGAATTCGTGTCGTAACTAGAAAATAACTGTGTACACTGCTCTCAGCGGTGCACGAAAAAAATCTTATCTGCGCAAGACACGACGCGGCGAACGTTGAAAAGTTTTCGTGTGTGGAAAAGACAAAATTCTTGTCGTCTACACGAAGAATTTGTCTTGTCTGCCGCAGGAACGGCAAATTTTCTTAGCGTGTACAAGCGCCCTACAGTAGAAAGACGATCATGCGCCGTTTGTATGGGAGCCGATGTCGCCAGTTTTACATTTCCACTATTCATCATCATCATCATCATCTTCATCAGCCTGAAGAAGTCCACTGCTGGACATAGGCCTCCCCTACACATTTCCAGGAAGAACGATTCTGAGCCCTTTCCATACATCGACTTCCCGCGATCTTAACAATGACGTCGGTCCATCTGGTGGGTGGGCGCCCTACGCTTCGTCTTCCGGTTTGTTTCCACTATTAAATATCACTAAATATGAGGATTAAGAAAAAGGAAGGAAGGAAGATGTTAAGAAAGTATTTCAATATTTTTTTATGTTGCCGCAAAACTTGTTCGAAAAGTAATTCTTGCGCTGCTGCAAGGCATTTTTCACTTTACGACTCCTGAAAACACTCTTGAATTTGTATGGAGAAAGGAGCATAATACTTATGTCTTTGGCGACACTTTTCCGGCCACATGACCGTTCTTCTTTGTTCTGTGGGCCGAGTGATGCGCTAAATTTGTACTGTGATATTCCGTTTTTGGTGTACTTCCCGATATAACTTAAACTTTTGGTACAGGTTATTTCAGTTAGTATCAGGTGGTTTATAGCTGGGTATCTCCAATTCCAAGATTCTAACCTAATTTAAGCTTAAATGACTGGCCTATAGATGCAGTGTGGTTGTGGATTGTTTTTATTATTCTTATTAGTAAAACTTACCTATAAATCTATTGTTAATAAATATTTATCTATACAATATTAGAAGAGAAACCAGCTGCCTATAGGAACCTAACCTCAGTTAAAATTTTGGTTTTTTATTAAAAAATACTAAGTTTACTTTTTTTTAAATTACTAAGTAGGCGTTCTCTTGTCGCCCACCTGACGAAAAGTGGTAACCCACTTATGTGTTGAAAACTTTAAAAAAAATTTACAATGCTCTTCCTGAAGACCCCTGTGAAAAATGCTCTAATCTATAGTAACATGTCACTATACATAGTGATGTTGCCACTTAACATCAGGTAGTTTTGCTAGCTCAATTAGCAAGTATTATAAAAAAAACTAAGCTCGTTTGGATGACATCGTGCATTGTTATTATTGTAAGGAAAATATTATATTGTATACCAAAATATACAATACAATACATAGTAGCCGTAATGGAGGATTATCGCTAGCGTTGGCTCACCACAATCCGATTATTTCGGCTAGTGATATGCTTGTTATCTGGCATGTGCGGAAAAAGCTATGATACGGATACGGAACACATTTTTTTATAACATTTACACACACAGAAAAAAATGGGTCAACAAAGTCACAATAAATGCATTGTCAGAAATTTCCTGTCGGAGCAACTAAATACTCTGTTACTTTAGCAGAAAGAGCTTTGTTGAGTTCAGCAACTTTTTTATTGTCCGCTGATTTTCCTTCGTTTAATGTGCAAGGAACAATTTAGCTTTGTCCTTACATCAAAGTCCATAAAAAAGTTGATTATATAACAATAAAACGTTTTAGGTGTGTCAATGTGAACATTGTTAATAAATCTAATAAAGTAACTATAGTCGTATCATTTAACTACCATCTGACATGCAATAGATACGTTGCTATAGTGAAAATGGAACGTTGCTAGCGTGTCAATGTGAACATTGTTAAAAAACGTAGCAAAGTAACTATAGTTGTGGCATTTGAGTACTTTTTGACGTGATAACGTCTTATAAATCGATGGAGCCGGCTGCACGCACGAAAAAACATGACTCATGCGTCGTTACGTCGTTTCGTCGTTCCATTTACCTGAGCCCGAGCTCGGGTCGGGTAATGTAATGGGTAAGGGTAAATGAGGGTAAGGGTAAATGAGGGTAAGGGTGAGGGTTCAGTCTGGGTCCGGGTCCGGGTCCGGACCCGGACCCGGACCCAGACTGAACCCTTTTTTATTCATTTTCATTCAGTTCCATTCAGTTTCATTCAGTATCATTCAGTTTCATTCACATTCAATTCAATTCAGTAAAACTAAAATTTTCTTTTGAAAAATGCAACCATTCCATCAGTATTTTCTTATGACGTTATCACGTTCAACTATCGTCAGTAAACCGACTTTACAGACAACCGATTTTTGTCATACAATAAGTATGTTGCTGAGGTGAAAATGGAACTGGCATGTGTGTCAATGCGAACATTTTTAATAAATATAACAAAAGATCTATAGCCGTAGCATTTGACTACTCAAACTCATGCTCATATTTATTATTTATTGCAATTATTATGTTACATGGTGAAGTTTTAAAGTTAAAAATGGTGAATACATAATAGGCCCTTAAGTTTAGGGCATAGCAATATTTGTAGTAGAAGTGGGCTAGTGTTTTACAACAAATATATTACTGTGATGACAATGGATCGTTGCAAATGTATAAATGTAAACATTGTAAATCAATTTAGAAAAATAATTAAAGCGTAAAGTTCAACTACGTTTTGTCATGCAATAAGTAAGTCGTTTTGGTGGCAATAGAACGTTGCTAGTGTATCAATGTGAACATTGTAAAACAACCTACCAAAATAACTATAGTTGTAGTATTCAACTACCTTTTGTCATACAATAAATATGTCACTGAGGTGACAATGGAACGTTGCAAGTGTATCAATGTAAACATTGCTAGTAAAGTTAACTACCAAAAAAGCTGCTTACTAAATTTAGAACTAGATGGCGTGACTAAAATTGTAACGATCCTAGAACGCGCTGACGAAAACGCACGGCGTTTCTTTATATTGTAGAAGTGGTTTTATGAAATTGTATTCAACGGATTAATGAATCCGTTGAAGATTTGATATGACTGTAGTTGATCCGATGAATGTATCGGATCAACTTCGGTCTTATCAAATCTTCTTTTTTTAACCCCTCACACTTGGGCTCTTCGGTACCTACTAGTTGTACATTTTTAGTCCTTCGTTTTCGAAATTAGATCCGCTGACAAAAGATACATTGTTGTAGTATCAAAACACGCCTTATTGATAAAATAGAAACATTGTTGCAATGACAACTAATTCTTGACAATAGAAACATTGTTGCAATGACAATTTACTTCTTGACAATAAAAACATTGACGCACGGACTATACACCATGGTGGGCTCTCCCCTGTTAAAGTTTTATTGTTGAAACCAACAATATTTTTTTCTGAGTGCACAGATTTAAGGGCCTACATGAGGTGAAACCGAAAATGTAAAGTAGCATTTTTTTTCGTTGTATGGACGAATCCATTTATTTTTTTTGTAAAATATTACAATTAAATGGTGTAAAAAAATTATGATTAGGCTAGAAATTCTCCTCAACTCACAGGGTTCGATAAAATTGAACGCAAAGTTTGCCAAAAACTCTCAATTTTTTTTGGATTTGAAATGGTTTTTTTCCGTTGCTGTTAGAGCCATTGCAATGAAAGTTTTGTTCCCGTTTACCTTAATAAATACGTAAAAACCTGATGTTATTGCATTTTTCTTAGTTGCCGTAGTTTTTATAAAAAAATAAAATTTTCAAAAATATAAATAGATAGGTTTCTGTACTTACTTCTCAGTACAGCCCGAGCGGCCAAGAAGGTTGGACCTATGTCAAATTTCGTGACATGACATTTCATCTCTGACTACGTAAAATATACCCTAGATTAAATCATAGCTACTACTGGTACTATAAATTTGCCACAGTGTAACATAAAACAAACTGTCACAGTATAACGAAATGACATAAAACCATCTTCATCGTACATTATGATCGATAACCTGTATTCACATCATCATCAGCCTGTAGAAGTATATATTTTATGTAGCATATAACTTATCAAGTACATTCTAGGGCACGTTCCTATCGTGCGTGACCAGCGAAGCGCAATGCTTTTGTTAAATACCTCCATTTTTGTAGTTGCATAAGTAGCTATCTTCCTATCTACTGCTAGATATAGACCTCCTTTATACATTTCCATGAAAAAACAATTTGCCGATTTCCCACGATCTTTAGAATGTCATCGGTCCATTAGGTGGAGGGGCGCTCTGGTTGCTTAGCACCGGTTATATTGTCGTAGCGACCCGCTTTTTGATTCTAAAGGCGTGTGTTCAAACCCCGTCATGCACAAATTAGTTTATCTGCCAAAAAACCTATGTGCACTATGTCAGTACACTCTAACGGTGAAGGAAAACAATAAATGAAACCAACGTGAAGTAGCAAAACTTTTGAGGCACATTCATAATCCACCACACCAGCTTTAATTTTCTATTGACATGACAAGAAGAAGACTCAAAAACTAGTAGCCGATTTTAGGCCTTTATAAAAATAGTGTCGATTTTGCAAAGAGTTTGGGAGCCCATTACAATGAAAAGGAAGTATATATATATATATATATATATATATATTATGGACAATCTACACTACACTATCTAGCCCTAAACTAAGCAGAGTTAGTATTATGGGAACCAGATAGCTGATGTAATACTTAAATACATTTTGTTTGTAAATACATAGGTACTTGGAAAACAATATAACATCCAGATGGAGAACAAATATCTATGATCACCACACAAATATTTGTTCTCGGTGGGGATCGAACCCACGACCTATGGCGCAGAAGGCAGAGCTACTAATAAATGAGCTGAGAGCCCAGTCATAACAATAATATCATGGGTTTTGAGTATTTTTGATTGCCGTCTTTTAAATCTGGAGGTGCCTGTAATGTCCCGAATTCTGGAACTTTCTGTCAAAGGCTTCATGCACGGTGCGCTCAAATACCCAAATACCAAAATACATGTGCCTATTTCTATACACGCAGCAAGGAGTTTCCCAAGATTTTGCGTTTGACAGAACTTTGAAGAGTCAGTTGGGGTTGTCGAAACTCTTTGGTATACCTAATATTTTTAAATGCCGATAAAATACAATAATATAAGTCGAATAGACAGTGTTATTTCACAATGCTTCACTGATCTCCACCGCAATGAGCACCGAAGGCCTAAATGAGTGCAAAGCTTAAAGCCACCCATAAATAATTTCCATTTCAATTCATTTATGAATTGAAATGAAAATTATCTATGCATGTAATGTATTGTATTATGTATATCAGTTATCTAGCACCCATAACACAAGCTTTGCTTAGCTTGGGGCTAGATAATGTTGTGTGAATTGTCCAGCATTATTATTATTATTATTATTATTTATTTCCATAGGCATGAATTCTATGCACTAAGTTATACTTACTAGATTTACATACAGATCTGGAAGTATAACCTTTTAGATAAAAGAAAAATTTACTAAATTGGATCATAAAATTAAATGGCGAAGGTATGCAGTAACAAACAATAAAACAAAACGGCTTAGCCGATTTTGATGAAATATTACTTTTCAGAAAAAAAAAGATTAAAAGGGAGAAGACGAAAGAGAAGAAAAAAGATAAGAATATTATTGTACAAAAAAAATTGCCCCCCTTGCCCCCCAGGACCCCCCCTTTTGTGAGTGCTACCGGATGCCGTCGAGATAGGGGGTTTTCGATTAGGGTTTCGTATAGAGGGTTTCTTCCTGAATTGAAAAAACAAAAAAAACACCCCCCTCTTGCCCCTTTTTTCACCCCCCCCTTTCGTATCTTCCAAGCGGAGTGACTTGCAAGACTTTTTTTTTGGGTCATGTAGGGAAGGTGAGATTATTTTGAAAGCAAAATAAATTTTGCCCCCCTCCCCCCTCTAGACCCCTTTATTATTTTTGACCCTTTTTTTCGAGTGGAGCATTGCGGCGAGCGAATGGGGAACAGTGCGGCGAGCAAAGCGAGCCGTGCTGTGACCCCCCCCCCCCCCCTAAGCCCCCCAGAACCCCCTCCTCCTGAACCCGGGGGGAGCGTCGCGGCGAGCGAAGCGAGCCGTGCTGTGACCCCCCCCTCAAGCCCCCAGAACCCCCTCCTCCTGAACCCGGGGGGAACGTTGCGGCGAGCGAAGCGAGCCGCCACGCGACCACGCCCACCCTACTGAAATTTAGAACCCCCTCCTACTGAAATTTAGGGTGTCTTAGGGGTGTGAAAAAATGTTCACTAGACTGAGTTCAAAATTCAAAATGGCGGCTGTGCCACTTCCGGTTTTGCAAAAATCGTCCGATTAAGGTCGTTCAAACGGTTCATTCGACTGAGGACTATGATTGGAGATTGAATTTTAGGTTTTTTAAGGTGTTTGATTGGATCTTCACTTGGTTTAGGGTTCCGCCCCTGTGGGAACGCATTGAGGACGCGAGCTGCTTGCAGCTCGCGATGCACGCGACCCGGTTGTCAACGTTTGGGTTCCTTCCAGCGGTTTCGACCCGTTAAGGGTTTTGGCTTGACGTACAATTTAGGGTTCCGTATAAGGTTTTGATTGGGGTTTTACTACATTGAGCAATTTGATTAAGTGTTCGACTTTTAGGGTTCCTTAGGACTTTGATTGGAGTTTCAACTACACTTAGGAGCTTGATAATGTTAACATTTTTAGGGTTCCTTAGGACTTTGATTGGGGTTTTACTACATTGAGGAACTTGATAAAATAAACAACTTTTAGGGTTCCTTAGGCCTTTAATTGGAATTTTACTTCACTTAGGACCTTGATTATGTAAACAATTTTAGGGTTCTTTAGGACTTTGATTGGGGTTTTACTACACTGAGGAACTTGATTCACTGATCGACTTTTAGGGTTACTTAGGACTTTCTTTACTACTTTTTGGGGTTTTACAAGTGCAAGTGTAATGTAAAACTGGGAGTAGCACACCGACACGCGAGCTGCTTGCAGCTCGCGCACACGAAAAAACTAGTTAAGGGGCTGACGTATGGAAAATTTTCATACAAACGGAATACCAAAATGATTTCTAATTTAGACAGATTTACACTATATTATTGTAATAATTGTATTTGCATAGTATTTATCTAGGTTCCTCAACAGTTTTTATTTCAAATTACTTACCTAAAATGAAATAAACACTAATCGCATTTTGCACATTTTTATGCTAAGCTTATCAAGTTTTCTACCTATTGGTTTCGTACTAAAAACAACAATATCTTACGTGTTTTTTGTTAAGGAACCTAGTTTATATTGTCTAGTTACAGAATAACAATACTATGTAAAGAATACAAAAAGTTTTCAGTCATCATTTTTGGTATTACGGAACACGATCAAATTCATGGCATTTTCGAACGGCTACTATTGCTATCGCGCACGCACGGTGCGGGTGGCGGGGTGCAGGGGGAGGAAACGCTTGAAGCACACGGGACACTTCGGTTGTGTGTGTGAATCGCTCGGACTTCGGACTAGTTAAATACCTACACTGGCATAAAACATAATGCTTAGATATTTGATAATTGTTAGTTTAGGAAGGGTACTAAGTGAAGATGGGAAATACTAAGTACCTAGGTAGGTTGTAGGTTGGGTAAACGAAATTAAGGTGCAGCACTAGGTCAAAAAGTCTGCCGAAATTTCGAAAAAAGCCAACATTTCGACTAAAACAAATTATGAACCATTAATTTCTATACAGGGTGGAATTTTGTAATGCCACCTGGAGGGAAAGTACTCTTAATACTGCAGATAGAAAATTTTACTCAAAGGAAACATTCCTTTATTTTTGGATAGAAAGCAATTTCTAAAATTAAAAATAAAATAATTTTTAAATTAATTTTTTTTTTTGAAAGGAATAAATTTATTCTTTTAAAGAAATGAATTCGTTAAAAGAATAAATTTGTGTATCCAAGAGAATGGAGCCCATTTCAAGCAACTAATTTCAAGTAACTAGTTAGTTATCCATTTTTTGTAAATAATTAAATTAATTTAAGATTTCCTGGTTTTTCTTTCATTTAATTTATCATGTTTGTTAGAGAGATTTCATCCTTATAATTGACTAACGATCGATGCAATAAAAGTACAAGGTATAATTTTTCTGATTTTAGCCGGTTCAATTCCCGGGTGTGAAAGAATTTTCGAAAAACTTTGAATGCAGTTTGCTTTCTATTCAAAAATAAAGGAATGTTTCCTGTGAGTAAAATTTTCTATCTGGAGTATTAAGAGTACTTTCCCTCCAGGTGGCATTACAAAATTCCACCCTGTATATGAAGTATTGATAAAAGGTCTAAGAAAAATTACAACAAATTATTTTTTTTCTTTATTTATTTGTAGTTCAAACAAAGCAGCCAAGTGCGAGTCGGACTCGCCCATGAAGGGTTCCGTAGCATCAATTAACATAATATAAAGGTTTTTGTAGTTCGTCGAAAGGTAAATTGCGGTTTACGATTTATGACGTATAAAAAAAAACTACTGACTTGATCTCGTTCAAACTAAATATCGTTGGAAGTTTACATAGTAATGTACAACATATATTTTTTTTGGATTTATCATTCTCTTATTTTAGAAGTTAGAGGGGGGGGGACCAACTTTTTTCTACTTTGGAAGTGTCTCTCGCGCAAACTATTCAGTTTAGAAAAAAACGATATTAGAAACCTCAACATCATTTTTGAAGACCTATCCATAGATACCCCACACGTATGGGTTTGATGAAAAAAAAAATTTTGAGTTTCAGTTTCAAGTATGGGGACCCCCAAAATTTATAGATTTTTTTCTATTTTTGTGTAAAAACCTTAATGCGGTTCACAGAATACATCTACTCACCAAGTTTCATCAGTCTAGCTTTTATGGTTTCGAAGAAAAATGGCTGTGACACGGCCGGACAGACAGACAGACAGACAGACAGACAGACAGACAGACAGACAGACATGACGAATCTATAAGGGTTCCGTTTTTGCCATTTGGCTACGGAACCCTAAAAACTGCTACCACTCAACGTCCGGTGGAAATATTGATAAAAGGACTGAGAAATACTTGAACAAAATAGTTTTTTTTTTATATAACTGGAGCTCAATAAACCGACTACCGCTCAACGTCAGGTGGAAAGATTGATGAAAGGACTAAGAAAAATTGGCACAAAATATTTTTAGTCTTTATTTATCTGGGGCTTAAAAAAACTGCTACCACTCAACGTCAGGTGGAAATATTGATAAAAAGACTTGGAAAATTTTCAGCAAAATATTTTTTTTCTTTATTTATCTGAATTACAACCGACTACCGCTCAACGTCAGGTTATAATATTGAAAAAAGGACTAAGAAAAATGGCTACAAAATATTTTTATTCTTTATTTATCTGGGGCTTAAAAAAACTGATACCACTCAACGTCAGGTAGAAATATTGATAAAAAGACTTGTAAAAATTTGAACAACATAATTATTTCTGTTTTATTTTTCTGGAGCTCAAGAAATAAACTACAGCTCAACGTCAGGTGGAAATATTGATAAAACGACTAAGAAATTAAAAAAAAAACTTTATTTATTTTGAGCTCAAAAAACTGCTACCACTCAACGTCCGGTGGAAATATTGATAAAAAGACTGAGAAATACTTTAACAAAATAGTTTTACTTTATATAACTGGAGCTCAATAAACAGAGTACTGCTCAACGTCTGGTGGAAATATTGATAAAAAGACTTGGAAAAATTTCTGTAACGTTCACTAGAAGTTGCTTCATGCAATCAAAATTGAGTTCTTTATAGTAATTGTGATAAGACATAAATAATTTTTTTTTCAGTTTGTTTATAATCATTATATAAGTATCCACCTATAGTAGGTTAGCTTGGTACACTTTTTTCGCGAGTTTTGTGCGAAAGCCGAGGTCCATGTAATTGTAGGTCGATGTTCGCAATCGTTGGTTTTGCGAATGTAAATAAGCAGAATAAAAGCAACCTAATTGCTCAACGAATAAAGTATATTTTTAAATGCAGTCACATTATTAGACTTTCTGTACTTTGGTAAGTGAGCCGCTTTGCGTGTTTTTTATTGCTGTGTGTGTGTGATCGATGAGGTCTGGCGAACCACACCCCACCTGATGTTGAGCGGACCTCCACCCATGATCTTCAACTGTAACGTCATGACTGGTTTTGAACCCACGCCCCCCAACCGCTAGGCCGATGAGGTCTGGCGAACCACACCCCACCTGACGTAGAGCGGATACCCACCCATCATCTATTACTGTAACGTTATCACTGATTTTGAACCCGCACCCTCCAACCACTAGGCCAATGAGGTCAAGCAAACCACACCACACCTGATGTTGAGCGGACTCCCACCCATCATCCTCTACTGGAATGTCATCAACCACAACTCCATCGCTCCGCGCCGGGGTCAATGGCTCTCTCAACTCAACTCGGAGTCAATGGTTCTCTTTACTCTTCTTCAATTTGGTCCAGAACCCGCACAAACCCTACCTGATGAATAAACTCACTCGTATCATGTTAGAGAATTTCCTGGTGTCTTTTCTAAGTGCGTAAATAGCTACTCTGAAGGTTCTTTATCGGTTCAGGAATGTTGTTTTTTTTTCACTTTATTCTTGCATTCAGAGCATGACCAATCCTTGCTTATTGAATACTAGAAAAGCGAAACAAGCAAGCAATAAGCTTAGAGGGTTAGTCAGGTAATGCAGCCACAAAAAATAAAAACATAAAATTGTAGGGTGCAAAAAGTCAACTCTCTTTGACCAGATTTGAACTCCCGCCCACCTCGTCCTCTCAGTGTGAATCCGCACGCCCTAGCCACTAGCCTATCTGACGCTTAGTAACGTTGACGAAATTAGGCAATGCATAAAAATCGTTAGCAGTGGCTGACGCACACGCACAAGCGCGGCACTATGGTTGGATTCACGTATAGAAGTAGCGCGTCACACGAGCGCCTGTGTGTGTATACTACTATTATATATTCCGTGGCGCCCGCATCAAATGAATAGAGATAGCTATATTCGGAGCAGTTTTTGCTCACGCCTCGAATTGAAGTTGCGAGCTGTGTACGTCGGCCCGTTAATATTTAGGCATCCGATTTAGGCGTCGCCTAGGTTTAGTGAAAACGGGTGTTAGTAACGTTGACGAAATTAGGCAATGCATAAAAATCGTTATCAGTGGCTGACGCACACGCACAAGCGCGGCACTATGGTTGGATTCACGTATAGAAGTAGCGCGTCACACGAGCGCCTGTGTGTGTATACTACTATTATATATTCCGTGGCGCCCGCATCAAATGAATAGAGATAGCTATATTCGGAGCAATTTTTGCCCGCGCCTCGAATTGAAGTTGCGAGCTGCGTCCGTCACCCTCTTAATATCTAAACTTAAACATTACGGTATTCTAAATCGCTCCATTGACTTATTACAATCGTACTTGACTGATAGAATCCTTAAAGTTGATGTGGGCGGTGAGAGATCTTTTGGGTCAGTTATTGACATAGGGGTGCCACAAGGTTCGATATTAGGTCCTTTCTTGTTTCTAGTGTACGTAAATGACCTTCCTTTTTTGGTTAAAAAACTATGTGAAACAGTACTATTTGCTGACGATACCTCATTAATTTTTAAAGTCGATAGATAGAAGGCTAATTACGATGACGTTAACGCATCTCTGTCGTAAATACTTAACTGGTTTAATAATCTTTTACTTAATGTTAAGAAAACTCTTAAGTTTTATGAAAAAATATTTTTTGAGTGTCAGTTCTAAGTATAAAAATCATAATGCGGTTTACAGAATACATCTATTTACCAAGTTTCATCAGTACATATAGCTTTTACAGTTTTGTAAGTACCATACTTCAAGCAAATAAATTATTTCTTTTCATTTCATTTCATTTTTTTGAAAAAAAGTGACTGTGACATACGGATGGACAGACAGACAGACATGACGAATTTATAAGGGTTCCGTTTTTTACCTTTAAAAAATACAAGTGTTCATTCACCGACTACCAACATTTATGAACTTGCAACTCACTCTGGTTTTGCATAATATGAGGAAAATCTCTCTTGGTGGAAGGTTTCTTTTATTAAATCTGGGGCTATTTGCTTGTTATACTATATAAATTAGACTACTACTACTACACTACTATATAAGTTAGATTTAAAATGTAGCGTTCGTGGTAGTTTAAAAAATACCGCACAGCTTGCCATTGTTATCACCAATCCTGGATGAAAAATATGCAATGGAAACTCTGCGACGGGAATCAGCTAACATAACAATTGGGTTATATTTATTTACTGAATATCTGTCTGTGTTTTTGTCTAACGAAGCGTATTCTAGTCAACACATTGTAATGTCGTGACAAATGTCAGACCCAAGCACAGAATAAGTAATAGTTGGTATCAAATACATGAATTCACAGCTCAGGTCAGGCAACGCCATCTTTATTTTAAATTTTTCCAACTTTCCGGTCGTGTTTTGTTTTTAGACCAGCGTATAGCGGAGGCTTAAGGGTAAGCAGGGTTAGAGCCCATGTTTACTCAATTTGATCTAGTCAAAATGAGTTATGTGCTATTCCAAACCATAGTCTATAGTTACTGTTGTGCTAAATGACATCCAAATCCGTTCAGTCATTCTAGAGTTATTGCGGAACAAACATCCATCCATTCATCCAGCCATCTTTCGAATTTATAATATTAGTGTGATTTCTTTCAAAGTGGGTATAACAGTACAACCGTTGGCGAACAAAAGTAGAACATAGGGCTTTCCGTATCCGGAAATTCTGATACGGAATGTAGCCAACCCTTATACTTCCGGTACAGAGTGAGTATAACGTTAGCACGGTGGACGATTACCATTCCGTGTTGTGGTTTTCAATGTACTCCAGTGAGTTTTGACTTCTATAGAGGTATTATTAAGCTCTGTCTAGCTCTGGCTCTGGCTCTGGTTTTGAGTCTGTGTGAGTGTTGACTGAATAAATCCTAAGTTAAATCGTCACACACACAGTATAATACACTGATGAGCACTCACACAGACTCAAAACCAGAGCCAGAGACAGAGCCAGACAAAGCCTGGGGCCTACTGTTCATAAAGGAACCTTTATTTTTAGTTTGAATGCAAACTGTTGTTATTGGTACTCGTACTTTTTTCTTAAGAGTTAAGTATTTCTTTGTGATGTGGTTTACCTTGTGCTTAAGATTCTTGAAGTTTTCGCTGGGGAAATTTAGTTTGATGTTTTATACCTTGTGTTCACAGGTGAAGACTGGCAATCCAGTAAGGAAACCTGATTTCTAGTAGGTTTAAGTCCAATCGTATAAATTAGGGACTTATTAATTTATACATTTTGTGCGCTTTGCTGGAAGACAATTTAAAAATTTACAGAATAGATACAGGTATTTAGTTGTGCATTCTTTACTTAAAAAATAAATTAATATTTAAATGAAATAAATTCCCATATAATGTAGCTCCCATACAACATACATTATTTTTCGCCGTTTTGATACATAGTTTTTATAAATAATGTACGGAACCCTTTTACTACGTACCAGGATACAATAATATGACTGGCCTCTCAGCTCAGTTGGTAGTAGCTCTGCCTTCTGAGCCGTAGGTCGTGGGTTCGATCCTCACCGAGAACAAATATTTGTGTGGTGAACACAGATGTTTGTTCTCTGTCTGGGTCTTATATTGTATTCTAAGTATGTATTTACAAAAAAAAATATCATAATATGTATTATATCAGCTATCTGGTTTCCATAGTACAAGCTCTGCTTAGTTTGGGGATAGATAGTGTTGAGTGAGTTGAAGTCTTTAATAAAATAATAAATAATAAATAAATATAGTGGACAATTCACAAAACACTACCCAGTCCCAAACTAAGCAGAGCTTGTAATATGGGAACCGGATAGCTGATATGATACTTGAATACATTTTTTTTTTGTAAATCATACTATGAATACAATATAACACCCAGACAGAGAACAAACATTTATGTTAACCACACAAATATTTGTTCTCGGTGGGGATGGAACCCACGACCTACGGCGCAGAAGGCAGAGCTACTACCAACTGAGCTAGAGGCCAGCCAATATTTATTTATTTATTATTTATTTAATAATATCTATCCATCAAAGATGTCTAAGAAGCATTGTTTATAACCAACGTAACGTGAAAAGCACATACGTAGGTACTCATTGCAATACACATAATCCAACAAAACATCAGGAATATAGCATCTATTCCGTACTCATAAGGCTTTGCAGAATATGAGACTAATGGTCGACAGTAGACCGTCATCGCAGAGAAACAAATAAACGTTCCGTCACAGTCTATAAGAAATCATCTTGTTCACTCATTACTGGCCTCTCAGCTAAGTTGGTAGTAGCTCTGCTTGCTGCGCCGTAGGTCGTGGGTTCGATCCCCACCGAGAAAAAATATTTGTGTGGTGAACGCAGATGTTTGTTCTCTGTCTGGGTGTTATATTTTTTTTTTTGTAAATACATACTCTATGTATGTATTTACAAAAAAAATAGTATATCAGCTATCTAGTTCCATAGTGCAAGCTCTGCTTAGTTTGGGGCTAGATAGTGATGAGTGGATTGTCTAGAATATTTATTTATTTATTACTTTTGTAAAATAGTCTTCTTTTTAACGTGTCACAGATTTTTTGAAACCAGTGTGGTGAAAGATATTTAAGTACGACTAAAAAAAGCTCTATTTGTTTGTTTGACACCTTTGTTCGAACTATGTTTGCAAAATAGTGTTAAATATAGGAAATCTGACGTCAGTGACCTACGAGGCAATGCTTTGCTATAGGCGATGGTTACCACTTTATATATCAGGTGGGTCATATTATACTTGTTTCCCTGTTCCTGTACCTGTTGTTTGCTTGTTCTTCTAGCCTTGGTCGCGTGGAACTGGCACCTAGACTCACCTAGCTTTAAGACGTTTAACTAAATCACGTCGGGGTCACCATTGTCGAAGTCTATACTGTTTGAAGTTAAAATTACTATTGAGGAATCATGAGATTAAGACGAGAAAGGTGGTGAGAGTAGAAATTAGATTAAATTTCGCTTAGTTGTTCACTTGATTGAAACTTTAAGAAGGTACACAATCCAATTATTTAACGAGCGCCGGAAGGTAACTGGTCTGGGCGCCGAGTGCGCTGGCGGCTAATACTGAAACTGCAACACTCGGTTCCTACTGTGATCCTTAAGATATAAATAATTGAATAAAAAAGCGGCCAAGTGCGAGTCAGGCTCGCCCATGAAGGGTTCCGTAGCAACAAGTAACGTAATATAAAAGTTCTTGTAGTTCGTCGCAAGGTAAATTACGATTTATGACGAATAAAAAAAACTACTTACTAGATCTCGTTCAAACCAAATATCGTTGGAAGTTTGCATAGTAATGTACATCATATATTTTTTTTTGTTCTCTTATTTTAGAAGTTAGAGGGGGGGGACCAACATTTTACCACTTTGGAAGTGTCTCTCGCGCAAACTATTCAGTTAAGAAAAAAACGATATAACAAGCCTCATTTTTGAAGACCTATTCATATTGTCGTTCGTAGTGATTTGATGAAAAAAAAAATTTTGACTTTCAGTTTCAAGTATTTTTATGTATAAATCTTAATGCGGTTTACAGAATACATCTACTCGCCAAGTTTCATCAGTCTAGCTCTTACAGTTTCGGAGACAGACAAACAGACAGACAGACATGACGAATCTACAAGGGTTCCGTTTTTGCCATTTGGCTACGGAACCCTAAAAACATAGTTCACTTTGACTTTGAGTTGTAAAAAAAAATTGAAGAACAATAATCCCATCTTCGCAAACTAGCTATGTTACTATAAGCTGTGTACTGTCTGCACCAGACAGCCCTTACGCCGCGTCACGGTGGCAAAATCCGACGTTTTTCAGCAAACATGAGAGAGCTGAAATGTATGGACAATGGTTTCAAACGTGGGAGAAATGAAATGCGGATATCCATTCCGGAGTTGAAATTGGACAGGTTGTTAAACAAGGTGTATCAGAAAGAGTATCAAATGACGAAAGATGATTTTCAACACTCACGAGATAATTTTGAGACTATATTTTGTAAATTCGGTGATTTTTATACAGGGTGGGTTTTTGAGAATGGTGCTGATGGCCAAGTCCCAAACCACGAGAGTAAGAGATAAGTCGTGAAAGGAGTCATGACCTCAATTTATAAGAAAAAAATAACTATATTATGTATAGCAAAGTTTGCTTAAAAACATACATAATTTGTACCATCCAGTAACTGTAACCTGTGTTACGCAAATAAATGATTGTATTGTATTATATTATACCTACTGTATAACTTTACTTGAGTATTCATTACATTTATTACCGAATACTGAAGTTCAGTGCGTGAAATTATAAAATCCATAATTGAGCAAATTATTGAGCTCTGAGCGTGAATAAAATGTTTGTGCACATTCCTTCAAAAAATCACTTAGTTACCAGGGTAATAAGTCTACTCCAAAAAATTCAGGGGGTAAAAATACGTGGCAATTGAACTTTTGTAAGGAATTGCTGTTTTTACGCGTTTTTGTTTGGTTTCCATAGAAAAAGTTTTTCATACTGAACACTCCATGAAATTTTCTAAAGAGGTCTGATTAAACCAAGAGAACATTTTTGTCATGAGTTTTTTTGTGTGTGGTTCGTCCAGGGAAGTGCTAACACCACACCTATTTCTGCCGTGAAGCAGCATCGTTGTGTTTCAGTTTTATGGGTGTGAGCGGTGAAATTTGTGTGCGTTCATCAACTTGAGACATACAGATGTTTACCCCCAGTAAACATCTGTATGTCTCAAGTTGATGAACGCAAGGCACGTTCCTAACGTGCGTGGCCTAAGACATTGATTTGTTAATAGGTATTGGTTACCAGTTAACATAAGGTGGGCCATAGGTTCGTTCCATCAGCAAGATTTATAAAAAAAAGACCCTATTGGTATAATGCTGTTTCCAAAACATCCCGTAGAGATAAAGCTTTTTTCGTTTTGATCGGAATGATATCTTACGGCGATCTAAGGCCGTTTGGCAAAATTGTCTTTGGCCCCAATGGCCCTTCCATCTAAGGTAAACACCATCTGAGGAAAAGACCAATGGGAAGAGCCCAATAGGCACAATCAAGCTAACTTTTCTAACAGTTTGAAGTTGAAATCCTTTTCGGTTGCTTCCGTCTAATATTTCTGCTGGGGGATTGTGTTATTCTGTTGCAATCAAAAGTTTGTTGCCTATTAAATAAATACAAGTTTAAAAAAACTAAAATCTCGCTTTAATAGAAAACCAAACTAAAAAATAGAAAATGAATTTGAATTAAGAATAGTGTTAAAAATTTTAATAATTTTAAATGAATAAATAATAAATAATAATTAATAAATAAATATTGTGGACAATTCACACAACACTACCCAGCCCCAAACTAAGCAGAGCTTGTAATATGGGAACCGGATAGCTGATATAATACTTGAATACTTTTTTTTTTGTAAATACATACTTAGAATACAATATAACACCCAGACAGAGAACAAACATTTATGTTCACCACACAAATATTTGTTCTCGGTGGGGATCGAACCCACGACCTACGGCGCAGAAGGCAGAGCTACTACCAACTGAGCTAGAGGCCAGTCAAAAATAAATGATATATGAATGAATGATAGAGTAAATAAGAAAAAAAATGTTTTTTTTTTACATTAGGTATGCCATTTCCTAATAGCACGCCTATTTTATAATAAAACATCAATATCTAATAAATTATTAATGATTATTATCTTTATTAGGTACTATATCAAACATTGTCTAAATAAATATAAAAAATCTTGCTTGCTTACTTAAATCCGTCTTGCAAACATACCACAAAGCTTAAGTTAATTTCACCAATGAACCAAAACCTAATTAATCATACCCATTCAGCTCGAGAATAGCACAAAAGCGCAGAAATTCCATTCAATTTCATTTACGTGTAAGATTCGCCATTTTGCGGCTGACAAAATGTAGAACGCCTTTGGACAATTAATTAATTAGAGCCCTGATCGAACCCTCAATATTGCTACAGGTAATATGGATACCAGCTAAGTCACTTAAACTACGTGGAGGGAATTAGGGGAGGTCTACGACGCTGAGGTGACTTTTAGAATAGAATAGAATAGAAAATTCTTTATTGCACACCTTAAAACTAACAATGGAAAAACAAGTAACAATAATTAAACACATTCTAATGTACAATGGGCGGTCTTATCGCTGAAGAGCGATCTCTTCCAGGCAACCTTTTGATGGAGAGAAGCGTATAAGAAGATGGTTGGCTAGGGTGCACTAAGAAATAACAGAAAAAAAATATATAAATATTTACATACACAACTAAATAAATATAGACTACATAAATATAATAAATATATACATATTTACCTACCTACTAAATAAAATATGATCGATTTAAACTAAATGTAATTGAAATAATATTAGCAAGTAAAAAGTGTTAGTAAGAAAAAAGATAAGAGCTTTTATTAGAAACAGAAGCTTTATTTTTCTAATTTTTATTTTAGTACTGACAGGCACAAGGTGGCAGTATATTTTTTTACAAAAAAACTAGCTGGCCCCGTCTATCCAATTAGATGTGCGCAGACCTTTACTATGTTGATACTAAAACAGCTGCAGCATATACATATAAGAACTATAGATAGTGCAATCCACGAAGGCGCGCCCCACTATTCCTCCTAACCGTTTATAGTATATGTGTGCAAGCTTCCGTCAATGTTTGAGTGTTATCGGTACACACTAATTACCTATGAGTGCACACGCACACTACAATGAATAGACTACGGTTCGCGACTGCCGCTCGGAGCAAACTCCCCGCACCCCGCGATCCCCTCAATCGAAAATTGGTGGGGCGCGTCTTCGTGAATTGCACTATCTGTACAGACCAGCTGTTATTTTAATAAGCTGTAGAATGAAGCACAATGTCAGGTAAAGAGCCTCTTCATACGAAAACTGCTGACACTGAGACCCGCCTCGTACGTTATGTGAGTCGGGATTTACATAGTTCGGGATAATGGTGAACTCGGTGCAAAAATAGATTGGAGGATTTCGAGGCGTTTTATCACCCAAGTTTGCGCGATTGCTGCATAGATATTCATTTATGGAGATTAATATTTTCAACCTAAAATTGTTAAACCAGCGTTTTTCATGAATTTCCTGCTTTTTATAACGCTTTTATTAGCTTCACCTGTATGTAAGTTTGTAAGTTTGTATGTAACCGACCCCTTTGAGCTCGATTTTGTCCTACTTTGAACAATCAGATTTGATTCAAACTTTGCACACCTGTCAAAGGTCGATGACAATGCAATAATATGAAAAAAAAAATAAAAAATATGGAAAAAAAAAAGAAAAAAAAACCTACTTTGAACGGTCAGATTTGATTCAAACTTTGCACGCACCTGTCAAAGGTCGATGACAATGCAATAATATGAAAAAAAAAACTAAAAATTAAAAAATAAATTATAGTTTAAAAAACTAAAAAAAAAACGCTTTTATAACTAATTGAACTAAAAAGTTAAAAATAAAACTGTAATAGTCAATTGAAAAATTTATATTATTGCGTTAAAATTTATATACAAAAAGCGTGGGGGGCTTGATTTTGATTGTTGTAAATATTTTATCAATAGTTTATTATATCTGAAGTTATTATAAAAAGTACCCCACGCTTTTTTGTACAATAATATAAATTTTTCAATTGATTATTACAGTTTATTTTTAACTTTTTATTTCAATTAGTTTTTTGAACTATAATTTATTTCGAATGGAAATAAATTATAAGTTTGTGTAATTGTATAAGTATACAAGCACACAAACAATCCACACACTAGCCTACAACACTTGTTGTAGATCCAGTAAGCCTACCATGAGCTCTGTCTGGCTCTGTATCTGGTTTTGAATCTTTGTGAGTGCTCACCAGTGCATTATACTGTGTGTGTGACGTTTTGACGTAGGTTACGTTAGTCAACACTCACAACAGACTCAAAACCAGAACCAGAAACAGAGCCAGACAGCGCTCATGGTAGGCCTACAGGTTTGGTCGCGTGACTTGTAGACTCAACTAGCTTTATGACGAATAAAATAATCCGCAAATTGCTTATAAAAATGTAAATTGAATAAATATTTTAACATCACACTTCCATAGCCTTAGCTAACTAATAACATCATCAAAGTTTGTAAAACACACTTTAATTATTCACTAGCAGTTGGTAACCGAGCTTCGCTCGGATTTTTTTTCGTTAATTTGTATTTTTAAGAAATCATAAGAGTCATATTAATTTTTACTGGTTTATTCTTACTGAACAACTCCATCTGGTGGACATGCTTGCAGTTAGTTGCTCACAATCGTCAATAGATGGCAGGAGCAGTCACATATTCAGTTTATGTTTAATTATTGAACTCAGAAAGAAATAATCATTTTCTTAAAATGAATCCTAGCTAGATCAATTTATCGCCCCCGAAAACCTCTGTATACTAAATTTCATGAAAATCGTTGGTGCAGTTTCCGAGATCCTAAATATATATATATATATATACAAGATTTTCTCGTTTAAAGGTATAAGATAATAATGTTTGTAGTACGCGTAGATTGTGTAAACTCGCTACAAACTGCTTATTTCCCAGCTTTATTACCTCCATTCCAGCTAGGCATTGTTTAAGACCTAATTACTTAACTCTTCATTCAAACATTCCGCCAAGAGGTTCATTAGTACTTAACTGAGATTGCTTTCCTGTTTTAAGCCGTAGTGTCTTTTTTGCTTCGCTATTTAAGGCGATGAAGTTCGAGGGGTCACGATTTTTAAACAACTGTATCTCCACTGAAATGTAGAATTGGCACGAAAATTTGCCCTGTATGTACATCCTTGAGGCAGCTTTGTTTGTTAAAAAACACGGGCACTTATTTGCTAGAGCAAGTGAATTGTATCTGCGAAACACCAGAGATTCTGATAGGATTGTACTTCCTAGGGTCCCTCGTACAAAATTGTATATTAAGAACTGTTACGCAATGTGCGGTAAAATATACAACGCCCTGCCCCGAGACTTAAGAAGCCTTCCGCTGAACAAGTTCAGCAAAGAGCTAAGACTTTGGCTACTTAGTAAGAGCTATTATAATGTGAAAGATTTATTCGGTTAAAATTGTTTAGAGTATTGACATTTATTGACATAACATAATTGTACTATTTAGGAACTTTTTTTTTTTTTTGACATTACCTTAATAATCATGTATTTTGTGACATATTGCACTTAGGACTATTTTAATATTATTGTATACATATAATTAGAGAATTTCGCTGTATTAGGTATTCAATATTGCTGCCCAAAACTAATATAACCGGCAACTACAAATTTGCATCCCAGAAATGTGGGGAATGAGTGCGACCTATTTTTAATTTTATTATAAGATCTTTTGTATCACCATTGAAGCAAATAAATGATTTATGATTTATGAAAAAAATATATTTCATCAAAATTGAACGCATAATCTAGCTAGAGCTTTGTGAAGATAGAAACGTGAATAATAATAATTTTCTCGATAAAAAAAAATCGTGAAGTTGACACGAAATTGATTTTTAAACAGTCGATACTAAGAGGTTTCTTCTTAATATCATGTCAAATTTTATTAATCAGTTTTTTTTTTATCGTGTCACAATTTTTTCGAACCAAGTGTGGTGAAAGGAAATTAAGTGCGCCTCAAAGAGGCTCCTTTCGTGCTCTTGACACATATATTCGAACTTATTAGGTTCTACGACATGCCGGTTTCCTCACCATATTGTCCTTTACCGTTTGAGAGCACTGGTAAGTATAGGTAGTGTACAGTGGGATACAGCTCAAGTTAACTAAAAACAAAGAAAAATGACGCTTACCGTAAGGACATAAGAGCTAGCAGTGTATAGTCTGATGCGTATCCTTGTGTACATAAATTTTTGAGCAGAAAACGCTCTTGTTTGTTTCTTTTTAATGTAAAAGATACCTAGACTTACCATAATAAGTCCGTATGTGTGGCAGATTTTTAGGTGGTCTCACGAGCGCTTCTTCGGCTGCTATCATGGCAGACGTCAACTTCTGCCTACAGGAGTTTTCTTCGATCTTTGCCTTCATCATCATCATCATGAACCTATATCAGTCCACTGCTGGGCGTAAGTCTGTCTCAAGACGTGCCACTGAGCCTGGTCTTCGGCTCTTCTCCTCCAGTGCTTGCCAGCTAAATTACGCAGGTCGTCACCCCACCTTGGAGGGCGTCTTACACTACGCTTACTTAAACGCGGTCTCCACTCTAGAATTTGTTAGCTCCAACGATTATCTGTTCTACGTCAAACATGACCGGCCCACTGCCAATTCAGCTTACTAATCCTTTGAGCTATGTCGACTTGGTTTGCCTTCAATCGAGTCAAATTTTACCACACAGTTGTTTTAAAATAGGTTATGTATTATTTCTTCTCTTGTACCGACTTCCCTCGCGGCGCGGCTTCAGCATTAATTGTTCTTCCCGGAAATGTATAGGAGAGGCCTATGTCCAGCAGTGGACTTCTTCAGGCTCACGATGATGGTAAATACACTTTTCTAAGTCTAGCCTCGTGGTAGCAAGCAACCCCGCCATCCAGTCCTGAGGTTGCAGGTTCAAATCTTAGATAAAAAAACAGTAAAATAAAACAGAACGTTGGCACGTTAAATTCAAAATGTTATTTATTTTTAATTTCAAAACAGATAATTACATTTTCTTAAACATCACTTAACTAAGAATATATTTCACAAATTACCATTTATTATTTACATTACAGTTATTGTTCTCATTGGTATACTTTTTAACCATTCATTCAACATTGTATATAAATGTTTTTTCAGCGAGAAAGAGGGTACAATAAATTTTTACGTTACTTTTATCAACGCATCGTTGAGTTTCAGGAGGAAGTAAATACAAATTTACGCTTTATTTATAGGCCATTGAGAATCTAATTTATCTGAAATTTACTATGATGTGGAAATGTTGAAGTTTCTTTCATTTTTATTTTCATTTTATTAACATACATGAACTGTAGTCCTACCACAAGCTCTATCTGGCTCTGTCTCTAGCTAGTTTTGAGTCTGTATCAGAGTTGACTAAATAAACCCTACGTTGAAACGTCACACACACAGTGTAATACACTGGTGAGCATTAACACAGACTCAAAATCAGCGCCTACCACAAGCTCTTTTTATTAAGTCAACATTTGCACAAACACAAAACCACAGAGCCAAAGACAGAGCCAGACAGAGCTTGTAGGTAGGCCTAAAGGTCGCATAATGATATGGAGTAGTTTTTTTTTATATTCGTCATATTGATGGCTTCGTCCTAACACACTGGGACCGCCATTCAAACGAAAAAGAGTAGATGAGAATACCAGTAGCCATCACCATTAAATAATTCCCTGTAAAACACAATGAAGTCTGTTCAAAGTAGCGAAATTTTATAAAGATCCCTCCCATTGCCGTAGAATCCAATGTTCTAGAAAACTGCTTTCAAAGGCCCTTCCTTCAACACGACCCATCTATAACCGTTTAACTTCTGGACTAGAAAATAAAAGGACATAAAAAAAGGTTATTATTATGGCGTTTAAGATGAAAATGCCTTGGAAAAAACACCGTCGGTCTATAAAAACCTAAATCTCAATCTACTTTTTTAATTTGCATTTTGACTTGCCAAGCTTTAAGGCTCGAACACACCTAGTTCGCTGGCGGTAGCGATCAGTGAAACGCTGTCAAATATTCGCTGTCAAATCTCAAATCTGACAGCGATATTTGACAGCGTTTCACTGATCGCTACCGCCAGCGAACTAGGTGTGTTCGGGCCATTATAGAGATCGCTTTATGAAGACACATAAACAAAATAAAATAATGACATTTATCAATAAAAAGAAACTTACAATTAAGCAATCATTTCCAAAATGTACAAAATACACAAGAAACAGTTAAGCTATCTGCAGACCATTACAAACGATCTAGAAATAGCTCAACTGATCCAAATAATTAATAATTGACTGAATGGCGTCCAAGAACTGGCTATAGAAGCGTTGGTCGCCCTGCGGCAAGATGGGGCAGACGATGTGGTTTACATCGCAAGCAACACCTGGATGAGATTGGCACAAGACCGGCAACAGTGGCACATACAGATAGAGGCCTATACCCAGCAGTGGGTGAAGTCGGGCTGTGGATGATGATGATGATCCAAATAATTACCAGACGGAAGCGTCCCCAAGACGCTGGCGGCATTGCCCCGCTGAATAGCAATGCTTATGCTGTGTCTGATACCTACCAAACAAATCAAATCAAACTCCTCTCTTGTTTATGTTCAATTCTGTCCATCCTAAGGTTGCCTGGTAGAGATAGCTGTTAGCGATAAGGCGGCCCATTGTTTTACTGTGAATTTTTATTTTTAAGCTAAATATTGTATTCCTATATTATGCGTCATAGTAATCAATAAAGAGTTATCTATTTATCTACCAGCACTTGGGTCACGCGTTGCTTCGATCAGTCGCCTAAACAACATTTTGAAGACCCACTAGGCCTCGGTTCTCAACACAATGTTGCTGGAAATTCTCAAACTCATTTTTTTTAATAAATACTTAGGATTTGTTTTAAAACTAAAGAGAAACGAAAATTCAAACAACTTTTAGAGCGCTGCCAAACAATGAAACAGTGTAACCTTAAAATGTCCCAAAAATTTCGTGTCTCGTATCAAAAAGTTCTCGACCCCGTCCCACCTTTACGTGTTCTGTCAACTTTAATGTATTAAAAACTTCCGTAGCCCATTTCAGGAAACGTTTTCGACTTGGCAATTTTGTAAACGATTTCTTATTTTCAATTTAAGTTTGAAGCTATTTTATTCAAAGACAATTCCGGGTGTATTGAGAGGGGAAGGGGAGGAAGGGTAATCGCTTCGAGGGCAGTGTTGTTTCATTTCCAATTGAGAAAGTATTTGATTTTAATTTGAATTCGAATACTTTATTGTTACTAACTAATCGATTTTGTGCGAGTTTTAGATACATTATCATCATCATCACACCCAATGCTGAGTATACGCGTAGCCTCCTTTTTATTACGCCACTCTTCTCTCGCGAGTTTCAACCACTCATTCCCAGCTTTTGCAACAATGTCATTCGACCAACGGGCGCGTGGTCTGTCTCTAGGTCTTTGAGCATCCCTTGGTCTAATAATTGGTTGCAATATTCAATATTTAAATATTTAATCTTCTCTTAGTCTTAGTTTTAGATACGCAAAATTATTTTTGGAAACTAAATTGTTTTGTTCCTTCAAGACGTAAAGCTTTGCAGCAATAAAAAAAACACAGGATAATAAATAAGTCCCGAGGTGAATAGCTCTAAGGTAGTAAAACGTGAAAATTCAAGCGAAATTTATTTATGCATTAAATTTTAAACAGTACCTACTGCACTTGCCGTTGCCTACTAAAAATTTTGTGACTTGTGAAATGAGTCTAAAATAAAATAAAATTAAACTTAATTTTTACTGAAATTGATACCGTACAAGCTTGTTTTTTTATAAAGCCAGGATAAGTCTTATTAATACGCCATCCAGGGGTGCTTATCGTTACATCATACCGCACCCCAGTCGACCAAATTCCAAACAAAAGCCACAAAAAAAAACCTATGCTACGATCTATTACACAGACATACACAATGTCGTTTTGTACACACGCGTCTGTGTGCGATTCTTACACAAACAAAACAAAAATGTCATTTCGTACACGCGCGTGTAAGTGCAAGTTGGGTGTTTCGTACTATTTGAAACGGCTGTGAAGCACGAAAGCCCCGAATGGTGGGGGGATACAGAACACAATACAAAAATCTAGTATTACCTTTGTATAATAAATTATGCATAACGATCGTTTTAATCTGAAATTTCATTCCAAAAAGTAAAATAAAACTTTAGCATGAAGCACTGATAGAACTTTTTTACGAGACTCCAACAGTAATATAAAATAGTGTTACCAGCTTTGGCAAATAGAGCAAACGTGTTCGCTGCATGCACTCCAGGAAATGTCCCGGTATTACGACAGTTAATTGGCTTGCCCAACGGCATCTGAGGAGTAGATTCTAGGTACAGTTAGCTGCATTAGAATGTCATTGGCAGCCTAACAAACCCACTGCTGGGCACGGACTTCTGCTATACATTTTCTGGAAGAATAAATTCTGAGTCCTTTCCATCCTACGCCTTTCCAGTTTTTGCAATTTCGATCAGATGGGAGAACGTCCTAAGCGTTGTCTTGCTTCGAGAAACTTGTATTCCCTAGCGATTGTCGTAGAATGCATACAGTTTGTAACTTCCTTGGTTTGTATTGCAATGCAAATTTACAAGGCTATACTCAAGTAGTGCTCCTCTAGGGGCTAAGAACCTGGGTCCGTAGGTCCCGCAAGCGGGGACTTCCAAATGTTGTCTTTGTGACTGATCACGGTTCTCAGTATCTGATACACTACAAGGTGTAACAAATACTGAGCCAGGGCCTAATCGACCTTAAGTTAGTTGCAATTTATGTATGACACATGCCTTCCTACCTGTTTCTTATTGTTTATTTAGTTTGTATGGATTTTTGTTTAAATAACTTGTATTTTTTATGTTTAAGGCGGGTTTAAGTAGCCAAAATTATTGTAATTAGTTCCTAAGGTCAACAAAATTGTTTTTTTTATTTTCTTTCTTTCTTTGATCAAATCGACGTGTGACTCAAGGGCTAAAAGTTATTGTGTAGAATTGACACGGATATTTTCAACTTTTGGTTACAAATTGTGTACATTGTAATGCAGCTGACTATACTAGCAGTAACTGTGTGTACTCCTTTATTTTACAACTCTAGATTGAGTGTACTCTTGTTTTATTATACTTGAAATGGACTAACTCACAATCACGGCGGTCTTTTACCGTTGGGTAAGTTGCTTTCTCTCGTGCGAATAATTTCATTTCACTTCACATTCCATTTTATTTCAGTAATAAAATGTAGTCTTGTTTCAGTTTAATATGCAAACTCATCGATAGATTTTATTTTATTCAGATCCAAGGTCACTCACGATTGGTTTCGTTACTATATTTATGTGCAGATGACTATTATATTATTAAATAAGTGATTATATTAACTGTTATAACTGATGGCACTATTTTAAAAAGATTTTATATTTTTAAGTTTTAGTAGATATTAGTTCCGTTGTTGATTTAATTGAAAGTATAATATAAGATATGAAGTGTAAAAAAATACTTCCATTTTTGTGAAATGTCACCTTTAGATTAAAGGATAGTTCTTAATCCTCTGAAAAGTAACAAAATATTTTTAAGACAGAGGTCAGTGTAGTACGCGGCACGTAAGGCTGAATATCTGTGTGCCTCAAGTTGATGGACGCAGGTCAGTGCATCGTAGGGCAAGTTACGACGTGTCCTACGAGGCAATACCCTGTTATAGGCGATGGTTACCACTTAACATCAAGTGGGCTTCTTCCATCAGCTACATGTCTATAAAAACCTATTTCTCGCCAAAAAAACTGTAAAATAATACTGTACTTACATAACTTTACATCTTATTCTACTTTAACACAAGAATCTGTTATCCAAACTCCTGATGTATTTGTATAAGTAATGTTGTACAAGCTATTATAGTTATGAGGAGTTGTATGAGGTTGTGTGTGTGTTGTTTGGTTGCTGGCGAGTTGTTTCCATGTTGCATTGCTGCTGGGGTCTCACCTGCGAACAAAAAAACAGTTTTTTATAATGTCCCAAAAATAAAAAAAAAACTGATAAACACTATATATATTACATGAAATAAAAAAAAAATGGATTAAAACGGATTATTTTATTTAAGCTTTAGAAAGTCCAGTGGTAGTGGCCCTGCTTTCTGATTGTCGTGGATTCAAATAATAATTCAGTAGGCCTACCATGAGCTCTGTCTGGCTCTGTCTCTGGTTCTGGTATTGAGTCTGTGTGACTGAGTGTCCAGTGCATTATACTGTATGTGTGACATTTTGACGTAGGATTTATTTAGTCAACACTCACACAGACTCATAACCAGAGACAGCCAGACAGAGCTTGTGAGCTTGGCCTACAGTAGACTGCCAATGAAAAATATTAAATTGTGTTTTAGACGTATATTTGACGAAGACGAAAGATTAAACCCAAGATCAATTGACTAACGGTTCAAATAATGCCATAACAGAAATAACAGGATATTAATTTTCAAAGAATTTGGTATAAGATAAATTAATAATTTAACAAAATAAATTCCCAAACTGTGAGCATAATTTTTGAGACATGATTAATTTTGAGCGCTGTTTACCAAACTCGGGGTTTTGTCAAAAGCAAATAGGTGTAACTTAATAAACGGAACAAAAGACAAATTATGTAATTTTATTTTGTGGGTACAAACTTGGGCCGCTGTTACATAATTAGGTTTATTTATGGCTTTTTAGTTAAACAACATAATATTGTCACGTTGTTTTCATCTAAAATCCTGACTCAGGCACTATAGCGTCCCGCAAAGAGCTTGTGTCACCAGTTGCCTCGGACGCTATTTAAATCATCTACTACTAAACTCTGAGCATACTTATACTACAATAGACTTATACTTATAACACAAGGGCGCAGAATCGTTCTTCCTGGAAATGCAGGGGAGGCCTATTGTCCAGCAATGGACTTCTTCAGGCTGATGATGATAAATACTATAGAACACTCAGACAGACCCAGACAGAGAACAAACATCTGCGTTTACCACATAAATATTTGTTGTCGGTGGAGATCAAACCCACGACCTACGGCGCTGAAGGCAGAGCTACTACCAATTGAGCTGAGAGGCTTGTCAAATTAAAACAAGTAGTAGTAAACACATCATTGAAGGAAAGGTGGAAGGAAAACGGGGAAGAGGAAGGCCCAAGAATAAGTTACATGAGCCAGATAAAAGAAAAAATCGCTGTCATGTCTTATAAGGAAGTCAAGGAGGCCGCATTCGAAAGACTTAATTACAGAAAACTGCATCGAAACCCAAGAGCTACGCTTTTAAATTTAAGAAGAAGAAGAAGAATAAGTAGTAGCAAACTACATTATTAAATAAAACAACAAGCAACATCATTGAAGGGAATGTTGAAGGAAACGGGGAAGAGGAAGGCCAAGAATAAGTTACATGAGCCAGATAAAAGAAAAAATCGCTGTCATGTCGTATAAGGAAGTCAAGGAGGCCGCATTCGAAAGACTTAATTACAGAAAACTGCATCGAAACCCCCACAAGAGCTAAGCTCTTAAATTTAAGAAGAAGAAGAAGAATAAGTAGTAGTAAATTACATTATTAAATAAAACAACAAGCAACATCATTGAAGGGAATGTTGAAGGAAACGGGGAAGAGGAAGGCCAAGAATAAGTTACATGAGTCAGATAAAAGAAAAAGTCGCTGTCATGTCGTATAAGGAAGTCAAGGAGGCTGCATTCGAAAGACTTAATTTACAGAAAATTGCATCAAAACCCCGACAAGAGCTAAGCTCTTAAATTTAAGAAGAAGAGAAGTAGTAAACTACCACTACCACTGAAAACCAGCGCTGCAAGGGTTACCGTGCCCTTGTAGCAAATGCTGAGTGGTTTACCTTTTTTGCCGTCATTTAATCTAAGTTGAACTGTGTACCTTTTAATTTTAAGTTGACGCAAAATAAATTATTTCTATGTGTATTTCTAAACTTACTCTGCACTACATGAACGGTGACTGACGCAGCCTTTGCGTTGGCCGGCACACATGTGTAGTTCCCAGCATGCCGAGGTTCAGCTTTGCCGATCACCAGCTCGCTGGTCTGACGGCCGTTGTGAACGCTGACACCATCTATTGAAAAACATCACTATTAGGTTTCTTCTTTTTGTCGTGTCACTAGTTCTTGCAAACCAGCAGGGCTACCACGAGCTCCATATGGTTATGGTTTTAGGGCTGTTAAATTGTGTATAGATAGGCTGACCCACACATTCATTTTCTTCTTGGGTTTGAATGTGCTGACACTGTTGACACAATTTTGACAGCCAAAACCATAACCATATGAAGCTCATGGTAGGCCAGCAGTAAAGTGAAAGGATTTTTAGTACTGTCAGTGTAGCCCAGTACGTAGAAGTTCGCGGCTTCAAATCCCACTCGGCTCTTAACTTTTGGGACATTATAAAAATCTTGATCACTATTAGGCTTCTTCTTCTTGTCGTGTCACGAGTTCTTGCCAAGTAGTGTGTTGTCAAACTTTTAGGTTCTACGACATGCCGGTTTCCTCTCGATGTTTTCCTTCACCGTTATTATTTATTTCACTTTAAGGCTATAACATTACAAGCACATTAAGGAATCAACGCTGATCTAATAGCAGCGTTCATAGGTTCAAATCCGTTTGTGCACCAATTAACAAAAAACTATGGCAACAAAACTTGTCGTTGCCGTTCATTGTTAGTATCATTTATTTGTTAGTATCAAACTTTTGATAGAAACAGAATTACATAATTATTTGCCTGGTTGGTGACATTCTATAGTCGTTGTAAGTTTTTTAGGCCAAAGTTCTTTTGTATGCAATATTTGACCTTCAATAAAGCTATGCGAGCGCTAAAATATTAAATAAAAATATGACACGGCAACAAGGGTCACATGCCCAACTTTTTGAAACAGTCATTGTATTTCAACAAAAAAGTTGACCTTCCCTGAAGTTGTAATCCCTCTTATCTTTTTCAGTAACAAGGGTGCAAAAACTTTAAATTATATCGTCAGGGATAAAAAACTTTTGGAACGTTTTTATATTGTTTCCTGAAGCTGTACTGCCTCCGAGCGATTAATACAAAATCTTATTTCGGAACGTGGGGTGCGAAAACATATTTAGTTTCAATAACGTCTGTTTTCCTCAATAAAGCTCGATAAAACGCAATAATCTTCGCAAAACAAGCACAATAGGGAAAATCTTTAATAGCGTTCAGTTGTATAGATAGAATCTACAAAGAAACTATTATAGCTGATTTTATTTATCGTATTTATTATTGATGGCCTCTCAGCTCAGTCGGCAGTAGCTTTGCCTTCTGCGCCGTAGGTCGTGGGTTCGATCCCCATCAAGATCAAATTAATATTTGTGTAGTGAACGCTGATATTTATTCTCTGTCTTGGTGTTTTATTGTATTCTAAGTATGTATTTACAAAAAAAACGTACTTAGGTATTATATCAGCTATCTGGTTTATTACAAGCTCTGCTTAATTTGGGGCTAGATAGTGGTGTGTGGAGTGTCCGCAATATTTATTTTATTTTATTTTTCTCTGAAGAATAAAGTTTTCGAATGCTTTGTTCGAAACACTTAATTCTCAGTGGTAAACAGGCAGTGTACTCCAAATGCCTCCTATATTTTGGGATAATTCATCAGCCTTGGTGACTCGTTACTGATCGAAGTATGGACATTCCACTCAAAAATCTCTGTACATTTATTAAATAAAAAAAGTACATGTGGCAGAGATGCGAATGTTGAGATGGATGGTTGGAGTGACAATAATGAATAGGATAAGGAATAAGTATATTAGCGAAGTTTGAAAGTAGCGCCAGTGACAGAAAAGTTAAGGAGCAATACGCTGACGTGGTACAGGCATGTCATGAAGAGGGATGAAAGTCATGTGACTAGGAGAGTGATGAGTATGGATGTGGATGAATATGTGGGCAGAGGTAGACCAAAGCAAACATGGATGAACTGTGTGAAAGATGACATGGATAAGAGAGGAGTGAATACAGCGATGACGGCTGACAGAGAGGAATAGAGAAGGAAGACATATTGTGCCGACCTCACACAAAATGGGATAAGGGCAGGAAGAAGAAGACATATTTTCCCAAAAGGATTCAGAAATAAAAATGAAAAGATAAACAAAAGAATAAATAACTCTTCCAAGAAAACTGAAACTAAAGTTAAAAAAAGAAAAGGAATAGCAAAAACTATTTTCTAGGTCACTACTTTTATTACCAACAAACTTTTCACTTTGCGTATACCAATCGGAAAGTTTTGAAGAAACTTTTTTCTTGCATTGGATTTACAGAGATTTCACAGCACGGAATAAAGTTACAGCTAGCTCACTAATGTTATTTAATGCAGAGTTGACCTTTCTCAACTTCAAGTTACATTTTACTCTAACATTCAAGGTGTTTTTCAATTTTTAAAATTTAATTTGTTGACAGTTTTGGTAAACATGTAACTTATGACTAGCAATTTAAACAGACATTATTAGATAAACGGATAATTTAAATAACTACTTCAATTACCTAGGCAATTCTTTGTTATAAGCGATGGTTACGACCTATCATCAGGTGGGCCATTACAGTATACACGTTCCATTAGCTAGTTGTGTAAAAATAAAATATTTTCGGCTTCTAAACCAAATTTTATTTGATTAGAACAATAATACACAAAGTATAACATACCTAGGTAGGCACATTTATAAAATTGACATGCAAATTTACCATAACGTCAAATCTCTCACTCCAATACTAACTTCTTGCTCTAAATTTGCATGGAGTGGGCTAGCTCAAAGTTATCCCAGAAAATTACTCCGTAACTGAGAACTGAACGAGAGAAGTTTGAGCGTACTATTTTCAATAAAGAAGCTTTCCTAAGTAAGCTTTTTGTGATTGGACCAGATAAATATATTTTTGAATAATATGCTATCATTTGGAATTTAATATAGGGGACAATCTACACAACACTGTCTAGCCCCAAACCACAGATTAATAAAGTTACTACGTAACCCAAACTAAGCAGAGTTTGTACAATGGAAACCAGCAAGATGATATAAAACTTTTTTTTGTTAATATTTACTTAAAATGCAATTTAACACCCAGACAGAAAACAAACATCTGCGTTCACCACACAAATATGTGTTCTCGGTGGGGATCAAACCCACGTCCACCAGCGCAGAAGGCAGAGCTACTACCAACTGAGCTGCGGCAGTTGAAATACTTACTAAGATCGTAGTTGATCATCCGGTTCTCGAAGTACCAGAAGACGTATGAGGGTGGTTCTGTAGACCTCTTCACCACACACACCAGCCGCAGCATAGACCCTTCATGGATTATCTTTTCTGATTCGCCAACGATTTCTGCGTATGCCGCTGTAGAAATAAAACTCGTTTTAGTTTTTATGTGTAGTTTGCTTTAACAAAGTAATTCTTTCTAATGTTATAAACTAGTGGCCTGTAACGGCTTTGCACGGATTAATATTTGTTTTTTAAACACATAGTATAATCACACACTTATAGACTATGATACTCAGTGGGAATGTAGCTTTCCAATGGTGAAAAAATTTTTGAAATTGGCACAGTAGTTTTTGAGTTTATTCATTACAAACATACACACAAAAGTACAAATCTTTCCTCTTTATAATATTAGTACCTATAAATAGAAATGTTACGATATTTCACTGGCTTCATGTGGCTACTATTTAACCCCAGAAAAAAAAACAGAAACCGGAAGAAAACTACCAAGCGAAAGAAGACACGAGCGCCCGCTAGTTGCAAATATAGCAATGCTTGCAATTAGGTACATTTAATTTTGGTTGTACTAGAATCTTTATTACTCGCTAGCGGCCTGTCCCGGCTTCGCACGGGTGAACATTTATTTTTTAAACACTTGTATAGCCTATGTTCTTAAGGGTGAATGTAGATTTCCAATGGTGAATAAATTTATGAAATTGGCACAGTAGTTTTTGAGTTTATCCATTACAAACATACAACAATACAAATCATTCCTCTTTAAAAAAATAGTATAGATTAGTATACATAAAATTTCAAGTAAGTGCTCAAGCATTTTGCTAAGCTACCCACATTAAAACATATTTCTAACGGCACCCACTCAAAAAGTAAGTGAACTTATCAACGATTATTATTTCAGTGAGCAACATTTATTCGATTTTAGATTATACGATTTGCAGATAGAATACCCAAACCCTCGGTCCGCACCACGTAAATTGGCAATGCGTGAAGGGAGAATTGTGTAATGAACTGAAATGTCTCGAAATTTCTGATAATCTCAAATTGCTTTGTATGAAATTATGATTGTTACTTCAACATTGATTTCTTAAATAAATTGATCATTCATAGTAATTTTAGACAATAATGGCCCGAACACACCTAGTTCGCTGGCGGTAGCGAACAGTGAAACGCTGTCAAATATCGCTGTCATATTACACATCGTTTCACTGTTTACCACCGCAGATCGCCTAGATGTGCACAGGCTTTTAAGGCATTATGATTACTTACCAACTAACACTAGTTTGAAGAATATGCTTGTAGGCGGGTGTGTGGGTACTTGGCACTCGTAGTATCCACCGTCCACTGATGTAGCAAAGCGTATGTGTAATGCCCAGTCCTGGAACAAAGGCTTACTTTATAACCTGATGTATTTACGAGTAGTGTACACATTTTAAAAATGACATTTTGCTAACTAGACGTTCTACTAAAAGTATAGACCATCTGTTAGTTGGAAGTTTTGCTAAATAGACATTTAATTTTTGCTAATTAGACTTACTGCTCATTAGACCTTTTGCTTTGTTGGACATTTAGCTTCTTAGAGCTGCTTTTATGAGAGATAAAAAGTTTTTTTGTTCGAGTGTTATTTTGTTCTCTATGGGTTTTGTAACCTACTTTTGTCACTACCAGATAATCTTCCGAAAAGGATATATAAGCCTACCACAAGCTACGTCTTGGTCTGGTTTTGAGTCTGTGTGAAGGTTGAATAAATAAATCCTGAATCGAAACCTCACACAAAGAGTATGTATGAGTGCTCACCGGTGTATTATAACACCGGTGAGCACTCATACAGACTCAAAACCAGAGCCAATTAGAGATTGTGGTAGAGGCCTACTAATGTCCAAAAAGATAAAAGTTGTAGGCATTATTTACTTTTTATTTAACATAAGTATACAATTTCGTGGAAAAACAACAATCCTGAAACAAATTAACCTGAATACCCGAAGCGAAATTGCCTTGTACTGTTTTTGCAAATAAGTATTTCAATACAAATACCCTAGATTTTATCATAATACAACTTAATCTTAAATACCGATATCTTTTTTAATGAAAATTTTCTTCGATAATAAAATTAAATTAGTTGTTCCAACGAAATTTGATGAGGATTATTTTCACTTATAAACGAAACTTTACAGCTTCTTTATTGATCATTCGGAATAATATCATAAGTATATTGAAATGGTCATTTTACCAATGGCAAAGTTATAACCAAATTCCAACCAAAGTTGAATTACAAGGATTACTTTTAAAACGTCTTAAAGCTAGATGAACCTAACAGCCGATTGCCAATTTTGACTCGATTGATCTAAAAAACTAACACCAGTATAGAAAAATAGCAACTTAATTATCCAGTATCTCTCACTCACACATTATTGCTAACAATATTCAACTTTTATTCGTATCCTATTTGCTTTGCGCACATCTAAGCATTCTGTGGTGGCGATCAGTGAAACGCTGTCAAATATGACAGCAATATTTGACAGAGTTTCACTGATTGCTACCACAAAACGCTAATGCTGCCTTCCTACGGTGCGTGGTTATGCAGATCATCACGCACCGCGCACGACGACGCACGACAACGCACACAGACAAGGCTCCTGTGCTGCCGTGCACCTCGGCGCATGAGACCGTTCCCATGGTGTGTCGTGCGAGCTGGTGCGGGCTGGTGCGCGATATCACGCACCAGTGGGAAGGGGCTATAAGATGTGCGCAAAGTTTTAACATTGCTACCTGTCAAAGTAATAAACGTCTTAAATTTGTTACTTTTGACACAAAACCCGTTTCCACTCCATTGGATAATAAGTCAACTTTAATAATTGACTTGTCAGCACTTTAGGAGACATTAGACAATCAGCCACTAAATAATTTCAACTTTGAAATTTGGTAGGCTGTCATTTCGTACGTTTGTACCTTATGCAAAAAAATTCGGTCGGTTTACTGACGATAGTTGAACGTGACAACGTCATACAGCTGTCCACGCGGACGCATCGCTCACTCAAGTAGGAGAGGGACAGATGTCGAACGCTGCCGAACGCGGAGGCCGATTGTGCCTCTTTGTCGCTCATTCCGCGATCTCACTTGCACTTCAAGCCTTAAATGGAACGCCTCAGAGTGAGGTAACGCCGCATGAGTCTTGTTTTTTCGAGCGTGCAGCCGGCTCCATCGAGTTATAAGACGTTGTCACGTCATAAACATAGCAGCATATTTCAATTCAGTATTGATGTAATACTTTACAAAATCAACGAATTCCATCGTGCGTGCCCTTAAGATTATTCTAGAAAAATATAAATTGCACATGTGCGCTTTACAGTAAATGTTCTCTAACTATCGTATTACTGGTTCTTTTGAACGAAAGAAAAAAAGGGATTAAAAGATTTTTAAGTTGCTCCGAGTGCATTTGACACATGTTTTTTGAGCATTTTAGGTTCTTCACGATGTTTCCTTCAACTTTGAGGGTATTGGCATATTGCTTAGACATTTTTGTCAAAAAAATAATACACGACTAGATTTGAGCCTACGACATGAAAATCAGAAAGCAAAGCCGATGCCACTAGGCCACCAGTGCTCTGTACAATAACTCATAGTGAGTACGTATAGCGTTTGTTTCTATTTTGATCAAAATGCTTAATTTGCCTATAAATAAAATAACTGAATGCAAAAATATATAAATACAATCATCATCATCAGCCTGAAGAAGTCCACTGCTGGACATAGGCCTCCCCTACACACTTCCAGGAAGAACGATTCTGAGCCCTTTCCATTCATCGACTTCCCGCGATCTTAACAATGTCGTCGGTCCATCTGGTGGGTGGGCGCTCTACGCTTCGTCTTCCGGTTCGTGGTCGCCATTCGTGAACCTTTATTCCCCAACGAAATAAATACATTGTCATTACTATTTTTCCCAAAATCTGAATTCCAGTGTTGCCAACTTTAATTACGGTATTGTGTCGTTTAATACAATTTAAATTCACAGAATTCTTAATTTCAATTCACGGAGTTCATTGTTGGCTGATCGCCAATGCCTGTAGGAACCAATAAATGAATGGTTGAAGGGTGCAGCTAACAATGATGGCGGACGCGACTATTTGTCGCATCATCATCATTTTCTTGCCCTTATCCCATCTGCATAATACAACAAAAATTAATTAAGTACGTAACTTATTAAACTCTCTTTCTTCTTCTTTCCCCGACTTTTATCCCACAGAGGAGGAAAACATTTTCTGCCGACCTCACACACTTATGTGAGGTCGGCACAAAATGTTTTCCTCCTCCATTCCCCTCTGTCAACCTTCAACTCTGCATTCACTTGCCTCTTATCCATGTCATCTTTCACACAGTTCCATACTCATAACTTTCCTAGTCACTGACTTTCATCTCTTTTCATGCAAAGTCACGCATTTATAATAAAAAAAATAACAAACAATAAGATACAGCTTCACTTTAGCTGTAGTTATTTGCAGTCGGCTTAAAACCGATGTGGTTACTATTAGATTGAAGAATAGAGGACACATTAGCATGACTGTTTTTTATGTAAAAGATAGACAAACGGGCTTACGGCCCACCTGATGGTAAGCGGTCTTCCTAGCCCATAGACACTAAAAACCAAGGGTGCTGTTGTTGCGTTGCATACTATGAAGGATTTTTTTTTTTCAATTTTCTTGTACCTATTCATGCTCTAGCTATGGAAAAAACCTCTGTAGCTCTTTCCAAAATTTATGGGTATGAGAGAAAAACGATCTGGAGAAGCGAGTTGTACAAGAAACCTTTATAGGTATGTACAGTTGCGGTATGAAAATGTTCGTCACCTTAGAGTCGGGTTTCGCTTGCACCAGTGCATTGATCATGAACATATTTTGACATAATTTGTGACGTTAACTTATCGGTGTATTCTGTCTATTCAGTTTCAAAAGGTAGTATGTGATCGTGATACGTTGAACAAATCAAGTTGAAAATCGACGAACATTTTCATTCCGCCACTATACCTAATCGGCGACTAAAAGTCGCGTCTGACGCGCGCTTCACTCCAGTCCCCGATTGGTCATTAAAATGCAATCGGATTTGTGTAAACTTTTGTTCAATAAGAGCTTCGGTACATAGTTAATTGAAGTTGTTTAATCTTTCGACTTTGGTGAAGGGTGCGTACCTACTTCTTGTTTTGGCGGGATTGACAAGTGAAGGCAAATATAATTCAATTGAGACTAAATGACAGCATAGCAGCAGGTGCTAGGTGCTAGCTTCACGATTTTTGTTTCAACTAGCTATTGGAACAAGCATATGACCCACCTGATGTTAAGCGGTAACCATCGTCTTTATCAAAGCATTGCCTCGAAGGTTACGTACGCTAGAAACGCGCTCTACGATGTACTGCAATGTGTCCATCAGCTTGAGGCCTATAATTCTTCTTTTTTGACCAGTTAGTGGCTGCATTGGAGTATCTGTTTTGATCTAGCCTTTACAAGGTGACCAGCCTATTTTCATTTCAATTTTTATATAAGTACATAATATATAATCTATACTAATCTTATAATATTGATAGCTGATAAGGAAGAATTGAATAAAAATACATGTTGACCCCACCTAGTCGGATAAGGGCAGGAAGAAGAACATAGGTAATTATATTTTTATTTGTTTTTATTTCCTCTGGCATTTTGATAATATTACGTTTATAATCAATCACCGTCATAATAATGAAACCCGGATTTTCTCATATCAAGCAATTTCAATAAGTTGACTGGAGATGTTTAGGTTCCGCAAACGTAGGTTTTATGAAATAATATTTCAGCAGAAATGGTTTTATTTGATGTTTTATATTAAATTGGCAGAAGAGCCAGCTTTTAGAATACCTGCATTGTCTTGTTACTTTACGTAGGCTGTGATACTGCATTGCGAATTCTGTGGCCGTGACATTTTATTCTACGTAAAAACAGCAGTACCTTCCTAGAAATGAAATTATTCTTTTTATTCTTTTTTATAGTGCTTACTACACATAGGGGCTATCACAAAGATTGGTATAATGTCCCAAAAGCCGCGGAAACAAGCATGAGGTGAAAAATCTTTGCACTCCAGTGCAACACGTAACTTTTCATCATACCTCAGCAAGGAAATGACATGACTAATGCAAAAAGAAAATGGCGCCCGTTAGGAAAATTCAAATAAAATTAAGACACCAAGACGGTTCCGAGTCTGAGTTTTTAACAAATTCAAAAAGGTTGTATGATAAGCTTGACACCATGGAGGTAGAATTTAATAGGTTTAATGATGTTTTGAATTCACAAACTAAGTGCACACGCTGTTCTAAATTTTATAATAATTTTTCTTTATCTTCTAGCGGATAAAGGGGTTTTTACATTTAGATATCGAAAAGCAAACTTTCCGAGATGGGGGGGATTTTTTTTTTTATATCTTTAATGTGTACCTATTGTTTTTGTCTGGCGCACTGTTACTGATAAATAATTAAATAAGTATTATAAATGTAGACAAGTCACAAAACACTATCTATACAACCACCCATATTTCAATCTCTGATGATGTACTTAATACTCAATTAATTTATTGCTTTACACATGGTTTAGTTTGTACGTACAGATATAGTTTTTAGGTGTAAGTAGGTATCACAAGGACCCTGCATAGGGTATAGCAAACATGGAGGCAGGCCGAGGTTTTAAGGTAAGTAGGTACGATTAAATTATGTATATATGTTGACTTATTTAAATAAAATCTTACCTTCACATGCCTTCCATGTGCAGAGAAGAATCGGTTATCAGCGCTGTATGTGACCAGCCCCACTGATAGAAGAGAGTAGTCTTTTTTCCTTATCCACGTCACCTGATGGAGAAATTAAGCTTCAGTTAAATAGAAACAGGTTTTTTCTATGCAACAAATTGTAAAAAAAACCTCCAGCAGGCCTACCATGTGCTCTGTCTCTGATTCTGGTTTGGAGTCTGTGTGAGTGTTGATTATATAAATTCTACGTCAAAACGTCACACACAGTATAATGCACTGGTGAGCACCCACACAGACTCAAAACCAGAGCCAGAGACAGAGCCAGACAGAGTTTGTGGTAGGCCTATAAGAATGATAGATCTATAAAGACGTAGGGTAAAAAATTATTTAATCCTCACATCATTTTGAGCGAGAATTTAAAAAGTGGCATTGCCTTTCTACAGGGGTAGTCAGATTTAAACTTTTATTTTTTCTCCAAAATGGTTGTTTGCGATTTTTCATACCAACTCGTACATTTTGTGATTTTTTTATATTCAAAAATATCAATATTTGTGAACGAGAAATTTTCAGCGGTGGTCAAGATCTTAAACGATTACCCTCTTTTACTAATGGGTAATAACAAAAAGTGACAAGACCAACTTTAGCAATAAAACTAGCGTAAAGTTGTATAAGAGCTTTAATGCTAAATTGGTCTAACTTTGTCGTTCTGTTTCTAGAGAAAACTACTCTAGCTTTATGTTTAAACTTTGGAATAGTAAACCTGAATCCCCACTTCACGCTGAGTATATTATTATAACGAGGGATGACGTCACAACTCACAACAAATCCTAGAGACTTGTTTCAGATGGTCAATAATTTAAAGCCACTGTCACACAAAGGGACGGACTAAGGTTGATTCATTTGAGGCAAGCTCGTGGCACGTTGCAAATCTGAACCAAGGCATGTCGCCTCAACTTGGAGCCAGCTTTAAGCATTAACAATGGCACTCGACACGTAAGAAAATTGATTTTCCGTCAAGTATTTTCCTCTGTCCTGGGTCCAGCGACCACGAGGCAGACCATTGGTCGGATAACATTGTCAGAGTAGTTGGGCATCAATGGCGGAGACTGGCACAGGACCGAAGAGAGTGGAGTTTTAAGGAGTACGCCTATACCCAGTACTAGTACGGGTTAAACAGATTCTAAAGAATTTTCTGTCTGTTTTTTTTAAGCATTACCAAAGCCAGTTTTTTAAAGCAATTAAGATTTGTATATCATTATTTTTTTAAACCACCAGCTGATGGAACAAACATATGGCCCACCTGATAAGTGGTAACCAGCCCCTATAACAAAGCACGCACGTCAGGAACGTGCCCTACGAAACACTTCCCTGTGTCCATCAACTTAAGAACGTTCATCCGTAAATTGATGATTTCAGACGGCCAATAAAACAATATGTGTAACTTGCACAGAAGATAATTTGACCTCATATTATTGGGAATGACCAAAACTTAATCATATGGGAAAAACATTTTCAAATGGTTGTATAGTTTTTTCATAAGATTCATCTGTTTTTCCTAAACTTTCGGTTGACGGTCTACGCAGATGCGATTCAATGATAAAACTATAAACGACAAACTTATAAAATTTTCGTATAAAAAAGCTAATAACATTTTATTAGTTCTTAGTGGCAGAATAAACACGATTCCTGTAAGTTTTCATTCATGAAAGAAATAATCAAAGGAGTAATTTTTAGCCACTTTTGGAGATATTAGACGTGTTAGTTTATGATGAAATCCGAGGTATTTTTGTTATTTTTTTTGCCTAGTAAATGAAGAAGTGTTCGTTTTAAAACATGTTTGATTTTTTTTTTTTATAACATGAATATTTATTTTACTATGAATTATTTCGTATTACTATATAATCGGCGCGGAATCAAGTCAACGCTCAGTGCCGGCCGAGGCCTTTCAGAGGTAGGACGTGCGTCGCTCCCGGTCGCTGCAAGCAAGCAGCAAGCCTCAAAAAAATGTATTGTAGCTTCACGAGTTTATAGCGCTACTGGGACGTTTTGATACTTTTTATTGTTTAACAAAACTTTGGTGAGTTTTTTTTTGTATTTTAAAGTAATGGTGTTGCATTAACTTATTAACTTTAATTACCCCCGGTTTCTGGTACGCAAAAAATAGTTAATTATTTTTAATTTGTATTTATTTTTAATTCAGGTTTCATTCTTTACTTTTATTTCAGATATGGCATAAAAAGCCGCTTACAGGCTACATCACGTAAAAAAAGTAACGAGTACGTCACCAATTGCGAAAATTTGGTCAAGGCTAATGAAGCTAAAAGGTATGTTACCCAGGGG
This sequence comes from Thera britannica, assembly GCA_939531255.2. NCBI lineage: Eukaryota > Metazoa > Arthropoda > Insecta > Lepidoptera > Geometridae > Thera > Thera britannica. The sequence continues at coordinate 3,229,310 of OW618045.2, forward strand.
TTACTTTTTACAACGTAACATGTTATAGTCAATTCCCATTTTTATTAAACGTACACGGAGATAGAAGTAGTAATAATTTGCATTATGAAAATCATTATTGCTAACTTATCATAAAACATAACACGCCGAAAAAAAGGTCGAAATTAGCGGGTACTTTCAAATAGTCATCCAGTCCGCAAGTCCGCACGATACCAAAGCTAGTGTTCGAAGCACGGAGCCACTTGCACCGAGTTGATGAGCTATCTATGATTGTAAAGTAATCAATTAATTTTATAACACATTTGCTCGTAAAAGGTCTCTAATTTCACCGATTTCAATATCGTAATGTATGTCATTACGCACTAGTGCGGTAATGTAATGTAAAACGCACGGGTTGCTTTTTAATAAGGTATAACGTACGGTTTATCCAGATGCTAAATGTATGAAATGAAACTGAATGAAACCGAATGAAACTGCATGGAACCGAATGAAACTGAATAAAACCGAATGAAACTGCATGAAACCGAATGAAACCGAATGAACTTAATGAAACTGAATGAAACTGAATGAAACGGAATGAAACCGAATGATACCGAATGAAACTGAATGAAAATGAATGAAACTGAATAAAACCGAATGAAGCTGCATGAAACCGAATGAAACTGAATGAAGCTGAATGAAACTGAATAAAACCGCATGAAACCGAATGAAACTGAATGAAACCGTATGAAACTGCATGAAACCGAATGAAACTGAATGAAACCGAATGATACTGAATGAAAATGAATGAAACTGAATAAAACCGAATGAAACTGCATGAAACCGAATGAAACTGAATGAAACCGAATGAAACCGAATGAAACTGAATGAAACTGAATAAAACTGAATGAAACTGAATAAAAATGAATGAAACCGAATGAAACTGAATGAAACCGTATGAAACTGAATGAAACGGAATGAAACCGAATGATACCGAATGAAACTGAATGAAAATGAATGAAACTGAATAAAACCGAATGAAGCTGCATGAAACCGAATGAAACTGAATGAAGCTGAATGAAACTGAATAAAACCGAATGAAACCGAATGAAACTGAATGAAACCGTATGAAACTGCATGAAACCGAATGAAACTGAATGAAACCGAATGATACTGAATGAAAATGAATGAAACTGAATAAAACCGAATGAAACTGCATGAAACCGAATGAAACTGAATGAAACCGAATGAAACCGAATGAAACTGAATGATACCGAATGATACCGAATGAAAATGAATGAAACTGAATAAAACCGAATGAAACTGCATGAAACCGAATGAAACTGAATGAAACTGAATGAAACTGAATAAAACTGAATGAAACTGAATAAAAATGAATGAAACCGAATGAAACTGAATGAAACGGGATGAATTGGAATGAAATTAAATGAAATGACATTTACAATCTGCTATGTCATTTCATTTAATTTCAAATTCTCTAACTGCTTTAACAAGTGATAAACAATTTATTCGTTTAAATTTTATTTATTTCCTCGCAAATGTGTTATAAAACGCCTCTGCTTTCTTGTAGCCCTCGCCTACGGCTCGGGCTTCAATAACGCCTCGGCTGTAATTTTCAACCTACCGCACTTATATCATAATGTACTATTGTTCGAAATACGTACATCAGTACCTACCTACTGCATATTTTATTGGGACCTATTGCATGCATTATATTATTTTTTTAATGATTTTATGTAGTTTCTTCTGAGTTCGCATTATGGTTTCGATTTCTGACCTATTCCTTGTTTATCATTGTTTTCTTTCAATTTATTATGGTTACAGGTGCTTCGCCGGATGGACTAATTGAAGATGATGGTATCACCGAAATAAAATGTCCTAGTCCGGCATTCGGATTAGAGGCAGATATCGCTATTAGCCAAAAAAATGTTATTCTGGTAAATAGATGTATCCGTGAATCGACGCCATGACTGGTTTTATCAAATACAAGGGCAGCTGCACGTAACGAATAGAAATTACTGTCTATTTGCTGTGTGGACAGGCAAAAATTTTAAATTAAAGACAGAATAAATAACTTGGGACGATACATTTTGGAGCGAGAACATGGAGCATCGGCTAGTCAGTTTTTATAATAAATTTCTATTACCCGAAGTTGTTGATCCCCGAAAAGCTAAGTCCATGAAACTTAGAGACGATAAATATTAAAATTGTATTTTACACGAAATTATTTTGATTTATTTTAACATACCTGCCCGTTTTTGCGTAAGTAGGTACTCATTCAACAAAATGTTGTACCTACTTACGAAAAATGAATACATTCCCTACTAAGAGCTGGTAAAGTATCAAGGTGATTCATTCAATGCGGCGCATGATACGCGCTCCAACACAGACGGCTGTGTGCGTGCTAGGTGTAACTGTATAGCTAGGTGAGTATATTTACCCAAACTTGAGTCACGACGCTCGGGATAAACGCTCTTAAGGCATACAGAATGTTGAGCCTCACGTGCTAGTAATTTCACCGGCAGCCACACCCTTCAAACCGAAACACATACGAGAATCCTCTAAAAATACTATACTTTTTAGACCAAAAAACTTTGAGCAACCCATAATAGGGCACTCGGTAAACTTTCCTGCCTACATGTTTGTTTTTCTTTCCGTGAATGGCACAGTGAAATTTTACGCGAATTATTTACAAAATACATTTCATGCAAATAGCGTAATTTGGAAGGGTTCCTGTAGGCCTACTACAAGCTCTGTCTGGCTCTGGTTTTGAGTCTGTGTGAGTGCCCACCAGTGTATTATACTTACTATGTGTGTGATATTTCGACGTTCCCTCTCTGGCTCTGGTTTTGAGTCTGTGTGAGTGCTCACCAGGGTATTATACTTACTGCGTGTGTGACATTTCGACGTAGGATTTATTTAGTCAACATTCACACAGACTCTAAACCAGAGCCAGTGTCAGAGCCAGACAGAGCTTATGGTAGGCCTACTGTACCGAAACGATATTACCGTGTAAACAATTTTTGTAATATCGTGTGAAACAAAACAAACGTTTTGCGAGTTTGCCCAAGTCATTGGAGCTTTAAAATTATGTGCAAAGTTTGAAATGTTATTATTGTGGCTTTGTTTGGTATTGTTCTTTCTTTCAATTCAATTCATTATTTGTATGTGTGTTCTTTCTTTTTATATTATGGAAATGACATACCTACATACCAAGAGCTCTGTCTGGCTCTGTCTTTGGTTCTGGTTTTGAGTCTGTGTGAGTATTGACTAAATAAATCCTACGTCAAAACGTCATACATCACAGTATTATGTACTGGTGAGCACTCACACAGACTCAAAACCAAAACCAGAGACAGAGATCGTCCAAGCTTAAAATGCACGTCCCGCTACTCCAGTCAATCAAAGTAAATTGTTCTTTATCCCTTATATTACAAGAATCATTTTTAACTACTTCGCTGTGAGTCAACGTCAAGAAAACGTGGTGGAGGGGCGTGCATTTTTAGACTGGTTTATCTATACTAGTAAAACAAGAGGGAGGTTGAGGTCAGGGTCGGTCAAGGAAGTGTTGGAGGGACAATCTCGACGCTTTTGTAGAAGGATGGTGGGATGAAGCAATGGATAGAGATGGTTGGAAGGATTTGGGGGAGACCTTTGCCCAGTAGGCCTACCACAAGCTCTGTCTGGCTCTATCTCTGGCTCTGTTTCTGAGTCTGTGCAAGTGTTGACTAAATAAATCCTACGTTACACACACAATAGTACACACTGGTGAGCACTCACACGGACTCAAAACCAGAGCCAGAGACAGATCCAGACAGAGCTTGTGGTAGGCCTAAAAGAATTCAAAAAAATAAAATAAAAACAAAAACCTCAAAACTAGAAACAGGGACAGAGCCAGATAGAGCTCATGGTAGGCCTCTATAGGTTAGATAAAATAAAATAAAAAGTAAAGCATAATGTTTTTCCTCACCGTATTCTCCGTGATGTCACTAACTTCACAATGAAGAACCGCCGTCGTTCCTATTTGAGCTATAACTGTAGTACAGTTTTCCGTTATAAAAATACCCCCTCTACCCTTTCCACTAATCTTATTAACACTAGACGTAGCATCTCTGTACATTTTCTTACTTCTACTCATAGTAGCTGGTAGCGAACTTTCTTGTAACTCTTCTCTTTCTCTTTGGAATCTTTTTAGTTTCGCATCTAGAATATCTATGTCTTGGTAGTCTGAGTTTAAGCGAAGTGCTTGGGGTAGTTTGGGGTAAGGGGTTTCACTGAACAGTTCGGTGCTGGTTGGGGTTGCTTCGCTGGAGGTTGTTATAGGTGTGGTTGTTGTTGTTGTTGTTCTTCGCCTGTGACCTGGAAACATATGATAGGTTAATTGCTTGGACAAACTATAAAGGTCACTGACCTTTTTCAAATCTATATACAAGGTGTATCTAAATATGTGTACTATGCGAAGGTGGGGGGTTTCAGACCACAATGGTGATCAGTTGTGGGGGGGAGATAATTAAAAATTCCTATTTCAGTTTCCCATACAAAAATATTTTATTTCATAATGCCTAAATAAATTGACAACCCTATCCTTGTAACCCCTTGACCCCTTGACCTACTACCTCTGTAGGTCTACTACTACTACCTACTACCTCTGTAGCTGAGTTTAGGGTTGTCACTTTGTATAAAGTCAGCTGTTAATGTTGAAACTTCGTTGCAGTTTTTTTCAGAGATACCAATCGAAGTTCGAAAAGTCGTTGAACAAAAGTTGTTCCCCGGGGGGTGGAAATTCACTCCCCTTCAGGATATTTTGGTACACATATTTTGGTACACGTTGTATATAAAAGAAAGTCGTGTTAGTTACTCCACTTATAACTCAAGAACAGCGGAACCGATTTGGCAGAAAATTAGTGGGGAGGTAGCTTAGAACTGGGAGAAGGACATAGAATACTTTTTATCCCGAAAAAGCAACGGGAACGGGGTGTTACGGGAACGGGCGAGCGAAGCCGCGGGCGGCCACTTGTAATAAATATAACAGATAATCCGCACAACACTATCAAGCTCCAAACTAAGAAGGAACCAGAAAGCTAATATAGTACATATTTTTTTGTAATACTTAGAATACAATATTTTCCCAGACAGAGAACAAACATCTGTGTTCACCACACAAATATTTGCTCTCGGTGGGGATCAAACCCACGACCGACGGCTCAGAAGGCAGAACTACTACCAACTGAGCTGAGAGGCCAGAGTTAATTAATTGAGAGAACTGGTGGCCAAATGGTACCGGCCCCGCCTTCCAATCCTAAGGTCGTGGGTTCAAATCCAGTCGTGTACCAATGAGTTTTTCTGCATAACAATGTATGTACACTATGCCAGTGCTCTCAAACGGTGAAAGAAAACATTGTGAGGAAACCGGCATATCGTAGAGCCTTAAAGTTCGAAAAATATTTGTCAAGTGCACGAAAGGAGCCTCTTTGAGGCGCACTTAAAATTCTTTCTCCACACTTGGTTCGAAAAAATCAGTGACACGACAAGAAGTAGAATTGCTTGGACAAACTATGAAAATAACTTTATCTTCCTGCATACCCCACTTTATGTAGGGTAATGTCTCAAAACCAGAGCCAGAGACAGAGCCAGGAAGAGCTTGTGGTAGGCCTACAGGTCATAATCATCATCTCTTTTAGATGACAAAAGTAAAGTAAATTATACTGTTTTATTTCTGTTGTAGAATTATTAACAAAGTGGTTTATGGTATACCCGGAAACTCGCTCGTATGAAACTTGTTAAGAATTTCGTAGTAACTCGTTTAAGAAATTTCGTCAAAGCTTAAGCACATCACAAGATTTTAAGTTGACAAAGTTCCAGGATGTTAGCTTGTTTGAAATGCCTTTGTTGAAGAGGGAAAATATTTTAAAACAGACTGTAAGTGCTTTTTAAACTTTCGCGATCATAACACATACTGAAACTATTACACGGGTATTTATCGCGTTAATTACCTTATTTTATTTATTTTCCCGACGTTTGACGACCGTATTGGTAGGTGTGTGCGTCGCGATACCTTACCACAGTGCGTAGATACTATTAGTGTTGTGTGTCGTAGTGCGTGCACGGACATTACGAAAAAAGAAGATCAAGTGAGGGTAGTTAGTGATACTGCCTCCACTTCTCAGCCACGGTAGCACTCATGTCAATGCTCCAGTCAGCCCGCGACCACGGTTATTGCAACATAGCCGAAACGTCGGGAAAATAAATAAAATAAGGTAATTAACGCGATAAATACCCGTGTAATAGTTTCAGACTGTAAGTGTATCAAAAGACACAGACATTAAGAGCGGGTCGTGCGAAAATTTGAAATGCGTTTTTAAAAAATTCATAACTAAATAACTAAGTGACATTTTTAAAATCGCAAAAGGACTAATACGATTTTCATTAGCGTTAAATAGAATGTCATGTTAAATAGTATATTTTTTTAACACACTTAAATTTGAATTAATCTCAAATGTAGTCTACAATTAGTCCTTTTGCGATTTTTAAAATGTCACTTAGTTATTTAGTTATGAATTTTTTAACAACAAATCTCAAATTTTCGCACGACCCGCTCTTAAGTGTTTTGCGCACTCTAAGGTTGTGGAATACTGTTCCTGCCGAGGCGTTCCCTATATAAATTACAGCATGAAATTACAGCATGGGGCTTTTCAAGAAGGGCGTTTTAAAATATTTAAAGGGTCAGCAACGCGCGAGTGATGCCTTTAGTGTTGCAAGCGTCCATAGGCTACGGTAACCGATTTCCATCAGGTGGGCCGTATGCTTGTATGCTAACTTTGTAGTATAAAAAAAAAAAACAAATTAAGATTTATTTTCAAGGGAAATTGGGGTTTTGTTTTAGTTAACAATTTAATTTTGAGACTATCATGGTTTTTATTTAAATTTTTATTAACAACGGGATATTTATCATGATTCAATTTTGTAAGTTTTGACTCTCGATATTACGGCACAGTTGCATGCACCATGATCACGGTTGAACTGAAGTCTAGTATAGGACTAATATTCAGACTAATATAGGTTGATGATGATGATATCTAATGAATAATTTGAATTAGTAATTATTCCTTAGATTATTATTGGTAATTTGCTCTTAGAATTATTAAGTTGAAGTGGCAATGGGCAGGTCATATAGCTCGAAGAACCGACAGCCGCTGGGGAATAAAGGTTCTCGAATGGCGACTACGAACCGGAAGACGAAAAGTAGTAACCCACCAGATGGACTGACGACTTTAAGTTTTTGTTAAGATCGCGGGAAGTCGGTGGATGGAATGAGCTCAGAATCGTTCTTCCTGGAAATGTGTAGGGGAGGCCTATGTCCAGCAGTGGACTTCTTCAGGCTGATAATGATGATGATGGATGAATAATTATTATTAAAATAATTGTAATATTCTTAATCAATTCGACTTTTCCTGCTAGTAAAGATATTTAGTAACACATAGGATGATCAAATAATCTTTAATCATGAAATGATTATCAAAATTAAATTCTCATTAGAACTAATTGGTAACTGGATCCCGTCTTCAATTTAATTAATATTTCACTCATTATTTGAGTAAATAATTTGCTTAAATTTGTGAAAAGATATTAGCGTATTAATGTCAGTTATGTGGGCGTTATTGTAATAAACGATATTCATTGTTTTAAGTACTTATGGAGGAAAAATATAATACTTAGGCTTTGTTTGGTTGTCTAACACACAACCGAGGAGTTACTGGTAGGAGAAAATGAGAAGTAATCCGTTAGCGTGTTATGGACGTGTTATGAGGAGAGAAGAATGTCATGTGACGAAAAGAGTGTTAAACATGAATGTTGATAGATATAAAAGTAGAGGTAGGCCTAAGAAAAGATGGTGGATTGTGTGAGAGATGATATGCCCAAGAGGGGAGTGAGTACTGAGATGGCGGGTGATAGGGGAGAATGAAAGAAAAAAACATGTTGTGCCGACCCCACCTAGTGGGATAAGAGCATGAAGAAGAAGAAGATAACACACTTGAGAGCACTGGTGGTCTAATCGCCGCCCCGCCTTCCGATGCTAAGGTCGTGGGTTCAAATCCAGTCGTGTACCAATGAGCTTTACTGTCTGAAAATGTATGTACACAATGCTAGGGCTCTCAAACTATCTAGCCCCAAAGTAAGCAGAGCTTGTACTATGGAAACCAGATAGCTGATATTATACATATTTTCTTTTTTTTTTTATATATACATAGAATACAATACAACACCGAGACAAGAGAACAAGCATCTGCGTTCACCACACAAATATTTGTTCTAGGTGGGGATCAAACCCACGCCCTCCAGCGCAGAAGGCAGAGCTACTACCAACTGAGCTGTGAAGGCAGTCTTAATATAAAATATAAAATAATAAAAAATAATTGCAATAATTGAAGTTTTTTTGAGTTTAAGTAAACTGCCTCACCTTTTTTATGATGCCGTGTGAAATTACCAAAAACGCTGCCCAACCTCTGCTGGTTCCTCGTCGTGCAAAACTCCAAAGACTTCAAATCATCTGCGTTCTGCGCCACCAGTATAGAAGACCTCTTCGACTCCATAGCACCACCAAGTAACTCAACTTCTATAAGTATTACAATAGTCGCGTAGAGTAGTTTTAGTTCTCTACAGCAATACATTGTTTTGGCACGGTCGTGGTCACATTGGTTCACTATGGTCACTTAAGTTGATAGTCATTTTTACAGCTACCTTCTTCTTGTTTGGGTGGGATGCATTCTGGAAAGAAAGAACGGAGTTTTAGCAAATATCATTTTCAGTATCCGTTTCTTTACATTATTATTATGTTAGTTTGTCTGTCTATCTGTTCGAGAGCACTGATCTGGGGGTAGCGGCCCCCCGCCTTCCTATCCGAAGGTCGTGGGTTCAAATACAGTCGTGCACCAATAAGTTTTGTTGTAAAACGGTGACGGAAAACATCGGGAGGAAACCGGGGTGTAGTAGAACCTAAAAAAACTTGTAAAAAAAGTTGTAGCGTGATGTTATCCATATAGCCAGCAGTTTCCGATATTATTTTTTGTTCAAACAAACAAACAATCAAACTCTTCAACTTTATTACTTTATAATATTAGCAGGTATAGATACTATATAAAAACAAATCCCTTTTTTGAAAGTTGGGGAGCTGAGAATCAGGAAACGGACATAATCATACTTTTTATCCCGAAAAAGTAATGGGAAAGAAGCGAACGAAGCCATGGGCCGCTAGCTTAAAATAAAGATCCATTTACTTTATTAGGCTTAATCAGTCAGACTCTCAAAAGCTTTTTTTCAGACATTTCCTTTGATAGACGTTGCAAACCTTTTTAATAATTCAGTTTTTAATTTGTACGCTTTCTTTGTACTTCAAAAGTCCGGTAGAGGTTACTAAACAACAGTAAGCCTGTCTCTGGCTCTGACTCTGTCTCTGGCTCTGTCTCTGACTCTGCCTCTGGCTCTGCCTCTGCCTCTGGCTCTGCCTCTGGCTCTGCCTCTGGCTCTGCCTCTGGCTCTGCCTCTGGCTCTGCCTCTGGCTCTGTCTCTGGCTTTGTCTCTGGCTCTGTCTCTGGTTCTGTCTCTGGCTCGGTTTTTGAGTCTGTGTGTGATGTGTGAGTGCTCACCAGTGTATTCAACTGTGTGTGTGACGTTTCAACGTAGGATTAATTTAGTCAACACTCACATAGACTCAAAACCAGAGCCAGACAGAGCTTGTGGGAGGCCTACAAGTAAAAACATAAACCTCCTTTTGAGCCGTCAGGTAAAAATGTAGGTCAACGTGAAATAAATTATTTTGAACTAGTTTTGTCCGCAGTTTCACTTGATAATAGAAGCTTGAATACAGACGACAGACAGTCACCGAGTAATGTTTATTTACTACTGTCTGTGCCCGCGACTTCGTGTGCAATAGTTTCAAGTTTCAAGCTCAAAAAATGATGATACTTCCGTAAAATTTTTCATCCCCCCCCCTTCCAGCTCTTAACAACCCTTTGTTCACATTCATCATCATCATCATCAGTCGAAAGAAGCCCACTGCTGGACATAAGCCTCCCCTACACATTTGAAGGAAGAAAGTTTCTGAGCCCTTTCCATCCACTGCCTTCCAGCAATCTTAACAACGTCGTCGATTTTTCGCATTAAAAAGTATCATATTATGTCTTTTTTCAGGCTTTAGACCTGTGTACTAATTTTAATTTAAAAGCCTGTCAAATATGACAGCGATATTTGACAGCGTTACAGCTGATCCCATCGCCATTGTCTAGATGTGCGATGCCTTTAATCGGTTCAGTAGTTTTGGCGCAAAAACGTGACAGACAGACATAGTTACTTTTGCATTTATTGGAGTAAGGATTTTGAAAATACAATACGAAATGATTTATTCAAGAACTCAGTTTAAATTGAAAATAGAACCTGAACTAAGACTAGCCTGAATGAGTAGGTATACCTACAAAAGCCTTAACGCTATTCAAGGTGGATTTGTTCAAACAAGTATGAGTTTTAAACTTAGTATGAAATAGAATATAATAGAAAATTATCTAAAGCGCAACCTTACAACTAACAATAGATAAATAAGCATCGCCTATAACAAAGCATTGCGTCGTAGGTCACGCACGTCAGAAACATGCCCTGCATCCATCAACTTGAGGCACACAGATGTTTAGCCTCACGTGCCAGTAATTTGACCGGCACCCACACCCTTCAAACCGAAACACACCAATGCTAATTCACTGCAAAAATAGGCAGAAGTAACAAAAATTTAGAATAATAAACAATGGACGGTCTTGTCGCTGAAGACCGATGTCTTTCAGACAACCTTTGAATGGAGAGGAGCGTATAATAAGATGTTTGGCTAAATAATTCCTTCTCTAAATTAAAATTATCCAAATGATCTAACGTTTAGCGTTCGGTACTCGTCGCAATATAATAATATAATATAATAATATAATAGTATAATGGTACAACCAGTAACACTTAACATCAGGTGGCCATTGATTCTTCCATCAACTACCTACTTGTATATAACATTTAATTATTGTTCGTATCATCCTTTCACCACACTTGGTTCGAAAGAATCAGTGACACGATAAAAGGAAGATTGTTAAATGATATATTGATCACTGATGAGACTTTTTGATAAAATGACCGCTAATTTATCGGCCACAGACTTATAAGCGGTAAGTCTATTGCTATCTCTTGTTCCTGACATGATAATGACAGAGACAAGCATAATTTAGAGAGCCGCTATAAATTAGAGTGATATAATTTTATTTTTAGAGGTTGCTGATAAGATTCAAGGTAAAAAGAGTAAAATTACAAACCTAAAACAAATAAACAAAGGGATATCAATTAGGCAAGAGCTTTGTTTATAAACAAAACATTTAGAAGTGTACTTTAAACTAAGTAAATATTTTTTTTCAGCTAGTGTTACGATTTTTCCCTAGGGGGTCCTATCCCTAAGTGGCAGGTAAATAAAATACTGAGAACCGTAAATTGGTTTATTCTAAACTAGACACCCTAATACCTACCTAATACCTAGTACCTTAGTGGTTTCCTCAATGCTATTTATAATAATAAGATTATGTATTTTTTAGAAGATAAATAAATTAGAAAAAAAAATACATAATGGAGAGAAATTAAGTGCCTAAATTATTTATTTAAATTAGGTAGCTATTGAAATAAGGTAATTAATCTAGATATACTGCAGAGGACCTAATACATTAAAGTTTAGTTACATAAAGTTGCCGACTAGCTGCTACATTGTCAACATTTACCAAAAAAAATATTAAAGTATTACACACACACAGCTTTCTGGTTTCCATGGTACAAGTACATGTATTGATTGGATCCATTGTATATTATTGTGATTATTTTTATTATTATATTATGATTGATTGTAATTTGTACTGTGATTAGTTTTTTATAATTATTGATTAGTATTAGTATAGTATAATCTTTAACTGTACGAGAAAGGCTGCGCTATCGTATTAGGGTAAACCTGTAAAGATAGGGCAATGGTTGTAAATAAATAAATAAATAAAAATGTTATACTTAATTTGGGGCTAGATAGTGTTCTGTGGATGTTCCATATTTTTTTTATATTCTTCATTGTAAAATTTAGAACCAATACAACGTGAGCTCTCATTTCTTGGAATTTCAATGAGTTTGTAGCACAGGTAAGAGTGGATATTGCAAGATCACGGGAATTCTAGCCCAAAATTTTAGCAGTTTAATACTTTACTAGAATTTAAAACCATTTTCAATGTTTTAAGCACTAATACGACACAGTCGATTTAGCATGGCTTTTATTACCCCAGGTAATCAAATTTGGGTACATAAATTACCCTAGGTTATTACTTTTAGGTACAGAAATTACCCTAGGCTACTTTTAGGTACTAAAATTATTCTAGATTATTTTAATGCAGTGATGGTTTATGGGTTATTTTTACCTTAAACCAGGGTAATTTCCTAAATGATTATTACCTACCTAGTAGATTAAAATCAGAGTAATTTGGCTATGGAATTTTATTTTAGTTTTTGAAATGGTTGGTTTGTAATAGAAACACGACATGATTACAATATTTATAACGTTTTTTTATGCAATTAGCTGATGGAACATGCATAACGACCCACCTGATTTTAAGTGGTAACCATCGAGTATATCAAAGCTATCGAGTATACCTCTCAGGTCACTTAGGTTCGAACTGACACCTAGTTTAAGATGTTAGAACGTCTTAAAAACAAAATGACTCTTGTGAGAAATATTTCAATCGGAATCTGTTTTTCTAAGAACGTAATTAATTTTAAAAAGCATCAACTTCTTATTAATAATATTTTTTTATAATAATAATTTAATAAATATTTTTTTTTTTGGTGTAGGATTTATTTTATTTAACCTTATTTTTTTACATGAACGCTATTTATTTATTTGCATAACTGAAATCAAGAATTAATTTCGTTTCTTTTGATGTCTAACATCTGGGACAAAAACAAGTTGAATTAAAAATATACACTAAAATATCCTTGTTCCCCAGACTTTGTTGAGTAGTGTATATAACTTGACTGTATTATAAGCCTCTTGAGCCCAGTAAGCGTAATATCTCAATATTTATCTAGGACAGATCTCCACAGTGCTCTAATAGCGTTGAGTATTAGTACAAGTATAACCCGCCTAAGCCTCTGCTTATAATTTGACCTGATTACCTGAGATTGTTAGGCAATTACGGTAGGTGCTATAATCAAGACACTTTAAACCCGTTTCAAGCAAAAGTGAGCCCTAATTCGGTAGATTTTGGGCTGGTTTTAGCTTGGTTTTCATGAATACGAGTTTCACTGACATAAGCCAGCTCTTTACATAACTTTAGCTGACTAAAATAGGTTTGAGGCAGTTCTAAAGCCCATCACACACGTTCTAGCAGCAACGCCCGGGCATTCCAGAATGTAAAAGAACATTATAGAACGTTTAGGATGTCTTCTAGTCTAGGAATCTAGCTTTTATACAGGGTTATTCATAATTAGCTGCAAATACTCAGGAATTAGGTTCAACAAATAAAATAAAAAATATATATGTAATTTTTTTTTTTAATTTTGATTTTAGTTTTTGTATCAAAATTGTATTTTTATTAATTTTTTTACGGCTATTGCATAATGATTGCCATGGAGAACAGGACGATGACCCACCCAGGCGGTGACTGAACGCAGAGTGTCGCTCACGGCGCGCGGGCGCGGATCAAAGGTCAAAATAGGTCAGGCGCCAATGATTCCAAAGGATATTCCTTGTCGATTTTCTCGGGATTTTCATAACAAAACTTAAAAAAAATCATTCCATAAATATTTTTTATTTTATTTGTTGAACCTAATTCCTGAGTATTTGCAGCTAATTATGAATAACCCTGTAGAAAAGTCCTTGCATGATAGAAAAGGATATACATAGATTCTTGCAACATTTTGCATTGATGCCGTTTCTATTATAGTCGTCGCGTGATGGTATATAACTAGCAGCCCGTCCCGGCTTCGCACGGGACAATATTGTTGTACATTATTTTGTTCTATCGCTAATAGTTTCGGCAGCGCATTCGACGAAAGACATTTTAAGACTCATTTTTCTACACCTTCGGTTACATTGTTCAAATTTTACCAAGGATCCCTAATTTTTTTCAAAATGTAATGTAGCCTATGTCAAATTGGAAGAATGTAGCATTCTATTGGTGAAAGAATTTTTTTAATCGGCCCAGTCGGCCCAGTACTTTTTGAGCCTATTCATTACAAACATACAAAAATAGGTACAAATCTTTCCTCTTTATAATATTAGTGTAGATATAGCTTTCCTCGATAAGTGGATTATCCAACGCAACATTTTTTTTTCAATACGGACCTGTAGCTCTTGAAATTAGCGCGTTCAACCAAACAAACTCTTTAGCTTTATCATATTATAAGTATTTAGTTATTTTAAAGTATGCCATGTGATAATAATAAACGGTATAATTTGGTGACGTTAAATAATATACTATACCTAGCTGTATAAAAAATATGTCGTTGTCTTGCTATAATTTATATTAATTATATTATGGCTACGTGTGTGACGGGCTTTATACGCTTAAAATATCTACAGAAATCGCTGAAAATGTAAGCAGTTAGTAAAATCGGTGCTACATTTAGTATTATTCAGACGATTATTTTTGATCTACCTCCTTCAAAAACATCATTAAGTAAATTTCAACCTATAAAGAATTGGTAAGCAAGTTACGACCAATAACAATGCAAATTTAGTTCAGGAAACATGCTACATGCTCTGTATCAAGGTCAGAAAAACATCTTTGTACAAAAAATTCCGTGCCCGAACGTTCCATGTTTTATTCATAAGTCAGATGAGGGAATGCTTTCACAGTGCGAACACAATCGCTAGTCTTGTGAAGTCACTTATCAATATTTTATTTACGCTGCGTCACTATAGTCACCGCGTTACCAACTGAGTCGTGTGGTCATAAATAATTTCACTATGTCTATTTAAATAACTAACTAAATAACAAAATATTTTTGGACAATCCACACAACGATCTTGTGTTATGGGAACCAGATAGCTGATTATACTACTTATATACATTTTTTTTTGTAAATACATACTTAGAATGAAATATAACACCCAGACAGAGAACAGACATCCGTGTTCACCACACAAATATTTGTTCTCGTTGGGGATCAAACCTACAACCTACGGCGCAGAAAGCAGAGCTGAGAGGCCAGTTGAATCTCGTTCGCACTTGCAGGTCTTAAGGAGCCACATAGTAATTTGCTTAAGATAGTTATGACATAATAATATATCAATAAGAATAAAATCGGGTAGAAACATAGTGTAGATAGTATTGTGGACCTGAAAAGGGCCGACGGACAACTCAGTTGGTAACGCGGTGACTAAAGTGATATTTTATTTACAAAATGCTACGGCGTAGACGCTCTACGGTTATTCGTAGAGCTACAGAAATAGACAAGAGAGCTACGCCAACGAGTAAGTGCACAATAATCTTAGGAATTATTTATTAGAGAAATGTGGTAGCAATGGTATAGAAAGTCACTATCGTAAATTGAGTCTGTGGTTTACCTAAAAAAATTGTTCAGTAAAAAAAATACACAACATCTCGCTTGGTAATCAAAATTAAGTTAAGTTGAAATGAATTTAGATAGATTAATACTTTACTTGCACACAAAAGAATACATTTAAAATAACCATTATAAATAAAGGTACAATGGGTGGCCTTATCGCTAAGAGCGATCTCCTCCAGAACTTATGCCTCATACTCGTAGATACCTGCTCAAAGTCT
Source organism: Thera britannica (assembly GCA_939531255.2). Taxonomy (NCBI): domain Eukaryota; kingdom Metazoa; phylum Arthropoda; class Insecta; order Lepidoptera; family Geometridae; genus Thera; species Thera britannica. Next base: position 3,245,125 of record OW618045.2, read on the forward strand.
AAGCTTTTATGGAACTAAATATCAATTAAGATTAGTGGGCGTGTACCTTTCTGTGCTTACAATTATTTAGGTGATAGACATAGTTTATTTAAAAGTTTGTAAACCTCTGTTTTAATAAATAAACTAGTTGGTAACCGAGCTTCGCTCGGAATTTTTTTCGTTAATTTGTATTTTTAAGAAATCATAAGAGTCATATTATTATCTTTACTGGTTTATTCTTACTGAACAACGCCATCTGCTGAACATGCTTGCAGTTAGTTGCTCACAATCGTCAATAGATGGCAGGAGCAGTCACATATTCAGTTTATGTTTTTAGTTTTTTTTAACGAACAGACTCATTTTCTGAAAATGAATCCTAGCTAGATCGATTTATCGCCCCCGAAACCCTCTGTATACATAATTTCATGAAAATCGTTGGCGCAGTTTCCTAGATATATATATATATATATTATATATACAGGATTTTCTCGTTTAAAGGTATAAGATAAATAAAACCTATTAATCGCACTTTCAACCTATTGTACAATTTTTTGTCTAGCCAGTTATCCTGCTCAACTCCAATAAAGATTTACCGCCCTGTCGCTGACGTCATAGACCTGTACGACGACGGATCTCAATGTTTTGATAGTACAAGTAGAGAGAGCACTGGTGGTCTAGTGGTAGTGGCCCCGCCTTCCGATCCGAAGGTCGTGGGTTCAAATCCACTCGTGTACCAATGAGTTTTTTTGTCGAAAAATGTATGTGCACTATGCCAGTACTCTCAAAACGGTGAAGGAAAACATCGTGAGGAAACCGGCATGTTGTAGTACCTAAAAAACTTCGAGCATCACGTGTCAAGGATCACGCAAAAAGTGCCCACCAGCGGCTTACTTGGAAAAACCTGCCCACACATCTTTTGCGCATGATAAACTTGCCGAACTTAGTACAAGTAGTGTACCAGCTATATTCCTATATCTGTGGCAGTCTTGCGTGGTACACAGAACACTTGAACTAAAATATTGGATTTTTCGTGATATCTGACAAAGACATGCAATACCATGAATTAATAAAATTCTTTGTATCGATAGAATGAGGGTAAATGTTTAAGATTCTACAGAGCCTTGGAATAAATAAAATTAAATATTCATGGGTATTTCATCGCATTTTTGTCACTGAAATAGCTAGATGAGTTGCCGAAGTTGAAATGGCAATTGATCAAGTTGACGAAAATTGCGAGTGAAGTTAAAAAACTTGAGAAACAGACTTCGTAGTCGAATTTCTATGGAACCAATTTGTAAGTATAACTTTTAGATAACAGTAGTTTTTTTTTAAATCGGCTCCTAAATGACGATATTATGCGGTAATAAACATAAGAAACGGAATCTGAATTGAGAACTATCCTGCTTTTTTATTTGTAGTTAAAAGCACAATTTACACAATAAGATAAGATAAGATAAATATTTGTTTTTATTGAAACACACGCTAATACTTATACACAATGCTTAAAAGATGTGTTCCAAATTCAAAACTACCAATTCAAAAAAAGAAGTGGTAGCACATCCGCTTACTAGCAAACTGAACACTGAAACCAGGTCTGCTATGAGACGTTCCAGTTAGTACACAGAACTCTAGAAAAGTTAGTAGCACATACGCAGACTGGTAAAACTACATAGTTACATCTGGTTTGAAAAGAGATCTGCTCTATGACGTCCCAGAAATCTAAAAACTAAGAGTTCGTAAACCTGCAAACTGACAACTGGTTTGAAAAAAAAGTATATTAGGTGACGTTCCAATTTGTACCCAGTAGGCCTAAGATGACCGCCACGAGAGTCGATTTATCTCGTCAAAAGTAGAGATATGTCTATATCTCTACACGAGCTAAGATGACCGCCTAAATATGTCGTCATCATCTGTCAAATGAAGACTTACTCGGAATTCGAATTTTGATTTTTGAATTTTGTCGTCAAATGGTAAGATGACCGCCATATCTTCTCGTCTTTTGACGTTTCTGCGCAAGAAATTTTCTCGTCGACAGTTTTTGAAAACGAGATAAGTCTTCCGCTTGTCTTTTAGATTTTGTTTTGCTAACTTTTCAAAGGATGGCTATAACTTACTATAATCATCTTATTGCGATGTACGCCGATAGCAAAACAGAAAGATGCAACGGAAAATAATCAGAGACGTATGTGATATGTGATCCTTTTGACGTTGTTCAGGTAGAGTTTCAGTGCCTCTGGAGATTATCAAAACCCTGGGAATTCTACCTCATCAAACGTCTAAAACCCGATTTAGAGCCTAAAACTAGTACGGGCCTATCTTGCTGCGGGCGGTGCATTCGAAGGTGAGTACCTAGTTCATTTGAGGTTAACTACCCATAGATTTCTATGTGTTATCCTGCTTAAAATGTTATTGTAAAGGTCTAAAATTAATAATAACAAATTAGGTTAGTGTGAGTCAACACTTCTCATACATTTACCCGATTCACTCAATGTTTCAATAGTGAAGACGTGTCATTGGATCTCAATTTACCAACTACGAACTACTACACTACGAATTTATGCAAAGTAAAAACTGAGTATTTAGTTACCTACCTATCTAATACTTTAGTAAAAATATTTTAATAACAGGGTGACATTGGACGAAGATGCACGAGTCGAAAACGAAGAAGTTATCAACGGAGATTTGGCTGCAGAGGACCCATCACCTGCGGGTCTGCTTCGGCAAGGCCAAAGACGCGCAGAACTTCTACGTTATGTTAATGAATAGAATATTACAAAAGCCTTAAAAATATTTATACCTTATCAACCATAAGCACCTACAAAGAAAGCCCTCTTCATTAGTTCAACATTATTTAGGTAAAAAGACAGTTTTCTGTGTGTAAATAAATTTATTTGTCATAAATTAAAATAGGTATATTATTTACAAGTTATGCAAATACCTATGTAAGGTGGAATGTTTGGTTTGTGGATGGACCGTGGAATCTGAAAAGAAACAAATACATTAATATACGGACATGCTCATAAAGGTATTTTTGTATTCTCTATCCTGCATCCTGCAATCATTCCTTTAGTGCAAACTGCTTAGTCTACGCACATAAATACATTATGTAGTTCTATGAGTTAGTTTAGTTAGATACGGCTCAATGGACACTGAAAACAAAACTTGGTAGTTATGTACTACGGAGTATATTAAAGTAACTAATACTTACATATCGAGGGTTTTAACACTGCACCCTCGATATATAATTTATTTTACCTATTTTAAAAATCCTCATTGATAAATAGCAACAGGTCAAAACAGGTAGGTATGGTTGCTATCAAAACGTACAATTTTCCACTGTCCACCGTCCTACCTAGGCTCAACTCGTCGGTCTTGAGGCGGTTCTACCCCGCTGTTATTTGTTGGAAACTTTGCAGTGAGCTTTAATCACCTGCCGCAAATTCATAGTGCTCGGACATATTATACCGGCAAAGAAACTCTATTTGGATTCTGTTACTTCTAACCCTGAAATATTAATACAAACAAGTATAGCTAGCAGCATAGGTATGTACCGATTTTGAGAATACAATGAATCTATTTTGCTAGTGCTATCGGTTTTTAACAATAAATAGGGGTACCATAGGTATTTTACTTACATTTTCAATCCGTTTGCTTCCCTATTATTTTATTTTAGTTTTGGCGGGGTTTTTTTTTTCAGTCACAGGTATCAAATTGAATGAACGAAACCATTAAAAAATAAAAATACAATGGTAGATTATGGTAGAATATGGAAGAAATGATCACTGGTTTGTCTTCACGACATAGCCGAGTCGTCGACGACAGCTGTCTCTCTCGTGATGCTCATCTTACCGTAATCGACAAACGAATCGATATCGACAAAATTTTCTCTTCTCGCGAAGACATATGTCACGTCGGTCATCTTAGGCCTACAGGACTCTAAATAACTAAGCATTTTTGTTATTTATTTATATAAACGTTATCCACTTTGTTTTAATTTAAAATAAACGGAACTGACACAATACCACATAATAACACGTCTAGTTACCAAGAAAATTATAAACAAATCATAGGCTTAGGTGGCCTAGATTGTAGTTTTGAGTACTATAAGTGGAAGTCTATAATTTCATTGGAAATTAGAACTTAAGTGGAATCCATTACCGGCCAAAACCATAAATATTGTTACTCAAAAATATACCCGCAGTAAGAACAATCTATAATACTTAGGGGAAGGTGAGGTATAATGATCCCCTTAAGGGATAAACTTAACTGTGGCTAAAGTTGAAGGCAAAATCGCAAGAGTTCTATTGTTGGAGGTAGTGAATTTACTTAACTTTGTAAATGCATACCTATTTTTTATTATATGTATGTAGTTTTTTTGTATTAGAGGTTTTTGTTAAAGTTAAGTAAAGGATCATTTTATACACACCTATGTAGAAAATGATCCCTGGGGTAGGGGCCACCTGTTCATGGCCTGTTTGTGCAAACACTCTCGAGTTTTTTTTTGGGACAGTGCATAAACTCGTCTCGTCAATATTAAATATCCGATGGGGTGGAAAATAATGTTTTTCTTGCACGTTTTTCAAAATTGAAAAATTTATCCACCACAGGCTTAATAAAAGCTCGCGCTCAAGCAGAAGACGTCGATTCTGGGGCACGCATCGTAATGTCCAGATGTCTACGTCTGAATCCACGAAGCCATTTAAGTCCAGCTTTTCCTTTTGCTAAAGCAAAAGGAAAAGCTGGTTTAGAAATGGAATCATTTTAAACACACAGAAAGGGATCATTTCGCCCCAAAAACCGAATTCCAAGATATCGATCAAAACATAACCTTCAAATACCGCGTGCGGTGTTCGAACATTGCTTAAATATTAGCTAACTGCTATTAATACCCGCAAATAAAACAACATTTCAATAAACACGAACATGTAAAAAGTAATGAAAATCCAAAACAGGCTTACCTTAGATAAGAGCCACACTTTTTGATTATTTTTTAATAAAATCACGCCAGACGCTCGCACTGCCATGACACTTGGAGAGGCAACTGGCAGGGGTGCGGGGAACATGTTTCATGCGCATTTGGATAGATGGCACTAGTTGTCTCTGATTTACAGCGGGGGATCATTTGACCTACAGGGATCGTATTACCTCACCTTCCCCTACTATTATATTTTTTTCATAGAACAAAAATGATATTTTTTTATGTGAATGACAGGTGAAGAACAACAACCGGATGGTGGCCAAAAACCGGCTACAGAAGCGTAGGGCATCCTGCAGCAAGATGGATGGACGACATAGCTGGGGTCGCAAGGCAGCAATGGTTTAGACTGGCACAGAATCGAGGTAGATGGCACAAACTAAGGGAGGCCTATACCTAGCTATGAGTGAAGTCGGGTTGTGGATGATGATGATGATTCAGCAGTGTTTTTTCAGGCTGATGTTGATGATACTGCAAAAATATATGGTTTCACTTTGCAAACTTGAAATCTTTGCTAAAACGTTCATTTTGTCGATTATATTCTAGAAAATGTATTATTACGAAGTTCTGATTCCTTGCAAAAAGTTACTGCAGCACCGTTTTATGAATAGGTAACTGAAAGTAAATTGAAAATTAATTTCATAAAGCTTGAAAGCGGAAGCTTCTGTGTTTCCTACTCAAATTATGCCGTTACAAAAGAATGAAGAGAACTGAATAAAAAATAAGATTGTTCGTACACCAGTCAAAAAACAACGAAATAGTTGTTTCAACAAATGAAACATGAAAAGAACATTATAGAAACCACCTTGATTGAATAGCAAAAAATATTACACCTATACTATTTATGAGTTTTCTAAACAGGTGTATTATACGTAATTCCAGACCCTAAAAAAACCTGTTTAATTTTTTTTATTTTTTAGATTTTTTTTATTCCTTAATTTCTTTCTTTGTAAAGTATAAAAATATTTAATTTTATAAACAATGCCTAAATTATAATAATAGTTATTATTAGTATCTTTTACTAACTGGTAATTATTAAAAGTGATCGAGATTATTATTATATTATTTAGGTTTTAAACTCCGTCTTAAAGTTTATGTAATTGGTGATAATTTAAGTTTATGAATATTTCAAACTTTGCGTAGGTGTTTAATTGAGTTTAATGCCTAATTACAGTCTTTTGAAGGGAACTAAAACTTTGTTACTGACGATAGTTGAACGTGACAACGTCATCACGAGAGACATATGTCGAACGCTGCCGAACGCGGAGGCCGTGCGTGCCTCTTTGTCGCTCGTTCAGCGCTCTCGCTTGCACTTCAAGCCTTAAATGGAACGCCTCAGAGCGAGGTAACGCCACATAAGTCACGTTTTTACATGCGTGCAGCCAGCTCTATCGAATTATAAGACTTTGTCACGTCAAAATACACACAGGATAACCAATACTTAACCTATACTTATAATTGCATGCTGAGTTCAAGCAAAATGTGTTGAATCAATAATTTAATTACTGTCATCTAATCCCTTACCACATTTTAGGCAATAAATTTTCATTTCATTTCATTTCATTTCATCAAATTATGGACTCCACTCGATTGACTAAATACCTGTCCATGGTAGACTCGAAATATATATCGTTGAAAATGTTCTATAAAATATCGAGACCAACTATTCTTCCAGTTTTACGCTTTTCTTCCTCTTCAAACAAACAAACACTTTGAGAAAAGCGTTCTTGTTTACTTACGAAACGACTGTTATTTTAGAGAATTGAAAGCAAACCAATGCTTTCAAAGCATTTGAATCACTACAAATATAGACGAGCATTTAAAATAATAGAAAAAAAAATTAAATGTCCAATGAAAACCAGACAGGATTTCGAAACAAAAATAGCGAAATGAAGTAGAAATAAAAAAATATACATAAACTTATTCATAGACATAGACACTCATTTATTTGCTTCTTAGCACACAATCATGAATAGATGAAAAAAAAACAATTATAAATAAGTCAGGTAAGGTTATCATCAGTGTCTTTAGGGATAAAATCCTATCCCACTAATTATATAAATGTGCAAGCTTGTATGAATTTTTGTTTCTCAATAACACCATAACAGCTGAACGAATATTAATGAAATTTGGCAAAAAGATAGATTATAGTCTGAAATCTGGAATTTTTGACGTGACAACGTCTTATAATTCGATGAAGCTGCACGCACGAAAAAACATGACGTCATGCGGCGTTACCTCGTTCCATTTAAGGCTTGAAGTGCAAGCGAGAGCGCGGAACGATCGACAAAGAGGCACGCACGGCCTCCGCGTTCGGCAGCGTTCAACATCTGTCTCTCTCCTACTTGAGTGAGTGATGCGTCCGCGTGGACAGCTGTATGACGTTGGCACGTTCAACTATCGTCAGTAAACCGACTTTACAGACAACCGATTTTTTTTATAACGGTCAGTTCATATAGATTGTCCGAGGTGCACTAACAATCCTTTCGTCACACTGGTTTCAAAGAACCAGTGACTCGGTAAAAAGAAGAAGTGTCCATTCGTCAAAAAAACTGCGGTTCCATGTTATACTGGACGTTGTGGATTTTGATGATCAAGGAGAATCCAAGGTTTTTTGTAGGCTTAGGTTAGAAAAAGGTCGTAATTTGTTTTACTTCAACATTAATGGGAAATGGCAGCGGTCAAACTGTAGGCCTATCACAAGCTCTGTCTGGCTCTGTCTCTGGCTCTGGTTTTGAGTCTGCGTGAGTGCTCACCAGTGTTTTATATAGATAGTGCAATCCACGAAGGCACGCCCCACTATTCTTCCTTAACCGTTTATAGTATATGTGTGCAAGCTTCCGTCAATGTTTGAGTGTTATCGGTACACACTAATTACCTATGAGTGCACACGCACACTACAATGAATAGACTACGGTTCGCGACTGCCGCTCGGAGCAAACTCCCCGCACCTTGCGATCCCCTCAACCGACAATTGGTGGGGCGCGTCTTCGTGAATTGCACTATCTATACTGTGAGTATGACGTTTCAAAACCAGAGCCAGAGATAGAGCCAGACAGAGCTTGTGGTAGGCCTACTTATTTGAGCCGCCGCGCCGCCATGTTGAATTTCTATATCCCATGTCACGTGATCAGAGCGAATCCAACTAAAATAAAATAAATAAAAGTAAACAGGCCTAAGCATCTACTGTAGATGATTAATATTTATTTTATTTATTTATTTATTTAAATAAAATGCTATTTGGGCTTACAGCTCGTGCCAAAGCGCCCAAATGCTAATAACATCTCATCAGACATATACTTACAAACTTATACAATATACTTAGCTTAAATTAAAATTAAGAATATAAAAATTATTGATGTGAATACTAAAAATTACAGTCAAATTATGTCAAAATTACAAATACAATTAAATAAATTACTAATTAGACACAAAATACAAGCAATAACCAATAAAGATAATAATTAATGTCAAAATATAAAACTTATAAAGATATGAAGACATGTCAAAAACTAGTTCAATTATTTTAAATTTAAAAAGAATGTCATTAGATTGCACAATTTAGAAGCACTGTCAAAAAATAAGTCGGCATCAGTCTCAAGGATAAAATCATTAAGCGCAGCAAGCGCTCTCGAGGTCGGTGCGCTGGCTCCGGCAACCGTCCGCACCCCGGGCAGCGGAGCGAACAGTGCACGGCGGCGTCGCGGCCCTTCCGCGCCTTCCATGCCAAGCATGTGCCGCCGTGGCACTGCTAACCCCATCTGCTGTAGTGTTACCGGATCGTTCACCTTTCCGCACAACATCATATAGAAATGTTGCATTAAAAGCAATCCTCGTCTCAACCGAAGTGTATTTAACCCAACCATACCAGATACAAACAAGGATGGAAAAAGGTATGGATAATACCCATACAACCTCCTATAAACATACCGGGCGAACTTTCGCTGCACTCTTTCTAGCAGCACAATGTATTTGTCTTCGTGGGGATCCCAGACAACAGCACCAAACTCTAAACGACTGCGAATATACGCTTTGTAGAGCATAAGTGCGACACGCGTGTCCGGAAAATCCCACGTGACTCTCATTACAAAGCCCAGTGTTTTGGAAGCTTGCTTACAAATGTTCGAGATATGGGCGTTGAAGTCAAGTCTGGGATCCATAGTCAAGCCCAGGTCTCTGATAGTATCAACGCGCTCTAGTGGTGAGCCGGCCATGCAATAGGAGTGTGTAATCTGATGGCGTCGACGGGAGAAAGTGATTGTCTTACACTTCGAGATGTTAAAGTAGAGACGATTAGCTGCGCTCCACTCCACAACTCGATCAATATCTTGCTGATGTCTCAATATAGCGTCAAAGGTAACTGGTGATTACACAAGTCCTAATCGCGGGACGCTATAGTGCCTGGGACAGGATTTTAGATGGAATAGGCTTGCCCAGCACCTTTATATACCATCCTGACATCTCATTTGGCCTAATCCACAGGAAAGACATGGTCAATACGTGCGGAGCTGATTAAGCCGAGAGTTTCCTCACGATGTTTTCCTTCACCGATTGAGAGTATTTACTGGCATAGTGTAAATATATTTTAAGACAGAAAAACTCATTGGTAAACGCCTGGATTTGAACCGATTGACCTTAAAATTGTAGGGCGCTACCACTGTTAAGGAAACAACCTGCCGGCGGCGGCCCCCTGCGCCCGCGCCGCGTTTCCGCCCCCCTCTCACTCGACTTGACACCGCCACCCGAGCGACATCATACGTCTACTCTCTTAAAAATTGTCATACTTGTTAAATCAATATACGAGTAAAACCTATAAATAAGGATCCACAAGTTTTATTATTTATTTGTTTGTAACAATCACAAACAACCACTAGAGTGTGTGTGTAGTTTGTTCCCTCTTATCTCCATAAAGGTCCTTCCTATCACTCATACTCATAATATGGCGGCTGTTATTCAAAGGTTTTGTTAAGGGACGAAAGAAAGCCCTTTGTTGTTTGTATTGTGTTCTGAGAAAAGACGCTAGCACAACTTATTTCAAGTAACAGTAAAAAGCAGCCAAGTGCGAGTCGGACTCGCCCATGAAGGGTTCCGTAGCATCAAATAACATAATATAAAGGTTTTTGTAGTTCGTCGAAAGGTAAATAGCGGTTTACGATTTATGACGTATAAAAAAAAAACTACTGACTAGATCTCGCTCAAACCAAATATCGTTGAAAGTTTGCATAGTAATGTACAACATATATTTTTTTTAGTTTTACCATTCTCTTATTTTAGAAGTTAGAGGGGGGGGGACCAACTTTTTTCCACTTTGGAAGCGTCTCTCGCGCAAACTATTCAGTTTAGAAAAAAACTATATTAGAAACCTCAACATCATTTTTGAAGACCTATTCATAAATACCCCACACGTATGGGTTCGATGAAAAAAAAATTTTTGAGTTTCAGTTTCAAGACCTCCAAAATTTATAGTTTTATTTTTATTTTTGTGTAAAAACCTTAATGCGGTTCACAGAATACATCTACTCACCAAGTTTCATCAGTCTAGCTCTTATGGTTTCGGAGAAAAATGGCTGTGACATACGGACGGACAGACAGACAGACAGACAGACAGACAGACAGACATGACGAATCTATAAGGGTTCCGTTTTTGCCATTTGGCTACGGAACCCTAAAAACCGAAAAAGAACTTGAGAAGTCTTTATTCAATTACGAGATCACTTTGATGTGTCAGTGTCCAAGTGACATTCACAATTCATCTTTATAACCTACTTCAAATAAGAAAAATTCTCGATTCGGTTGTATTTTATTTTTATTATGTTTTTTATCTCATAACTTTGAAAGAAAAAAACTGAATTGTTTTTTTTATCTGAAAAATCTATACCTGAATTGGTCCGGAACAGTTCTTCCAGACTGGTCCCATATAAATGTTATCAAAATTGGTTAAACAGTTTGGCCATCAAGTCGGTTTCTCAACTTTTTTAACCTCCACTTGTTAGTGCCAATGAACTGTGGTAAGAATATAAATAATTGCTTGATGGTCGGTGGAGTAGGAATTGGTGACCGAATGGTGGCCGAAGTCGGGCCGAAGAAATCTGGGGCGTCCGAAAGCGTGATGGGTCGACGACATCGGAAAGGTCGCAGGAAACGCCTGGACAAGAGACGAGCAGGACAGAGAAGGCTGGCAGAAGATGATGGAGGCCATTGGCGAAGGCAAGCAAGCTGCCCCATGTGATGGGCGCGCCAGTCTACAACCGACTGCCATTGTCAATCACGGAAGCCCCCAATCTTGGTATTTTCAAGTCCAGGTTGAAACGCTGGCTAATCGAGCAGACCTTCTACACGTTCAATAAGTTCACGAGCCTAAAACCGTGTAAGACAGGGCTACCTGCAATAGGTAGAAGCGCCAGTAGGTAGGTTAGGTACCTATCTAGTGATGTTTTTTTGTTTTATATTTGTATGTTTATATTTTAGTTAATATAATATAATAATTATAAAATTGTAACCTGACCTGTGCAAAATATGCATCAATAAATGACTATCTGACTATCTATCTAACTATCTATACCCAGCAGTGGGTGATACAAGGCAGAGATGATGATGATGATGTAGTAAGAATCATATCAACTTTTTAACAAGAACGACATTTAAATCAAAACATTCGTTACGAACGTTAGTGTCTGGGACAGGATTTTAGATGGAATAGGCTTGCCCAGCACTTACACCATCCTGATAGCTTAGTCGGCCTGATCCACAAGAAAGACATGGTCAATTATAAGCGCAGAGCTAACTAAGCCATGGGTTTCCTTTGTATTTGCTTAACATTTGAGAGCGCTAGCATGCTAGTGGCATATTTTTTGGTACCCACAAAAACTGAAACAGAATTCAGTTTTTGTTATTTTTAGGAATTTTAAATTCATACGGCTTCGTAAGGTCTATTATAATGTCTATATAATACTTTATTTACTTCAAGTCGTTTCAGAGAAAAGGGTCGTGACAGATGTCGATCTGACAGACAACAAAGTAATTCTTTACAAGTACTGGCATCTAGATTTCAATCCTAAAAGATCGGTTACCAGTTGCGTTACATAAATCATCTACAATAGATGCAAAGGCCTGTTTACATTTACTTAAAAGATTTGAAAGGTTATCTTCTAGGCTTGGTCGCTTTAAGACGTTTCTTTGTGGTACAATTGAATAAACAATTTTTGGCTTTGACCTAAGTTGCCTGCCAATCAAAGTCATGAGACCATTTTGTTAAGGCGATTTCAAAGTGATTGCTTTTGTGATTCTACTATGCCTTTAGACTTTGACTTCGCTGGCAAGGGGGATTCTTTGTGACAAGACTGTGACTGCTGACGCGAGGTCCAGGTTACCTGCTACTTTTACGACGTCGTCGACTTATCGCGCTTTCGGACCACCCCAGATTTCTTCGGCCCGACTTCTGTCATCGATCCAGGCTTTGCTCCACCGGCCATCACCACGTCTAGCCAGGTGTCCTGCTCAAATCCACTTGGGATTTACCGCCATGTCACCAATGTCGTAGAGAAGGACGACGGATTTCAGTGTTGCGAACTCGATCTAAAAGTGTTATGATAGCTCGCTGCATAGCCCTTTGTGCAACTCGTAATATGTACACAGTTTCCTTAGTTTCAGTTTAATAAATGTTTATAATATTATGTTAAATTAGAATTAAGTATCTACTCTACCTTTGGAAATAAATGGCTTATTTATTTATTATTATTATTTTCTTAGTTTAAAACAAATAAGCCACATAATTATTTTGAAATAATTATAAAAATCAAGACAATAGTCTGTCTACTTTTGAATAACCTAATTAAAACTCTAAACATCTATAATTATCTTAATTAACCTGCCAGAAGAACTTCATACATCAATCATCTTCATAATGAATCTCTCGTGTACCTCTGCCTTATAATAAAACCTTGATGTATCGTAGGTGTGTTATATAAGCTGAGTTTTCACGATATTGCGTCTGGTTTATGCGAGGGTGCTTCATCATATCGTCAATGTACCTCGCTTTATACCCAAAACCGAATTGGGATGGTCTAAGGTACAACATTTTGACCAGAAAAGTTTGTGATATTTAATTTATACTTGTTTTTGATCTGGTGGTTAATTTATAAATACCACAAGCAAGCAACTAACTTGCCCGTGGTATATTATTTATAAATTCAAAACTTCGAAATGAAAAAACATCCAACCGAACCACACAAACCGAGTGGGGATTATCAGCGTTTTTTTGCATCTATTGTAGATGATTGATATAGCATCAAGAACAACTGGTGAATTACTCATGCCCCTACTTACGGGACTGTAGTGCCCGGGACGGGATTTTAGATTGAATAGGCTTTTTTTAAGGTGTAGCATGATAAGTGTGCAACATTAGAGATAGTAACTACCTATATTGGTCACAAAACCTGATGACAAATAATAGTCACCCATATACATACATAGTCTTGACCCCACCACACCCAGAGCACTGGTGGTCTATTTGGTGATCTGAAGGTCGTGGGTTCAAATCCACTTGTGTACCAATGAGTTTTTCTGTCGAAAAATGTATGTGCACTATGCAAGTACTCTCAAAACGGTGAAGGAAAACATCGTGAGGAAACCGGCGTGTTGTTGAACTTAAAAAAGTTCGAGCAACACGTGTCAAGGGTCACGCAAAAAGGGCCCACCAGCGGCCTAGTTGCGAAAAAACCTGCCCGCACATCAAGTGCGCATGATAAACTTGCCAACTTGCCCCACCACACCCAGTGTTTAATATCGCATGAGTATAAAAAAGTATACTTACGTGCCGTTCTGTGAAATAAACTGCTTTATTACATAAGCGTGTAATATAGGCCTTATAGCTTAAGAATTTGTACCAAGCCCTACCTTCCACTTAAATAGCCCCGTCAGATCAAACGAGCTCGCCCGAGGGAATCGCATGTTTAAGCAGGATTGGACTGCCTACCGACAATTTTAATTTTACTTCAAAACCACAGCTCACTGTCTTCTTCTTCTTAATAAGATGTTATCTGTCCTAAAATTAACATTTGTATTTTTGTATGCTTGTAATGTATAAGCTCAAAAACTACAGTGCCGATTTCAAAAACTCTTTCACCAATGGAAAGCTAATACATTCACCTTGAGTAACATAATTAGGCTATATTTATATGTTTTAAAAATAAATGTCCACTCGTGCGAAGCCGCGACAGACCTTTAGTATTGCATACATATTTAAATAGTTTTTAGTCAAGTCGGCAGTCACAGTCGGCGGTCACTGGCTTGATCTTATAAATATCTACCCTCACTATTTAGCGGCTCGCTATAGTATTCTTGTCTTTGTCACTGTTAAGTCAAGAATAGAGATGGTAACGGATCTGGATAATAATGTTCCATGGTAACGGACTTAGCAGCCTGTGTTTAGCTGGTGTTGGCATGATATGGGCATGTCATGCGGAGGGATGAGGGTCATATTACGAGGAAAGTTTTGGATATGGATGTGGATGGTGGTTATAGAAGAGGTAGACCAAAAGAAAAGATGGATGGATTGCGCTAAGGATGACATGAGCAGGAAAGGAATGAGCACTGAGATGACGAATGATAGAGGTGAAGAAGAAAACCTGTTGTGCCAACCCTACTTAGCGTGGAATAAGCGCAAAAAGATGATGATGATGATGCTTAGCTAAGTTGAGGGCTAGAAGAACAATATGAATGGGGATCTTATCAACTATTATATTCTACCAAGTTTCCCTCAACAAAATAACTTTTGGGGCAAAATGTTACAAAAAATTAATTTGTGTAAATATTTCCGAATTGTCATAATTACAAGTACCTAATAATGGATAGAGAAAGCTGCAGTCAAGACATAGACTAAAAAAATACATTATTTTTGTGTATGTCTTGAAGTACCTAAGAGTACCTAAGGATAGAGAACTGGAAGTATTTTGCTTTTACCGACTTTTGCCCAGCAGAAAGATAATATACCTAGGCTTACAGAAAAAACAATGATCTATTTTGGTTAGCCACCAGATTTCAAACAAAATTATGTTAATCTGGTTCAACACCATTTTACTAAAATCAGTTTTTCCTTTCAGAGCGGAACCCTAATTTCACGGTCAGGAACTCAATGTTATAAAATTGTAATTTTGTTCGAGAGTAGCTTTTGCACGTGACTCCCCGTGGACTTCGGTTATTTGGTCGTGCTGGGAAATAATCTTTAATTTTAATAACTCGACTCTTCAACTGAAGCCTTTTGATAGCTAAAGCCTTTTGTTAGAAAAAATATATAATTACTACTATTCTATAAACTAAAACTGTGTATAATGTTTATAAAATTAAAAAATCGGTTGTCTGTGAAGTCGGTTTACTGACGATAGTTGAACGTGACAACGCCATAAGAAAATACACAGATGTCGAACGCTGCTAAAGGCCGATTGTGCCTCCTTGTCGCTCGTTCCGCGCTCTCGCTTGCTATTCAAGCCTTAAATGGAACGCCTCAGAGCGAGGTAACGCCGCATGAGTTATGTTTTTTCGTGCGTGCAGCCAGCTCCATCGAATTATAAGACGTTATCACGTCAAAAAAATACAACCGAATTGAAAATCTACTCCATTTTTACATGTATTCGGTTAAAAATGTGATATGAGCGAGAGAATTGATTGATGGTTGTCAACCCTTGTTAAAGGCACAAAGTTGTTCAATACAACATTCCACCTTTGACGTCATATCCCTTTCAACATTTAACAAACATCAATTCTATCGTAAAATAATATTTGTTTTTGATTTGAACTGGAATGGGTCTCAGTGGAGTGCCTTCGTTAAAATCAGCTTAAATTAAATCAAAACTTTTTAGAATTTACGATGGCGAAGATAACCTTTTTATGGTTTCTACGAGGTTTTGGATTTTTTTTTGATGAACTTTGTAAATGAAACATGTCATTTATACTTACAGAATAAGAGAGGAATTAATGAAGAGATGACGGCTGACAGAGGAGAATGAAAGAGGAATAGTCATGTTGTGCTGTCCACACATAAAGTGGAATAAGGGCTGGAAAAAGAAGAAAAATAAAGTTTCTACGAGGTTTCTCGTTGATATCTTTCTTCTACGACCACTCTGTCAAGAGTGGAACGACTAAGAGGAATAGGTATCTTCTTGGTACTTACCAATTTGTAGGATTGCGTCCTTACGCTAGACCATAAAGGCGTGCGCACACCTAGGCAGCTGGCGAACGCGATCAGTGAAACGCTGTCAAATTTGACAGCGATATCTGACAGCGTTTCATCGATCGCGGTCGCCAGCGGCCTAGGTGTGCGCAGGCCCTGAATTGTAAAAAAAAAGCGTATTAAGTATATGGCGGTTTAAGTATTGACTTTTTGTCACAGATTTGATGGTAAAAACAATAAAAAAGTCAGGAACAAACAAAAATAACAATTTTTTTTTTTAATAAATTTTTGTTTTTTTTTTATACAACTAGCTGATTGAACAAGTATATGACCCACTTGATGTTAAGTGGTAACCATCGCCTATAACAAAGCATTGCCTCGTAGAAGACTCACGTCAGGAACGTGCCCTACGATGCACCGCCTTGCGTCTATCAACTTGAGGCATACAGATGTTCAGCCTCACGTGCCAGTAATTTTACCGGCATCCACACCCTTCAGACCGAAATACAGCAATGCTGCTTCACGGCAGAAATAAGCGTGGTAGTAATACTTCCCCGGATGAGACACACAAAGAGGGAAAATATTATAATTATCTCTGTGAAGAACATAAGAGCAATTATAATGAAATCGCTCTTCAAACTCAAGAATCAAAGAAAAATGTTCTTTATAACACGGCATAAGGGTACACTTAAAGTGGAGTTGAAGAGCTTGAAGAGTTCCACTGTTTTTATAGACATAAAATACAACCCATCGTTGCCTGGTAAAGATCGCTGTTAGCAATAAGGCCGCCCACTGTACAACTGTGACTGTTTATTTTTAGGTGAGTCTAGGTGCCAGTTCCACGCGACCAAGCCTATAATAATTATAAGTTAAAAAAAATAGAGAAACCGACTTCATTGCCAAACGGCTAAACCGATTTTGATGAAATTTGTTTGGAACAATGTGTGTGTGGTGAGAATAACCTTCTAAATAAAAAATATTTTTCCAAATCGGTTCATAAATGAAGGAGGCATGCAGTTACAAACATTAAAAAAAATAGTTTAATAAAATGGCAACACCGATTTTAATAAAATAAAAATGGGACCAATCTGGAAACAGTACCTTTCAGATATAAAAATATTTTTTCAAATCGGCTCACAAATGACGAAGTTATGCGGTAACAAACATTAAAAAAAAAAAACATAAAAAAAAGACAACTGAATTGAGAACCTCCTCCTTTTTGATTGGAAGTCGGTTAAAAACAGGCAACGAACTACGGCTCTGAAAATAACTGTTTATGAAGTAATATGGGTGGTCCCTGAACATGAAACCTCCGTTAACCTATCAAAATAATCGATTAAAAGCATCTAGACGGTGAGTTAGAATTAATTTGTAACCATTATCGCCCAAAAGTTGGGTTATATTGACGGTGTTATTATTGGAGTCAAGTCAATCCCACGGCCAAACTTTTAGACGCATTTACATGGAAACCAGTTTCAGTGCTTAGATCAATACATATAATATAGTGTTCAGAATATGAAATTTTAATGCGAAAAATTATCTTCTTCTCAGTCGCTTCACTCTTGTCAGAGCGGTCGTGGTCATCATGAATATATGATTATTTGTTTTTATCAGGGGCTGTGGCACGCCTCACGATATCTCGCCACTTCTCCCTACATGTCGTCATCCGGGAGCACTCTTGTAGGGTTCCACCCACTGCTGATTTGACCTGATCAGTCCAGCGCATGGGAGATCTTCACGTGGTCTTGTACCCTCTACTTGTCCCTGAACCACGAGGCGCTCAATCGAGTCAGTGTCCCACCGCGAGACGTGTCCGAAGTACTTTAGAATGCGGCACTGTACTAAGTTGGACAGACGCTGTTTGATGTTTAGTTCTTGGAGTATCGAAACATTAGTGCAAAATTCAGTCCACGATACTCCAAGCAGTCGTCTCCAGCACCACATTTCCAAAGCATCAATCTTCTTTTTCTCTACTTCACGAAGGGTCCATGTCTCTGCAGCGTACAGAAATATAGGGAAAACAAGGGAGCGCACGAGCCGGATCTTCCGATTCCTCCATACTTTCTTTAGCTTATCCATAGCAGTTCTGGATATTGCCATCCGACGCTTAATCTCATCCACGCAACCTCCACTGTTCGCAATTAAGGTACCAAGATATATGTATGACTGGACCACTGTGCAGTTCGCAATTTGAGACACTTCCGGCGAGTTGTTATTTGCGCGGTCCACGATCATCATTTTGGTTTTGCTTTTGTTGTAAAATTATATAATAGTAAAATAAAATATACGTTTTATATCAGTAGGCCTACCACAAGCTCTGTCTGGCTCTGTCTCTGGTTCTGGTTGAGTCGTGTGAGTGTTGACTAAATAAAACCTACGTCAAAACGTCACATACACAGTATAATGCACTGGTGAGCACTCACACAGACTCAAAACCAGAGCCAGAGACAAAGCCAGACAGAGCTCATGATTGGCCTACGGTACAGTTAAAGTTATATTCACGATAAACATATTCATAAGAAATACATAGCAAATACACCCAAAATTTTAGCCTTATCATACAAAATAGGCCAAGAGGGAAATACCTAGGTTTCATGTCACCATATCGTTACAAACAGACATTGTTATGTGTGTCTGTCACGAATCTAAGTACAGTTTAATTTCGTTTTATTATGTTGGTAAAAACAAAATGGCGACGGATATGACAATGTCGTTACCGTATTTAATGTAATAACTTGACGACTTTAGAGCACTGGTGGTCTAGTGGTAGAGGCTTTCCAATTGTAAGTTCGTGGGTTCAAATCCTGTTGTGTATCAATAAGTTTGGTCGAAAAATGTATGTACACAAAGTTAGTGCTCTCAAACGGTGAAGGAAAACATCATGAGGAAACCGGTGGCTTAGTCAGCTTCGCACTTATTGACCATATCTTTTCTGTGGATAAGACCGAATAATCTGGAAGGATAATATAGGTGTTGGGCAAGCCTATTCCGTCTTAAATCCTGTCCCAGGCACTGTGGCGTCCCGTAAGTAGGGGCATGCATGAGTAAAAACCCGTTGCCCCTAACGCTATACAAATCATCTACAATAGATGCAAAAGCCCGTTAACTTAAACAACCGTGATATAACTTGTCGTTCTCACATTTATTTTTAACTATTTGTAATTTACTAGTGGCCGCCCGCGGCTTCGCTCGCCCGTTACCGTAACACCCCGTTCCTGTTGCTTTTTCGGGATAAAAAGTATCCTATGTCCTTCTCCCGGTTCTAAGCTACCTCCTCACTATTTTTCTGCCAAATCGGTTCTGCCGTTCTTGAGTTATAAATAGTGTAACTAACACGACTTTATTTTATAAATATAGATATATAAATGTATGGTTATGCCTTGCGCTTATAAAGCGTTCTGCGTGGAAATCAGTCATACACTGTCCAATATGACTGCGATAATTGACAGCGTTTCACTGATTGCCACCGCAGAACGCTTAGATGTGTGCAAGGCTTAGTTGATGAATTCAATCAATTCAGGGTCTTGTTTGACCGTCCATTTGAGTGGCACGTAATTACTACGCAAACAGTACCTAGCTACAGTTACTGAGCTAATACCTAACTGTACCTTGTATAACCTAGTTTTGCCTTGAGTGAGTCATCATTATCATCATTATTATCAGCCTGAAGACTGCTGGACATACTCGTAGGCCTCCCCTATACATTTCCAGGAAGAACGACTCTGAGTCCTTTCTATCCACCGACTTCCCGCGATCTTAACAATGTCGTTGGTTGGTGGGTGGGCACCCTACGCTTCGTCTTCCAGTTCGTGGTCGCCATTCGAGAACCTCTATTCCCCAACGGTTGTCGGTTCATCGAGCTATATGACCTGCCTATTGCCACTTCAATTTACTAATTCTACGAGCTATGTCGGTGACCTTGATTCTTCCACGGATATCCTCATTTCTGATTCTATCACGTAGTGCAACTCCCAGCATAGCTCGCTTCATAGCTCGTTGCGTGACTTTGAGCTTGTGCACGGGTCCAATAGTTAGCGACAGCTTGAGAGAGTATCGAAAAAAAATTGCAAAGTGATCTGTAAGTACTATCCTTCACAAATTGTTTTAAAATATGCAGGTCTCGATAGAACCGACTGCTTCTATTGAGTCTCTGGCGCCATGGGGAACCAAGACCTTACGGGGTCTTAAAAATGTTGTCTAGGCGTCTGATCGAAGCGACGCGTGACCCAAGAGCTGGTGGGTATCTGGCGCAATGCTTAAGCATTGCTATTCAGCGTGGCAATGCCACCAGCGTCTTGGGACGCTTCCGTCTGGCACTGATTTGGATCAGTTGAGCTATCTCTGTATCGTTTGTAACGGTCTACAGATAGCTCAACTGTTTCTTGTGTGTTTTGTTCATTTTGTAAATATTTATTTAGTTGTGTTTCTTTGTGTATTTAAATAGCGTTTGCTGGTTTTTAAAGCGAATATGATTTACACAGTGCCATGGACCATCTTACTCATGTCTTTCATGGACTCGAAGGTTCAAGGTCATCTGGAAGAGATCCCTCTTCAGCGATAAGACCACCCATTGTACATTACTATGTTTTTAATTTCAATTTTTATTTTTAGTTCTACTTACTCTTTTTCATTCTTCTCCTCGTGTCTTTATAATACGGGGCGTGGTGAATTAGGTCATTCTCAAAGCTCAATCGGCTTTAAAAAGTAAGTAGTACAAATAAAACGCTCAAACTTATGTCGGCTGAATAAATATTTTGTTCGAAGTAGCTATAAATATTTTAGAAGGTTCGTGGTCCACATGGCATTAATTATACTCCGGCTCTGAATATCCATTCATGTTTTATCAAAGCTTCCAACATTGTCCGTAGCTGGCTCGCTAGAAATTTGGGTTATGACATTTTTCGCTATCTGTACGCCTACCACAAGCTCTGTCTGGCTCTGTATCTGGCTCTGGTTTTGAGTCTGTGTGTGCTGCCTAAATGAATATTATGTCGAAACGTCACCCACATAGTATCATTAATACACAGCCTCAAAACCAGTAGGCCTACCATGAGCTCTGTCTGGCTCTGTCTTTGGTTCTGGTTTTGCGTCTGTGTAAGTGTTGACTAAATAAATCCTACGTATAATGCACTGGTGAGCACTCACACAGACTCAAAACCAGAACAAGAGACAGAACCAGACAGAGCTCATGGTAGGCCTGCAGAACCAGAGACAGAGCCAAATAGAGCTTGTGGTAGGCCTACTTCTGTATCATTGTATTCTGAGTTTTACTCGATCAGTTCGAACAATTTGTTTCGCCTACGTGTCTCTCTCTTTTGTATAGAGAAAATTATGAATGACAATAATCCACACAAAACAATCTAGCCTCAAATTAAGCAGAGCTTTATAAAGGAACCAGGTAGCTGATTAAATGTATTTTTTTTTTGTAAATATATAAATAATATAAGAAGAGTTTTATTGACAGTGACTGTACTAAAAGACTGCCGATGAGCTTGCAACCTGTCACGTATTGATACTAACTAGTGTGAAAAGTAGGTCGTGGATTTTATAACCTTTAACATGTTATGCATGTATCATGAGTATTATGCTGCCTTCCTACGGTGTGTGGTTCTGCAGATCATCACGCACCGCGCACGACGACGCACGGCAACGCACACAGAAAGGACTCCTGTGCTACCGCGCACGGCGCACGAGACCGTTCCCATGGTGTGTCGTGCGAGCTGATCCGCCTCCGTGCGCGATATCACACACCAGTGGGAAGGGGTCTACGTACTAAGTGAAATGTGCATTTCTCCAGCTTCCTCATATGGAAATTGCGAATTCTGAAAACGCCAACATTTAAAGCATAATTGGAGCAATCATTGATTTGAAGGAAAATTTAGCAGCAAAAAAAACAACGACTCTATCAGACTTTATATGTGTGTTAGCTGGAGAGCGGCTCCACAGCTTCCTCATTCAGTGTGGGCAAACGGCTAACGATAGAGCTATATAGTAAACGCCAAATTTTAGAGCATAATTAGAGCACCCGGCATAAAAAAAATCAAGTCTCTAGCTCAAAAACTCTTTGAGTTAGAAGACTATAACAACGTGTTTGCTGGGAAGCCATTTCTCCAGCTAACACATGTGGATCTCAGGAATGGCTATAGCTAGAAAGTTGCTTGATATCTCCAAATTTAGAGCAAAAAATATCATGGATGCTCCAAATATTTCAAGTGTCTAGGTTCAAAACTCACCGAGTTAGAAGCTTTGATGACTGTGTTAGCTGGAGACACGTTTGTCTGGCACGCACATGCTACATCTGAGGATCTACAATAGCTACAGATTCGGTTGACGTGTCCAAACCGAGCTATGAATTAGAGCACTCGGCTCCAAAATTTTGGACTCTCTATGACAAGTAGTTTCTTAGTAATGAACAAAAGAACATTTTGCCGCCAGAATTTTCAAGTGTATGTTCGCACCCGTAAAAATGCGGCGTTGCCGCTCTGAAAGTTTGGTATCAGCGTAGGAATTTGAACGTTATTCGGTTTATTTTAGATCGCGATACGAGTCATTTTCGTATGCGCTTAGCGGTTTTGATTTCTGAAACCTCAAACTCATATTTTCTCTTTTTGTTAGGTTGAGAGCTTTCTCTCTATCTATATGAGAATTGTGTGTTGCCCGTTCTTGTTCGTTTTATAGTTTCTTTAGTAATGCGTGTCTTTTAGGTATTCTTAGAAAAAAAAACTTTATTTGGTTCTGTAAATAGGTACCTGCTAGGCCAGTGTTGATGATTCTACCTACTCTGCCTGTTGTTAGCCGTCTGTTCTCTGTGTTTTACTGTATTCAGTCAGGTTTTTATGAGCGTATCGAGTAAACCAGGCGGACGGAAAATAGGTATTTACTGCGGCTTGCTAGTTGTGTGCGTACTCACGCACACTTGCCCCCTATCACTTGCCATCTCACCAGATGGCAAGTGATAGGGGGGGCATCTCACCATGTTGTGCCGACCCCACCTGGTGGGTAAGGGCAGGAAGAAGAAAAAGCACTTTTTGGGGTTTTTTGTTTCATTTTCAACTATATTCCTATATTGTGAATTGGACATAAGTTTTTGAATCCAAGATGGCGGCTTCATTTTTTTTCTTAAAAAATGGATATGGGTATCGTTTAATAGGTTTTTGGGGGCTCTGGTTGTGAATTCGACAATAATTTTTGAATCCAAGATGGCGGCTTCATTTTTTTTTCTTAACAAATGGATATGGGTATCGTTTAATAGGTTTTTGGGGGCTCTAATTGTGAATTCGACATTATTTTTTGAATCCAAGATGGCATCTTCATTTTTTTTCTTAAAAAATGGATATGGGTATCGTTTAATAGGTTTTTGGGGGCTCTGATTGTGAATACGACATTATTTTTTGAATCCAAAATGGCTGCTTCCTTTTTTTTCTCAAAAAATTGATATGGGTATCGTTTAATAGGTTTTTGGGGGCTACAATTGTGAATTCGACATTATTTTTTGACTCCAAGATGGCAGCTTCATTTTTTTTCTAAAAAAATGGATATGGGTATCGTTTAATAGGTTTTTGGGGGCTCTGATAATGAATACGACATTATTTTTTGAATCCAAAATGGCTGCTTCATTTTTTTTCTCAAAAAATTGATTATGGGTATCGTTTAATAAGTTTTTGAGGGCTCTAATAATGAATTCGACATTCTTTTTTGAATCCAAGATGGCGGCTTCATTTTTTTCCTTCAAAATGGATATGGGTATCGTTTAAAAGGTTTTTGGGGGCTCTGATTGTGAATTCGACATTATTTTTTGTATCCAAGATGGCGGCTTCATTTTTTTCTCAAAAAAATGGATATGGGTATCGTTTAATAGGTTTTTGGGGGCTCTGGTTGTGAATTCGACAATATTTTTTGAATCCAAGATGGTGGCTTCATTTTTTTCCTTAAAAAATGGATATGGGTATCGTTTAATAGGTTTTTGGGGGCTCTGATTGTGAATATGACATTATTTTTTGAATCCAAAATGGCTGCTTCCTTTTTTTTCTCAAAAAATTGATATGGGTATCGTTTAATAGGTTTTTGGGGGCTACAATTGTGAATTCGACATTATTTTTTGAATCCAAGATGGCGGCTTCATTATTTTTCCCAAAAAATGGATATTAGTATCGTTTAATAGGTTTTTGGGGGCTCTGGTTGTGAATTCGCCATTATTTTTTGACTCCAAGATGGCAGCTTCATTTTTTTTCTAAAAAAATGGATATGGGTATCGTTTAATAGGTTTTTGGGGGCTCTGATAATGAATACGACATTATTTTTTGAATCAAAAAGGGCTGCTTCATTTTTTTTCTCAAAAAATTGATTATGGGTATCGTTTAATAGGTTTTTGAGGGCTCTAATAATGAATTCGACATTCTTTTTTGAATCCAAGATGGCGGCTTCATTTTTTTCTTTCAAAATGGATATGGGTATCGTTTAAAAGGTTTTTGGGGGCTCTGATTGTGAATTTGACATTATTTTTTGTATCCAAGATGGCGGTTTAATTTTTTTCTCAAAAAATGGATATGGGTATCGTTTAATAGGTTTTTGGGGGCTCTGGTTGTGAATTCGACAATATTTTTTGAATCTAAGATGGTGGCTTAATTTTTTTTCTTAAAAAATGGATATGGGTATCGTTTAATAGGTTTTAAATGGCTCTGATTGTGAATTCGACATTATTTTTTGTATCCAAGATGGCGGCATCATTTTTTTTCTCAAAAATGGATATGGGTATCGTTCAATATGTTTTTGGGGGCTCTGATTGTGAATTCGACATTAATTTTTTCATCCAACATGGCGGCTTCATTTTTTTTCTTAAAAAAACGGTTTTCTGTATAGTTGGTTTACTGACGATGGTTGAACGAGACAACGTCATACAGCTGTCCACGCGAACGCATCGCTCACTCAAAAAGGAGAAACAGATGTCGAACACTGCCGAACGCTGAGGCCGATTGTGCTTCTTTGGCACTCTTTCCACGCTCTCGTTTGCATTGCGTGCATTCGGCTCTATTGAATTATAAGACTATAAGATATAAATGATATCTATATCCATTTTTTAAGGAAAAAAATGAAGCCGCCATCTTGGATTCAAAAAACAATGTCGAATTTATAATCCGAGCCCCCAAAAACCTATTAAACGACACCCATATCAAAATATTGTGAAAAAAAATTAAGCCACCATCTTGGATTGAAAAAATATTGTGGAATTCACAATCAGAGCCCCCAAAAACCTATTAAACGATACCCATACCCATTTTTTAAGGAAAAAAATGAAGCTGCCATCTTGAATTCAAAAATTAATGTTGAATTCACAATCAGAGCCCCCAAAAACCTATTAAACGATACCCATATCCATTTTTTGAGAAAAAAATGAAGCCACCATCTTGGATTCAAAAATTAATGTTGAATTCACAATCAGAGCCCCCAAAAACCTATTAAACGATACCCATACCCATTTTTTAAGAAAAAAAATGAAGCTGCCATCTTGGATTTAAAAAATAATGTCGAATTTATAATTCGAGCCCCCAAAAACCTATTAAATGATACCCTTAACCATTTTTTTAGAAAAAAAATGAAGCTGCCATCTTTGATTCAAAAAACAATGTCGAATTCACAATTAGAGCCCTCAAAAACCTATAAAACGATGCCCATATCCATTTTTTAAGAAAAAAAATGAAGCAGCCATTTTGGATTCAAAAAATAATGTCAAATTCACAATCAGAGCCCCCAAAAACCTATTAAACGATACCCATACCCATTTTTTAAGGAAAAAAATGAAGCCGCCATCTTGGATTCAAAAAACAATGTCGAATTTATAATCCGAGCCCCCAAAAACCTATTAAACGACACCCATATCAATATATTGTGAAAAAAAATTAAGCCACCATCTTGGATTGAAAAAATATTGTGGAATTCACAATCAGAGCCCCCAAAAACCTATTAAACGATACCCATACCCATTTTTTAAAGAAAAAAATGAAGCTGCCATCTTGAATTCAAAAATTAATGTTGAATTCACAATCAGAGCCCCCAAAAACCTATTAAACGATACCTAAATATCCATTATTTAAGAAAAAAAATGAAGCCACCATCTTGAATTCAAAAATGAATGTCAAATTCACAATTAGAGCCCTAAAAACCTTTAGAACAATAGGTATCTACGTTAACAACTTTTGAAGAAAAAAATAAAACGTTTTCCGGAATAGAGCCCCCCCACTTTTCTTCATAATTATTATATTTATAATATTTCCTTTCGCTTTCCCGTGAGTATTTACTGCAGCTCGCTAGTTATGTACGTACTCACAGACACAATGATAGTTTCGCACGATGCCATTTACACCTAGTGTGACAAGAGTAGGTAACTCATGATTTGAAAACATTGTTGGTTAGTTGAGAGACTTAGAGATATAATTTCATGATATTTAAAACTAAAAATAAAAAATCTGAAGTCAGGTTTCTTAATAAATACATATTTAAACTTAAACTAACCATTATAAAACTTTTCTTTGGTGTTTTTTTGTTTCATTTTAACCTATATTCCGCTTCTTGAGCTACGTAATGAGTGTTTAAGACATGAATCCTAGGGTAACTATTTACCAGGCACGGGCAACACACAACTCCATCCGACTAACGTTCAAATTCCTACGCTGATACCATACTTTCAGAGCGGCAACGCCGCATTTTTACGGGTGCGAACATAATATTTGAAAATTCTGGCGGCAAAATGTTCTTTTGTTGATTACTAGGAAACTACTTGTCCTAGAGAGTCCAAAATTTTGGAGCCGAGTGCTCTAATTCATAGCTCGGTTTGGACACGTCAACCGAATCTGTAGCTATTGTAGATCCTCAGATGTAGCATGTGCGTGCCAGACAAACGTGTCTCCAGCTAACACAGTCATCAAAGCTTCTAACTCGGTGAGTTTTGAACCTAGACACTTGAAATATTTGGAGCATCCATGATATTTTTTGCTCTAAATTTGGAGATATCAAGCAACTTTCTAGCTATAGCCATTCCTGAGATCCACATGTGTTAGCTGGAGAAATGGCTTCCCAGCAAACACGTTGTTATAGTCTTCTAACTCAAAGAGTTTTCGAGCTAGAGACTTGATTTTTTTTATGCCGGGTGCTCTAATTATGCTCTAAAATTTGGCGTTTACTATATAGCTCTATCGTTAGCCGTTTGCCCACACTGAATGAGGAAGCTGTGGAGCCGCTCTCCAGCTAACACACCTATAAAGTCTCATAGAGTAGTTGTTTTTTTTGCTGCTAAATTTTCCTTCAAATCAATGATTGCTCCAATTATGCTTTAAATGTTGGCGTTTTCAGAATTCGCAATTTCCATATGAGGAAGCTGGAGACATGCACATCTAAGTGAAGTGTCACTGCTAATATTGTTATTATTTTTGATTTGTAAAAGGATCATTCCAAAAAGGGTAGGAACCAAGCCGTAGTTTGTTGCCTGTTCTCCTAGGCTTGGTCGCGTGGAACTGGCACCTAGACTCACTAGCTAGACTAGCTTTAAGAGGTTTCAAAGTGATCCTTGTGATACTACAGTATTGCAACACCCTAGGGTAAATTATGTATTGATTCAAAAACTAGTTCTAAGATCTGACACTGTTAAATTTACATGCATAATAAGGCAATAAATATACTGAATACTACTGAATAAATACATCTTTGAGTTTGAATTCTAGTAACCACACCATTCTCAAATATGGCTCGTTTTTATGTAACAAAATAAGAAAAGGTAAATGAAGATGTTTCAATCCTTCAAATAGAAAGGAAAATTCTACGAAAAAATAGCTGAGACTCGAAACAGTCTCAAAGGTTACAAAATAATTTATATAGGTACGGATTTAAGGTTTTTGCGGTCAAAGAATTGAGTACGGAACCCTCGAGCACGCATCTCACTCATTTGTCAGTTTTATTTATGAAGCGGACAAGAACATCGCTGTGTGTTTTGTTTGTGTTTTAACCCTAGACACCTAACCTTCGTCGAATCGACGAGTACAGATCAGAAATATTGCTATATCTTTTTAGCGGGTGCATCGATTTTATCGTCGTCGTATGTCAACTCAGGGTTCATCGAGTTCTCTCGGGAAGCAATGGAGTCCAGCGCATAAATACTTTATTTTTCGAGATATTACAAAAATAGTCGTCGTTTCGACGAATGGTTAGGGTTTGTGTGTAATTTTTTATTGTAGCAGTCTTATAAGTTGACGCTTGTTGGGACTTTGCGAGCTACCTAAAGAGAAATCCCATATGAAATGAAAAACCATCGATCCCGGAACGTCGATACATCGATGTACTGTTATGATGGCCCTTTCACACTTCTGTCATACAAGCCAAAATTACCAAAAATTGTTTTCCTATCTTCTTGCGATGATGAGGGTTCAGTCAACCCAGAAAGAAAAAAGCCACGCATGATTGAGTTTTATATCAGCACACAAGGTGTGGCGTGGACACGTTTGACCAAATATGCCCAGTAATGTCATGCAGCAGAAAACAAATTGGTGGCCAAAGTGTGTCTTCTGCTGCATGTTATATATATCGTATATAAACATCTACGTGGTTTACTGCCACAATGTTTCTGTGATGGTCAGAATGTAATGATTCGTCGCAATTTATGAAGAAGATGCATTTGGAACCCTGGCTCAAAATACGACTGGAAAAACGTACTAAGCCCACGCACGAAAAATAAAATCAAAGGCGATTTAGGAGCAAAGACTGATGAAAGCCAAGGTGAAGGTCAAGTTGATGGTCCAGGTGAAGGTCAGTCATCATCTAGCAATGACCTTCAAGTCGAGGCCTCAAATGTACGGAAAAAAAAGTTGGTGATCCCTGTTCCTATATAAAAAACGCGCATGACAAATTCATATTGCTCAAATTGTAACACTGCAATTTGTGGTGAACACAAAGTTGAGTTTTGCATAAAATGCGTTTCAAAATTATAGTTTTTATTGAATAATAAGACTTTCATAATACTTATAATTTATGTTCACTAAAGGAAAAAAGGCTATTTTGTGTAGTTTTTTTTAAATTGTCATGTGTCTAAGTGTATGTGTCACTTGATCTCAAAAAACTAGTGCTGTACATTATAAAATATAAAATAAATATGTCTATAGTTAAAAGATAATTGATTATTGTAATAAATAAAATAATACATGGTTTGTGTATTTACGTTATAAAAATAACGGCAAAATTAAATCTTAGATAAAAAAATTCGTTCTGAAAATTGCTCGTCGAATCGACGTATGGTTAGGTTTAAAGGAGTATATGCGAAGGTTAGGTGTATAGGGTTAATATAAATCTTAGAAAATCATGGCTACTGGTTGAAGTGAGATGTTGAGTACATGTTTATATAATAAGTATAAAAGAAGCGGCCAAGTGCGAGTCGGACTTGTCCATAAAGGGTTCCTAACAACAAGTAACTTAATATAAAAGTTCTTGTAGTTCGTCGAAAGGTAAATTGCTGTTTACGATTTATGACTTATAAATCTATAGTTTCGGAGGAAAATGAATGTGACATAAGTACGGATGGACCGACAGACAGACAGACAGACATGACGAATCCGTTTCCGTTTTTGCCATTTGGCTACGGAACCTTATAAATAAGAGTAAAGTTAAAACTTCTATAAGTGCTTGAGCGGATTCTTTTTCTATAATTTTGGGAAGTCACATAGCTTTTTCATTTTAATTGTTTTTCTGGTGTTATTTTGAGTTCTTAATAACTAAATAAATCCTATGTCGAAACGTTACACGCACAATTTAATACACTGGTGAGCACTCACACAAACGCAAAACAGAGCCAGACAGAGCCTACTGAGGGGAGATTTTCTATCAAAAGATTACATTGGTAAGCCTATTTCTTTACGTTGTAGCTTTACACCGTTTGCCACTAAGCCGGGCCACATGCTACATGCATCGAACATTTACGTCGCCACAATCAATGCGCTACAATTCAGCTTGCTAAAAATGTATTGTATAGCGCACATCGAAAGCACAGTTGTAGCGTGCGCCCGCTACAAATGTTTCCTCAGTGTGCGTGCTCACGTACAGATATATCGACCCTTCTGGGATCAAAAATGTCGTAAAAGCCAACTCATTCTGGGATCAAATGTCGTAACAGCCTAGTCATGACTATTTGGCTGTTACGACATTTGATCCCAGAATGAGTTGGCTTTTACGACATTTGATCCCAGAAGGGACGATATGGGGGCATTAAATGTGTCGCGATTCAAATGTGGCGCCACAGTTATTGAGATACAAGTGAATGCCTGGTGTGCGGCCTGCCTAACGCGACGATACGTATCATCTCTTATCTACCTCACAAGAGCACTGGTGGTCTAGTGGTAGTGGCCACGCCTTCCAATCCTGAGGTCGTGGGTTCAAATCTACTCGTGCACCAATAATGTATCTATCACACTATGCCAGTACTCCAAACGGCGACAAAACATTGTAAGGCAACCGTAATATCGTCAAACCAAAACAGTTTTAAAACATGGTGTCAAGTGATCCACTCACCTAGACTCACCTAGCTTTAGGTAAGACGTTTCAAAGTGATTTTTGCAATCTTACAGAATAAATACACTTTTGATTTTGATTTTCCATATAGCCATTAAAGTTTTATTGGGCGTATTGAAAGTTTTAAAGGGTCGGCAACGCGCTTGTGATGCCTCTGGTATTGCAGACGTCCATAGGCTACGGTAACCACTTCCCATCAGGTGGGCCGTATGCTTGTTTGTCAACTTAGTTGTATAAAAACAAAAAAGCCTCTTTGAGATGCACTAAAAATCCTTACACCACACTGGTTTGAAGAACCAGTAACTCAACAAGAAATGTAAAATACGACTCGCATTAACCTTACTATTTATAACCCAGCTGTTTTAAATTACCTAGATTTATCACGTAGATTGCGTAATAGAAAAAAAAACATTAGGGTGTGTTGTACACTATAGGGCATGTAGACATTTATTTGATGGAAAAAACACAAGCAAATAAGTGAAGTTTACGGTGGAACTACCCCTAACTTCACTATTGACAGCTTTCACAGCTCAGTTGGTAGTAGCTCTGCCTTCTGCGCTGGAGGGTGTGGGTTCGATCTCCACCGAGAAAAAATATTTGTGTGCTGAATACAGATGTTTGTTCTTTGGCTAGGTCTTATATTTGTCCTTAGTATCTATATAGTAAAAGAACAGCATAAATCATGTGAAAAATTAGAAAAACCGGCTTCAACGATCAACGAATAACAAAATGAATTGTGTTGGAGTCGAATATTTACAAAAAGCAGTATCACATCAAAATGCTTTTTTGTCAATAGGTGTTATTTCATGTTTGTTTTCCCATAAATGGCTTTAAGCATCGAGATTGGTTTTCTGTCATTTTAGGAAGTAACATGCCTTTTTAATTTTATTTTAGAATAAAATAAGCTTTATTCAAAAATCAAGCAATTCAGTAGATTATAATATAAACACAATTATGTTATTTTTCAGACTTGACATTGGAAAATTTGTCTGAAGGGACAGACACCATTAATTAAGAAGAAGAAGAAGATGTTGCGTATTTTAAAGAGATTTTGTTTTTATAATGAGCAATTTCAGAGAACGAGATAATTTTATAATAGTTTAGTTTGTTTTTCTAGTGGCACTTAAAAGCGTTTTAAACGGGTTTTTAGTTTTGTTTAACTTGCCCTGTTTGTATCTGGTTTGTTTGTTTGGGTCAGTAATTAAATTTTGCCCCTTTTTTGTTGACAGTTTCTGATCTGATTTTGGTACACACTTTTTTGTTCGCTTTATTTTTTAGTTTGATAAAATAAAAAGTAAACTTTATTTTGGGCAATAACTATGCCCAAAAATCTAGATCGTGATGACTGGTGCCTACTTATTATCTTTCTTTTTAATAAACTCGTTAAACCCTAAAGCAAACCTACATTATTAAGGCTGATTTTTAAACTGCAAAACAAAACTATTCGTCAAATAAATTAAAAGTGTCTTTAATCTGAAAACGTAGTTCCATTGTGTGAGCAACAAAAACACGCTTTTTTTCTTTCAATCTGTACACACCTTTACATAGAATAAAATAGGGAAGACAGGAATTCCGATAAGAAAAAATTGCGGGCAAAGGGACGAGATTACGCAACACCTACGGTATCCGTCTATGTAACCGTGTGGGGTAACCACACTTTTAGAAAAGCAAGCTACATTACTTAAAAAAATTGATTTAATATCTTTTTTTAGATTTAATAGCCCTAAATTTGATCGTAATCCGATTAAAGTTGAAAACTAATTTTAATGCAATGCATGGACCAATTCGCTACTTATTTTCTTGTTATTGTCAGAAATAAACCAAAAGGAAAATTTAAGTAACGGAAACGGGGTGAGCGAAGCCGCGGAATACTATCTAGTCCCAAACTAAGCAGAGCCATGTAGGTAATTAATAAAAATGAATTGAATAGCTGATATTATAATATCTACTTAAATTCATTTTTTGTAGCAGAGAACAAACATTTGTGTTCACCACATTAATATCTGTTCTCGATGAGGATCAAACCCACGCTCTCTAGTGTAGAAAGTGAGCTGTGACCGATTTTCGTAGTTTTCATAACTCGTGGTCACTCTAAAGCCTGCATAACCTAACCCACCTCAATTCCTTCTTGTTGTTCACAGCACGTTCCAGGGCGAAAGAGTTTTTGTACTATTCGATGTGGGTTTGTAATTGGAATACCGTTGCAAATTGTATATTTTGTGTCGTTTCAATAAAAATAACAGTAAAAACTTGACCTCTTTGTAAGCACTAACTGTTTTTGGGGGTTTCGGGGAAATTATTGTTACTTAATTGTGATACAGTACGCTGTCGAATAAGATAATTACATCTTTTTTAGCTGTTATAATAAAACATAAACCTATTACAAAATAACAATACAGGGGTATTTGACGTCATTTTATTTAGTTAATCATCTACAACAAATTATTCAATATATAAAAAGTACATAAAATTGTTATACATACATTTATTCAAATTGCTGTCCACCAAAAAAGTCTACAACCAAAAATAATTTCGAACTAAAAAAAGAAATACAATCGAATTGAGAGCCTTCTCCTTTTTATTTAAAATCGGTAAAAAATTGGAACAGTTCAGTTTATTTGTTTTATTGATGCTGGTGGAGTAGCCTTACATAAAACTCACTGTATTTTTGCAAATGTAAGTTTTACCGAAACGTACAGTCTATTACAATTACAGTATAACCGAACATTTCAGAGAATTGAAATTCCTAGTGTGCTGGAATCCCACTATAACAAGATTATACTTTTCAGCGGCGAGTTCCGAAACAATACGTTTTGCATACGTAAGCCAATCGGTCCATTGGAAGTGGCTGAAATTCTACCTAAAATCGGTCAATGTAAATTTTTGTTTTGCATTTGACTTTGAGAGGCCAAAATGCAGCTCTGCCTTCTGCGCCGTAGGTCGTGGATTCGATCGCCACCGAGAACAAATATGTGTGTGGTGAACACAGATGTTTGTTCTCTGTCTTGGTGTTGTATTCTTAGTATGTTTTACAAAAAATGATTTTTTGTATTATAGCAGCTATCTGGTTCTCATATGTAATACATGTAAGTGTTGTGTGGATTGTCCACAATGTATTTATATTAAATACGGCATTAACGCAACCGTGGTTCCATCTAGAGATAGCAAAAGTGATTTTGCTTTTGTATTAATGTGTTGCATACGTTTGACTAAGTGAAGTGGCACCACACTGGAGCTTTACTGCTATTATTTTAGATTATTTTTGATATGTAAACGGATCACATCAACGGTAGGAACCGAGCCGTAGTTTGTTGCCTGTTCTTTTAGGCTTGGTCACGTGGAACTGGCACTTAGGCATCTGCCTCGAATTTTGCGGGCAGCGGGGCGGTGGCGGGGGGGGGGGTTTAATTTGATTTTACGCAGAAGAAGATCCTGCTGCTCCCGCGCCGCCCCGCTACCCGCAAAATTCGAGGCAGAGGCCTTAGACTCACCTAGCTTTAAGACGTTTCAAAGTGATTCTTTTAATTGAAATGAATAAATTTTTATTGAGTTTGCGAGTTTGAATAAAACTTCAGGTAGCAAATCAATACAAAATATAAATAAATTAAACTGAAATGTAATTAAATAATAATCTAAATATTAAATTTATCGCTTGTCGTTTAAAGCCCGCCCATCATAATGTAGAAGCTGGTAATTTCATGTCTAGGTACTTCATAAAACATTAAGGTAGTAATTACAAAGCCTTGAAACGAAGGCATTGAGCTTTATTTCAAGAATCATACTGCGCAGCCATTGGTTTGGCACAACAAGGAAATAATCATTACAAAATGATAAAATTATTATATTATTATAAGGCATCCTGAAGCATTTGTAAGCAAATAACTTCTTCAATAGTTTTGCTTGCTTACTTCACTTGCCTTTAACTTGATTTTTTTCAACCTAACCACGGTCAAAAGTCACTTGAGGTCAAGGTCACCCCATACATTTTCTTTTGTTGCCTTCGTTTCCGTACTCAAAGGGTAAAACGGTACCCTATTACTAAGATTATGCTGTCCGTCCATCTGTCTGTCTGTCCGTCTGTCACCAGGCTGTATGTCATGAACCGTAATAGCTAAACAGTTGAAATTTTCACAAAATTATGTATTTTTGTTGTACCAAATACAAAAAAAAATAACTTAAATATTTATGAGGGCTCCCATACAACAGACATCATTTTGCTACCGTTTTTATAGATAATGGTACGGAGCCCTTCGTGCGTGAGTCTGACTCGCACTTGGCTGGTTTTTTTATTTTTATCAAAGTGACTGCTACTTACTGTGTTCTTACTTACTTCAACTACCTTCCTTTTGACCTGGAAAAGCAGATAATGGATCCAGCTATGGGCGTGTTAAGTTAATAGGTTTTCCGTCAAATAATAGAAGGTTATCAATCATTTATCATATTTAATTGATAAATAAACTTATATTTAATTCATACTTCTTGATTTATGCTTTTTGAACCGTTTTTCTGTACCGTTAAACAATTTATTTTGTTTAACTCGTATGTTAGTAATGTAACATTAAAACTTTGCATGTCGGTTTCCGACGAAGTATGTGGTAGTATTAGCATGATTATTAAAAAGAAGATTTTCAATATTGACCATACTTCAATCGACTAAATACATTTCATTTAATTCCAATAACATTTCATATCTTTTCATTTAATTTCAGGCTCACACACTCACACCTTCAGTATTCAGTATATTTATTGCCTTATTATGCATGTAAATTGAACAGTGTCAGATTATAAGACTAGTTTTGAATCAATAGGTACATGATTTACCCTCTAAGGGTGTCGCAATAAGCGGACCGGTATGTTAAAATCATGCAGATTGTAAGCAGGTACAATGATACAAAGAGTATTTATTATGAAAGCAATTATTTTCTTTTGTCGTTAAAGAACTCGTCTAGTGTTTAGTAAGCATTTTGTAAAATCATCTTTTTAAGGTTGTTTTGAAAGATATAAAAACACTGGACTCATATACCGAAAATTGCGAGATATTGTGTGCTATCACAATACATATTAAGATTGAACACAATTTAATAAAGAAATAATTTCGATCCCAACATGATTTCCTCTTAAAAGTTAACCCAAGTACGAAAACCTTTCAAAGGGTCAAATTGTACAAGAGAGAAATACATCGACGGTTATTGTCTTTGCCCTCTGCGTTCTATGGCAATTAC
Organism: Thera britannica; assembly: GCA_939531255.2. Taxonomy (NCBI): domain Eukaryota; kingdom Metazoa; phylum Arthropoda; class Insecta; order Lepidoptera; family Geometridae; genus Thera; species Thera britannica. The sequence goes on from OW618045.2 coordinate 3,281,012, forward strand.
ATAAAATAAATATTTCAGACAATCCACACAACACTAGCTCAGCTCCACTTATAAACGCAATTTAAATTTAATCATTACGTAAAGTTAGCCCTGTCACTGTTTGTCATTACCCAGTGGTAAGAGATGGCAATAGTTTAAGCACTGTTTATCTTTTGACATATTTTTATAAGTAAGGCCATATTTAGTGAAACGCTGTCAAATATGATATAGCAGTCAGCAGTCAGCTCTCACTGTCACTTGTCAGCTGTCACTGTCAGCTATCATTGTCAGCGTTTCACTGATCAGTGAAAAAATAAAAGCAAAAGTTTTTTTTATATTTTGATCGCCATCGTAAAATGTTTATATGTGTACAAGGCTTAAATGAATGGCAAAAAATTACTGCTTGGTTTTTAGAGTATTTTGTTTGATCATTTTTACAAAATAATAAAAATATTCAGAATGAAGCTGAGTGTGGTACCTCTTTGTAAAAGTCGGCTAAAACGGCCCGAGGGCCATTTTACTAAACAAAACCCATATTTTAGGTAAAATTATAGCTTCCCAAACTGATAACAGTGGCGTGTGAATTACAGCCTATTAATAATGTTCTTGTGTTTTAGTTATAATCGTTATTGACGTAATAATAGCGTTTTGAATTACCCGCCTGCGGTTGACTTAAGGTCCTAAGTTCGTCAATTGGTTAGGATTAGAGACCCCAAAAACTGGCACCTAGCTTTATAGCGTTTCAAAGTTATCCTATTAAAAAAGTCGACAGGATACATCGAGATATAAGTACTACGTACTAGAGAAGCTACGTCAAATAACTGAATTTGTCCTATTCTTCGTAAATTGTTCTCGGCAAAAAGGTCTTAAGCGCCATGTAAATCACGGCACTTGCGCGTTTTCGAGAGAGAGCGACTGACGCGACTGAGTGAGGTGCGGCGCGATCGCCGCAGTTGAACGGGACAAAGTTGGAATTTACAGTGTCTTCTCTAGTACGCAGTACTTGTATCTCGTTGACAGGATGCGAAAGCAATTAATTGCAAAGAAAGGGTTTCCGCCAAATCCCATAGAAAAAAACCCCCGTCCCGGCGCAAAAGAATTGTATCTCAGATTTTAGATAATGATTATTATACATATCAGTGTGTACGCATATGTACCTATTATATTCATTTTTATTGTAAGAGGGGTCAAGTTATGGAATGCCTTACCACACGATATTCGCGCTAGTCCATCGCATAGCATATTTAAGAGGAAAGTTAAGGAGCACTATCTGTCTCTCTGAACTGTGATACGTATTGTTATGTATGTAATTTTTATGTATTTTATGTATTGTATTTTATTATTATTATTTATGTATTATATGCCTTTATTTATTTTGAATATTAGTAAATTTATTCATTTATGTATTTTTATTATTTTTTACTTTTGTTTTAATGTACACAAACCTGCCTATGTAGTCACCTCTCCCTAGCCTCAAAGGTTTGCTGTAAGAAAACTCTACTCAGGGTTAAGCTTGCCTTTGTACATGACCTCTATTTCTGTTCTTTTCCTATGTTTTTGTATTGTGTGCAATAAAGAATTAAGACAATTCTTTTGCGCCGGGACTGGGGCAATTTTGGCGGAAACCCTTTCCTAAAGTTGGCACTCTGCTATTACCTTTATTGAATACTGCAAAAGTCGGCAAAGTGCGAAAGTGAATCGAATATAATATAAGTATACAAGAACTTTGTTGTTAAAGTAAAAATAAGTTTGTACGGCAATCGAAACAACTTATGTAACAAATAATTGCACTAGTAATCATACATCATTAAATAAATCTAAAAACACTAAAAATAAAAATCCGTTACGTGGCTGTAAGTTAAAAAGTTAAGTATTCATAATGTGTATTGTTCTAAAATAAAATTTACGAATGCCATTGTTTTTAACTTAGTTCAGGAATGGATAACAGAGTATAAAATTTCCACATACCTTTAAATCTAGTACTAAATTCACTAACTTGGACTATTCTGTCCTATTGAAAGTTGGAAATAAGTCCAAGTACGGTTCAGTTTTCTCCCTGGGGCATCGAACGTCTCGACAGTTCACGTCCACTTTATTGAATAATTCGACACTACACGGCAGCCATTTTGTCCACAGTTAGGACAAAGCATTTAGTTTCGTCTAAAACACATTGTGCAGAGGTGCAGAAACTTTAATAGAATTTCTAAAAGGCGAATGCAAACAAAGAAACATAAAATAGGTAAGGATAAAAACAGGTATTTTTTAATAAAAATAGATTACAATTTGTATGAGCAACGAGATGTCTAACATTTGCGAGTTTTATTGGCAATATTTCGACTTATTTACATGCACCATGATCACGGGTTTTCCTGTCAAAGTCAAAGTCAAATATGTGATTCAGTAGTAACTCATGGATCACTTTGAAACGTCTTATAAGCTAGGTGAGTGTAGGTGTCAGTTTCACGCGACCATACCAGAACAGGCAACAAATTACGGCTCGGTTCCTACCGTTTTTTTTCATCCGTCTGTCGGTCTGTCAATACTATTTATCTCGGGAACGCGTGGAGGTGGTATAGAGTTGAAATAAAAACTAATTATACTCACTTACAAAACAACACTTTTGATTTGTAAAAGGATCATACAAAAAAAACGGAAGGAACCAAGCCGTAGTTTGTTGCCTATTCTTCTAGGCTTGGTCGCGTGGAACTGACACCTAGCTTTAAGACGTTTTGAAGTGATCCTCGAGTTACTAATGAATAAAGACATCTTTGACTTTAACTTTTGACTTTGAACAACAAAGGGATGCCACAAGGATTCCGTGTTTTCCTTTTGATGTACGGTACCCTAAAAAGTACTTGGAATAAGAACATCAATTTAGAACTAATTAACTACCACCAGTTATTTCATTGCTAATTACGGTGACAAATTACTCTAACTAATTAAATACTTGAAGAAATAATTAATATGACCAAATATTTATGATTACTGTTACAAGTCACGCGAAAAACGCCTTTGTACTTCTCAGTATAAGAATCAACTGACTGACTGACATCATATACAAAAAGTAAACAGGCCTTTGCATCTATATTAGATGTTTTATAAAGCGTCAGGGGCAACTGGTGTTTACTCATGCCCCTACTTGCGGGACGCTATAGTGTCGAACGCTGCCAAACGCGGTGGCCGATTGTGCCTCTTCGTCGCTCGTTCCGCGCTCTCGCTTGCACTTCAAGCCTTAAATATAACGCCTCAGAGCGAGGTAACGCCACATGAGTCATGTTTGTTCGTGCGTGCAGCCGGCTCCATCGAGTTATAAGACGTCACGTCAAAAAATGTGCAACAAAGAGGCTCCTTTAATGCGCTTCTTCTTCTTCTTCTTCATAAATACACTTTTGATTTGATTGTGTTTGATTTGAATGGTGAAAGAGTTTCTGAAATCGGCACAGTAGTTTTTGAGTTTAATCATTACAAACATACACACAAAAATACAAATCTTTCCTGTTTATAATATTAGTATAGAAGTATAGATAGTGGTAGTATAGATATGTTTTTCCATGCATGACCTCCAATAAGGTAAAGCTAATGCAGAACCTTTATCAAACACCTCGCTTTTATTCAATTTTCCTACTTAATAGCAGCAGCAAAATTTTTCACGCCAAAATAAATCCTATCTCGTTCCATCAAAGCCTCCGATTTCAGGAAATAAGCAACAAAACGAAACCGATAATGATGATGATACAAACGCTTAGCCTAAAATTGAATCCGAATTTAGACCTCGATTCCACTTAGATTTTCGTCAATGAGAACGCTTTTGTTAAATAAGAGTTTTTGTACGACGGAGATTACTTGTAACAAATCTTTATCATAAATAAGGCTTTTTGTAAGGCGTTATTTATCTTTGGTCGTGGCACTGTAGGCCTACCACAAGCTCTGTCTGACTCTGTCTCTGGTTTTGAGTCTATGTGAGTGTTGACTAAATAAATCCTACGTCGAAACTTCACATCCACAATATAATTTACTGGTGAGCATGAGCACTCATACATATTCAAAACCAGAGCCAGAGACAGAGCTTGTGGTAGGCCTACCATGAGCCTGTCTGGCTCTGTCTCTGGTTCTGGTTTTGAATCTGTGTGAGTGTTGACTAAATAAATCCTACGTCGAAATGTCACACACACAATATCATTCACTGGTGAGCACTCATACAGACTCAAAACCAGAGACAGAGCCAGACAGAGCTTGTGGTAGGCCTACTGATATAGAATAAGAATCTAGCAATTTGTACCATGAATGTTGTAGGAGGCCAAAGAAACGCACCAAAAATGAATGATGAAATGAGAAATAAAATTTGTAGGAGGCCAAAGAAACGCACCAAAAATAAATGATGAAATGAGAAATAAAATTTTATAGTAACAAATATTGCAATAACATTATTATTCAGTTAGGTTACAGCTTGCAGTGTAAATTTCCTGAGGGATAACATTGTGGAGGGTTCTTTCCAGTGGGGATCGAACCCACGGCTTTGGCGCAGAAAGCAGAGCAACTACCAACTGAGCTAAGAGACAAGTCAAATGAATAAATCGTGGGGTTTTTAAGGTCAGATATAGAAACAAAGGCTCTATTATTAAATTTAAAAGATAGCATTTAAATCTAGTACTAACTCTAGTGCCGTGAGACTAGCCCAGCTGCTAAATGACCTAGAAGTATATAATAAACCTGTTATTTGGAACGTTATTAGTCATACATAAAAACCTCAGTGAAGTGGCTAGTTTTTTTACATATAGACCATTCTATGGCTACAATCTCACCTGATGGTAAGTGACGATGTAGCCAACGATGGAGCAGGATGGTCTAGAAGACACCTATTCACTCTTGCCTTGAAGAGGCCTAGATTGTAGTGGTCAGGAAAAACAGCGACGGCAATGAGTTCCATACCTTGGAGGTTCGCATAAGGTGGAGCCAAAACGCTTAGTGCGAATGGGTGGTATGCTAAGCAGGTATAGATGGTAGTCCTTTGGTGGAAGAGAGATACGTATGAGTGGGGCTATAGTGTTGAGATGGTGGTATGGTGGGTAATTGGCGTAAGAGGTACTACTAGTTCGAGTCCCACATCCGGACAAGTCCATAATACGTGTGTTAAATTCTTAGGTTTTTGCATATAAAGATCAACTAGATATAATAGACCAGTAGAACCAGAGTTTTTTGTGAAAAAATTGGTCCGGAAAAGTTCTACCTACCACTGTCCGCATTTCTACTTTCTGGTAGTGGTTCTCAAATGTCTTCTATAGTACTTTACTTTATTAGGTCACGCTCTCGGAATAATGTGCTCTGTAGGTTAATGCAATTATTATAGACATGGGTGACCATTCAACATCGGGTCGTGCTTAATTCGATAAATAAACGACTTCAAATAAAAAAGGATCCTCAATTCGATTGTTTTTTTTTGTGTGTTATAGCATATCTTCGTCATTTATAAATGCTGATTTGAAAAAAAAAACATCTGAAAGGCTTTGGCTATGAAGTCGGTTTCTCAAGTTTTTTAAACTTATTATTCATTTAACCTAAAGAAAAATTTCGTCGAATATTACCGAATAATACCCTAAAAATATCCAACGAAAATATAATTCTTGGAAAAAAATGCTTAAACAAACTAAATAACCTTCTAGGAAAAGCGTCAAAAGCGTGACTAATATTTTTGCTTTATCAGTGCTTAAAGATATTAAAGTTGAATAGTTCTTCTTTTATCCTGTCACTGATTCTTACAAACCAAGTGTGGTGAAAGGATTTTAACCTCAAACAGGCTCCTTTTGTGCACTTGAAACATTATTTTCAAACTCATTACGTTCTACGACATGCCGGTTTCCTCAAGATGTTTTCCTTCACCATTTGAGAGCACTGGCATAATGTACATTTTTGGACAGAAAAACTCATTAGCACACGTCTGGATTTGAACCCTCGACCTTAGGATCGGAAGGAGAGACCACCACTAAGCCGCCAGCGCTCAGTTGAATATTATAATTTTCAGTCGTATTAAGAAAAGCACTAAAATAACTCGCAATAATATCCTCCAGGGAAAAGTGTCACAAGCGTTACAAATATCATATTAATGGTTTGGAAAAACCACCCCTTATCATAATTTCCCAGAAGACTATAAGATGTTGAATAAATACAAAATGCTTATCCTTGCGTGCATGAGAGAAAAACCTCGTTGGTTTGCGGGTTTTTATGTTGCCAACATTTTTATTTTGTAAATGGAACCTTTAGGCAGAAACAAATAATCAATTTTCAGTTTATTTTTCGCAGAAATTATGTTATATTTTTAGCTACAAAGTTTTATTCCTGAGATAATTTTATACCTGAGTACAAATCAATTAAAAATAAATCGAATATTAAACCATACCATGAAAGATACCTATGTCCAGTGGACTGCAATAGGTTGATGATGATGATGATGACAAACAAATACCATTTATAAATATAAATTATATTATTTTAATTTCTATTTAATATTTTTTTTAATATCACGGTATCAATATTTAATTTTATTCTTGTAGTTTCAGCATAAAAAAATAATCTAAAACTATGGTATAAAAAAAAAAACAAGTACAAAGGTCCACTCGGTAAGGGTACTCCAATTTTTAATCCGAATAATGTATTAAAGGCAAATATAATTCATTAAATATTAAAAGCTAACCAACAAATTAGTCCATGTACAAAACCATTCCTAAAAACGCCGTCAAAAAAGAAGATAAGACTGAAATAAAAAAGTATAATTGGGTTTTATTCTGACGTAAACTTCGTGGCAGCTGTCTCATTTTACGTCATCATTCACTAAATATTTTATTATGCGTCTTGTTTTTAAATAAATGTTATAAACGGCTCAACTTTTATTTATTTATCCCTGAATTATTATTTAATTTATAGCTACTGATAAAAAGTAATTAAAAATAATGAAATACCTTTTTGTATCCTGAATAAATCGCACCAAAACTATTCACTAAATATCAACACTTCTACGCACTTATTATTTGTTTCTTTTTTATGTTTCAACTCCCATCACTGTCACTTTACACTAAAACATCTCGCCGAAATTAAAAAAAGCACATCGCATTCGAAATTCAAAATCAACGTGATCTCGTGCCGTCCCCGTCACGCGTCCAACCGCCGAGACCAACGAAAACGTACTGGTTTGCGTATACTATGGTGTGAGGGAGACAACAAACCAGGGGTGAAATCTATAAGGTTAGAACGCTGCAAGACTTGCAGACGGACGCCTGCAAGTCTTGCAGTGTTCTAATCTTATACCTTATTAATTATACCTCCTTACCTTATTGTTATATTTGAAAAGTTTGATGGTGTGTGGTGTGACCTTGATGGATAATTATGTACACCTGTCGGGTGTTAACCAATATGATGGCTGACCAATGTCTAATTTGGTAGAACTCGCCTACAAAAAATTATGATGATGATGATTCTTTGCCATTTTATGATCGTGCCATTTTGTTGCATTTTAATTTTTTGAATTTCGAAACATTTGATGCATTTTTCTTTTTATTACATTATTTTTATTGTACTTGTTTCACTTATAGGAATAACAAACATTTCATTAAAAATCAAGGTTTCCAATTCAGTCTCAAACGTGATAAAAATAGAAGCATTTTTGAGACGAAAATATCGGGTAATTTTGTTTACCTTACGAAGTAATTTTTAGTCTTGGTAATAATTGTTTTCCTCAATAAATATTTAAAACTTTTGCGACTTTTACCCGACATAATTATTAATAACGTTATTTTCCTTTCTCGTCCGCAAAATGGGAACTTTGGACGAAATATTTGCATGAACAGTATTTTTAGATAAGTGTGTAGTATTTTTGTATACAATCTAAAGAGTAAGTAAGTAAGTAGGTACTATTCATGCTTTGAACCTGAATTGCCGTTTTAAAATAAATAAATGTCGCTAAAATGTACAAACACAGTAAAACGAGCTATTCAACTTCAAATCCACCTTAAAAGCTCTCAAAGGACTCGCTTAAGTGTAACAGAGACGCAAATTGCCACTTTTCTTGATATGCTAATTTCATTTTGCATTTTACTATAAACCTTTAATGTTAGTAGGTACAGACGTCACCACACCATACTACATTATGAAATAATTAAAGCTTATACAAAAACTTCTAAGCAAAGTATAAATCTCCAAAACAATACACACAATGCTTAATTCCCATAGTTCCTTTTATAAAGTTAGCAAAGAGGTTTCTATAGTTGTCGAAAAAGTTTGCATCGGTTTCATTGTGAAAGTGAATATTTAAAAATAGTTCCAAATAATTGGCGCGTAGATGCGACAAAAAATACACTACAAAGTTTTTTTTGTACTGAGTAGTGCCCAAAAAGTTTGCATAGGTTTCATTGTAAAAGTGAATGCGTTCGTTCAAACATATTTAAAAATAGAACGAAGGAGTTGGCACGTAGATGTGACAAATAATTACATAGAAAGGTTTTGTTTTGTTCCTTTGCAATAATAGTCATTTCTATAGCATTTTAACAATTGTTTTTTTGTCAAGTAGCCGATGGAACAAGCATATGGCCCACCTGATGTTAAGTGGTAACCATCGACTACAACAGAGCATTGCCTTGTAGGTCACGCATGTCAGGAACGTGCCCTACCATGCATTGCCCTGCGTCCATCAGTTTGAGGCATACAGATGTTCAGCCTCACGTGACAGTCATTTCACTGGCTCCCACGTCCTTCAAACTGAAACACAGCAATGCTGCTTCACGGCAGAAATATACATGGTGGTAGATACTTTCCCGGACAAGCCCTTCATAAAAAGCTCTACTACTAATAAAGATACTATGAAATAATGTAAAAATTATGAGTTAATGAGAACATTATCGCTAAACGCAATATCTACTAAGCATATAGTTGAAGTCTGACATTTTCACAGAATTGTCTCGCCATAAAAAACGCGACTTATCAGCTGCACCTATTCCTCTCCAACCAACAAAATAAGCTTTATATTGCTTAAAATAAGGTTGATATTCCCGTATAAAGTATCAGCTAATCCGTATATCTGTTACTGTTATTGCAAGGGTGTCCGCTTCTTCTAAAGCGTTATTTGTGTGAAGATTACGAGTTATTTATGCGTTACGGCCCAGGAACGCTGTTTTGGGAATTCTGGACCAAAAAGGTAAATAGAGAGAGAATCGCAGCATAACAATAAGGTAGAACTGGCAATGAAACAATTAAATAAATATATTAAAAGTTAAGAAACTTGAGAAACTGACTTCATGGAAAAACTATTAAAACGATTTTAATGAAATTTCTATGGGACCAATTTGGAAAAAAATACTTTTTAGATAAAATAATACTTTTCAAATTGGCATTATATGACGAAGTTATGCTAACATTAAAAAAATATACAAACAATAACCGAATTGAGCACCTCTTTCTTTTCATTTGAAGTCGGTTAAAAATTGTTTGAAATTACATAAGCACTGGAAAAAATTGAACGCCATTTAGGTTGTACGTATCTGTAACAAAATTAAAAATTTCTTGAGTTTTGTCTTTCTTGCTCACGACATTTTCAACAAACAATCAGCGGAATCCACTCTTTGGGAAAGAGTTAATCTAGGAATGTACCGCCAACACACTTTTTATCTATCACCGCTCAACATCAGATCTGCCGTCAGCATATTCCGTCATAACTATTTTCATAATAAAATAATTTGATATTCACTCAGCGCGATGAAAATTCGTTTCAAGCAGAAAAAGCTTTCAGTGTAACATTATTAAAGTTAATAGTTTTCGACGTGAACATTATCCTTGATAAATAGTCTTTCATAATTGACTTGACGCATCACGCGCTCATAAAAACGGCTATCTCGTCATCGTGACAAATATTTATGTCAACAGTAATCTACACTAACGTTCATACGACACGCAATTTGAATTTCGAACTGGGTATAGCTTCACAACAATCGCTTTTTTGCACACTTTTGCGAACGCAGGATGATGCATACAATTTGTTATTTGAATTTCGAACATGGGTAAAGCTCCGCACCAATCTCTTTTTTTTACTTTTAATCAAATCAAATGATTTATTTTATGCCACACAAGTATTACACAAGGAACATTTACAAGTAACAATGACATAAAAAATGGTCGTATAGCATGTGTAATATAGTAGCGAGTGCCAATATAACACCGATCTTCCGTGAATTAATAACTTTGTCGTTACTATTTATAGAACGCTACATTAAAACATAAGTTCTCGCAATCATGCTAAGGGCACTCACCGTTCTTCCATAAAAAAATGGGAGGACTACGCTAACAATAAGTCTTTTTGCGTTAAGCTAGAGACAGGTTGAAAACTCAGAATAAGCCCTCTGCACTAAGTTATCATTCAAACGTCGAAATAGCGTGAATGCCCTTAGACTACGGATGTTCTATATTGATCTTGTTCTTGTTTTTAGTGCGTATTTTTGTACGTTTTGACCAAGTACTGAAATCTTTTATGACGCTCTAAAATTTTATTCGGCCATGTGTTTTATTCTTAAATGCTTAAAAAGCTTAGCAATGTATACGTTTATTGATTGGTTTAAGAGGTAATAAAGAGGGCAGAGATTTATGCATCTGTTTAAATAAACCTAATAGTTCTAGCGTTTACTTGCGACTTCATACACCCCACTGAACTTAATTTCCTACCGAAAAGAGGGATACGTTTGCGGCCTTCGTCGTGTGTTTTTGGCTTCGTAACTTCGAAAATAACGTGAACGCAGCTTAGAATGTTGATAGTTTGACTGGCCTCTAGCTAAGTTGGTAGTAGCTCTGCCTTCTGCGCCGTAGGTCGTGGGTTCGATCCCCACCGAGAACAAATATTTGTGTGGTGAACATAAATGTTTGTTCTCTGTCTGGGTGTTACATTGTATTCTAAGTATGCATTAAAAAAAAAAAAAAAAAGTATTCAAGTATTATATCAGCTATCTGGTTCCCATATTACAAGCTCTGCTTAGTTTGGGGCTGGGTAGTGTTGTGTGAATTGTCCAGAATATTTATTTATTTATTTATTTTTATTTATTAGTTATGATGGTTCATAGATTATGTTTGGGTAGAAATACATGCAGCCGTTTTCATATTCTCAGGATATCCTCCACCACGATCGAAGTTTTTATTTTTATGTATCAAGACTTTTCACACCCTATGCCCATGTTGCGTGAAATTCAAATCTGCCAAAGTGATACTTGTGAGACCAAATTTTTTTTTATTCTTTGACTTTTGTGTATGTAAATAAGTTAGTAGTACTAACTTATTTACATACACAAAACCTTTACTTGACTGGCCTCTAGCTCAGTTGGTAGTAGCTCTGCCTTCTGCGCCGTAGGTCGTGGGTTCGATCCCCACCGAGAACAAATATTTGTGTGGTGAACATAAATGTTTGTTCTCTGTCTGGGTGTTATATTGTATTCTAAGTATGTATTTACAAAAAAAAAAATGTATTCAAGTATTATATCAGCTATCTGGTTCCCATATTACAAGCTCTGCTTAGTTTGGGGCTGGGTAGTGTTGTGTGAATTGTCCACAATATTTATTATTATTATTAACTACTCCTCTGGCTACCCTCTCAGGTATCCAAAAAAATATCTAAGTGTGGCTTAGTTTTTGGTGCTAGCTAGATGATCAAAAGTAGGTATATCTATACCGTGCCTATCTCTTTTATTTGATCCTAGCTCTGTCATTATCATTGTCTACTTTCTATTTTAATCAGGTTAACTTTGATTTGATTATTTTGGTGGTATAAATACTAAGTCAGGGACCTCATTAGGAATCCTGTTTAATATTCTTTATAGATCTGATTATTATATGTACTTTATTTCTTGTGAAAAAAGTTGGCAATCCTAGACCTCATTGACCACCATGTGCAATTTAGTTACCATACCTACCTGTTTTTTATTTTATTTGTTTTTGCGGTCAATAAATTATATTTTCTTTCTTTCTAAATAGCAATAGTGAGGTTTTTGAATAGACTCACTCTGAGATAAATTTTCAAGAGCTCTTTACTAAAACTGAAAATATTTTATATCAAACAAAATCTATCGAATTAAAATTGCAAATACAAAGCAAACTCGAATATTGGAGCGCGTGAAAATACCCGAAGCAAAACTGATCGGAATTCCAACATCTAGAGGTTTCCGGGAGAATACTTATTCCGAGAATATTTTACCGAGTAGAATAGTTTTTCCGCTCAAAATAAGTTTTTCGCTCAAATCTAGGCGACGTCGAGTGGCTTTAAGATGGTGACTTTTTATGAAAGGTACTCGTATTTATTCTACCGGATATTCTATAAAATACTTTTTAGTTTCGTTAATAGCGGAAATGTTTGCAGGTAAAAAAACTCAAAAATACTTTTTTTCCTAAATAACATTTCTGACCTATTTAAATCTATTATTTAAGAAGTTTAGAATATTATGAGTATAATATAATAATGGAATATAGAACTAGATGTAATCAATTTAGTAGAAAATTTTGAAATACAAAAATAGAAGGTTGTGTGAAATGTCCACAAACTTTATATACAAACTTTATTCCGCTAAATTACGTTACTGGTAAACTAGGATCTTCATTCACGTTAGAACTTCTTTAAAAACTCTTACTGAAATGAATTTCGATAGAAATAATGTATTTTTAAAGCGAATTCAAATCTTGATATTTTTATCGTTCCAGCTACGTGAAGTTTTTATATTACTACTAGACTTTTCACACGGTTTCTTTTACTTTGATATTTTTTGACATAATTTGATTAAAATGTTCCGTTACTTTTTATTGATTTTATAGGGTTTACTCATCATCATCATCATCATCATCATCATCATCATCAGCCTGAAGAAGTGTTTACTACACTTATGGAAATCACAAAGATTTTTTATAATGTCCCAAAAGTTAAGAGTCGAGCGGGATTGCAACCCGCGACCTTCCCCTTGGTCCGGAATAAGCTAACCACTGCGCCATCGGATCCTAATCATACTCGATGAATAACTCAAGATATAAGGTCGCGGGTTCAAATCCTCGGCTCTTAACTTTTGGGACATTCAAAAAAAACATTAAAAGATTACGGTTTGTGTTTCGTTTAGTTACGTTGGTGAAGGAAAACACTACACGGAAAGCCTCTTAGTCAGCTTTGCACGTATTGCCCATGCCTTTCTGGTAGGTTAATTAAGCTTATTACTTAAGCTCTTGAGACGTTATTGGCATTTGAGATTATTCCCAGTGCTCGGAGGATTATTTTTTTATGTAAAAGATATGCAAACGAGCTTACGGTCCACCTGATGGTAAGCGGTCACTGTAGCCCAAAGACATCAACAACACCAAGGGTGCTATCGTTGCGTTGCCTCCCCTTTTTTAAGTTTTTCTGAAAGCTATTCATGTTGTACCTATGGGGGAAAATCTCTGGTAACTCATATAATTTTATTCATATTTTGGTTAATGCAATTTTACTCCAAATAATCCCAGATTAGCAAAACTAACTGAACTTCTCACTAAAAGCTTAACAGCTGTTGTATAGAATAAGCTATACATTTCGCTTCATTAGAGCGCAAACTTAGTTCGTTTGCATAGCTCGCTAGACCGCGGTGCTAATATCAGTGTCAAAGAGACTATTTTGCATATTGAATGGTGCTTATTGCTTTGAGTCTAGAGTTCAAAATGCAAAGTGTGTTTTGGTGTAAATTTCCTTAATTTTAATTTTGATAATCTGAAATCTAATTAAACTATTTTGCTTTGTAATACGAAGTTTGCATCAACAATGTTTGTTAATGTATTTAATGAGGGAAAAACAGTAGCGTGTACGTTCTCCCATCGTGGAAACATAATGAGAAACCCGCGGCTTAGTCAGCTCCACACGTATTGACCATGCCTTTCCTGTGGATTAGGCAAACTAAGCTGTCAGGATGGTATAGGTGCTGGACAAGCCTATTCCATCTAAAATTCTGTCCCAGGCACTATAGCGTCCCGTATGTAGGTGCATAAGTAATCACCAGTTGCCCCTGTTGACCTACCACAAGCTCTGTCTAGCTCTGGTTTAGAGTCTGTGTGAGTCACCAGCGCATTATAATTACTGTGTGTGTGACGTTTTGACGTAGGATTTGTTTAGTCAACACTCACACACACTCAAAACCAGAGCCAGAGACAGAGATTTTGGTAGTCCTACTGAAAGTTGGATTTGAAAGGTTAGGACCGCTGAAAAGGCACACACATTCATCTTGCAAGTGTTAAAGTTTGATATCAAGCGACTCTGTATATTTATATTAATATCTATACTAATACTATAAAGCTGAATCGTTTGATTGGTTAAACGCGCTAATCTCGGGAACTATTGGATCGAATTGATAATAGTACATTGTTACCCGAGTGTTGAAAGTCACGTTTTTTGAGTCCCGAGACGGGTTTGGCGCCAGAGCGATAGCGAGGGCGCCAATGGAGCTTGAGGGACTTAAAAGACTTTCACCCGAGGTAAACACTGTGCTTTTCATTACGAATACAAAGAAAGTAAAAATAAAAACATGAAAGAAAAATTAGTGAAAATGAAGATTTAATTGCCGCCTTCCCGGTTTTTTTTTTTCTTTTTCTCTGGCGGGCCTTCGGCTTCGGCTCGCCAGCATTATTCAGCCATTATTTTCATTCTCATAATTTAAAAAGTTGTAAATTGTTTGCTCAAATCTATGTTATTTTAAATAAATAGTTGAAGCTATTATATTAATCAAGTAATTTAGAAGATATATTATTTATTTAATACTATCTTTATGTTATTAAAATTTTACATTGCGCTTTAATTAGACTTTATAAAAACTTCTTACCGTTGTAATGGGTTTCCAACCTACTTGCTGAATAAAAAGTTGGAATTTCAACGACCTCCTTGCAGTTAGAAAGACTTTAGAAAGTTGGAACATGGTTGAATAAAAACGAACTTGTTTTTTTTATAATTTGACAGCTGTCAGTAGAAAGCGATTCTCCCTAGGGCTGAAAGTTTTACTTTCAATTAGGCCCCTCAGGCAACTTCAGACCTATTTTCAGAGTAAAAGTAATGAAAAATATTTTTGTGCTGGATAGATATATTGCGGAGCTATAAAACATCATGCTATTTTTAACCGACTTCCAATCAAAAAGGAGGAGGTTCTCAATTCGGTTGTATTTTTTTTTTTATTTTTATTTTTTTTATGTTTGTTACCGCATAACTTTGTCATTTGTGAGCCGATTTGAATAATTATTTTTTTATCTGAAAGGTACTGCTTTCAGATTGGTCTCATTTTAATTTTAATAAAATTGGTGTTGCCATTTTTTTTAATAATTTTTTAATATTTGTAACTGCATGCCTCCGTCATTTATGAACCGATTTAGTAAATTATATTTATAATTTTCTAAATCGGAATATAATTATTATTTGGAAGGTTATTCTTACGTCCAGATAGCCCCAAACAAATTTCATTAAAATCGGTTTAGCCGTTTGGCAATGAAGTCGGTTTCTCAAGTTTTTTAAACTTATAATTGTCTACTAGCAACCCCTGCAAAGCTGGGGCGGATTGCTAGTCCGTTAATACTATGTATTCTGTCCCACATCTAAGCCTCCACACAGTTAGAAAATTAGTATTCTCAGCGCGCCTGTAGCGGAAATGATGCTATTCAAAATGCTCCTCACACTTAAATTCGAGATTTGCGCTTACAGCCTTCGTCATAATGAAGACGTTTGAGTAAAATTATATTATATTTTCCGGGAATAGAGAAAAGCTTTTGTGTACGAAGATATTTAATATCTTCGTACACAAAAGCTTTTCTAAAGATATTTATTAGCCAAACTTAAAATGTACGAGTATTGTGCTTAGAACTTAAAGATAACAAACATCAAAAAAATAAAAAACAATACAGCCGAATAGAGAACCTACTCCTTTTTTATTTGAAGTTGGTTAAAAACAAAAACAGCTTCAAGACGTTCATTCCAAGGCACGGTAGATACTCCTTATATCTATTTAAAGTACCCCACTCATCATCAATATATTTTTTTTTTTTTCTGTGATCAAAATCTAGCAACGCCATGCATCTATGAATTGATCGGGGAGTTTCGGTTCATTAAATTAAATCTAGAATTTATATTTCACACAAAACCCATAAATTCAATTCTATTCTTAAAGGCAACGGATAACACAAGTATTTTGTTTTCACGAAAGCTTTAAAAAAACTGCCTCACTCAATCATCACTTTGTCCACAACGTCCTATCAAATCTACCCACAATTCTGTTTAATTTTGCTCGATACCATTTTTCCTGCCAGTTTTAGCAACACATCAATCTTTCAAGCTAATACGTATCCTTCAAAAATTCTCTTTGTTTGTGCCATTTTGCCCTGAAATGAAGATAATAACATGAATTTATCGTTTTAAGCCCGGTTCTTCAAGAGCCTGTTAACGTCAAAGCAACAGTATAGAAAAAAATTAAAATGGCGGAAAAATTGACCACGTACAAAATAAAACCTCGCACGCACGTTAGAAACATGCCCTACAATGCACGCACAGCCTTATATCCATTGTATTCAGAAAAATTATAGATTAAAAAACTAAAAAAGAAACGCTTTTATAACTAATTGAACTAAAAAGTTAAAAATAAAACTGTAATAATAAATTGTAAAATTTATATTATTGTACAAAAAAGCGTGGGGTTAACTTTTTTTTTTTTCTTTTTTTTTCATATTATTGCATTGTCATCGACCTTTGACAGGTGTGCAAAGTTTGAATCAAATCTGATCGTTCAAAGTAGGACAAAATCGAGCTCAAAGGCGTCGGTTACATACAAGCTTACATACAAACTTACATACAGGTGAAGCTAATAAAAGCGTTATAAAAACAGGTTGTCAAGTCTTGTAATAGCGATACGGTAATGGAAGTATCACGAATGGTGAGTACCTACCTACCTAGATGAGGAGACACAAGTGAAGTTCTAAAAAACTTAAGTAACCAACTTCATGGACTGTTTGACCGCTGACCCGAAGCTGAACCGGTTTTGATTAAATTTTTATGTGACCAATCTGGGAATCTAGTAGAATAATTTTCAAATCAGAGTATAAATGACGTAGATTTGCCATAACAAACTTTTTAAGAACCCCTCTTTTTTTTAATTCTTTTTTTATCGGGGTTAATACATTATTTTACATTTGGAGTCGGTTAAAAATACATTAATTTTTTGATCACGGATTAAAACAAAAACCACAACAGCATAAAACGGTTGAAGATATTTTTGAAAACCAGACCTTTCTCACAAAATACGTACTTGTCTACAAGTTACCCGGTTATGACGTATAACCGGAACCGGAAGGCCATAGCTCATCGTAATGTTGTCATCAATCGGACTATAGGGAAATATGAGTAAGATATTAGTTGTAGCAATACAAATAGAACCGAATTTGTTTGTACATTTTATGTAAAATATAATATTTGTGGACAAGGAAAGGTGTCATCATCATCATCATAAACCTATATTAATCCACTGCTGGACGTAGGTCTCTCCCAAGACGTGCCACTGAGCCCGGTCTTCGGCTCTTCTCCTCTAGTGCTTGACAGCTACATTTCGCAGATCGTCGCCGGAGGGCGTCCTACACTACGTTTACCTAAACGCGGTCTCCACTCTATCCGGAACGAGGTTATCTGACTCAGAACCAAGGTGGTCGACATAGCTCAAAAGATTAGTAAGCTGAAGTGGCAGTGGGCCGGCCATGTTTGCCGTAGAACAGACAATCGTAGGAAAGGAGTAAGTTGGCAGTACTTTTACTTTGTATGAACATTTTCATCATAAAAAAAAACACTTCTGACATAGACTTCTCCTACACATTTCCAGGAAGAATGATTCTGAGCCCTTCCCATCCACCGACTTCCCGCGAGCTTAATAATGTCGTCGGTACATCAGATGGGTGCCCATTGCCACTTCAACTTACTATTTCTACAAGCTATGTGGGTGACCTTGGTTTTCCTATGTATATCCTCATTTTTGATTCTATCACGTAGCGAAAATCCCCAGCATAGCTCTCTCCTTGCTTGCTGCGTGGTTTTGAGCTTGTATATGAGGCCAATAGTTAGTGGTCGCTACCACGTCTCAGCTCCATAAGTCATCACTACGAACGATTACGTATGAACGATTTACTTTCGCGTTATAGCCTGATTCTTTTACTCTTGGTTGATGAAACTCGGGTAATTATATTTTCCACAATTACTATGAAATGCGTATTGAATTCATACTGCCAATTAACATATTAAATTAATCATTTAAACAAGCGCTGGGCAATTAAATAAGTCCGTGTTATTTTATGTAATTATTTATCTACGGAAATTTCAAACGTTGCTAAAGCCAGTTCAAAACTAAAAAAAGCTATAATTTTCATACTAAATATATAAGGGACTGCTAATTTTAATTTGTAAGTAACTAATTAATTAATTTGTAACTTATTTGCTCCTCTTGGGGTTGAGACTCTGGGTCCGTGGGGAACCGAGGCCTCGCGGGTCTTCAAAATTTTGTATAGGCGACTGATCGAAGCGACGCGTGACCCAAGAGCTGGTGGGTATCTGGCGCAGCGTATAAGCATTGCTATTCAGCGTGGCAATGCCGCCAGCGTCTTGGGGACGCTTCTGTCTGGCACTGATTTGGATCAGTTGAGCTATCTCTAGATCGTTTGTAACGATCTGCAGATAGCTCAACTGTTTCTTGTGTATTTTGTACATTTTGTAAATATTTGTTTAATTGTAAGTTTCTATTTGTAAGTACAGATAAACTACATTTCATGGTAATACACCAAGACTGAAGAAATATTGATGATCATGACAATTTGAACTTCAGCGGGATATTCTGCGCTTAGTCTTAAGGTTCGTGGTCACCATTCGAGAACCTGTGTTCCCCAGCGATTGTTGGCTTATCTTCACTACATCAACTTACTAGATTTGCAAGCCATGTTGTTGTCGGCTGTCGGATTCTTCTACAAAATTCAACAGTACCTAGGTATTAAACTATTTGATAAATGTTCAATTCTTTAGATTAGATGTTTATTTTTGTCTTGTATTGGATTGTCAATAGTCCTCAGTGCATGTAAGCCACGACGATGTGCATACATGCTCTACATGAAATGCACTATATGAAAAAATGGGTAGTTATCGCATTTGCATCGCGATCCATAACGATAGTGTATAACTATATAGTGCATTCAGTTGAGAGCTGTGTACTCACCTAGCTTTAAGACGTTTCAAAGTGATTCTTGTAATTCAACTGAATAAAGAGACTATTTTGATTTGATTTGATTTGTGTCATGTCAATGACCTGAGTTCTACAGAATTCAATACTTTATTCATAAAATCTGCAGTTCTTTATAGCTTTCTTCACGGATTTATCGAAATGATTGCAACTGATGCATATCTCATGCTATCTTATCGCACATTATTCACAGATATAAATCAAATGTAACAGCTGACTCCATCACTGGACGTCTAGACATTTAGATAAGCATGATGCACGATTTATGGCACTTCTGTTTTACGGGCTTCGCGTAAAAGTGTCGTTCGGACGAGCTAGTGAATACCCTGGAATTATTTGCGCTGTTTTATTACCAAAATATCTCACTGCAGCTATCCAAAAGTTCATTACCATTAGAAGAAGCCTAATATAATAATATACACGGAAATGTGGCCTATGTCCAACAGTATAAATTCTTACGCAGCTGAAAGTATATCGTGTCGTGTCGTGTATCGGACTCCTGTTTCCGCAATTGGACTCAAAAGTCGGTCCGTTGTGTGTCAGGAAACTCTGGCTATGCTTGTAGCCAGCCTAACTCCTCCCAGAAGCGCAAAAGCTTCCTGGGGGAGTGACAGGCTTGGAAGAGTGACCTGGGGTGGAAGTTAAGGATAGGCTATCCACGATATGTTACCGCCGTATACTTTTACTTCGGCCATATAGCAAGGCGCGGCGACCAAAGCCTTGAAAAACTGGTTATCGCTGGGAAAGAAAGACGGTCTCGCGGTAGATCCCAAACTATGGACTGACCAACTTAAAGAGAGGAACGTGGTGGGGAAAAGCCCGTTTTATGATGTGGTGAACATGGCTACAATTATGACGCGCTGGACAGTTGTTGTACAGAGTGTCTGTACAACAAGGACATTCTATAGTAATCACGATCTTCGTTCATGAAGTGCCGACCACAGAGAGATGTCCAGCAGTGGAATTCAGGCTGGGGTCGATAGGAATCAAACGTGCATGTTTACCTCTCAACCGGTGACATCGACATTAATTAATAAGTAAAAGAAAGCAGCCAAGTGCGAGTCTGACTCGCCCATGAAGGGTTCCGTAGCAGCAAGTAAATTATAGAAGTTCTTGTAGTTCGTCGAAAGGTAAATTGCGGTTTACGATTTATGACGTACAAAAAAAACTACTTAAGGGCCTACATGAGGTGAAACCGAAAATGTAAAGTAGCATTTTTTTTCGTTGTATGGACGAATCCATTTATTTTTTTTGTAAAATATTACAATTAAATGATGTAAAAAAATTATGATTAGGCTAGAAATTCTCCTCAACTCACAGGGTTCGATAAAATTGAACGCAAAGTTTGCCAAAAACTCTCAATTTTTTTTGGATTTGAAATGGTTTTTTTCCGTTGCTGTTAGAGCCATTGCAATGAAAGTTTTGTTCCCGTTTACCTTAATAAATACGTAAAAACCTGATGTTATTGCATTTTTCTTAGTTGCCGTAGTTTTTATAAAAAAATAAAATTTTCAAAAATATAAATAGATAGGTTTCTGTACTTACTTCTCAGTACAGCCCGAGCGGCCAAGAAGGTTGGACCTATGTCAAATTTCGTGACATGACATTTCATCTCTGACTACGTAAAATATACCCTAGATTAAATCATAGCTACTACTGGTACTATAAATTTGCCACAGTGTAACATAAAACAAACTGTCACAGTATAACGAAATGACATAAAACCATCTTCATCGTACATTATGATCGATAACCTGTATTCACATCATCATCAGCCTGTAGAAGTATATATTTTATGTAGCATATAACTTATCAAGTACATTCTAGGGCACGTTCCTATCGTGCGTGACCAGCGAAGCGCAATGCTTTTGTTAAATACCTCCATTTTTGTAGTTGCATAAGTAGCTATCTTCCTATCTACCCAGTGCTTTCCGTCATCATCATCAGTAAGTAGAAGTCCACTGCTAGATATAGACCTCCTTTATACATTTCCATGAAAAAACAATTTGCCGATTTCCCACGATCTTTAGAATGTCATCGGTCCATTAGGTGGAGGGGCGCTCTGGTTGCTTAGCACCGGTTATATTGTCGTAGCGACCCGCTTTTTGATTCTAAAGGCGTGTGTTCAAACCCCGTCATGCACAAATTAGTTTATCTGCCAAAAAACCTATGTGCACTATGTCAGTACACTCTAACGGTGAAGGAAAACAATAAATGAAACCAACGTGAAGTAGCAAAACTTTTGAGGCACATTCATAATCCACCACACCAGCTTTAATTTTCTATTGACATGACAAGAAGAAGACTCAAAAACTAGTAGCCGATTTTAGGCCTTTATAAAAATAGTGTCGATTTTGCAAAGAGTTTGGGAGCCCATTACAATGAAAAGGAAGTATATATATATATATATATTATGGACAATCTACACTACACTATCTAGCCCTAAACTAAGCAGAGTTAGTATTATGGGAACCAGATAGCTGATGTAATACTTAAATACATTTTGTTTGTAAATACATACTTGGAAAACAATATAACATCCAGATGGAGAACAAATATCTATGATCACCACACAAATATTTGTTCTCGGTGGGGATCGAACCCACGACCTATGGCGCAGAAGGCAGAGCTACTAATAAATGAGCTGAGAGCCCAGTCATAACAATAATATCATGGGTTTTGAGTATTTTTGATTGCCGTCTTTTAAATCTGGAGGTGCCTGTAATGTCCCGAATTCTGGAACTTTCTGTCAAAGGCTTCATGCACGGTGCGCTCAAATACCCAAATACCAAAATACATGTGCCTATTTCTATACACGCAGCAAGGAGTTTCCCAAGATTTTGCGTTTGACAGAACTTTGAAGAGTCAGTTGGGGTTGTCGAAACTCTTTGGTATACCTAATATTTTTAAATGCCGATTTTTCGACTTATATTATTGTATTTTTACAATAATATAAGTCGAATAGACAGTGTTATTTCACAATGCTTCACTGATCTCCACCGCAATGAGCACCGAAGGCCTAAATGAGTGCAAAGCTTAAAGCCACCCATAAATAATTTCCATTTCAATTCATTTATGAATTGAAATGAAAATTATCTATGCATGTAATGTATTGTATTATGTATATCAGTTATCTAGCACCCATAACACAAGCTTTGCTTAGCTTGGGGCTAGATAATGTTGTGTGAATTGTCCAGCATTATTATTATTATTATTATTATTTATTTCCATAGGCATGAATTCTATGCACTAAGTTATACTTACTAGATTTACATACAGATCTGGAAGTATAACCTTTTAGATAAAAGAAAAATTTACTAAATTGGATCATAAAATTAAATGACGAAGGTATGCAGTAACAAACAATAAAACAAAACGGCTTAGCCGATTTTGATGAAATTATTACTTTTCAGAAAAAAAAAGATTAAAAGGGAGAAGACGAAAGAGAAGAAAAAAGATAAGAATATTATTGTACAAAAAAAATTGCCCCCCTTGCCCCCCAGGACCCCCCCTTTTGTGAGTGCTACCGGATGCCGTCGAGATAGGGGGTTTTCGATTAGGGTTTCGTATAGAGGGTTTCTTCCTGAATTGAAAAAACAAAAAAAACACCCCCCTCTTGCCCCTTTTTTCACCCCCCCCTTTCGTATCTTCCAAGCGGAGTGACTTGCAAGACTTTTTTTTTGGGTCATGTAGGGAAGGTGAGATTATTTTGAAAGCAAAATAAATTTTGCCCCCCTCCCCCCTCTAGACCCCTTTATTATTTTTGACCCTTTTTTTCGAGTGGAGCATTGCGGCGAGCGAATGGGGAACAGTGCGGCGAGCAAAGCGAGCCGTGCTGTGACCCCCCCCCCCCCTAAGCCCCCCAGAACCCCCTCCTCCTGAACCCGGGGGGAGCGTCGTGGCGAGCGAAGCGAGCCGTGCTGTGACCCCCCCCTCAAGCCCCCAGAACCCCCTCCTCCTGAACCCGGGGGGAACGTTGCGGCGAGCGAAGCGAGCCGCCACGCGACCACGCCCACCCTACTGAAATTTAGAACCCCCTCCTACTGAAATTTAGGGTGTCTTAGGGGTGTGAAAAAATGTTCACTAGACTGAGTTCAAAATTCAAAATGGCGGCTGTGCCACTTCCGGTTTTGCAAAAATCGTCCGATTAAGGTCGTTCAAACGGTTCATTCGACTGAGGACTATGATTGGAGATTGAATTTTAGGTTTTTTAAGGTGTTTGATTGGATCTTCACTTGGTTTAGGGTTCCGCCCCTGTGGGAACGCATTGAGGACGCGAGCTGCTTGCAGCTCGCGATGCACGCGACCCGGTAGTCAACGTTTGGGTTCCTTCCAGCGGTTTCGACCCGTTAAGGGTTTTGGCTTGACGTACAATTTAGGGTTCCGTATAAGGTTTTGATTGGGGTTTTACTACATTGAGCAATTTGATTAAGTGTTCGACTTTTAGGGTTCCTTAGGACTTTGATTGGAGTTTCAACTACACTTAGGAGCTTGATAATGTTAACATTTTTAGGGTTCCTTAGGACTTTGATTGGGGTTTTACTACATTGAGGAACTTGATAAAATAAACAACTTTTAGGGTTCCTTAGGCCTTTAATTGGAATTTTACTTCACTTAGGACCTTGATTATGTAAACAATTTTAGGGTTCTTTAGGACTTTGATTGGGGTTTTACTACACTGAGGAACTTGATTCACTGATCGACTTTTAGGGTTACTTAGGACTTTCTTTACTACTTTTTGGGGTTTTACAAGTGCAAGTGTAATGTAAAACTGGGAGTAGCACACCGACACGCGAGCTGCTTGCAGCCGCGCACACGAAAAAACTAGTTAAGGGGCTGACGTATGGAAAATTTTCATACAAACGGAATACCAAAATGATTTCTAATTTAGACAGATTTACACTATATTATTGTAATAATTGTATTTGCATAGTATTTATCTAGGTTCCTCAACAGTTTTTATTTCAAATTACTTACCTAAAATGAAATAAACACCAATCGCATTTTGCACATTTTTATGCTAAACTTATCAAGTTTTCTACCTATTGGTTTCGTACTAAAAACAACAATATCTTACGTGTTTTTTGTTAAGGAACCTAGTTTATATTGTCTAGTTACAGAATAACAATACTATGTAAAGAATACAAAAAGTTTTCAGTCATCATTTTTGGTATTACGGAACACGATCAAATTCATGGCATTTTCGAACGGCTACTATTGCTATAGCGCACGCACGGTGCGGGTGGCGGGGTGCAGGGGGAGGAAACGCTTGAAGCACACGGGACACTTCGGTTGTGTGTGTGAATCGCTCGGACTTCGGACTAGTTAAATACCTACACTGGCATAAAACATAATGCTTAGATATTTGATAATTGTTAGTTTAGGAAGGGTACTAAGTGAAGATGGGAAATACTAAGTACCTAGGTAGGTTGTAGGTTGGGTAAACGAAATTAAGGTGCAGCACTAGGTCAAAAAGTCTGCCGAAATTTCGAAAAAAGCCAACATTTCGACTAAAACAAATTATGAACCATTAATTTCTATACAGGGTGGAATTTTGTAATGCCACCTGGAGGGAAAGTACTCTTAATACTGCAGATAGAAAATTTTACTCAAAGGAAACATTCCTTTATTTTTGGATAGAAAGCAATTTCTAAAATTAAAAATAAAATAATTTTTAAATTAATTTTTTTTTTTGAAAGGAATAAATTTATTCTTTTAAAGAAATGAATTCGTTAAAAGAATAAATTTGTGTATCCAAGAGAATGGAGCCCATTTCAAGCAACTAATTTCAAGTAACTAGTTAGTTATCCATTTTTTGTAAATAATTAAATTAATTTAAGATTTCCTGGTTTTTCTTTCATTTAATTTATCATGTTTGTTAGAGAGATTTCATCCTTATAATTGACTAACGATCGATGCAATAAAAGTACAAGGTATAATTTTTCTGATTTTAGCCGGTTCAATTCCCGGGTGTGAGAGAATTTTCGAAAAACTTTGAATGCAGTTTGCTTTCTATTCAAAAATAAAGGAATGTTTCCTGTGAGTAAAATTTTCTATCTGGAGTATTAAGAGTACTTTCCCTCCAGGTGGCATTACAAAATTCCACCCTGTATATGAAGTATTGATAAAAGGTCTAAGAAAAATTACAACAAATTATTTTTTTTCTTTATTTATTTGTAGTTCAAAAAACTGCTACCACTCAACGTCCGGTGGAAATATTGATAAAAGGACTGAGAAATACTTGAACAAAATAGTTTTTTTTTTATATAACTGGAGCTCAATAAACAGAGTACCGCTCAACGTCTGGTGGAAATATTGATAAAAAGACTTGGAAAAATTTCAGCAAAATATTTTTTTTCTTTATTTATCTGGATCTCAAAAAACCGACTACCGCTCAACGTCAGGTGGAAAGATTGATGAAAGGACTAAGAAAAATTGGCACAAAATATTTTTAGTCTTTATTTATCTGGGGCTTAAAAAAACTGCTACCACTCAACGTCAGGTGGAAATATTGATAAAAAGACTTGGAAAAATTTCAGCAAAATATTTTTTTTCTTTATTTATCTGAATCTCAAACAACCGACTACCGCTCAACGTCAGGTTATAATATTGAAAAAAGGACTAAGAAAAATGGCTACAAAATATTTTTATTCTTTATTTATCTGGGGCTTAAAAAAACTGATACCACTCAACGTCAGGTAGAAATATTGATAAAAAGACTTGTAAAAATTTGAACAACATATTTCTGTTTTATTTTTCTGGAGCTCAAGAAATAAACTACAGCTCAACGTCAGGTGAAAATATTGATAAAACGACTAAGAAATTAAAAAAAAAACTTTATTTATTTTGAGCTCAAAAAACTGCTACCACTCAACGTCCAGTGGAAATATTGATAAAAAGACTGAGAAATACTTTAACAAAATAGTTTTTCTTTATATAACTGGAGCTCAATAAACAGAGTACTGCTCAACGTCTGGTGGAAATATTGATAAAAAGACTTGGAAAAATTTCTGTAACGTTCACTAGAAGTTGCTTCATGCAATCAAAATTGAGTTCTGTATAGTAATTGTGATAAGACATAAATAATTTTTTTTTCAGTTTGTTTATAATCATTATACAGGGTGTCCCATAAGTCAACGTCCAGCCGAAAACGGGTGATGCGCCAAGTCATGACAGTTATCAGAAAAATATATAAAAAAATATATGTTATGTAACTTTCGAGTTATGAGTATTTAAAAAAAACAGGAAAAACTGACACCCTGTGATGATCTTTTAAATCCTGTGACTACAAATATTAACTTTTCATAAAACTTTTTTCTTGCACGTAAGCATGAATAACCCTTCTGTAATTTACAATTCAAAATTAAGCCATAACTACCTCAGTTTTTAATGAAATCGTGGAGTTTTGGCCAAAATTTCATTTCAGATAATTACATCACCCAACTTTAACCATCTGTATCGCAAAAAAAATGTACTACACTATCATGGCAAGTAACTTTAAAAATTGGCGCATTTATCCAGAATTCCGAAATGGTATAATACTTGCTAGAGTACTCCTTAGTTTTGGAAATAAAAAATATTTTTTCTACTAAACCGGATTTCCAATCAATTTTATTTCATGAGATAAAATGTTTGTACCCTTTAAATTATGAACTTAAAATGCCTACGCTGCGTTTTTAAGTCGCTCACAATTTACAGGTACAAGTAAATACCATTTCGACAATGCAAGTAAACAGATAGAGCCACCATCTTGTCGAAAGAGTAATAACCATGGGTGTTCAAGTAATTTGTTACTTTTAGGTGAAAGTTTGAAATAAAATTCAATCATAGGATTTCTTCAATCGTGATTTTAATTAAACTACATCTAGGATTTACAGCAAATGTTCAAACTGTTAGCCTTCAACAGTAATGCAAGCTCTACATTTCCTTAAGAAAAATCAGCATCGCATCGCATAATTATGGTTATCATAGTACTGTGCTAGAGTTGGATACATAAAATTAGGAAGTATGAGCTAAAAAAATATTGTAAACACAAGTTCTTCTTAAAAAAAATCGGTTGTCTGTAAAGTCGGTTTACTGACGATAGTTGAACGTGACAATGTCATGCCATACAGCTGTCCACGCGGACGCATCGCTCACTCAAGTAGGAGAGAGACCGATGTCGAACGCTGCCGAACGCGGAGGCCGATTGTGCCTCTTTGTCGTTCCGCGCTCTCACTTGCACTTCAAATATTAAATGGAACGCCTCAGAGCGAGGTAACGCCGCATAAGTCATTTTTATTCGTGCGTGCAGCCAGCTCCATCGAATTATAAGACGTTGTCACGTCAATAACCATGTAATAAGACCGGCGACGGGCGAAGGCAAACTTTAGATTTAAATCACGATTGAAGTAATTCTATGATTGAATTTTATTTCAAACTTTTACCTAAAACTAACAAATTACTTGAAAACCCATGGTTATTACTCTTTTGACAAGATGGTGGATCTATCTGTTTACTTGCATTGTCGACATGGTATTTACTTGTACCTGTGAATTGTGAGTCACTTAAAAACAAAGCGTAGGCATTTTAAGTTCATGATTTAAAGGGTACAAACATTTTATCTATTTAATAAAATTGATTGGAAATCCGGTTTAGTTGAAAAAACATTTTTTATTTCCAAAACTAAGGAGTACTCTAGCAAGTTTTATACCATTTTGGAATTCTGTATAAATGCGCCAATTTTTAAAGTTACTTGCCATGATAGTATAGTACATTTTTTTTGCGGTACAGACGGTTAAAGTTGGGTGATGTAATTATCTGAAATGAAACGTTGGCCAAAACTCCACGATTTCATTGAAAACTGAGGCAGTTATGGCTCAATTTTGAATTGCAATTGACAGAAGGGTTATTCATGCTTACGTTGCAGAAAAAAGTTTTATGAAAAGTTAATATTTGTAGTCACAAGACTTAAAAGATCATCACAGAGTGTCAGTTTTTCTTGTTTTTTTAAAATACTCATAACTCGAAAATTATATGACAAATATTTTTTTTTATATTTTTCTAATAACTGTCATGACTTGGCGCATCACCCGTTTTCGGCTGGACGTTGACTTATGGGACACCCTGTATAAGTATCCACCTATAATAGTAGGTTAGCTTGGTACACTTTTTTCGCGAGTTTTGTGCGAAAGCCGAGGTCCATGTAATTGTAGGTCGATGTTCGCAATCGTTGGTTTTGCGAATGTAAATAAGCAGAATAAAAGCAACCTAATTGCTCAACGAATAAAGTATATTTTTAAATGCAGTCACATTATTAGACTTTCTGTACTTTGGTAAGTGAACCGCTTTGCGTGTTTTTTATTGCTGTGTGTGTGTGATCGATGAGGTCTGGCGAACCACACCCCACCTGATGTTGAGCGGACCTCCACCCATGATCTTCAACTGTAACGTCATGACTGGTTTTGAACCCACGCCCCCCAACCGCTAGGCCGATGAGGTCTGGCGAACCACACCCCACCTGACGTAGAGCGGATACCCACCCATCATCTATTACTGTAACGTTATCACTGATTTTGAACCCGCACCCTCCAACCACTAGGCCAATGAGGTCAAGCAAACCACACCACACCTGATGTTGAGCGGACTCCCACCCATCATCCTCTACTGGAACGTCATCAACCACAACTCCATCGCTCCGCGCCGGGGTCAATGGCTCTCTCAACTCAACTCGGAGTCAATGGTTCTCTTTACTCTTCTTCAATTTGGTCCAGAACCCGCACAAACCCTACCTGATGAATAAACTCACTCGTATCATGTTAGAGAATTTCCTGGTGTCTTTTCTAAGTGCGTAAATAGCTACTCTGAAGGTTCTTTATCGGTTCAGGAATGTTGTTTTTTTTTTCACTTTATTCTTGCATTCAGAGCATGACCAATCCTTGCTTATTGAATACTAGAAAAGCGAAACAAGCAAGCAATAAGCTTAGAGGGTTAGTCAGGTAATGCAGCCACAAAAAATAAAAACATAAAATTGTAGGGTGCAAAAAGTCAACTCTCTTTGACCAGATTTGAACTCCCGCCCACCTCGTCCTCTCAGTGTGAATCCGCACGCCCTAGCCACTAGCCTATCTGACGCTTAGTAACGTTGACGAAATTAGGCAATGCATAAAAATCGTTAGCAGTGGCTGACGCACACGCACAAGCGCGGCACTATGGTTGGATTCACGTATAGAAGTAGCGCGTCACACGAGCGCCTGTGTGTGTATACTACTATTATATATTCCGTGGCGCCCGCATCAAATGAATAGAGATAGCTATATTCGGAGCAATTTTTGCCCGCGCCTCGAATTGAAGTTGCGAGCTGCGTCCGTCACCCTCTTAATATCTAAACTTAAACATTACGGTATTCTAAATCGCTCCATTGACTTATTACAATCGTACTTGACTGATAGAATCCTTAAAGTTGATGTGGGCGGTGAGAGATCTTTTGGGTCAGTTATTGACATAGGGGTGCCACAAGGTTCGATATTAGGTCCTTTCTTGTTTCTAGTGTACGTAAATGACCTTCCTTTTTTGGTTAAAAAACTATGTGAAACAGTACTATTTGCTGACGATACCTCATTAATTTTTAAAGTCGATAGATAGAAGGCTAATTACGATGACGTTAACGCATCTCTGTCGTAAATACTTAACTGGTTTAATAATCTTTTACTTAATGTTAAGAAAACTCATAAGTTTTATGAAAAAATATTTTTTGAGTGTCAGTTCTAAGTATAAAAATCATAATGCGGTTTACAGAATACATCTATTTACCAAGTTTCATCAGTACATATAGCTTTTACAGTTTTGTAAGTACCATACTTCAAGCAAATAAATTATTTCTTTTCATTTCATTTCATTTTTTTGAAAAAAAGTGACTGTGACATACGGATGGACAGACAGACAGACATGACGAATTTATAAGGGTTCCGTTTTTTACCTTTAAAAAATACAAGTGTTCATTCACCGACTACCGACATTTATGAACTTGCAACTCACTCTGGTTTTGCATAATATGAGGAAAATCTCTCTTGGTGGAAGGTTTCTTTTATTAAATCTGGGGCTATTTGCTTGTTATACTATATAAATTAGACTACTACTACTACACTACTATATAAGTTAGATTTAAAATGTAGCGTTCGTGGTAGTTTAAAAAATACCGCACAGCTTGCCATTGTTATCACCAATCCTGGATGAAAAATATGCAATGGAAACTCTGCGACGGGAATCAGCTAACATAACAATTGGGTTATATTTATTTACTGAATATCTGTCTGTGTTTTTGTCTAACGAAGCGTATTCTAGTCAACACATTGTAATGTCGTGACAAATGTCAGACCCAAGCACAGAATAAGTAATAGTTGGTATCAAATACATGAATTCACAGCTCAGGTCAGGCAACGCCATCTTTATTTTAAATTTTTCCAACTTTCCGGTCGTGTTTTGTTTTTAGACCAGCGTATAGCGGAGGCTTAATACATCTCGTTCAAACCAACTAGCAGTGGTAGTTTGCATGATAATGTGTACCTACATCATGTGTTTTTTTTTATTTTATCATTCTCTTATTTTAGAAGTTATCCCCCCCCCTGTAACTAACAATAACTCGAAAAAATATATTCAAAGAACTATTTTACGTTTGCTGTTTCCTGTCACCAGTGGCTCAATTCTAGACCAGTGACTTTTTTGTCACGGTAGATATATATCACAAGAACTGTCAAATTCACAAAAGAAACTGACAGTTCTTGTGATATATTAGATATATTAGATATTTTAGATGCCGACATCTTGTCACGATATTACTGTGATGGGGGTCAACGTGTACTTAATGGAATAAGGGTTACCTGTTCTAATATTTGAGTGATCCTATATTAAGACGGTGTCTTACACCAGACTTACCTTTGAAACGCTATTTAACCACTCAAGTAGAATCTTGTCATTATTAACCTATTGCAGTCCACTGCTGGCCATTATATTTTTGGAGTAGCAGAGCTCTTTGTGAAGGGCTCGTCCGGGGAAGTAGTACCACCATGCCAATTTCTGCTGTGAAGCAGCATCGCTGTGTTTCGGTTTGAAGGGTGTGGGTGCCGGTGAAATTACTGGCACGTGAGGCTGGACATCTGTACGCCTGAAGTTAATGGACGCAGGGCAGTGCATCGTAGCGCACGTCCTGACGTGCGTTACTTACGATGCGATGTATATCAGGTGGGCTATATGGTTGTTCTATCAGATAGTTTCATAAAAAAACATAGGTCTCTCCCAAGGCACGCCACTGAGCCCAGCCTTTCCCTCTTTCTCTCGTTCTCTTTGCTGCCCGGCTACCCTGCTCAAGTCGTCGCTCCAACTAGTCTGATGGTATCTTCCTATACTACATTTACCTAAGCGCGATCTCCACCCCAGAACTAAGTTATCCCTGTGGTTATCTGGTTTTTGGCAGACTTGACCGGCCCATCAGCCCGGTTCCTATAGGTTATTGAGGTTGTTTATAGGCCTGCACAGACACAACGATGGCGATGGCGATGAGTGAAACGCTGTCAAATATCCTTTATTTTCCAAAACGCAAAACTGAAAAATAAATTTTGATCTATGTATAGTCGCAGTATGAAAATGTTCGTCACCTTTAGAGTCGGTTTTCGCTTGCACCAGTGCCTTGATCATGAACACATTTTGACATAATTTGTGACGTTAACTTATCGGTGTATTCTGTTTCAAAAGGTAGTATTTGATCGTGATACGTTGAACAAATCAACGAACATTTTCATACCGCCACTATACAAAAGTGGAGTCGAAAAAATAATACCTAACATAAATAAAAAATAAAACATACATTTTAAAAGTGAGTTTTTTCTTATAATGATGTCCAAGAGTCATAAAAATCAGTTATACAATATTTCAAAGATTAACCCACCAACGTAGCATCTTAATTCTCCCACAAAGCCTGCCCTGAACAAAAGCTTACGTTGAAATATTGAAAGGTCTATTGTCCAGTTGATATATAGACTTCGTCGGCAATGAGTTATGATCTCTTCAGGCCAAGTAACTTGGAAATCTTTTCAATAACTTTTGCGAGAGATTTTTTGAGGAAATGAGGTTGAAAGATGAAACTTCTAACGGTTGGGCATGATATTTTTGAGATGTAGAAATGGCGTTGGAATATTTTATTTAAACTTTGCAATGTAAAGCCTTAATAATAAATATTCGGGACAATACTCACAGCACTATCTAGCCCCAAACTAGCTGCGATCTGTGTTGGCAATGGCGAAACACATTGACACGAACTTTGACAATGTGATACACTGATCGCCATCGCAGGCTGTCTAGATGTGTGCAAGGCTTAACAAAGGCATCATCTATAATATAATATACAGATTTAAGTTCGGTAGTTATATTATGATAATTAGGGAATAATAAGAGCTTTTGTTTATGTATTTATTATTGGTGGTCTCTGGTGTTGCAGGTGTCTATGGGTGACGGTGACTGCCTCCATCAGGTGGCTCGTCTGCTCGTCTACCATCTATGCCATAATAGTTATTTGTTATACAAGAGTGCAAAGCTGCTTTTTAACTGCGTGCTCAATTTTGATGACCGAGCAAGCGAAGGATTCTAAAATTTAACCACGAGCGGAGCGAGTGGTTTAAAAGTTAGAATACTAAGCGTTGGCGAAGGAATCAAAAGAGCACAAGGTGAAAAATCTTTACACTCGAGTGCAACACGTAACTTTTCATCCCACCTCAGCGAGGAAATTACTAAATTCAAAAAAGAACATGGCGCGACTAATAGTAACACACCAAGAAGGTTCAAAGTATGAGTTATTAACAAATTTAAAAAGGTTGTATGACAAATTCCGCACCATGCAGGTAGAAGTAAATAGATTGTGTATTCACAAACTTAATGAGCACGATATTCTAAATTCAAATTTACTTTATCCTCTAGCGGATAAAAACGGCTTGCAGTCAGATATTGAACAGTAAAACCCCACTTCCCGAGCTGGTGGGATGAAAAAAAAAATATATGTATTAGAAAGTGAACTTCTAAAAACTTTGAGAAAAAAAAGTAATGGATAGAATCCCACAAAATAAATGAAGTCACGGACATAGCTCGTAGTTTCGTAAGTGAGGAAACTTCTTTAATTTAATAGAATACCAGGGCTAATCTAATCGTATCAACACAAGTATACTAATAATGTGGGAATCTAATCTTTGCCTCACAAATTGGCTTCGTTGACCCTCTGACAACTAGGTCATCTGTTTTTGTACCATGCTCAAGCTGTGTACAGGCAGCATCAAAAGCAAGTGATCGTTTTGAATGGTATTTTTCAAATAAAACATAAATGTTAAATCTTCCACATAATCATAACTAATTGAACAACAACTTTTATTTAGTTTACTTGCCGAAAGAAATAATGTCAATACAAAATGTATTATACAACATCTTATTAGAACACAAATGAATGTTGTACGAGCACGTACACTCTGACCTCCTTAAAGTGTGCTTACAACGCACTTTCCGCCAATCATTGAATTCATTAATCAGTTCGTGTTTGGTCATCAATCATAATTCACGACTCACCACTATCATTTTAAATATTAATAAAAACAAATATCAGTAAATGAATTTTTGTTGTAAGTAATATACAAGGTGTATCTAAATATGTGTACTATGCGAAGGTGGGGGGTTTCAGACCACAATGGTGATCAGTTGTGGGGGGGAGAAAATTAAAAATTCCTATTTTCAGTTTCCCATACAAAAATATTTTATTTCATAATGCCTAAATAAATTGACAACCCTATCCTTGTAACCCCTTGACCCCTTGACCTACTACCTCTGTAGGTCTACTACTACTACCTACTACCTCTGTAGCTGAGTTTAGGGTTGTCACTTTGTATAAAGTCAGCTGTTCATGTTGAAACTTCGTTGCAGTTTTTTTCAGAGATACCAATCGAAGTTCGAAAAGACGTAGAACAAAAGTTGTTCCCCGGGGGGTGGAAATTCACCCCTCTTCGGGATAGTACACATATTTTGATACACGTTGTATAGTAGTATAGTATGTAAATGATTAAGTGCGTTGTAAGCACACTTTAAGGAGGTCAGAGTGTACGTGCTCGTACAAATGTAAATTGATCAATTCAATTGTGATTTCCATTTACCTCCTATATAGAGAAATATCCATACAAAATATCTATCAAACAAATAAAGTTAAAAATTTTCTTTTGAAAAATGCAACCATTCCATCATAATTTTTTTATGACGTTGTCACGTTAAACTATCGTCAGTAAACCGACTTTACAGACAACCTATTTTTTTACAAGTGGGGAGACTAAGGTTCTATACATTTCTCAATCATCAAATAACACGGAGCTGGTCAGTTTATATTTTAAAATACAATATTGAAACACCTTTTTCATCTTGTCGCGTCTTCTCGAAGCATTCAGACAAAAGGATTTTACGTGCGCCTCAAAGAGGCTCTTATCGAGAGGCGTTTTTCAGTAGAAAAATTTATGTGCACCAGTACTCTCAAAACGGTGAAGGAAAACATCGTGAGGAAACCGGCGTGTTGTAGAACCTAAAAAAGTTCGAGCAACACGTGTCAGGGGTCACGCAAAAAGGGCCCACCAGCGGCCTACTTGCGGAAAAAACCTGCCCGCACATCAAGTGCGCATGATAAAACTTGAGGCTCTTATCATGTTTTTGAACATATTTGGCTCTGCATGCCGTTTTCCTCACGAAGTTTTCCTCCACCGCAGTCAGTAACTGCTTCTTCTCTTCTTATCGTGTCACCGATTCTTTCGAACCAAGTGTGGTGAAAGGATTTTAAGTGCGCCTCAAAGAGGCTCCTTTCGTGCACTTGACACAAATTTTCAAACTTTTTTAGGTTCTACGATATGCTGGTTTCCTCACAATGTTTCCTTCACCGTTTGAGAGCACTGGCATAGTGTACATAATTTTTTGGGCAGAAAAACTCAATGGTACACAACTGGATTTGAGCCCACGACCTTAGGATCGGAAGGCGGGGCCGCTACCACTATGCCACCGGGCGTTCTCGAATTGGTAGACATTTAAACAGAAAATTGGTAGACGAAATTGCATTGGGACTTGCTGCTGATGCCGACTGTAAGGTCACGTAGGCTTGACGAACTCCGTGTTTTAGCTGCTGTCTCAATTAGCGATGGCGTTTTGAAGACGGAAAGTGGGTCGAGAAATAAAACAGCGAGACGGAACAGTTTTAAAAAGAAACTGAAATAAAATTTACCATTCTTAGATTTTGACTCGGATGAAATTCTTGTAGATAACTATAAAGGGACTTACAGTTTAAGATTGAACGATCTCCATATAGTATTTATTTGACTGGGATAGTACTGGAGGAGTGATTTTTTTTGTCCAAAAAAATCGTGGTACTCCGGGAAGATTGACATAGTGAAAACTTGAAAAACGAATTACCCCTCTATCAAACTCCCAAACTTGTGCAAAATAGTTTTGATGCCATTTTAAGATTTCCTTATTGAAAAAGCCATAAATTTCATACAAATGTATGAGACCCAAAATGATTTTTTCTAATTTATTTATTTATTTAATTTTATTTATTAAACAAAATCCATAGCCCTTAAAAGTAGTACTTAAGTTATACCTATATATCCTTAATGCTAATCCTACTTCTAATTTAATAATTAGTATTAAACGAGCGGAGCCGTGGGATAAATCGAAAGCTAGGTGAGTCTAGAAGCCAGTTCTATGCGACCAAGCCTTGAAAAACCGGCAACAACAGTTTAGTTCCTAACATTTTTTATGTGATCCTTTACAAAACAAATGTAAAAATATCAGAGCAATTCCAGTGTGGTCCAGTGCCATTTCAACGTAGTAAGACGTAAGCAAAAAATAGCATAAAGCCACACCTTTAATATAAGAACAAACCTTCGATGGAAATCTGCCTTACTAAGCGTAAATTTATTAGGTTGTCAAAACCAGTCGATTCCGGGAAAACCGTACATTATCATAGTTTTATTAGTATCTGGTTGCGTCAGCCATAGATAAAGCAAACGAACCATAAATTGTAATGGCTCCTATCCTATTTATCAGGGTGAATTGTTATTGAATCCTACTTGGGGTGTGGGGCGAGCAGACGGGCGATTTAATGTCGATTACAATAATTATTGACGATCACACACACACATCACAAATCACACGTCTTTCGCATGCTGGACAACTTGTCGCATACTGGAATATTTGTGGGCTAAAAAACTTAACGGAGTGGTGCCCTGACACAGTGAGTATATTGTATTCTCAGCATGTATTTACAAGAAAAATGTATTTAAGTGTTATTATTATCAGATCAGCAGCTATCTGGTGTCCATAGTACAAGCGCTACTTAATTTTGGGCTGGATAGTGTTGTGTACATTGTCCAACATAACATTTAGTATTTTATTGTTTGCAAACTGAAATGAGCTTTTTTTCAACAATTAGTTTTATAAAACCTGCTAGAAGCTAGATGATTTCAACAATCTTATACACCAAACTACCTATAGAGGATAGGTTTGTAGCCTTTAGACTATTTGTATTTATTTTTACACTGCAGTGACACAATTTTTGGCGAAGTATTGAAGTATTTATTTGCTACAAAATAAAGGTTTTAAAACAGTGAACAGTAAAATAAACAGTTTTTTTTATATAGCTTGGTATTTATTGATTTTTTATACCTTGCATATTTTGTGACAGCGATTTGACTAAAAATATCGCTCACTGTTTAGCGTTGGATTAAAATAAAATCGCTCGTCTACCCACCCCATAGATAATCCAAAACGAATCGTCAGCCGCGTCCAGGGTACCACAACTGTACCATAAAGTGTTAGTAATTCGATACAGACAATGTTTTTATCTTGAAATATAGTACGGAACACAGGAAGCGTTGTGCTACTTATCGATTCTGTAGGGTTTTAGCTGTGTGAGATTATTTTGTAATATTGAAGGCAAAATCTTTAGGATGAGAGCTACGGGTCTCAAAAATTGGGTATATCTCAGTTAATATCAGGGTAGGGAATACTCTGTAGACGTAAGTTTTTTGTTTTAGTTTAGTCACATAGAAATGGCACTTCTCACTCAGCTTTTAAAGCCTTGCGTCTATTCGATCTGTAAAAATCCTTGTCTGTAGGCCTTCCACAAGCTCTGTTTGGCTCTATCTCTGGCTCTGGTTTCAAATCAGGGTTTGATGATGGCAGACTAGAGTACTTGAGGGGACCTTCTGAAAATCGTAGGGGTGACTGGTGTGGTTGTAAGTTTTTCAATAAATATTTTACATCAAAATCAGTTTTGCAGTTTGGCCATAAAGTCGGTTTCTCAAGTTTTTTAAACTTCACTTGTTATTTGAAAAGCTGTTTTTATTTGTAGTTCCCGGAGATATTACAGGCACATAAAAGCCTAAAAGTTGATCAGTTGATGATCGCAGAGCAGCGTAAGGCACGTCCCTAACGTGCGTGACCTGCGATAATAGCAACGGGATTTGGTAAAAAAATATTTTAATAAAAATACAATTAATTTCAATTTTCAAGCTGAAATTTGCTATTTATAATAATAGGTGTAGCTTTAAATTATGCAATACAAGGCAATAATATTACCCCAAATAAAATTCAACACTAAAAAAATAACTACCTCTAATAAGCACTTTCTAAATCTAGTACGCGTATTAATATTTGACACCCTACATCAATGGCAGCTTTTACACCCCAACACACCCCATGCCAGAGGGGTAAACTAACTCAAAGCGACAAGTATAAGGGTAGCTCGATCATCCAAAGATTTTACTGCATATTGTATCAAACATCACCACTTTCACCAGACCCTTCATTTTAAGATGCTATTCGCCATAAAATCGAAGCACATGGTTCTAAATAGTTTGGTTTTCCTACCCCTGTAAGATGCCCCGAATCGTATTACTTATCAAAATGAGTAAGACTCACGAATGTAGATTTTTGTCGAATATGTTTAGCTGCCAATATTCGGGTGGAACGAAATTGTATTTTGATATTTTTATTCATACATCGTTTTTGGAGATATTTTTGAATAAATAGGTGAAATAGATTTATTGAAAAAATATTTTGGCTAGAATTTGCTCAGTCTGCAGATCCACTGAGCAGTCAGATCTGCTCAGTTTTTAACTATGAATTTCGCAATATAGGAACCTAACATTAAGGGTGAGAAATTTACGAGTAGCTTTTGGTGTTACGTCTGGTATTTTTTTTTTTTGAGCGAATACTTCTCTCCGTGGGCTTGAGAATTATTGTGGTAGGAAAATAACAATGAACTCGTGACATTGTCAGGTAAACGACACCTTCGGCAAAGATCGAAAAACTTCGGCAAAAGTCGGGGATCAAAGGGGGTCAAAATACACGCGTGGTTGCTTAAGTTTTTATTTAAACTGATTTTACTATTTTATTAATTCTTACATTCTTGTATACAAGGTGTATCTAAATATGTGTACTATGCGAAGGTGGGGGGTTTCAGACCACAATGGTGATCAGTTGTGGAGGGGAGATAATTAAAAATTCCTATTTTCAGTTTCCCATACAAAAATATTTAATTTCATAATGCCTAAATAAATTGACAACCCTATCCTTGTAACCCCTTGACCCCTTGACCTACTACCTCTGTAGGTCTACTACTACTACCTACTACCTCTGTAGCTGAGTTTAGGGTTGTCACTTTGTATAAAGTCAGCTGTTAATGTTGAAACTTCGTTGCAGTTTTTTTCAGAGATACCAATCGAAGTTCGAAAAGTCGTTGAACAAAAGTTGTTCCCCGGGGGGTGGAAATTCACCCCCCTTCAGGATAGTACACATATTTTGATACACGTTGTATACATATTTAATAGTTTGTACGTAGTTCATAATACAAGCTTGGTTCAAACACTCACACTTACCATGATGAACCTATCAACTTGTCACTTAACTACAGAGGTGAGCTTTGTGCGTCGCAAAACGGACTAAACATACTATGTTGGTTGCAACCAACGACGCTGGTCTTCCGTCAGAGTCGGTCTGGCGATGTCACGGACTGCCACTACACATAGTCTAAGATCCCTAGAAGAAGGACCTTCACCGAGCTGTTTATTTAATGAAACGTATTTTATATTTAATTAAACATGCCAATAAATATATTCTATATGGGTTGCCTATCAAATTTCAGTCCAGGATAATTATGATTTATTAATAATTTAAAAAAAAAAAAAAAACTTTCCACTGGTTTGTTTATTAAACAAATTCTATACCAATCGAAACTATAGACCCCAGTATTTTTATTCAATAAACATACCGGTGCAAAATGCTA
The DNA here is from genome assembly GCA_939531255.2 of Thera britannica. Taxonomy (NCBI): domain Eukaryota; kingdom Metazoa; phylum Arthropoda; class Insecta; order Lepidoptera; family Geometridae; genus Thera; species Thera britannica. Next base: position 3,320,588 of record OW618045.2, read on the forward strand.
GTATCGATTTTCCTGTTTATACCTGGCTACCCGAGAGTTGTGACCGGAAAAAAATAGGCAACCTAACGTTTGCATATTCTATGGGGTCTATACTTTCGATTGGTATAGAATTTGTCTAATAAACAAACCTGTGGAAAGTTAAAAAAACATTTTTTTTTTTTAATTATTAATTAATCATATCCTGGACTGAAATTTGATAGGCAACCCATATAGAATATATTTATTGGCATGTTTAATTAAATATAAAATATGTTTCATTAAATAACCAGCTCGGTGAAGGTCCTTCTTCTAGGGATCCAATTTTGACGTGAGAACGTCTTATAATTCGATGGAGCCGGCTGCACGCACAAAAATACATGACTCATGCGGCGTTAACTCGCTCTGAGGCGTTTCACTTAAGGCATGAAGTGCAAGCGCGAGCGCGGAACGAGCGACAAAGAGGCACAATCGGCCTCCGCGTTTGGCAGCGTTCTGTCTCTCTCTTACTTGAGTGAGCGATGCGTCCGCGTGGACAGCTGTATGACGTTGTCACGTTCAACTTCAGTAAACCGACTTTACAGACAACTGATTTTGTTTTTTTCCCCAATATTAATTTCAAGCAAAATTCTCAGGGCACCATATGCTAACAAATCCAATACTTACCTCTAATCGATTTTCACCAGAACAGAGCTCGGTATAAGGTCGATCAATCCGGCGGAATAGGTAACATGTGCTGTATTTTACTGCCGCAAATCGTCTCGCTACACACATTATGTCCTATGGCTTATGGATTTACGAATAATATCTGAGGATAAGTTTTTTTATGCGAACAAAATATATGGGGAGGGATAGATCATTCTGATCTTGTGCCACCTTTGTCGATTGCTTTGAGAGCACTGGTGGCTTTGTGGTAGCGGCCGCGTCTTCTAATCATAATGTTGGAAACATTAAATTTATTTAGTTTAATCTGTGATGTAATATGGGTTCATTCACCCCATCTCTCTCTCAATAAACGTCAACCAGTGCACACGTCTTCGTTTTAATTTATACTAGTGGCCGCCTGCGGCTTCGCTCGCCCGTTCCCGTAACACCCCGTTCCCGTTGCTTTTTTGGGATAAAAAGTATTCTATGTCCTTCTCCCGGTTCTAAGCTACCTCCCCACTAATTTTCTGCCCAATCGGTTCCGCCGTTCTTGAGTTATAAATAGTGTAACTAACACGACTTTCTTTTATAAATATAGATTTTATAAATTCACCCACTGCTGGGCAAAGGTCTCCCCCATATCCTTATAATGATATATGTGGGACGATATAAGTTATAAAAAAAAAAAAAAACCACCCAGTCGACCAAACAGAAGGACTTTGCTTTTTCCAATAATGTCGATCAAAAATGTCCTGTGGATTAGGTTGACTAAGCTGTCAGGATGGTATAAGTAAACTAAAATTCCATCCCAGGTACTATAGCGTTCTGCAAGTGCGCTTGTGTTACCAGAACCCCTGACGCTATACATATAAATCATCTACAATAGATGCAAAAGCCTGCTTGCTTTTTGAGTAGGTACAAACTTCAGTAGCCAGCCCATTCTCCTCGTAAATATAACAGAATTACAACAGGCTATGGAAAGCGCAAATTGGTATTTATAGCGTGAACCGGAATAGGTGGGAATTGTACGAAATAATAGCACGTAGAGAAGGGAAATAACGTACGGCGCATTGATAGAGTTGCCAAAAATAGTTATTTTAAAACGTGCTCTGTAAGTATATTTTATTTACAACAGAATATACATTATTTACAAAAACTATTACTAAACAACATGAAATACCTAATTAAAAATAAAAAATAAAAATTACATTTTATAAGAAACTAGAAAATTTGTAAGTAAGTTATTGCATAAAAGTTAAAGAAATGACCACTTATGGCTTTGGTTTTTGACAAAAAAGGTAGGTATATTTTACATACATACATACATAAAATCACGCCTTATTCCCATGGGGGTAGGCAGAGATCACGGATTTCCACTTGCTACGATCCTGACACACTTCTTTCGCTTCATTCACTCTCATAACATTAGTACCTATATTTTATTTTATTTTAATCTACCTACAATGTATGAAATTTAATAACTGTTGTTTATGTTTTATCTTCAGGTTCGAGAGGTGCGTCGTCTACGTAATTAGGTATAGTCATTGGACAAACTTTTTACTTTGAAACCTGTGCCGAGCAAAATATTTTCGATGCTCTACGCGCCGTAACGTAAAATAAAATTTGAATATGAACATTATTTATCACCGGCAACGAGGTACAATGCTATGTAAATCCTCATTTGGAATTTTCTAAGTAGCTCGGATGTTTAATTGTTATTCCGATGGATTTAATATGTGATGTTTACATTTAAAGTAAAGAACTATTACTACTATTATAGCCTATAACATAAATGGCGACCACGAACCGGAAGACGAAATGTAGGGTGCCCACCCAACAGATGGACCGATGACATTGTTAAGATCGCGGGAAGTCGGTGCGGAGCTCAGAATCGTTCTACCTGGAAATGTGTAGGGCCTATGTCCAATAGTGGACTTCTTCAGGATGATGATGATGATGATAAAATAAATAATATCAGTCTATTAATAAATTTTGAAAATCGCCGTAGACGGTTTTTTTTATTTATTTATAATTTTAACTTCTATATTACTTTATTTTGTAAAAAATAGCTAAGGCTTGTGCTGATGCTATCACGAGTGCGTCACTGAATCTATAAAACCTAGATTGATGTTTGTTTTAATGACACATTAATAAAAGCCCCGAAACATTAAACTAATTTTATCAATTCATTATCTTAGCGAGACAGAATATTTTTACTCTCTTGTCTTGATTTAACAAAAGAAGTGGATTGTCGTTTTTTGTTTGAAAAATATTTTCAAAGTACAATGCCTTGTTATGATAACACTGAGTTAAATGTGCTCTAGACGAAAAAAAACTGATAAAATCTTATAGAAAACTATAAAAAAACAGTGTCCTTAAGCAAACACCGGTATTCTAGGATTTATAGTCTGGTAGCGGTGAAAAAATCGTGAGATGATCACCAGCATTTAGTCTATTCTAGAAAAAAAGTCTATTGGATTGTCCTCAATATTTTTTTTATTTATTTTATCAAATTCTCAATGGTTTGAATCCTTTTATGCACCAATGTATTTTTCCTATCGAATCCTAAGTGCTTTTAAACGGTGAAGAAAAACATTGCGACGACTCCAATTAGTATTCTATTATCGTCGATGGGCGTATAACCCTTATAATAGAAAAACAACTAAAATTGTATCACTACTTGTTATTTTTATCACGCGCCGCACAAATCAGAAAAGCAAGGCTTATTTTCCGAACTAATGAACCCTAACTTGAAATAAAAAAACTGTCTTTTTCTTAGGCAATTAGTTAAGCTCAGAAGATAAGGATTATAATAATGAAAAGTGCTGAAAACGGCTGAAAGGGACTAAGATAGCTCGTGCTTGATAACAAGGCTTTACTTCTTATCTTGTTTATTTTTAACTAGTTGATCCCGTGACGTCGTTCGTGTTTTGATCGCGTGCTTTTTATAACGCTTTTATTAGCTTCACCTGTATGTATGTTTGTAAGCTTGTAAGCTTGTAAGTTTGTATGTAACCGACCCCTTTGAGCTCGATTTTGTCCTACTTTGAACGATCAGATTTGATTCAAACTTTGCACACTTGTCAAAGGTCGATGACAATGCAATAATATGAAAAAAAAATAAAAAAAACAAGAAAATAAAAAACCTACTTTGAACGATCAGATTTGATTCAAACTTTGCACGCACCTGTCAAAGGTCGATGACAATGCAATAATATGAAAAAAAAAAAAATGAAAAAAAAAAAACGAAAAAGTGAAAAATAAATTATAGTTTAAAAAACTAAATAAAACTTACAGTTTTATTTTTTGTACAATAATATAAATTTTTCAATTGATTTTTACAGTTTTATTTTTAACTTTTTAGTTCAATTAGTTATAAAAGCGTTTTTTTTTAGTTTTTTAAACTATCATTTATTTGAAACTAAACGCTGAGTATGTATAGATAGATATTATTATACAGATATATAGATAACTCTTTATTGTTCGCCACACAAAAATACAGCACAGGACATAAAATTAAACAATTAAGTAAAACAACGAGTGACCTTATTGCCGAGAGCGATCTCTTCCAGGCAACCTTGAGTATCTTCAAAACCAATAGTTGTTGAATCTATTACACGGGTATTAATAGCGTATTCTTATTTTATTAGCTTATTTTAATAGATGCGGTCGGCGAATGTAACACAGCCGAAACGTTAAAAAAATGGTTAAAAAAATATTATTTTTTTGTATAAAAATTAATGATTTTTTTATGAACTAGCTTTATCAAATCATTGCCTCGTACTCATGTACGTCAGAAATGTGCCCTACGATGCACTGACCTGCGTCCATCAACTTTTAGCATACAAAATGTTCCGTCTCACGTGCCAGTAATTTCACCGGCACCCCACACCCTTCAACCCGAAACTCAGCAATGCTGATTCACGGCAGAAATAAGCACTCGAATTAAATCTATATACCTAAGTATTGCAGTAACAAACAGACCAACTGCTTAACTTTTTATTGAGGTAAATTCAATTATCAGAAGTCTCATTACTTCATTGAGGCCGCTGACCCAAACTTTAAGTTTTCATAAAGACCTTATTTTAGAAAATTTTGTAAAACTTTGTCTTTAGAAAAATATTTAAGTATGATAAAGATAAGATTAAATAGCCTTAAGAATTTAATCCCCAGACATGGTAAAACCTAGGCTTACTACTTTAATCCATGTTCTATAAAGCCTAGAAAGTTTTTTGTTTATAAGCAAATACATCTTTTTGGACAAGGAAAAGTTTCGCCAAGAGGAATTGATTGTAAAATATTAAAATGAAAAAAGTTGCTTACCCAATTTTGGTATTTTCAAGTCCAGTAGGCCTACCACAAGCTCTGTCTGGCTCTGGCTCTGGCTCTGATTTTGAGTCGGTGTAAGTACTCTCGAAATCAATCCTACCGAAACGTCACACACACAGTGTAAATACATAGGTGAGCACTCACCCAGACTCAAAACCAAACACAGAGCCAGACAGAGCTTGTGGTTGGCCTACAGGTTGAAACGCTGGCTAATCGAGCAGATTTTCTACACTTTCAATGAAAACCAGGGAGGACTACATTTTTTTTTTATTTGATCGGAAAGTAATCGATTTTAGTGATATAATTTAATTTGCGAGACACAAATATAATTTGCGAGCATGACTTGTTTTTCAACCTCCTAAAATCTATTTCCTATATTCGATTACAGGAACCCTGTATTGTAATTTGATTTATTCAATTTATCAGTCGACATGTTTGGATTTAATAATATAACGCCCCCATGACTTATGATTGTGTTTCAATAAAATATGGCGACATATTCTGCGTAGGTGTCAAATTTATTAACATAAGTCAATAAATAAAACCGTAAACACCTGCGTATGTGAAATCACATTTTTAACTGACTTTAGATAAAATAGGAGGAAGTTCTCAATTCGGTTGTATTTTATTAAATGGCTTTTATCGCATAACTTCGTCACTTGAGATTTTTTTTATGAAAGTTTTTATTAAAAATCAAGTCAGCAGTCGGTTTCTCTAGTTGTATAAACTTCGCTGGTTTTCCGATGGTGTTTATAGAAAAAATTCAAGAATAATTTGGCAAGCGTTTGAGTTAAGTTTGTGCATTGAAATGTCTCGTGATCAATAAATCGTAATCATCGATTTGTAAAAAATGCTAAACAATTAAAGACCGTCGGTAATTCTAAACTATCAGGTTCAGAAAGCTTTCCAGAAACATCAGCCTAAGGTTTTAAGATCGTAGAAATACAGTAAGTCGAGATGACATAGAATCGTTCTTATTGAAAATGTAAAGGGCCCTAAATTCCTAGATTTTCCATAATATTTTTATTTATATTTCCAGCAATCTTCAGATTGATGGTAAAACAAGTATTAAATAAATACAATTATACTAGCCTCTCAGCTTAGTTGGTAGTAGTTCGGCTTTCATAACCGTAGTTTGTGCGATTGATCCCCCAAATATGCGTGTGGTGAACTCAGATGTTTGTTCTCTTTGGGTGATATATTGTATTTTAAGTATGTATTTACAAAAATTATGTGCATAAATTTAAGCTGTTCCCGTGACTTTGTTCACTCGGAATAGTGTAGCATTTTTAAATTGCAGCCCTGTTTCTCATTAATAGCACATGTCCTTTCTCAGGCCCTAGACTATTTGTGTACCAAATTAAATATCAGCCTTCTGGTTCCCATAGTACAAGCTCCGCTTAATTTCGGACTAGATAGTGTTGTGTGGATCGTCTACAATATTTGTCCACAATTGACGTTTAAAAGCACCTTTACGTAATAATTATCGCTAACACCCTAGCTTATTACCATGCCGTAATTACATGGTAATTTGTAAACAGCAATTTGTTACAAAAATACTGTTTCCTTGTGTCGCCATACGTGCTAAACGTTTTTGCCCTCATAAATAAAAGGGGTAATTATGCAGGGGTGAAATTGTTTCTTTTTAAATACGTTATTCCTTTTTAACGTGTACGTTTTGTTGACGATAAATGGTGTTTCCGTTGCGAGTTATTATGGTCGCTTTTCGTCTGTTCTTTGAATTTATGGTTGTGTTAAAATTGTGCTAAATAATTTTACCCATTTTATTAGATCTAAAGATCAGAGGGGATGTATACGAGCATAATACGCGTGGGGATTACAGTCTGTTTTATTTATTATTTTTTTATTTGGAAGGTTATTCTTACGTCCAGATTGTCCCAAACAAATTTCATTAAAATCGGTTTAGCCGTTTGGCAATGAAGTCGGTTTCACTAGTTTTTTAAACTTATAATTATTTATTCATACTATTTTTGAGAATCTTTAAAAAACAGGCCTTTGCATCTATTATAGATGATTTATATTACGTCAGGGGCAACTGGTCATGCCCCTATTTACGGGACGCTTTAGTGCCTGGGACAGGATTTTAGATGGAAACCTTACTATTTTTGGATGAGTATTTATCCTTACTTATTATTTACCGTTATTCGTAATGTTTCTTAAGAAAATATGTATTCTTTAGAGTACAATAATCAATAATAATTTTATTTTTTTATCACTTTCCTTTGAACCCACTTTTCTTCATTGTTTTTTAGGGTTCCGTAGCCAAATGGCAAAAACGGAACCCTTATAGATTCGTCATGTCTGTCTGTCTGTCCGTCTGTATGTCACAGCCATTTTTCTCCGAAACCGTAAGAGCTAGACTGATGAAACTTGGCGAGTAGATGTATTCTGTGAACCGCATTAAGATTTTAACATAAAAATATAAAAAAAACTATAAATTTTGGGGGTCCCTATACTTAAAACTGAAACTCAAAAAAATTTTTTTCATCAAACCCATACGTGTGAGGTATCTATGAATAGGTCTTTAAAAATAATGTTGAGGTTTTTAGTATTGTTTTTTTCTAAACTGAATAGTTTGCGCGAGAGACACTTCCGAAGTGGAAAAAAGTTGGTCCCCCCCCTCTAACTTCTTAAATAAGTGACTAATAAAGCTAAAAAATATATATGTTGTACATTACTATGGAAACTTCCAACGATATTTGGTTTGAACGAGATCTAGTCAGTAGTTTTTTTTTATACGTCATAAATCGTAAACTGCAATTTACCTTTCGACGAACTACTAGAACTTCTAGAACTCTATGTTACATTACTTACTGCTACGGAACCCTTCATGGGCGAGTCCAACTCGCACTTGGCCGCTTTTATTTGTACTTTAATTAAAACAAACAAAACATGGATATTTCCTTAGAAAAAGTTGTTTGTCTATTGAGTATCTTAATATCTTAAACTTTTCGAGATGATTCTTGCTACATTCTGTATATCACTGTGCTTATTTCGACATCAGTTATTATCGTCATAGACAAACTAAGGGCAGATTTTTAGGGTTCCGTAGCCAAATGGCAAAAATGGAACCCTTATAGATTCGTCATGTCTGTCTGTCTGTCTGTCTGTCTGTCTGTCTGTCCGTCCGTATGTCACAGCCATTTTTCTCCGAAACCGTAAGAGTTAGACTGATGAAACTTGGTGAGTGGATGTATTCTGTAAACCGCATTAAGGTTTTTACACAAAAATAGAAAAAAAACTATAAATTTTGGGGGTCCGCATACTTGAAACTGAAACTCAAAAATCTTTTTTTCATCGAACCCATACGTGTGGGGTATTTATGAATATGTCTTTAAAAATGATGTTGAGGTTTCTAATATAGTTTTTTCTAAACTGAATAGTTTGCGCGAGAGACACTTCCAAAGTGGAAAAAAGTTGGTCCCCCCTCCTCTAACTTCTAAAATAAGAGAATGATAAAACTAAAAAAAATATATGTTGTACATTACTATGCAAACTTTCAACGATATTTGGTTTGAACGAGATCTAGTCAGTAGTTTTTTTTTATACGTCATAAATCGTAAACCGCAATTTACCTTTCGACGAACTACAAGAACCTTTATATTATGTTACTTGATGCTGCGGAACCCTTCATGGGCGAGTCTGACTCGCACTTGGCTGCTTTTTTATATACGGAATCACGCTATTGGCTGACTAAAAAATAAGAGTGTTTTTGACAAGCATATACAAGAGATTATTACCTGACGGATAAATTAGAAAACTTCGCCCTAAATGAAACATTTTTCATTTGTACTTATTTTTTCACATGGTATAGGCAAAACGTGGAAAGAAAGGAGACTTTTGCTGGAGGCTTATACCCGTCGAGGGGTCCTTAGTTAGTTTTTATAAAAATATAAATATAGGTTATGTAAAATGAGCATGTTAATTAGGCAAAAATATGGGCATTTATTTTTATTTTAGTTATTTATTTTATAGGCAAAACGTTTGACCGCAATCTCACCTGATGTTAAGTGATGATGCTAGCTGCCCACGTAGTCCTGGAATGCGAGGGTGTAGCAACTCAACGACGTGAAATCCTGGACCACCCCAGGTCACTCCTCCAAGCCTGTGAAGCCCCCAGGAAGCTTCTGCGCTTCTGGGAGGAGTTAGGCTGTCTACAAATATAGCCAGCGTTTCCTGACGCAAAACGGACCGACTTTTGAGTCCAATTGCGGAAACAGGAGTCCGAAACACATACACATACACATACAAGTGATGATCTTTCGACGGTGTAGAATGCTTACCTCATATTATATTTCCGACTTATCCCCCTTAATTATTGCAAGAAGCTTAAGCAAATCTATTTCGGTAGCCATAAGAGCTCATCAATCATAATGATTGATTGAAAAAAAGACGGATGTGAGTTTTCTTTTAATTTTTCACGGGTCGGATGTGCGGTGGTAATTAATATTTTAATGTTTTGTGAAGAATATTTAATTTTCAGTGGAAAGAAAACCAGACTCTGATTTGACTGAATAGAAAAAAAAAACCATTCTGTGTACCATACAATGAGGAAAGATTTTATTTTGAACTTTTGTTTTTTTTTATGTTTCTGTTACTCAAAAACTATTGAACCGGTTTCAAAAAATCTTATACCATTAGAAAGCTATAATATCCTTCTGTAACAAAGAATATTATTATATTTTTTACTAGTGCTGAGGAAAGTCACTTCTATATCTATACTAATATTATAAAGATGAAAGATTTTTGTGTGTATTTGTAACGAGTAACCTAAAAAACTATAAGGCCGATTTCAAAAATTATTTCACCATTGGAAAGCTATACATTCACTCTGGTTAACACATGTTTTATTTATGTGTTTAAAAAATAGATGTCCATCCGTGCGAAGCCGGGAGAGGCCGCTAGTATATTATAAAATTATGATTCAAAGCTGTTGAAATACAATTGATCCAACATAAAATATGAGTATGTTTATGAGTATTTGTAATATATGAGTATGTATTTTGAATATCTGTGCGATGCGACTGTCGTAAGCACGCGTTCCTCATTTATCAAAATATCTGTAGGCCTACCATGGGCTCTGTCTGGCTCTGTCTCTAGTTATGGTTTTAAGTCTGTTTGAGTGTTGACTAAATAAATCCTACGTCAAAAAGTCACACACACAGTATGCATACATACACACATATTGCACTGGTGAGCACTCACACAGACTCAAAACCAGAGCTTGAGACAGAGCCAGATAGAGCTCATGGTAGGCCTACCGAGACGGTGATAAACTACGGCAAAGGATTTTAATTTGACATGTTTATGGATTACGGATTTTAAGTTTTGAATTCTTGAATGTTAACGATGTGGTTTGAATTGAAAGTGACGCTAGCGTTGTTTACACGTTTTCGATTTGTTGGCGAGCTTGCAAATTGTCTAGGATGTACCTAGAGTCTTCTTCTTATTGTGTCGCTGATTCTTTTGAACCAAGTGTGGTGAAAGGATTTTAAGTGCGCCTCAAAGAGGCTCCTTTCGTTCACTGCTACTCAGTTTTTAACTTTTGCAGTGTCAACGTTTTCATTTATTTTAGAACCCTTGTTTTTTGTTCCGAATAAACACATTTTGATTTAGATTTTTTGATTTGACTGAATACATATTTTCTAACTTTTTTTTGTTATACATATGCCGGTTTCCTCTATCTTTTTACAATAGTTTACCATCAAGATTGTTCTGAGGGACGTTCCACTTGTCATACAATAGTTTCCAACATCTGCAATTTCAAGCTAAATTCTGCAGAACTTGCTAAATATTTTTATCCTAAATTCTATGAAGGCGATGGCAGCCTAACTAAATATTTACAAACCTTTGTCACATTATAAAATGATCATAAACCAGTAATTAAACTTTATAATGCAGTATAATTTACTAAAAACTGGGCGTGACGTATGAAAAAACTATATCCATGCCTTCTGAGCCGTAAGTCGTGGGTTGTATCCCCACCGAGAACAAATATTTGTGTGGTGAACACAAATGTTTGTTCTCTGTCTGGGTGTTATATTGTATTCTAAATATGTATTTATAAAAAGAAGTATTATATCAGCTATCTGGTTCCCATAGTACAAGCTCTGCTTAGTTTGGGGCTGGATGGTGTTGTGTGGATTGTCTATAATATATATTTATTTATTTATTAGCACGATGGGTTGACGACATTGTCAGCGTCGGGGGCCGCAGTTGGATGACGGTAGCCCAAGATCGTGGTGAATAACAAGAGCAAAAAAAGGGATACCCAGCAGTAACTTAAGTCGGGCTGTGGATGATGATGATAATGAGGTTTGCATGAATTATGATAAATGTATGTTTGTTTGCAGTTGGATGACGGTGTGAAGAAGATTTTGCCCAAGATCGTGGTGAATAGCAAGAGCAAAGAGAGGCATATGCCCAGCAGTGGGTTAAGTCGGGCTGCGGATGATGATGATAATGTTTGCATGAATTATGATAAATGTTTGTTTGTTTGTTCGAGCAAGTCACTAATGGTTGTTCTCATTTGACTGATGTTTTTCTTATAAACAACTTAGTTGACAAACATTATGCTTAATGCCCACCTGATCGGAAGCGTCAACCGACTTAAGAATACCTGCAATACCAGAAGTATCACAAGCGCGTTGCTGACTCTTTAAAACTTTAAAGCTTTTTTTGATGATCCTCATGCTCTCCTTAACAGAAAAAAAATGTTTAAATTCAAGAACAATTTATATCCGAGATAGATTATTACAAACACAAACCACCATTTGAATTTAAATTTGTGCATTTAAAAAGCTGTCTTTCTGTATACTATAAGAGAGATATATTAATTCTGTGCTTCCAAAAGTAGGTTGCTAACTTGTTTGGTTTGTTTAGGCCTTGCCTTTAATTGGGACCTTCGGACAAAGGTTTAAATAGTTCTAAGCTCATTGACTCGTGTCGGATAACTGTGTAAAGTCTACATTTTCTAGCATCTCCATTTCTGCTATACATGTCCCTCAAACCCAAATAAATTTTTAAAAAATCGGTTATCTGTAAAGTCAGTTTACTGACAATAGTTGAACGTGACAACGTCATACAGCTGTCCATGCGGACGCATCGCTCACTCAAGTAGGAGAGAGACAGATGTCAAACGCTGCCGAACACGGAGGCCGATTGTGCCTCTTTGTCGCTCGTTCCGCGCTCTCGCTTGCACTTCAAGCCTTAAATGGAACGCCTCAGAGTGAAGTAACGCCGCATGTCTCATATTTTTTCGTGCGTGCAGCCAGCTCCATCGAGTTATAAGACGTGGTCACGTCAAAAGAAATAAAAGTAATCTTAAAATAAATAAAAAAATCGAATCAAACCCCCTATATAAATTTATACAAATAACAATACCTCTCAACAGCCTCTCATACAAATTTCCAGGAAGAACGATTCTGAGCCATTTCCATCCACCGACTTTCCGTTATCTTAACAATGTCGTCGGTCCATCTGATGGGTGTGACTTATTATTTGCAGTTAGTAAAATATACATTGATTAACAAGTTAAGGGTTTTTTTTATTAATACGGTAGTTCTGATTCAGAACTATTGATTTTCAGTTGCGCGCCGACTGGTGCGGGGAGTGCACGCATACCGGTTGCTGTACATTTTTAGTCAGGTGGGCCGCCCGTTCGTGGGCGATCAAGCGTAGCGAAGATGGAAGAGGAGAGGGAACCGTTTGAGCGTGAACTTTTATTTTCACCTGAGGGTATGCTTTCTGATAACTCCTATAACAGATTGAAGAGACAAAGAAATGAAAAATGGGGCGACTGTGACGCGGACGCAGACGCAGACGCAGACGAGGATTTCATACCCGTTATACGGAAAACTAAGCGATCGCAAAGAAATAGTGGAACGAAGACTGATTCGTGCAAGACTGCAGAACAACAATGTAATGCAAATGTACCTACTTCCAAGACGTGTGAGATAAGTATGACCTCTTCAGACCCATTGCCCAAACAGATGGCGTTGGCCAAATTATTGAGAAGTCTCAACATCAAAGACGTAATAAAGATAAAGTATAGAAGTAGTTATAAGGTCTTGATTACCTTTGAAACTAATATGAATGCTGAACTGTTATTGCAGTGCGAGGAATTGAAGAACAGAGGTTTTAAATGCCAAAAGACAGACGAAATGAACAGCCGTTATGGTATTGTAAAGAAGGTTGACTTAGAGTTTAGTGAAGAAGAATTGATCAAAGTTTTTGAAAGCGATTTGGAAATAACCGCCGTTTGGCGCTTAAAAAGACAAACTGCTGAGGGGGCATGGGTGGAAAGCGAGACAGTTCGCTTATGTTTTAAGGGTACTACTATACCTCCGTATGTCGAAGCATACGGTTGTAGATTTATAGTGGACCCTTACTTATACCCCGTCTCTCAATGTTCGGGCTGCTGGAGGTATGGGCACAGGGCAAAGTTTTGCCCTATGAAGAAAGTTTTGTGTCCGAAGTGCGGATCAAACCATGCTAACTGCGAGACGAAGGAGTTCAAGTGCAGAAACTGTAAAGGCCCTCATATGTCAATTGAAAAATCGAAATGCCCGGCATACCAAAAAGAAAAAGAAATCAGAGCTATCATGCGCGATGAAAATTGCATTTACAAAAAGGCCTACGAGATATTCCAGGAACGAGAAGCAACCAGACGCTTTGAAGAATTTATTACAGTAGATCATGGAAACGATCAGCCCTTCACAAAGGCAAGTACGAGTAATTACAGGGAGGCGTTGTTATCTAAGAAACCGAAAAGAACCGAAAACTATGTACCTGAAACCAATGATAGAAAAGTTTCTTGTGACGAGTCGGGGGCAGAAAATGGCTGGCAGGAAGGAAAAAGAAAACGGAAAAAGAAGAAAATCAGAAAGAATACCGAAGGTCAGGGTGATCAAGGAAAAGGAAGTAAAGATGAAGTAGAAAGTGAAATGAGTACGTTGGAAAAAGAAGAACCAAAGAGAGAGAAATCAATTAATTTTATGAGATTGTTCAATAGAATAAGAATGATTGTTGCGTCAGAGAAACCACTGAATGAGAAGATCACCAACCTTTTGAGTGTAGTGTTTGAGGAGTGCTATGAATATATAGCCGAGATGTTCAAGATAGAGGATTATCTTAATAAAATCCTGTCCATTTTTAAAAATGGATAACAGTTGTATGTCGCAACGTTTTATTAATATAATCCAGTGGAACGCTCGCAGCATCAAACCGAAACAGACAGAGTTTGAGTGTTTATTAGTTCAATATAAAGTGCATATAGCTTTGATTAGTGAAACGTGGTTAAACGAAGATATAAATATAAACATTCGTGACTATAATTGGTACAGAAAGGATCGTTGTGACTCATACGGAGGAGTAGGTATCCTCGTACATAAATCTATTAGAATAGAGGTATGTCAATTTAACTTAACGAACACAGGTATTGAAGCAATATTAATTAAGCCACTTAACTGTAAATTTGTAAAAAAACATAGTATCTATTTATTGTCCGTCGTCAGTACATACAACCCAGCCAGACTGGGATGAGTTATTTGCTCAATTTAGTAGTAATACAATTATAGCTGGAGATTTCAATGGCCACCATAGGAATTGGTCTTGTAAAAATGACACTCGAGGCTTACAAATCTTAGACTCTTCATTGGAACATGGTTTTATTAGCCTAAATAATGGTAGCATAACTCGGGCTGAATATGTTAATAATAGAATGCAAGAATCTTCCCCAGACATAACATTTGCGTCTTCAGATATAGTTATTCATTTTTCGTGGGCTGTTCTGAACGAAAGTTTAGGTAGCGACCACTATGTCATTAAAGTGAGTACTAGCTTCCAAGATACCTCTCATTACATTAAGCGACGCAATTATAAAAAGGCTGACTGGCAGTCCTATTCAGATTCAGTCGAAGAATTAATAAATAACTGGCATGCCAATACTCAAGATAATATACAAAGTAGATACGACACATTTGTAGGTATAATAACCCAGGCAGCTGATAAAAGTATTCCGTACTTTAAAATATGTACTGATCCCCAACGCAAATTTATACCTAAACCGTATTGGAATGCTGATTTGTCAAAACTTGTAGCTCAGCGACGTTTAGCGCTAAGTACATTTCGCCGTAATCCAACTCCTGATAATTTAACCGTCTTAGAAAATAAGAATTTAATTGTTAAAAGAGAATTATCACGGGCAAAATCAGCTAATTGGCGAGATTTTTGTAATTCTACGAATGAATCAACTTCCTTATCAGAGATGTGGCGCCGTATGAGGTGGATTAAAGGATACCGTCAAAATAAGTTTCAAGTGTCTAATGATAGAAAACACGAGCTATTGTGTAATCTTGCGCCCGATTACGTGAGAGTACCTAAACCGGATTTTGTGTCATGCAATAATTTACTAGAAGTAGAATTTAGTATGCAGGAATTAGAGTTATGTTTAAAAAGTAAAGATTCAGCTCCCGGTAATGACAGTATTACTTATTCAATGTTGTTCAAGTTACCTTTAGAAGGAAAGGTTTTTTTACTAAATTTATACAACCAAATATTTAATTCCGGTTACATTCCAGAACAATGGAGAGATATTAATGTGATACCAATTCCCAAGACTGGAAATAGTTCAGACCCTGCTGGGGTAAAATTACGCCCGATATCTTTGATATCATGCATTTGTAAAATATTTCACTGTATGCTAACAAAACGATTAGAATGGTTTATTGAAAAGAACAGTATTCTCTCACCTAGCACAACAGGCTTTAGAAAAGCACAACCTTGTTTAGCTTCCGTAGCTCGATTAGTTTCAAGTATTCAAATTGGCTTTACTAAAAACATACCTACACTAGCGTGCTTTCTTGATCTTGAAAATGCGTACAACAATGTCCTGATTAATAAAATTACGCTCACTTTGGACCATTTGGGTGTTGGTTTCAAGATAAGTAATTATTTATGGGAGTTTTTGAGTGAACGACATTTAAAAATTACAAATGAAAATTTTGGTGAAACCGAGTTGGTGAGGTGGACTTCAATGGGTTTGGCCCAAGGAGATCCCATTTCACCTTTGCTGTTTAATATTGTGACGTATGAATTATGCAAAAGTGTTAACGTCGAAATCGCGCAGTTTGCAGATGACTTTGTTGTATTTACAAGTGATAAAAAAATAGAAAACTGTGTCTATAGAATTCAAAGTTCTTTAAATACGATAGTTAATATACTAACTACAATTGGTTTAGACATATCAGCTGGTAAATCTAAATTTTGTTTATTTAGTAGAGGTCATCGGCACCATCAGATTGAACTTAGCGTAAACAACCTATCGTTAGCTTTTGAACCAAACATTAGATATTTGGGTATATGGCTGGATCGATCACTTCGCTGGAGTCGGCACATTAATGAAGTTTGTGAAAAGACTCAAAAGTTCTTAAATATTCTTAAAGTATTAGCAGGTAGTGGTTGGGGTGTCCACCCCAAGCATTTGAGAAGGCTATATATTAATTTGATAAGAAGTCGTATAGATTTTGGTTGTTATTTTTACGACAACAGTGCAAACTCACATACGTATAAGCTAGACAAAATTCAAAACCAAGCTCTTAGAATTGTAGGTGGTTTCATTAAGACCACGCCAATACACGTCATGGAAAGTGAAGTTTGCGTCCCTCCATTATGTGTGAGAAGACAATACCTAGCATTAAAGTTTTGTATTAAAGCTAAATCATGGTCTAATGGTATGACACTCCGCAGCCTAGAAACGCTTAGTGCTTTTCATGCTAATAGATACTGGACAAATAAGAAAAAACCTCTTTTAATGACAACGTATGATACTGTAAAGGAGGATAGAATTGCATCATCAAACCCTCTTGAAATGTTCTCACTTGAAATATGGCCATCTAAAATATGTATTAAAAATTCAATTAGAGTTAGTTTAAATTGCATACAAAGTGCAAAAAAAAATTATGAGCAAAATTTGTTAAAAAATGAGATTTTGATCGAACTAGATTTAAAGTATAAAAATTGGCATAGTATATTCACAGATGGGTCTAAGAGCCCTGGCGTATCTGGTGCAGCATTTTATGACTCAGTACGTAAGCAAGGAGAATGTTATAAGAACTCATCAGTAGTATCTATAATGACGATGGAATTATTTGCAATAGCACAGGCTTTATCATACATTAACTATTCTATTGATACTGCGTTGAACATAGTCATATACAGTGATAGCAAAAGCGCATTGCAACATATTACACGGTGTACATCTGGAAAACGAGGACTGTTGGTGACTTATAACATTCTCCGATTATTGGAAAAATGTAACCAAAGTAGCAAGACTGTTGTGTTGCAATGGATTCCGTCTCACATTGGGTTGTCTGGCAACGAGGAGGCAGACCGGTTAGCAAAATCAGCGGTTGTAGATGGGACTGAAGTATTTATATTGCCATCATACACCGAATTACTACCTAAATATAATACATTATGTTATAATTACTGGCGAGAATATTTCAATGAGAGATCCAAAACTAAAGGTATATGGTACAAAATAATACAAAGTCAACCTCCTCGTTCGCCTTGGTTTATTGGCGACATAAGCAGAAAGGATGTTGTAACCGCGCACAGGGTTCGTTCCGGACACATTCCACTGAATAAGTTTGCGCATTTGATGAAGAAAGTGTCCTCACCCAACTGTGAGGCATGCAATAAACTAGAAGATGTGTATCATATCCTGGTGGAGTGTGTACGGAACAGAACTGCAAGGCGGAAGATCCTCGTGGAGCTGGGAATTGACCTTAGAAATATGGGAATATTTCAGAGCATATTAGCTTGTCCCAATTCAAAGGAAGCGAAGCTGGTTTATGAACTGGTTCGTGCTGTGCGAACTAGCTCATAAACTAATTTTGCTTCCTTCTATAATAGTCATAGTTATAGAATAGTCATAGTCAGTAGAATATAATAGTTATAGATTTATAGGTTTGTCATAACACATTATGTTAAAAAACCTGAAATAAATGATTAAAAAAAAAAAAAAAAAAAACTATTGATTTTAGAAACCACCGGTTGAATAAAACCCTGTGCTTGTAAAACTGGAGACCTACCACAAGCTCTGTCTAGCTGTCTCTGGCTCTAGTTTTGAGTCTGTGTGAGTGCTCACCTGTGTATTTAATACTGTGTGTGTGATGTTTCGGCGGTGGATTTATTTAGTCAACACTCACACAGACTCAAAACCAGAGCCAAAGACAAAGCCAGACAGAGCTTACCGCAAGCTCTGTCTGGCTTTAATGCTGTAATGTAATGTGGATTGGTCTCTCAGCTCAGTTGGTAGTAGCTCTGCCCTCTGCGCCGTAGATCGTGGGTTCGATCCCCACCGAGAACAAAAAATTTCTGTGTGGTGAACGCAAATATTCGATTTTAGTCCACGTACTCACCCCCACCTCTTTACTCCACCCCTTATTAAGTTATGCAAAGAGCTAAATTTTAATAGTGCTCAAAACAAAATGGCACGGAATTTGAATCATTTCCTTGTCAAAGCCTTCAGAGCCAATTTCCCGAACAATACGAGAATTCGTATCCCAATAGTTTGCTCATCTAGTCAAATGTCGTAGTAAATCGTACTACGTCATTGAAATACTGCCATCCTACTTGATGTACAGGATGTACTGCGAAGGGTGCTGGATTAGCTCGAGAGCTAGTGGGGATTTTTGTACGTCATACGATTTCAATCTTCGGTTAGAATACGAGTTCTAAATATAAAACCGAAGCATAAATGAAGCCATCTAATAAAAAGTAAAAAGGTTAAAAAGCTATTATATCAACGACACGAAAGAAAATTATTTCATTTTAGTGGTATCAAGCACGCCAAACACTTTTTATTGAGTGTCTGTTTCCTAATTTACCAGATTTTTTATCAAATAAAGTGGTTATTTACCAAATGTCATACTCTCCGACTTTATTTTAATGTTTCATAGAGATTGCAAGCGTTTTATTTGATTCAAATATTACATAGTACATATTAGTATAGCGCTGAAATCTGTAATGTTATACTAATTATTACAATAAACTGAATTTGAATTTAAAGATGACATTTGGTATAATATACAAAAGATGAATAAGGTAGGTTAGTATGACATTTGGTATATTATACCAAATGTCATACTAACCTACCTTATTTACTGTTTTAACGAGAAGCGTTTGGTTTGATTCTAAGAAGATGGTATGAAGTTAATAAGTTACGACCAGCTCTTGCACTACAATTCATCGGATTTACGGATTTCAACTTCAATGTATTGGAATACCCCTCTTTGTTCCCTCCACGTATAATTCACTCTGGTATTAATAATTAAGGCACTCAATTGTGCGTTTTATTGTTACGCGAACATGGTTCAAATTATAGTGGTTGTGTTTGAATAGGTATTATAATGGTTGGAATAGCATTGTTAAATGGCTATGCTGGTTTTAGGTAGTTTCTTATGAAACGGATATCGTTAATTAGCCAGTAATAAAACGGTGACAACCATTTTCAATTTTATTTAAACATTTTATTTGTGCGCGGCATTGCACACAAATAAAATGTGTCAACCGGGAACCAATCGTATGAAATCGGTGTGCGGTGACTGACGCCTATCGCCGATCGTATCGCCCACCTCTGCCACCATTTTGTATGGAGCAACCAAAAGCGCCCGAGGATTCTTCAAGAAGCATGAATAGCGATTGCGAGACGGTGACGTGTCCACGTCAGCTGGTGTACAATTGGTTCCCGGTCGACACACTGGCTAATAACGTGATACTCCACGAATTTCGACAGATGTGAAAACTTGGACAAATTTTGAAAGAAAGAAAGAAAGAAAAATTATTTATTTGCGAAGCAAAACTCACACTTACAATATAAACTTAACAACTTATCAATAGACTACAGAAGTGAGCTTTGGTGCGTCGCAAAACGGACTCTGGCTCAGCATGTGTTGGTTGGCTAGCAACCAACGCTGGTCTTCCGACAGAGCCGGTTTGACGATGTCACGGACTCTGCCACTAGGTACAAAGACTAGACAAAAATGCAACGAACAAAGATGTAAGTACTTACTTTCTAAATTAATTAAAATTCGACACAAGAAAAATGCTAATTTGTATAAAATAAATTACTATAAATACGGCGATAAAGATGGATTCAAGAGCTAATATTTGATTTACGTGCACAACCGCAACACTACACCTGCCTACACTATAAACGGCAGAACATTATAGAACCAAGGTAGGTAAAAACATTGAATTTAGTACTATAATGTACAATAGGAGGTACTATATGATGCTTATGTCGTTTCTGTAACCTTCTTGCTTCTTCTGATTTTCAAACAAGTAACATTTTAGTTTATATTTAAAGCCATGTAAATTTTGCAGGTTCCTTATTGGCGGAGGAATATTATTCCAGCACTTGGATGCAGCGTAGCGGAAGCTACCCCTAAAGGAAGCAGAGCTGTGACGCTGTGTCGACAACTGCATCGAGCACTGGCGGGAACCACAAGTTCTAGAGCTAGACACCCACGTTAGCTTCATATAAAGATAGAAAGGTGCTTGGTGCTTCAATACACCAAAGAGAAGGCAAGCTAGATGAAGTTTACGACGGTGCTTCATTTTCAGAATTAAGTGTTTGTTTAGAAATGGTGAAACATGAACTCGCTGAATGAGTCTTTGCGTTCTGGCCAGAAATCGAGGACCAAAAACCACATCAGTGTAGTTTAATTTCGATAGCACGAGTGACTCCACAAGCTGGATACGCAAATCTACCTTTATGTAGGGCCTCACCCTGTACAGTATCTTTAGCCTATAGAAGCAGTTCCTAACAGCGTCAGCAATATGCTTTTCAAACCGAAGATCTGTGTCCATGTGGAGGCCGAGATTTCGCGCTTCGTAAACACGTTCCACGGGTTCACCCATAAGCGTAACATCCAGCGTAGGACAAAGAACAGATAACTGGTGTTTGCTGCCAAAAATCAAGTACTTGGTTTTATTTGGGTTCAGTAATAGGCTATTGTTTTTGGACCATATAGCTATATTTAAAAGATCTTCATTTAGTTTTCCTATAGCTAAATCAACTTCAGAAGGCCTACACGAAATATAGACCTGGATGTCATCTGCATATATATGAAATTGACAGTACTTGATACACGATTGGACATCAGCCGTGTAAAGTATAAAAAGAAGTGGCCCCAAGATAGATCCCTGCGGGACTCCTCGACTCACGGGTACCATATCTGAAAACAGGACTGAACCATCGTTACGAGATAACTTGGTATGCTGCTGACGACCGCTAAGATAGCTGTCGAACCATTTCAAGGCACTATAGTCACACCCATAATAATTTAATTTAGATAATAAAAGATTTATATTTATAGAGTCAAAGGCTCTGGAGAAATCTAGCAGCACAAGCAGAGTACACATCCCTTTGTCCTGCGCACTGAGGATGTTATCGGTAACATCCAGCAAAGCAGTTGCAGTGCTGCGGCCTTTTCTAAAACCTGACTGTACTTCAGGAAGAATACTATTTTTTGTAAGGAAATCTGTTAGCTGGTAACTTACAACCTTCTCAAGCACCTTCGATAAACACGGTAGTATGCTTATTGGCCTGAGGTCCTTGGGTTCAGCGGGATCAGTGATTTTTGGCAAGGGCAGAACTATTGCATATTTCCATGCGCTAGGAAAAGTGGATGAGGTTATGGACTTGTTTATCAAAGCAGCAATTGATTCTAGCGTGTCTGGTAACGTCAATACAAGCATATCTAAACTTATAAAATCGCTTCCGACTGCTTTAGATTTCAGACTGCGTATTATTTTTGTTATCCTATCAAAGCCGACTGGTTCTAAATGAAAGATTGCTTCGCTAAACTTGTGAAATTCAAAGTAGGTAAGGCGTGAGATGCATACGTCTGCCTTGCCCGGGACATTAAGAAAATGAATATTCATTCATTAATCATACATTGTGTTGTGTAAGCATCCAATAAAGACACATTTGGCAACCCATATGGCATGTAATCAATAATTAAATCTCATGCGTTCTTCTGCTGCAAACTCACCGAAATTTCAACTTTATCGCCTAAAGCTTAAAGCCTATTATTTAGTTCGCACTTTAGTAATATTAGGACGCTGATAATACAGCCATCTAAATTTCACCTCTATAGTTTATTAAAATAAAGCTCAAAATGATTGGTGGTTTAATTTCACCGTGTCATTCACAGAACAAAGTAGAACGGCCATGTGACAGGAAAAGTGTCGCCAAAATACATGAGCAATTAAGCTCCTTTCTCCATACAAATTCAACAGTTTTTTCGGGAGTCGTAAAGTGAAAAATGCCTTGCAGCAGTGCAAGAATTACTTTCCGAACAATTTAAGTGACAAGATAAAATAGAAATACTTTCTTAACATCTTCCTTCCTTCCTCTTTCTTAAAATCTTCATATTTAGTGATATTTTAAATATAATAGTGGACTTCGATATGGGGTCCTTCAAAAGGCGAGTCTATCACTTCTTGAAAGGCCGGCAGCGCAGCAGCACCACCTCTGGTGTTGCAGGTGTCTATGGGCGACGGACTTCTTTCCATCAGGTGGCCCGTCTGCTCATCTGCTAGCTATTGCATCAAAAAAAACTGGCAATATCGGCTCCCATACAAACGGCGCATGATCGCCTTTCTACTTTAGTTTGAATTCTGTGGTGTCATCATTAGGTCGAATATACATTAATAAATTAATACAAGGAGGGTACAATGTCGCAAGCGTAGGGAGCAAGCTTATTTTAATTTTAAATCAACGCCAAGTTATGCTAATGGGGTAAAAGTTATACGACAGGGGATAGAGGAAACAAAAGGAAAACAGGTGCCGGAATTACGGGCGTATGACACACGAAGTGTCAAAGCTTGGAAAGACGCTAGGAGTTTCTAGAAACT
This sequence comes from Thera britannica, assembly GCA_939531255.2. NCBI lineage: Eukaryota > Metazoa > Arthropoda > Insecta > Lepidoptera > Geometridae > Thera > Thera britannica. The sequence continues at coordinate 3,343,487 of OW618045.2, forward strand.
TCTAGAAACTTCTAGTTTAAGTTGCGAGGAGGGTGTAAAATCAGCTAGGTTTTAGTCGATGTCCAAAGGATTTTTTTATTTTTGTATGTAAAACCAATAGTTTGAAGTTGATGCCTAAAGTATATTTTTAATTTGGCAACAGTACTTTTTTTGACCCATCGTCCCACTACTGAGAAAGATATTTTTTTAATCAATGTTTAGAGATCTTCTTCAATTTTTAAGCTGAATACCGAATTTATTTTAATATTTTTGGTTTTCCAAATTTGTATATTTTCATCGTATCTATCTAAAACCTTTCAGCATGGTCATACTACGCCTACGGGATACTTACACTTAATACTGTATAACATTATTTTTAAGATCACAAAAAATAAATACAAATACTATATACTCGTAAGACAGCCACCTTGTACATGTAAAAAGGCGACATGTTAAAGATGTTTTGTCTCAACTCGGGGCTTCCCCTAACTTGTTTCAAATCTAAATAACATTAATTAGTGTATTGTGAACTTGTTTGCGAGCACGTTTCGCATGTAATCACCGAAGTTGTTTTTACGAAATTAAATACTGAAAGAAAATTGATGTGGTCTTTTATTGGCCTGCGCACATCTAGGCGATGGCGATGGCGATCAGCTAAAACGCTGTTAAATATGACAGAGATATTTGACAGCGTTTCAGCTGATCGCCCATCGCTATCGCCTATATGTTCGCAAGCTTTTAGGGGTGTTGTTTTGTGCGTAGCGTAATTTAGATACGTACGTGAGCACTGTTGGTTTAGTGGTAGGGGCCATACCTTTCTTTTAAAAGGTCGTGGGTTAAAATTCTGTCATGCATTAGTAGTAGTAGAGCTTGTGAAGGGCTCGCCCGGGGAAGTACTACCACCATATCCATTTCTGCCGTGAAGCAGCATTGCTGTGTTTCGGTTTGAAGGGTGGGGGTGCCGGTGTAATTATTGGCACGTGAGACTGAACATCTGTATGCCTCAAGTTGATGGACGCAGGGCAGTGCATCACAGAGCACATTCTTGCTGTGCGTGACCTACGTGGCAATGATTTGTTATTATTATATCATTAATTTATAATAGATTGTTATTAATAAATATGATATTCAATAGTTAATTAAAATAATAATATAGAACAGTTAATTTTTTTTACATTAATATGTATGTAATTAGTTTTAAATAGTTTTTTATTATGTTTTTTGTTATGTTCAATAGTAAATTTTTTAGTAGGTATTTTTTTATTTTTTTTTGTATTTATTTATTTAAAAAAATGTAAAATTCAAACTAAGCTACGCCACCTGGTAGTCTTATCTCATATTTTAGACGCGAGCAATTTCCAAATAAGCTCCGCGGAGCGGTAATTTATCCAGAACAGCTGGCATCCTCTTCATTTGCTTAATTATATTAAGAAGGGAAAATGCTGAAGTAAACAGGCTTTTACATCTTTTCTAGATGATTAATACAACGTTCAATCCAACGTTCAACGTTCAACGTATCAATTCTTACGCAACTGAAAGTTAAGGATAGGCTATCCACAATATGTCACCGCCGTATACTCTCGTACTTCGGCCATATAGCAAGGTGCGGCGACCAAAGCCTTGAAAAACTGGTCATCGTTGGGAACGTGGAAGGAAGACGGTCTCGCGGTAGATCCCCAACTAGGTGGAGTGACCAACTTAAAGAATGGAACGTGGTGGGGAGAAGCCAGTTTTATGATGTGGTGAACATGGCTACAAATAGGACGCGCTGGAGGCAGGCCGTCCACTCTGTACAACAAGGACATCCTAGGGATCACGATCTAGTCATGAAGTGCCACAGACCACAGAGAGAGAATACAGCGTCAAGGGTCATTTTGTGCTCACAGTAAGTTGGGAAAATTCACCCCCACTTACGGGGAGTTACAGTATTTGGGAATATCCGGAATTCTTTTAGATGACAGATCTGTGACCTATAGTTGAAAAGGCACATCTATCATTTTTCCAGATTTGAGTTATATTATTTTGCCGGAAAAAGGCGCATCTGACAAAATTTTGAATATTATTCTATCGATATTTACGTCTTTTCAATGAGGAAAGTAGTATTTTTCCAAATTATTATACTACACTGTACAAAGATGAAACAGTTTTTTGTTATTTTTCATTACTCATACTCTGAAAGTAGGTCTGAAGTTGCCTAAGGGGCCTAATTGAAAGTAAAACTTTCAGCCCTAGGGAGAATCGCTTTCTACTGACAGCTGTCAAATTATAAAAAAAACAAGCTCGTTTTTATTCAACCATGATCCAACTTTCTAAAGTCTTTCTAACTGCAAGGAGGTCGTTGAAATTCCAACTTTTTATTTAGCAAGTAGGTTGGAAACCCATTACAACGGTAAGAAGTTTTTATAAAGTCTAATTAAAGCGCAATGTAAAATTTTAATAACATAAAGATAGTATTAAATAAATAATATATCTTCTAAATTACTTGATTAATATATAGCTTCAACTATTTATTTAAAATAACATAGATTTAAGCAAACAATTAACAACTTTTTAAATTATGAGAATGAAAATAATGGCTGAATAATGCTGGCGAGCCGAAGCCGAAGGCCCGCCAGAGAAAAAGAAAAAAAAAACCGGGAAGGCGGCAATTCAATCTTCATTTTCACTAATTTTTCTTTCATGTTTTTATTTTTACTTTCCTTGTATTCGTAATGAAAAGCACAGTGTTTACCTCGGGTGAAAGTCTTTTAAGTCCCTCAAGCTCCATTGGCGCCCTCGCTATCGCTCTGGCGCCAAACCCGTCTCGGGACTCAAAAAACGTGACTTTCAACACTCGGGTAACAATGTACTATTTAGTTGAATTGTTTTAAAATAGTTATATTTCTATTATTTGAATTCTAAGAATCGTATTTATTATTTACCATATTAATATATTTTATAGGTACCCTAATAATTTTGATTTACCCAAAGAGAGTTAACGATTTTCCGTTTGATTAATTTAAACATTTTTTTCTTCGTTTTAACTCGTTGTTACATGCGCCTTTTCAATTATCGGGGCAGATAAATTGAAAAGATTGTATAAGTGACAAAAGAGTACCTACATGAAAGGTCATGGGCAAACTTATTGCCTGTTTTATTCCAGTTGACCTTTGTGTAAGTTGGAGTAGGTAGAAAAGCGTATAAATATTAAATATGATAAAAAAATAATATCTCCTAAAATAATACACTTGAGAGCAATAAACTCAACATCGAAAATAATGATGTAACAAAAATCGTGCCAAACAAAATATATTATTGTTTCATGCCTTGCGCACGTCTAGATCACCTGCACTGGTGATCAGTGTATCGTTTTCAAAGCGCGCGGCAATGTGTGGAGATGTGTATGCAAAACCCCATGCTGAAACTGATTGCCGTCGCAGATTGCGTAGGTGTGTTTTTTAGATTTATTTCGTCTTACGTCCCACTGCAGGGCAAAGACCACCCTCCTCTTTTTCAACACCTCTCGACCTTTGGCTACATGGGGCCAGTCGTTCATGACAATCGAGATCGTCCCGCCATCTTTGTGGTAGTAGAGCTCTTTAAGTGTGGCTCGTCCAGGGAAGTACTACCACCATGCCTATTTCTGCCGTGAAGCAGCATTGCTGTGTTTCGGTTTGAAGGGTGTGGGTGCCGGTGTAATTACTGGCACGTGAGGCTGAATATCTGTATGCCTCCAGTTGATGGATGCAGGACAGTGCATCGTAGGGCACGGTACTGATGTGCGTGACCTACGAGGCATTGCTTTGTGATGGTTACCACTTAACATCAGGTGAGCCATATGCTTGTTCCATCAGCTAGTTACAAAAAAAGACTTCTTGGATACCAAAATTAGCTTCAATTTTGTATCCATCGGTTTAACACTACTACCCCAAACAACACATGAATACAACTTGTCACAATAAATCACGAGTAAACCAACATTTAAATGCAAATAAAAACAGCCAGTGAATATTTCGAGACAAAAAGGCAACACATGTTAAGAGGGAACTAATCCACACTCTCTGCGGCTCACCGCGTTTCAGCCATTAAAACTATTACTACAGATTGAATAAATATGTGGACGTACTAAAGGAATTCATATTTACTTAACTCAATCCACTAATATTATAAATGTGATAGGTTGGATGGATCGTTGTGTGGCACAGAAATAAAGATTACTAGCGGACGCCCGCGTCTTCGCTCGCCCCTTGGCCGTTACGCCCCGTTGATTTTTCTTTTAAAAGTTTGTCCTATTTTTCTCCGCTTTGGGAAATCATTTTCTAATTTCCTTTCTTAGTGCACCCCTATGCTATAAAAGAAACATACCCTCCAAGTTTCATGCTTTTAGGGTGTTATTAATAATTCTGGCGCAACGCTGGAGTAGTTAAATCGTGTTTTGTCACATTTGTTCGAGTTGACAATTGCATGTCAATGCTCAATGCTCTTTGTTCTGTGTCTGGGTGCTATATTGTTATCTGAGTATATATTTACAAAAAGAAACATAATTATATATAAGTATTATATTATCAGCAATGTGGTAAAGTACAAGCTTTGCTTAATTTGGGGCTAGATAGTATTGTGTGAGTTGTCCAAAATATTTTATTTATTATTACAAATAGGATTAAAAGACAAAAAAAAAGAATTTTCTTTCATTCTTACGTATTTCTTTCCCTAACTCCATCCCTGCGTCTATTAACGCCTACCACGCCGTTCTTTGTCCGCAACCCTCGGTGGTATAAAGCCGAGCATTGTCTGTAGACTCGAACAACTGGACTTTACACATTGTAAATGAATTTAATAATGGGTATTTTGTCGTACAACTTAACCCCAGTGAAGCTAGATTAATGAAATAGAATTTTGTTGTAATGAGATTTGGTTGAATAGGATTATTTTTGATGGATGAGTGAATTTATGAAGTTAGAAGAATATTTTATCTGTACTAAAATTATAAAGCTGAAATATTTTTTTGTTTGCACTGAAAATACTCCAAAAGGGAACGTGTATTATAATGTCGTTCAAAAAAACTACCAATTCACTACAAATTTACCCTTATTAAATAATAGTGTATCATGAGAATAATAAATATAATTTTAAAATTTTCTTTATTGTTTTTTTATAAAATTTAATAAATTATGAATAATGTGAATAAGAAACAAATGTATATTATTTGAAAAAAACGTGGGGGTGCATAATGTCAATAAAATATGTATAACTATTGACACTATGCACCCCACGGTTTTGTCAAAATATTTTAATTAAAATATTACATTGTGATCGGTTTTTTTTGACAGTTTGACAGGTGTGCAAAATTTGAATGAAATGTGGTCCTTTAAAGGGCATCAAACCCACGTCGTTACAAACTAACGTACAAGTGAAGTTAATATAAAGCGTATAAAAACGGTGAAATAATACAGTGTTGCATAAAATTGTACAATTGAAAACACAAATTGGGACTCCAAATCTGAATGATTAAACTAAGAGTTCCAACCGCTTCAACTCAGATGCACTAGTAATAACGATCGGTTCGTAGGTTGGCTTAGGGTTGTCACAAACTTAATCGGCCAGAAAAAAATATACATTTACAGTTATATCAGCTATCCGGTTCCCATATTACAAGCTCTGCTTAGTTTGGGGCTGGGTAGTGTTGTGTGAATTGTCCACAATATTTATTTATTTATTATTTATTTATAATTATTTGGGTACATATCAATTACCTTTATTATTTCTCGAAGTTGATAAATACCCGTTTCTTCCATATTATTATGCATTTCTGTATGCCTCAAGTGGATGGACGCAGGGCAGTGTATCGTAAGGCACGTTCCTGACGTGCGTGACCTAGGAGGCAACTATGGTTACCACTTAACACCAGGTGGGCCATATGCTGGTTTTATCAGCTAGTTATATAAAGAAAATGATAGCGTTACTTCAAAAAGTGATATTAAAAATCAGTAAACTTTTAAAAAGTTTCGTAGTTTTTTTTACTTGTGTGTTTTATCGGTCTTTAACGTGTATATTTTTTTTTTTGTCTTTATTGTATGTTATTACAACAAAACTCTAAGAGCCAATTATCTATATTTTAGAAACTAGGTAAACTGACAGTTGTGATTTTACCCCAAAATATTGCCAAGCGCAGGATTCTAAAGTTTAACCACGAGCGTAGCGAGTGGTTTAAAAGTTAGAATCTTAAGCGTTGGCGAAGGAATCAAAAGAGCACAAGGTGAAAAATCTTTGCACTCGAGTGCAACACGTAACTTTTCATCCCACCTCAGCAAGGAAATGACTACTAAACACACCAAGAAGGTTCCGAGTATGAGTGATTAACAAATTTAAAAAGGTTGTATTATAAATTCGGCACCATGCAGGGGCCTAATTCTCGGGCCGATCTCGATCATTTTGCAATTTTATTTAATTGCTTCTTTTCGAAGAGAGAATGGCAGATTTCTTTGAGTAATTCATCAACGACCTCATCGTAGAAGTCTCGATAGCTACGATATACGGAAAACGTAGAAAAAGTGCGGGGTTGTGAAAAGAAGCAATAAAATAAAATTGCAAAATGATCGAGATCGGCCCGAGAATTAGGCCCCAGGTAGAAGTAAATAGGTTTAGTGGTGTTTTGAATACACAAATACACCAAGAAGGTTACGAGTGCGAGTTTTTAACAAAATAAAAAAGGTTGTATGATAAGTTCGGCACCATGGAGATAGAAGTAAATAGGTTGTGTATTCACAAACTTAGTGAACACGATATTCTAAATTCAAATTTACTTTATCCTCTAGAGGATAAAAAAGGCTTTTGCAGTCAGATATTGAACAGCAAAAACACACTTTCAGAGCTGGTGGGATGAAAAACTCATTTGCTTGTCTATTGACTAACAGATAATACATACATACATATTGTGGACAAACCCAACAATACTCCCCAAATTAAGCAGAGCTCTATTTATAACCAAGCATTTCAAAAGAGCCAACCCTAACTTTGATCCGGATTTACTTAAGGCGAGACAACGTGCCAGTTCTGAAGCGTATTTGCAACTGTGTAATGTAGTTGGAACAATACCCTTTGATGGATTGAAGGAAAGCCATAAAACTCGCTTTTCACCGAGTGTGTAAGAGTTTTTTTTCATTTCAATGTAACAATGTCCATTTGGTGGGTGGGCGCCCTACGTTTTGTCTTCCGGTTCGTGGTCGCCATTCGAAAACCTTTATTCTCCAACGGTTGTCGGTTCTTCAAGCTATAATGACCTGCCCATTGTCACTTCAACTTACTAATTCTACGAGCTATATCGGTGACCTTGGTTCTTCTACAGATATCCTCATTTTTGATTCTATCACGTAGTGAAACTCCCAGCAGCTAGCTCTAGCTCTCTCCATAGGTCGTAGCTTCAGTAGGTATTAATGCTAAAACGAGCTAAGAGACCTCTAACTACGAGCTAAGAATCTACCGTGCCGAGGAATTCAACTCGTGATGCGTTTGTTTTATTTAAGCGTAGCTCATAAGTTTAACTGGTTTTCTGTTTTTACCTTCAATTATTGGTGTAAGGAGTATAATTATGTTGGGGTAAGTATGACAAGTGTTGGTATAAGGTGTATGTGTTGGTGACCCAGATTCATTGCTCTTGAGTGTATTATAAATTTTCGTGTCCCTGGTTTTGTCAAACCAGTTTAGTGAAAGGATTTTAGATGCGCGTCAGAAAGGCTCCTTTTGTGCATTCGACACATGTCATGTTTTGGAACATTTTTTATAAATAAGAAAGTACGACGCTCTCAAGAATCCAATACAATAATATATTATTTTTTACAATAACACTGAAGCTTTCAGTGTGGTGTCAATCGAACAACAATTGAGATATTACAGATATCAAAACCCTCGATAACTCACCAAACTAATTTTGTCGAAGATTTATGGTGAAATACAAGCCGATCCCACGCCTCTATACAATACCAGGGGTCTTATGCCGGAAACATTCGATAAAGTTAGGTGAGATGACATCATTTTATGTTACGCGCTGGTGGCCTAGTGGTAGCGGCTCCGCTTTCCGATCCTAAGGTCGTGGGTTCAAATCCAGTCGTATACAAATTAGATTTTCTGCCCAAAACTTTATGTACATTATTCCAGTGCTCTCAAACGGTGAAGGAAAACATCTTGAGGAAACCGTCATATCGAAGAACCGAAAAAGTTAGAAAATATGTATCAAGTGCACGAAAGGGGCCTCTTTGAGGTGCACTTAAAATCCTTTCACCACACTTGGTTCGAAAAAATCTGTGACACGATAAGAAGAAAATGAACGTAATTGTTATCAAAGTAAGATATTTTCTTTTAAAAAACCCAGACGTTATACCTCGTAAATAGGGACATAATATTGTGTGAAAAGGTTACCCCTTATATTGTATAATATTTTGAATAGATGCCAAGCCCTATTAAACCTTTTCTTAACAATAAATAACCGTGGAGTTTTTGTGGGTCAAAAAGTAAAGTGTTACGTAAGTATTACAATAATAGCCAGTTATTTATTTGTATTAACATTATAAAAATTTATATTTGTTTTGTTTTTTTTTTTAGATAATTAAGATCTAGATTAAACTTAAATAAAGAGTTTAACGCAGTTTTCTTTTAATTTATTATTTAAGCTAAAATAAATATTATTGAAAGGTGGTTCCGTGCCTGATAAATTTAGTTTTAATTGATATTTTGTTTGAGATGTTTTCTTTAAAAGCAGTGTGGCAGCTAAGCTACAAAGCCCATCAAATAAATAAATAAAAAGAACATCAAAATTATCTTTCCTCATGAGATTTATCGAATGCTTTTGAACATAGTCTCCTAGTATCTTTCAAAGCTATCAACAATTGACACGTGCCCGAATCGAAACCAGAGATTGTCGTAAATTATACGACCCTAGTTAATAGTTCTGGGGGAGATTTTTTGCAACTAAGACTTTTGTGTCAAAGCTGATATAAAAAAGATACCAAAAACACCCCATAATAGTAGGGTCGTTTTTCATTCCAAGTCGAAAATGCCCTCCGTAACCACCTAAGCCGTTTTTATTTTGTTCACTATGTTGAATTTTTAGAGAACAAAAAGCATAAAAAAGCAACCAAGTGCGAGTCGGACTCGCCCATGAAGGGTTCCGTAGCATCAAGTAACATAATATAAAGGTTCTTGTAGTTCGTCGAAAGGTAAATTGCGGTTTACGATTTATGACTTAAAAAAAAAAACTACTGGCTAGAACTAAAAAAAACTAAAAAAAACTACTGGTTTGAACGAGATCTATCTCGTTCAAACCAAATATCGTTGAAAGTTTGCATAGTAATGTACACATATATTTTACATATATTTTTTTTAGTTTTATCATTCTCTTATTTTAGAAGTTAGAGGGGGGGGACCAACTTTTTTCCACTTTGGAAGTGTCTCTCGCGCAAACTATTCAGTTAAAAAAAAAACTATATTAGAAACCTCAACATCATTTTTGAAGAACTATTTATAGATCCACACTTATGGGTTCGATGAAAAAAATTTTTTTGAGTTTCAGTTTCAAGTATGGGGACCCCCAAAATTTATAGTTTTTTTTCAATTTTTGTGTAAAAATCTTAATGTGGTTTACAGAATACATCTACTCACCAAGTTTCATCAGTCTAGCTCTTACGGTTTCGGAGTAAAATGGCTGTGACACGGACGGACAGACAGACAGACAGACAGACATGACGAATCTATAAGGGTTCCGTTTTTGCCATTTGGCTACGGAACCCTAAATATGAGCTTTACAGAGAGGTTAATTCTCAAATCAAATATTTGGCAGTTGATCAACTCAAGTTTTGGCCCGAAAAAAACTATAGTAGAGACCGCGTAGCTGGCAAGCACTGGAGGAGAAAAGCCGAAAGACCGGGCTTAGTGGCGCATCTTGGGAGAGACCAGAGAATTCATCGTAACTTGAAATTATGATTAAACAAAGCTTGTTTGATGGATAACCCATAACACAGTAATACAACGAGCCTTAATATAAGTCTAAATGATTTATAACTCTACCAAGCAAGAGTCCAACAAAAAGTTCTAAAGTAAAGTTGCCTTACTAAATAGAACTTTACACTGTGGTACCACTCACAGAATAAATCGATGCGAGAGTTTCGCGCTAGTTCGACAACCAACTCGATGAAAAAATATGTCGCGAGAAACGAAAATTTACTGGATGGGACCAAGTTTCCCAAGTTGTAAGGAGTCAGCGAAAAAGTTATCAGCTATTGGACAGAATGAGATTTAATTTTGTTAGATAGAAAATACGTTTTTTCTTGAACAAGTTTGAAAAAGTACCAAGTTAGTAATCATCATCATCAGCTTGAAGAAGTCCACTGCTGGACATAGACCTCCCCTATACATTTCTAGCAAGAACGATTCTGAACTCTTTCCACCCACTGACTTCCCGCGATCTTAACAATGTCGTCAGTTGACTAAGAACAAGAGAAAGAAAGGCAAAGTCTGTGAAATAACATCATTCCGTACTGCCCATGCCCAAAATTCGTACTGTTTCTTGGGTGCTTACCTCTACAATATCTTAAACGGTACACTAAACATGTATCCTCTATGTAGACCAAAATGCAAGAAGGTTATAACCAAGTACCTCAAAACACTAAACTATGAAGAAACTGAAAAACTTCTAATCCCCTTGATATAATCCTCCATCACCTCACTCGTATTCCCACATTCAAACACACATTCACAACACACTCACCCACACCCACAACACACTCACCCACACAAATTTATCCACCACCTCACTCATAATTTCATTCATCCTTCCTTCTTCTGAGAAAGAACTGTTGAACCGACGATTAAACCAAGAACTACTAATGCTACTCACGAAAATACTCTGAATCTTGCATTTCTTCAAGATATTCCCGTATGTTTTTTTGGCTATTTTTCCAAGTAAAACTTCAAGTTTGAAATTTTTGCAGAGCGCAACTTCCGATAACTTGGCTCTTGCATTGAGAGCGCCCCAAGTATTCTCCAAACAAAGAAAGTTGACTTTTCACTCTTCAAACTTCGAAGTGGCGAGGTTTCTCGTATGTTCTTCTAGACTGGTTCACCTAGCTAGAAGAACAGACAAGGCAATTGCTGTCTTATGCTGCCTTCTTACGGTGCGTGGTTTTGCAGATCATCACGCACCGCGCACGACGACGCACGGCAACGCACACAGAAAGTGGGGCAATTAATAGCCCCTTCCCACTGGTGCGTGATATCGCGCACCAGCCCGCACCAGCTCGCACGACACACCATGGGAACGGTCTCGTACGCCGAGGTGCGCGGTAGCACAGGAGTATTTTCTGTGTGCGTTGCCGTGCGTCGTCGTGCGCGGTGCGGGCTGACGCGTGTCATCACGCACCGTAGGAAGGCGGCATAAGATGGTGGTTCACGCAAAGACTGAGACCAGAGACAGAGTCAGAGACAGGAGACCGTTAAAAGTATCTCAGTCTCTTCTGCATTATACAGTCTTGGTCTCCGGTCTCAGTTGCATGCGCGAACTGGCGCATGCAACTAACTAACTAACTAATTAACTAACTAGTCATTTGACTAGTACCGCTTTTGGTCTCCTGTCTCTGTATCTATTCTCGGTCTCCGGTCTCGGACATCATCATCACCAAGCTTGTTGTCTGGCTCGGGTTTTGAGTCTGTGTGAGTGCTCACCTGTGTATTATGCTGTGTGTGTTGACGTTTCGACGTAGGGCTTATTTAATCAGCACTCACACATACTCAAAACCAGAGCCGGAGACAGAGCCAGACACAGCTTGTGGTAGGCCTACTGGCATATTTACGGCAGCTTCTACACCCCACTAGTAATAATTATTATAAATTGCGATTATAACGATGCTAGGATGTTGGATATTTGCGGCTTACCACTATCACGCCACAATCACGCTACAATCACGCCCTAACCACTGTATCAATTTTTATGAAAAATTTGTATGAATGAAGTTAGGACCCTGGATTAGCTTAAAGGCTTGTTTTCATCTCGAAAATTAACGGGAGTGTCGTAAAAAAGTTACCACGTACCGAAAAATTTCGTGATAAATGTATCGAAATTTTCTCAAGTCTTATAGTAGCAACCCTTCCAGCCCTTATAGTTCCCCGATCAACATATCACGCTACCCCCAGCCTCCAGGTATGCGGCTCATAAATTATGAATCCCGCGACTCGATACAATCTCGACTGGATGGGATTATTATGCTGAACCCATTGGCGCTATACCTATGTATTTTTCAATATTTGGATAAATAAATAATATCTGACATTAAAAAACTTATATAAAAAATTAAATAAATAATAATTTACATAAAAAAACTTACATAACAAATAATCGTTATACTATCGCTGGATTTTAGAACCTTTTTGTTCATCCAGATTCTTTTGTATTTGGGTCCATTAGAGTTCCTCTATCGTAACTTTATTTTGCAAGTTTAATAATAACTTGAATATTGTGGACAATTCATACTACACTATAAAGCTCCAAACTAAGTTAAGCTTGTACTATGGAGGAACCAGATATTTTACATAATACTTAATTATTTTTCTTGTAAACACATACTTAGATTACAATATAACCGAGAAAGAACATACATCTGTGTTCACCACAAAAATATTTGCTCTCGGTGGGGATCAAACCCACGCCCTCCGGCGCAGAAGGCAGAACTACTACCAATTGTAGTTTTGTAAGGTTATTTGCTGGATCCAAAGGAAACTTCACACATGAAGATCGAACCGTGTAAAAGCGAATGTACTACTGATTTCCCCGAAACGTTGAAAATTAGCATCATTTGTGATATTGACTAATGCGCTCGTAAAACAAATGACATTGGCCATTAGACTAACGAGAAATCATGGCTTAGGTAATGTGAACCTTGGTTAGAGCTATTTATACGGGTGAGTCCGGGCGAATCAAGGTGCTTTCAAACGATGTATATTACAGAGTGTAAGAAGTAGTATAGGATTATGCAGCCATTGGGTATTGTAAAAAAAGTTTTTATGTTATTTACTAGCGTCGCCCGTGACTTCGCTCGCCCCGTTCCCGTTACTTTTTCAAGATAAAAATATTCTATGTCTGTCTCCTAGCTTTAAGCTATCTCTCGTCCAACTTTCAGACAAATCCGTTTAGTCGTTCTTGAGTTATAAATAGTGTAACTAACACCACTTTCTTTAAAATTTTATTTCAGACAGGGTTGGACTATCACAAACAAACAGCCACAAACTCAGCAAAGCTTGTACTATGTAAACCCGATACTGATAAAAACAACAAACTCAATACTCAATACATTTATTGCTTTACACATAATAAAAATATGTTTAAACATAATATTCGTTTTTGTTTTAACGAAAGTGTGTCTAATTAGTATGGTAGGTAATACCCCTTTCAAAGCGTCGAATGTCGATGTTTCAAATATCAAAAGGATTAGAATTACACATTCAATACAGCACCAAATAAATAATTCATTTAACCACAAACTTCAAAGGACGACGCAGAAATACTTTTATTTACAAAACATCTAAAAAGCTACTGTCGTAAATGCTTTCCACTAATGGACGAAATGATACTTTAAATAGCTGGAGAAGACAGTATTTCGAGACATAAATTTAAAATATTTATGGGATGATACAGTCGGATGCATAAACATACACACAGACACATTCTATTTATTACGTATTCAAGGAAAAAGTCTAAAACGTGATACCAATAAAAAAGTCTAGGATTGTTTCAATTTCACTCACACTGTGGGGTGATTGCGTAATATTTTGTTGCAATAAAAATCTAGTGGCATCTGTCAGCTTAGACATTAATTTGAGCTTCGATTGCAATAAAAAAACTAATAAAACAAAACTTATGATTCTTTGAACGTTTGCTTCAAAACTGACGTATAAACATTTGTAGTGAAATAAATTTCGCTTTGTAAAATTAGCATGGCAACAGATAGATAGTGATCGAAAAATTATAGCAACAAGATAATGTGATCGCTGTTTCTTGTTAGTATCATTTATTTGTTAGTATAAAACTTCCGAATTCAACAGAATTACACATTCGCTGCTCTTCATGACCTACACACACAAAGCCACGGGTAAAAACTATGGCAACTATATGAATCATCATCATTATCAGCCTGAAGAAGTCCACTGCTGGACATAGGCCTCCCCTACACGTTTCCAGGAAGAACGATTCTGAGCCCTTTCCATCCATCGACTTCCCGCGATCTTAACAATGTCGTCGGTCCATCTGGTGGGTGGGCGCCCTACGCTTCGTCTTCCGGTTCGTGGTCGCCATTCGAGAACCTTTATTCCCCAACGGTTGTCAGTTCTTCGAGCTATATGGCCTGCCCATTGCCACTTCAACTTACTAACTCTACGAGCTATGTCGGTGACCTTGGTTCTTCTACGGATATCCTCATTTCTGATTCTATCACGTAGTGAAACTCCCAGCAAAGCTCTCTCCATAGCTCGTTGCGCGACTTTGAGCTTGTGCACGAGGCCTATAGTTAGCGACCACGTCTCAGTTCCATAAGTCATCACTGGCAACACGCACTGATTATAGACTTTTGTCTTGAGGCTCTGTGGTATCTGCGACGAGAAGATGTGACGCAGTTTCCCGACTATATGAATACTGCTTTCCAAATTATGACCACAAAGTCTGAGGAACGTGACCGCAGAGTAAGCCGTCTTTGATCAACATTTTGACGAATTAACATTATTAAATTGAATTTGAGGTCAATGACTTAAGGTCATCCACATGGCTCAAAGAAGCAAGCAGTCAGCCTACCACAAGCTCTGTCTGGCTTTGACTCTGGCTCTGGTTTTGAGTCTATGTGAGTGCTCACCAGCGTATTATACTGTGTGTGTGACGTTTCGTTCGACGTAGGATTTATTTAGTCAACACTCACACAGACTTAAAACCAGAGCCAGAGACAAAGCCAGACAGAGCTCGTGGTACTGTGCCAACTGAAGTGGCATTGGAAGGTCATAAGCTCGTAGAACCGACCATTGATCGGAAATAGGTTCCCAAATGGCGACCACGAACCAGCTGACGGAATGTAGACTGAACCTGATGGACCAAAGATTGTATGTAAATATCAGGAAGTCTAGGATAGAGAAGGCTAAAAATGTATTCATTTTCACAAAAAAATATCAATATTATCAAACTCGCAGCCGCCCACGGCTTTGTTTGCTCCATTCCCGTTCCTTTTTCAGGATTAAAAGTCTATCTTATGTCGGTCTCCTGTTTCCAAGCTACCTCCCCACCAATTTTCAGCCAAATCAATCCATCCGTTCACGCGTGATGGCGTGACCAAGGAAAATAGGGATTCATTTTTATTTAATAAGGAATACAGGTGAAAATTATTTCTGACACGCTTTTTCATCCTAATGGGTGTATGTAGAAAGATTTATTAATTAAATTTAGTTGCAATATTGGGTTAACTCGTGTTATAAATAAGTAAAAAAGAGAAGAAGTCATTTCTGGGTAATTTTACCATCTAGATTTGCCATTTGTTACTAGTAGAGTTGGGATAATTAACCAAGTTGTTGAGAACAGAAGAGGAAAAGTGTTTGGCCATCTTGTACGACATGACAAATTTATCAGAAATATCATCGAAGGAAAGAGAGGAGAAGACCAAGTATAACTACATGAGCTAAATACAAGCAAAGATTGCCGTCATGTCGTATAAGGAGGTGAAAGAGGTTGCCCTCAAAACAAATACCTGGAGAAAAATGCCTACATTTACGTCGACAAGAGCACTTCTCTTAGAAAATTTAGGGCCTTAATACTTTTCTCTATTCTAGCAAAAAGTCTCTAAGCTATCCTTGTATTGTTTATCTTTTGACTGCATTTTTTTAGTATGTAATTTCACAATATTTTTATCGATAGTGGGGCATATCTATCCCATCTTCTTCAGTTTCCTTGGACATTAAAACAGTCTTGCATCAACCGAATCGTCGCCGATGTAAACGTCACATTATCTGCCTCAAACTCAAAACTATAGAGTAGGTTAACTTAATTCCCGTAGCAAAAGTCTAAAATTTGATTAAATATTTTAGGCCGTTTCTATGTACTCGTAGCTCTCGTGAGCTATATTGTGTTGTTGCTAAGCATTGTAATAATCTTATACCTTTAAACGAGAAAATCTTGTATATATATATATATTTAGGATCTCGGAAACTGAGCCAACGATTTTCATGAAATTAAGTATACAGAGGTTTTCGGGGGCGATAAATCGATCTAGCTAGGATTCATTTTCAGAAAATGACGAGAAATGGTTTTTTGCAATAATCTAACATTAACTAAATATATGACTGTTCCTGCCATCTATTGGCGATTGTGAGCAACTAACTGCAAGCTATTCCAGCAGATGGAGTTGTTTTTAAAAAAAAACCACTAAAGACTATGTCTCTTCCTGACATCTATTGGCAAATAATAATACATTTTTTTTTAATAATACGCTTTACAAAAAAATAAAATCCCGAGCGAAGCTCGGTTATACCGGCTCGTTATACTATAATCGTCTAAACGTCACACACTCAGTATAATGCACTGGTGAGCACTCACACAGACTTAAAACCAGAACCAGAGACCGAGCCAGATAGAGCTCATGGTAAGCCTACTGATCTAGTTTAACATTTAGGTCGCAAGATGGCTGCTGCTGGGTCCTAGCTTGCGTGGGCCTCCTATTCCATGGCTGCTGCAAGCCCCGCAAGTCAGGCCCGTGGGGGGCCCGCGCATTCTGGGGCCCAAACCGCAAATGCCCTTTCGAATAAATAGGCAGTCCGACGCTGTTATAGATAATGTGAGAAGCATTCGACTAAGCTGTCAGGGTAGTAAAGGTGCTAGGCAAGCCTATTTCATCTAAAACCCTGTCTCAAGCACTGTAACATCCCGCAAGTAAGGACATGAGTCTTCTTCTTCTTCTTCTTATCGTGTCACTGATTCTTTCGAACCAAGTGTGGTGAAAGGATTTTAAGTGCGCCTCGAAGAGGCTCCTTTCGTGCACTTGACACATATTTTCGAACTTTTTAGGTTCTGCGTTAGGCCGGTTTCCTCACGATGTTTTCCTTCACCGTTTGAGAGCACTGGCATAGTGTACATAAATTTTTGGGCAGAAAAACTCATTGGTACACGACTGGATTCGAACCCACGACCTTAGGATCGGAAGGCGAGGCCGCTACCACTAGGCCACCAGCGCTCTAGGGCATGAGTAAAAATCATGCACCTAACGCTATATAAATCATCTACCATAGATGCAAAGAGGCATTCTCTCTATTACATTTATTGAAACATTTTTAAATCAGTTTCATTTCATCAATGACAATCGGAGCACGACCATAAGCGATCCATCACAACTCTTCGCTCGCTTGATCAATTAAGGAAGTTTGGCAAAAGTTGTACGTTTAACAAGACTTCCTAAACTTCCTAATTCATAATAACAAACTCGTTGGACCTCTAAAAGTGATCGAATTAAATAGTCCACGTCAGTTGAGTATATATTAAAGGAGACCCTTACCATCAGGTGGGTCGTCAATAACTTCATTGTGTACCTGCTTAGGGTCCCCATAAATATAAGATGGCGAAAATCTTGGGTCGGTCTCGTAAATATAAAGTTACGAGTTTTAGATGTAGGAAATTACTGGGGACGAATTATGAGAACGTAAATTTCCATTTCGGTAGCTATGGTAATGTGTTTTTGGGAATATATCAGTGTGCGGCTTGCTTCAGCATAAAATAGGTTTAACGTAATAGACGAGATCAAAATAAAGTTTGCATCTGAAACTCTAAAACCATCAATAGGCGCGGGCCTACCGCGGCGCACGGATAGGCTACGTGTTTCGCTTTGTAAGAAAATGTATGTGGTAGTGTCCACTGCAACCCACGGAGAGGCTACGCATGAATTGACGTCATTGATACGTGCGTAGCGTGCTTGAATAGGCGGTCACATAGCTCAACGCACGCACGCTACGCACGCTTGCATGTACTGCGTGTACAGCTTGCTTATACACTTGCTCGAAGGCAACATATTCAAGCAAAGCCGTGGCACGTGCGTAGCCTCTCCGTGCGCCGTGGTGGGCCACACTATAATCGTGGGTTCATATTCGTGTACAGCAGTGGAAACAAATACCCACGTTTTTAAACAAATTATTGCACGCAGCTAAAATGCGCCGCGTTGGGACCGCACCTGCGCAAAAGTTTATTTAGTATGGCTCCATTCATTTATAACAAACTTCCACTATCATTAAGAGCGGGTCGTGCGAAAATTTGAGATTTGTTGTTAAAAAATTCATAACTAAATAACTAAGTGACATTTTAAAAATCGCAAAAGGACTAATTGTAGACTATACATTTGAACACACTTAAATTCGAATTAATCTCAAATGTCTACAATTAGTCCTTTTGCGATTTTTAAAATGTCACTTAGTTATTTAGTTATGAATTTTTTTACAACAAATCTCAAATTTTCGCACGACCCCCTCTTAACTGAGCTCCCAACTTCAGTGTTTCAGAGGGGATTGAGAACTATACTATCTGACAAAAGTTATTTCACGATCAAGGAGTTTATGACGGACAACCTACCTAACGAAAAGTAGGGCGCCCACCCACCAGATGGACTGACGACATTGTTAAGATTGCAAGAAGTCGGTGGATGGAAAGGGCTCGAGCGTTTTTCCTGGAAATGTGTAGGGGAGACCTATGTCCAGCAGTGGACTTTTCAGGCTGATGATGATGAACCTACCTAATCAGAAGTTGATGGCTTTGGCATATTTTTAGTTATTGGCATTTGCCAATGATGCTTTTGTTTGAGTTATTCAAAACATTTAGTCAAAATACTTTGAATAAACAATCTCCACACATCTCAAGTCCTGTCACAAGTAATGAATGTGAACAGATGTCTCCGTCATACGCTTCTACGAAAGGAATCTCGAGTTTTATTTTAGCGTTTTTTAGCGTATGCATTTGTAAATGACACGTTTGATGGATTTCCTTTGCAGATATAGTATTTCTGTCTAAACTAAGAGGATGAGTTAAATCTAGCAATAACTTATATTATATTTTGTTTTAACTCGTTTTCTATTGTAAAATATTATATGTTCTTGCAAAAAATGTAATGTAGGGTGTCTCAGAATTAATAATGGTAGGTATACCAAAGACACTTTAAATCCTTTCACCACACTGAATTGAAAGATCTAGAGACACAAAGTAGAACTATCTATATCTTTGAGAGAGACAATTCTTGACAACTTTTGAAGCATACCTTTTTGCACATTTCTACAATAAAAATCACCGAATTTACAAAGGTCGTAGAAAAAAATCGGTCAAGTGCTAGTCGGACTCGCGCACGAAGGGCTCCGTACCATCTATAAGCAACGGCAACAAATAATATCTATTGCATGGGAACCCCCTTAAATATTTATTTTATTCAGTTTTTAATTTGCTGTTAAAGCGGTAACAGCTATACAACAGTGTAAAAATTTCAACTGTCTAACCATTACGGCTCATGAGATGTCCGGTGATAGACGGACAGACAGAGGGACGGACAGCGGAGTCTTAGTAACAAGTTCCCGTTTTACCCTTTAGGTAGAGAAATCGAATTCGAAACATTTGCACACAAAAAGCCCAAAACTTAGTTAATTACAGAAAAGATAAAGTGGATCACTAATCTAAGTGTTTCCCATAACTCATATTCAATCACCTGTCGGCCTCGGTCGAATCTCTTTATTTCCCGCGAGACTGTCGTGTTTGCTAACTAGTTCTGTTTGGATCAAACCGACGTTGATCAAACAATAGCAAATAGACTGGGAGCTGGTGGCAGATCTCACATTTTACTGTACCCTTATAATACACACATCAAAATCATCATCATCAGCCTGAGAAGTCCACTGCTGGACATAGGCCTCTCCTACACATTTCCAGGTAGAACGATTCTGAGCCCTTTCCATCCACCGACTTCCTGCGATCTTGACAATGTCGTCGGTCCATCTGTAATCTGTACACACATACATAATGTAGCAATTAATTGCTAAAGTGTACTTACTATCGTTGTCATTAGATTATTTTGTGATTTTGTGTTCAAATCGCGGGAAGTCGATTGATGGAATGGACTCAGAATCGTTCTTCCTGGAAATGTGTAGGAGAGGCCTATGTCTAGCAGTGGACTTCTTAAGGCTGATAATGATGATGATGATGTTTTCGACACATAAACTCACTGGTAGATTACTGGATTTGAACCCACAACCTTAGGATTGGAAGGCTAGTACTAGTACCACTAGGCGACCAGTGCTGTCATCTTTTTCCCTCAGAATATAATTGTAGTGACTGCCTCTCAAGCTATCTATCTATTTTGTGCCGAAGATAGCAACCGAGGTCAAATAGTTGCTCTTTGATTTGGAGGAGGCTATTTACTCAGCTTACCCCCGAATACTGAAACGCAACTCAGATTTAAGCACGTCTCAAGCGACGAATATTTGACAGATTTACATTGAAAACTGTCAAATATTCGTCGCTTGAGACGTGCTTAAATCTGAGTTGCGTTTCAGTATTCGGGGGTTAGTGGCTTTTATTGATTAACCCTTATATTATATCTCGCTAAGATTTAAACAGAACTTCAAATAAGTCACTGATTGACAATTACTACTAACTTAAATCTTAGTTGTCTGCTTACTTGTAATGTGTTTGGGGAAAGTGCGTTGAATTAAATTAATAACATTTTTTGTTTCAGTTCGTCTTTATTATTCAAGTTAGTTAAAAATATTATTATCAAATTAATTAAGCTACACTTCACAACTATTAATAGTACTTTTCATGATATATTATTGTTAGCCGGAAAAGAAGATGGCGTCGTAACACGTAGATTTTTGGTTTGCCGTTTGTTATCGTAAAACAGAGTTCTAGCTATATTCAATTAAGAGTTTTCTCCGTAACAATATTAATTATATTCATACACAAATTCATAAACATAAAAATAGCCTAGCACTTACAAATTAGCTTCAATAACTTGCGTAGCAACAATTTCAAGAAGCTCATTTACTTCTGCAGAATATTCATTAAGTTTAGATGGAACGATAACTCCCAAGAATCCGTTGATGATATCCGAAAAGTCCTTCCCAAAACTGACGATTTTTAAGTTAGATTCAATCTCTCCAACGCTGAACTCCAAATCAATACTCCTAATGGATATACCAGTGATGATTCCGATGTTGACACGAATGTTACCGACCAGCCGTATATCAGCAATTGCAAACCTTCCACTTGTATAACTCTCCATAGTGCTGCCGAAGACAGTGACTTGACTGTCCACCTTCCCAATAGTGAGCTCAAGCAACGGCAAGCGAATGTCGAAAGTCAATCTGTTGGTTAAAACGCTGTAGTTTATATCCTCAACTACAATGTTGCTAAGACCAGTGAAAAGGATCTCTTCTACGACCGCTTGTATGTTGAACAGAACGGGAACAGGTAGAGCGTAGTCAATGTCAAAGTTTAGGTTGAAAGGATCAAGTCCAGCGTTTTGGATTGCTTCTTTAGCGTCTTCAATAGCATCAACAATGCTTCCAGTCACTAGTCTCTCGTCATTTTTGTTTATTCCTTCTACGATAAGTTTCACTGCGTTTGGTTTTTGAGGAAGACCGGTGATGGTTGCGATGAGCAGAGAAAAGACTACGACTGCTTTCATTTTGATTTTTTGTAGCTGCGTTTGAGGATGATTTTTGATTAATTTGCTTAACCAGCTGTGTTCCTTTTTATACTAATTTGCATTTTTGATTTAGACGTGATAACTATTAATTCTTTCAGATAACATCAAAATATTAGCACAAGGATTTTTTATCTAGGTCAATCACTTAGATAAAACATCTGTGATAAATATCTTCTGGTATTTTAATCCATTTTTTAAATCATAATCTGCAAACAACGTGCTGCTGATTTTTATCATAATAATGTCTGCGACTATTTTGAAGGTCATCTAATTGTTTCAATTAACAGATTATGGTATTTTCTGGAACCGTAACTTCCCAATTTTCCCACACATAAATTTGTTCTCGGTGGGGATCAAAACCACGACCTACGGCGCAGAAAGCAGAGCTACTACCAACTAAGTTGAGAGGCCAGACAGAAGAAATATTAACCGATTGGTTCCCACAAGGTTGGCATCGTAGAAAAAGGCCCCGGAGAAGATGGCGGGACGATCTCTATTGTCATTTGAACGACTGGCCCACTGTAGCCAAAAATTGAGAGGGGAGGGAGGCAAAAAGGGAGAGGGGCCTTTGCCCTGCCGTGGAAATCAAATAGTGTAAATATTATGTTCATCATGAAAATTAACTAAAAAAAATATGTGTATAATGTGTACTTGGTTTGAAACAGATTTATGATTCAAGGTGATCTTTGTAATTTCATTGACTTCTTTTTTCACTGTAATCTTACACGTGTTTTTAATCCATATTCATTTTGCGAAAATAATTGTCATTATCACTTATTTATCATAATTCATCTACATATATCTAATGCATGCAATATCTCATTTATCCTTCAATCGATAATTATATCTCTACAGAAATATCGATGATTTTTATACAATAATGATTGTGCTGTTGCTTAGCATTGACCGAGTTATTAATAGTTTTTTTCTCCCTTATTGTCTTACTGAGAATGGAAAAAATTATAGTTGAATGGAAAAAGTTACAAACAAAGAGGTCTTAGAGCGAGTAAAGGAGAAGAGAGTTACACTTGAGACGATACAAAATCGAAGTGGGAAAATGTTTGGACATCTTTTACGACATGACAACTACTTGTAGAACATCATTGAAGGAAAGGTTGAAGAAAAATGGGGAAGAGAAAGGCCAAGAAAAAGTTACGTGAGCCAGATAAAAGGAAAAAGTCTATAAGAAAAGGTGGCCTCATTCGAAAGACTTAAATAGGGAAAACTGCATACGCTGCGGCCTACAGGTCTCCCAGAATTACTTTTATAATCCCTGTAGAAGCGTTTTATTCATCATAGTCAGGTTATTTTTGAGAGATTGTATGTAGTCGCTAGACCTTTCAACACTCCTGCTAAGGGTGTTTTTTGTGTCTACATACAAAAACGGGCTCGCACAGCCCCTAAGCTTTTTCAAAGTTGATGTTTTATTGATCCTTGGTATGGAAATTTCATAAAAATTGGTTGAAGCTTAGTTGAAGCCTCACTCAATATAAATCTTAGATTAGGCCTCTGGTAGCCTAATACGTTCAATCCGTGTGGTTACCCTAAATTATCCGAAGACGTACCGTGTAATGTAGGTTACAGACGGCATCCGTACATCCGACAGGTAAATCACAATAACCCCGGGTGGACTCACCGCAGCCCTAATGGGGTTAAGAGGATTGGGAAGATTTACTGAATTGACCTTATTTATACGCTTGGAGTACTCAAGTGGAATGCGATACATTTCTTCTTTTTCTTAATTAATGACATCAGACCCCTGTTTAATAAAGCTGACAATTCGACATACAGTAATGTGAAAATGCGTCAAAATTGTAGAATTGTCGCGATTTTGTGAAATATTTGTTACTTTTATTAATAGCGTAAGCGCGACAATTTCACAATTTTGTCGCTTTGTGACATAATATATAATTAATAGTATGTCGAATTGTCAGCTTTATTAAACAGGGCCCTGGTCCATTTTGGATCAATTCTGCCAGTGTCACGTGAGGTATATTATATAAATAAAATAGTTTTGAGTCAACTCAGTCAATTAATTGACAAATCAGATATCACCGGCTCTAAAGAAAAAAAATGGCGGTTTTTCTCAAAACCATCGGAAACATTTTCGTCAAATCAGAAAATCACTTGATTCACTTTCATTCTAACACTTTGAGCTAAGACTTTCAGTAATGTTGGTTACAATATACCATCGAAATTACCAGCAGAACTCAAAATGATTTCTCAAAATGACAGAAATTATAGATTTTATGAAACAAGAACCTTTAAAGTGAAAAATAAATTTTCCAAATTAGTTTTTAAATATATCGTCTCATGACCGTCCAGAACAACAAACGTTACAATAAAATATCAAAATTAAGAACTTCCTTTTTTGAATTCAGTTATTACAATGCCCATGTCGAGTACACAGAAACATGTATTATAGTCTCTGCCTTCAATGTCTACACCTTAGTTTATGTTACAAGTATTATGTATTTAGTCTTAATTTTACTTGTATGTCATTAGTTTACAAATAAATAAATAAAATAAAATAAATAAAAAGTACACAGAAACAAGAAGCAAAGCTAGTACACATAAAATAAAACAAATATGTGACTAGATAAAGTTTAGGAGCCAACAGTTTCCCTCTACGGGAGGCGTGCTGGCAATAACCGTGGCGGAAATCGTTTGTTAAAAGCCTTGGGTGTACGGACAACGCATAAAGTTTTAAATATAAAATTAAATTAAATAAAGTATTAAATTAAATAAAAAAAATGGAGCTCTAAGTAAGTGATTAATGATTAATAATTAATAATTAATAATAAATAATTAATAATTAATTAATAATGCGTGATTTTTGAAATAGAAAGAAATAAATAAATATTGTAGACAATCCACACAACACAGTCTAGCCCAAAATTAAGCGAAGCTTGTAATAAGGTAACTGGATAGCTGATATTAAAAATGTTTTTTTTTGTAAATTAAAATAAATAAACAAATTAATGAAATTAATTATTTAGAGGACATAAACACCCAGACAGAGAACAAAAATCGGTGTTGACCACACAAATATTTGTTATCGGTGGAGATGAAACCCACGACCTTTTGCGGTGGTTTCTTTTCGGGTGTGTGACAAATAAACGTATTTCTTTCTTCTTTATTTATAACCAGATATCCTTTTTAGATTTGCGATAGGTTTAAATTAAAAACCATGCACAGTTACTTTGCTGACTGTACTTCTAAGTACTATACTTGCATCGCAGTTCCTTGTGGATATTACCACTTACAGCTGCAGTAAGGCCCTGCAGAACTTTGTATCCAACAATTTTATTTCAATCAACAAATCGGTTTCCAACCTTTCAATTCGTTTTGTTGTAAAGTTTATTTAGAAAAAGCTTTTTCATAGATTAGCAGGGCTACCACGAGCTCCATATGGTTATGGCTGTCAAATTGTGTATAGATAGGCTGACCCACACATTCATTTTCTTCTTGGGTTTGAATGTGTTGACACAATTTTGACAGCCATAACCACCAACGAAGTTTTCAAAAAACATTCTGAAACGCAATATTTTTCTGCTATGAAAAAAAATAATTTAAAAGTGTGTTGATGGGTCTAGAATTTGATTTATCGAATACTAGCGGCCTATCCCGGCTTTGCACGGGTAGACATTTATTTTATAAACACATAATAATATAGCCCATGTTACATAAGGTGAATGTAGCTTTTTATTGGTGAAATAATTTTTGAAATTGGCGCAGTAGTTTTTGAGTTTATTCATTACAAACATACAAAAATACAAAGCTTTCCTCTTCATAATATTAGTAGACTGTATAGATATATAATACAGCCGAATTGAAAACCTCCTCATTTTTGGAAGTCGGGTAAAAATACGGCATCTAGCTATTAGTTTAGCAAGTTGTTGCTTTCTGTAACAATTGTTTATTTTACTGTAGTTATTATTGCGTTGTTACTGCACATCTGCTACAGTTTGTTGCCACAGCAAACAGTAGCTACGTTTCAGCCTACAAAGTTTGCTGACCGTATAACTCGGACGTAGGTTGAACTGGATACGGCAGCATATTCAAAGATTACTTTAAATTCAATACAATTTGATTATTTTATATTAAAAAAATCCAATTTACTATTACCACACGGAACGGTACGGTGGTAACCATCGCCTATAATTAAGCATGTAAATGAAAATAATTAAATTAAGCAATGCTATTCAGCGTGGCAATGCCACCAGCGTCTTGGGGACGCTTCCGTCTGGCACTGATTTGGATCAGTTGAGCTATCTCTAGATCGTTTGTAACGATCTGCAGATAGCTCAACTGTTTCTTGTGTATTTTGTACATTTTGTAAATATTTGTTTAATTGTAAGTTTCTTTGTGTAAATAAATTAAATTATATTTTTCATTTGCATATAAAAATACTGATATATTGGGTTCAGACATTCTCTCTGGGTCTCTAACTGAATTGATGTACTTTTTTCTGTAAGTACATACTTACTAGAATACAATGTAACACTCAGAAAGAGAACAAACATTTGCATTCACCACACAAATATTTGTTCTCAGTGGGGATGGCATCCACGAGCTACGGCACAGAAGACCTACCATGAGCTCTGTCTGGCTCTGTCTCTGGTTCTGATTTTGAGTCTGTGTGAGTTTTGATAAAATAAATCATACGTCAAAACGTCACACAACAGTATAATGCGCTGGTGAGCACTCACACAGACTCAAAACCAGAACTATAGACAGAGCCATACAGAGCTCATGGTAAGCCTACAGATCTGATATTATAGTGAAACGCAAAGAGAGCGGCTTCTAGTTTCTAGTTTAATTTATATCTATCTTTTACTTTAGACGTTCTCTGTATCTTACTTGCATTGCAGTTTCTTGTAGATATTACCACTTAGAGAGTAAAGAAGGCTGAATTTCCTACAACTTATGAGCTTAAACTTGTTTGCTAAAAACTTATTTCAACTGGCCTAGCTGTCAGCTCAGTTGGTATCAGTTCTGCCTTCTGCGCCGTAGGTCGTGGGTTCGATCCCTACCGAAAACAAATATTTGTGTGCTTGTTCTCTGTCTGGGGTTTATTTTGCATTTTAATTACGGATGTATTTAAAAAAAAATATTCTAAAATATTCTATAAAATATATATAAGTATTCTAACAGCAGTCTGGTTCCTCTATTGCAAACTCTGCTTAATTTAGGGCTAGATAGCGTTGTGTGGATTGTCTACCAATATAACATTATTTCCACCACGTTTTCCGGCAAATAAACCTAAATTCCCAAAATTATTCTCCCAAAACTTGCTCATTCCAAGTCGGAATGATGAAGCGATTCGAGAATCAATTCACCTACTCCCATGTGGTACTAGCTAGTTGGTTATAAACTAAACATAGACAGGCGAATCTCTAGAGCAACCATTGTATCCCTTAATCAAATTGCGCGGGAACTACCTGAAGTACCTTGGAAGCTGGGTACTAGAGATTGAAGAATAAAACCGGCTACACACATGATGCCAAGTTTGTTGAGACAGCGTTCTTGTTAAAGTTTTACAAAGATAATATTAGTTATATTATAACAAAATAAGTAATATAATAAGTTTAATAAGTTTGATAATATAAGTTAGATAGTTGGGTAAGGCGCCCACCCATCTGGTGGGTGGGCGCCCTACCCACCAGATGGGTGGGGTTTAAAAAAAAGTGGGGTTGCCCAATTTTTTTAAAACTTATATGTTTATCATCACTATCAGCCTGAAGAAGTCCACATAGGCCTCCCCTACACATTTCCAAAAGAAACGATTCTGAGCCCTTTCCATCCATCGACTTCTCGTGATCTTAACAATGTCGTCAGTCCATCTTCTGGGTGGGCGCCCTACGCTTTGTCTTCCGGTTTGTGGTTGTAAGTTAAGTTATAAAGTTAAGTTATTTTGTTTTGTAAGTCACTTTATTGTGTACTATAACCAAATACAAAACATAAGCCTTTACTATACATAAGTATTATGTTCTTACTACAACCTTCTTATCGTGTCACTAGTTCTTTCAAACCAGGGCCAGTGTGGTGAAAGGTTTTGACTGCATCTCTAAGAAGCTGCATTTCATTCAGTTTTGGTTTCTACGACATTACGTTCTGAGGATAACTTCCGTGCCTGCGGGGGCCGTGAGAAAGCCGGACTCAGGTAAAAAAAGCTGGCAATTTCCCAACCCTACCAGCCTAAGGGTAGATCAAATAGGGATGATAAAGGGCTTTCCTCTAAAGCCCTTAGAATAACATGATAGGTAGATATGCAAATAACATCTCCGTAGGATTGCCTCTTTGTTTGATATTAACTTTTGATCTTCGAGAGCGTGCGGTTTGTTTGTCTGTGTCTCTTTGCTCAAGAGGATACTCTTTGGGTCACATGACGGTAACCCAATATTTTATGTATAATATTTTATATTATTATTTATTTTTAGCCTGGTGTTTGTGTCTATGGGCAGGTGTCTATGGGCGACGGTGACTACTTTCCATCAGGTGGCCCGTCTGCTCGTCTGCCAGCTATGGCATAAAAAAAAGCCTTCATCGTAACTGGTCAAGCACTGATTTCTTTCATTTGACTGGCTGATCAGCTCACTTGGTAGTGGTTCTGCTTTCTGCGCCGTGAGTCGTGGGTTCGGTCCCCACCGAGAACAAATATTTGTGTGGTGAACGCAGATGTTTGTTCTCTGTCTGGGTGTTATATTGTATTCTATGTATTTACAACAAAAAACAAAGTATTTAAGTATTATATCAGCTATCTGGTTCCCATAGTACAAGCTCTGCTTAGTTTGGGGCTAGATAGTGTTGTGTGGATTGTCCGCAATATTTACTATGTATTATATTGGGGCTAGGTAGGAGTTGTGTGTCAAGTGACAATGGGCAGGCCATATAGCTCGAAGAACTGACAACCGTTGGGGAATAAAGGTTCTCGAATGGCGACCACGAACCGGAAGACGAAGCGTAGGGCGCCCACCCACCAGATGGACCGACGACATTGTTAAGATCGCGGGAAGTCGATGGATGGAAAGGGCTCAGAATCGTTCTTCCTGGAAATGTGTAGGGGAGGCCTATGTCCAGCAGTGGACTTCTTCAGGCTGATAATGATGATGATGATGATGAGGAGTTGTGTGGACTGTCTATGATATTTATTGCCTGAAAAATATAGCCTTTTTGGATAGCTCTTTTTTAATTTCAAAGCTCGTTACTCATGATGTCCACATTGCGTGACGGTCATCACCTCCACTCTAAAACCTAAGGGAAGGTCTTAAAAAATAAATCTCCGTCATATTTTTTTGACGTGATAACGTCTTATAATTCGATGGAGCCAGCTGCACGCACGAAATAACATGACTCATGCGGCGTTACCTCACTCCGACGCATTCCATGTAAGGCTTGGAGTAAAGCGAGAGTATGGAACGAGAGACAAAAAGGCACAATCGCCAGCGTTCGACATCTGTCTCTCTCCTACTTGAGTGAGCGATGGGTCAGCGTGGACAGCTGTATGACGTTGTAACTATCGTCAGTAAACCGACTTTACAGACAACCGATTTTTAGTACGAGTAGTAGTAGAGCTCTTTGTGTGTTGCTACTAGCTCTTTGCGTACTAGCACTATGCCTAATTCTGCCGTGAAGCTGCATTGCTGTGTTTCGGTTTGAAGAATGTGGGTGCCGGTGAAATTACATTGGCCCGTTAGGTTGAAGATCTGCATGCCTCAAGTTGATGGACGCAGGTAAGTGCATCGTAGGGCACGTTTATGACATGCGTGACCAACGAGGCAATGCTTTGTTATAGGCAATGGTTACCACTTAACATTAGGTGGCCCGTAAGCTTGTTCCGTTAGCTGGTAGTCACAAGCTGGTTCGTCAAAAAAAATAAAAATGACCATGGTAAAAACAATAAAAAAAATAACTCAAATCATTATTGAGGTTTATCAATCAGTTGTGTTTATGTTCAAAGTATTAAAAAAAGAAATTAATTAAGTAAATGGTGATTGATTTTTGTAAATCTAGGTCTACAATCTTTATAGGTATATCTGTTGCCAACGTGTTTATTATCGAGTAAAAAATTGATATTGAATGTTTTTTGGACTAAGAATGTTTTAATCCCTTCACCACATTGGCTTAAAAGAACTAGAGACACGATAAAAAGAAGTACATTTTTAAGGAATAGGCAAGTTCGGCAAGTTTTATCATGCGCACTTGATGTGCGGGCAGGCTTTTCGCAAGTAGGCCGCTGGTGGGCCCTTTTTGCGTGACCCTTGACGCGTGTTGCTTGAACTTTTTTAGGTTCTACAACACGCCGGTTTCCTCAGGATGTTTTCCTTCACGGTTTTGAGAGTACTGACATAGTGCACATAAATTTTTCGACAGAAAAACTCATTGGTACACGAGTGGATTTGAACACACGACCTTCGGATTGGAAGGCAGGGCCACTACCACTAGACCATTAGTGGTCTAGTGGTACTCTCTTAAGGAATAGGTACAAAATAACTAAACTTAAAAATAACCAAAAACGGTGGCCGTTTTTGGGATAAAGGTAGCTGGACAAGATCAAAAACCTTTATAAAACCTGCGCTAACGAAGCAAGTAATACGTCTCTGGAGAACGGCCGTGATGAGAATCTTCTTTCAACTTACAAAGAATACATTTACAACAGTTAATAAATAAACAAGCTTTTGCATCTTTTTTTCCATTACCTATATCGAAAGTAGCTCTGACTAATCTTGGGTGGATTTTTCTAGCCCGTAAATAGTAAAATACTAAAACAGTAGCCTCTTAGCTCAATTGGAAGTAGCTCTGCCTTCTGCGCCAAAGGTTGTGGGTTCGACCCCCACCGAGAACAAATTATTTGTGTTGTGAACACAGATATTTGTTCTCCATCTGAAAGTTATTATTATACAACTGGCTGATGGAACAAGAATATGGCGGCACGATGTTAAGTGCTAACCATCGCCTTTAACAATTGCCACGTAGTTTACGCACATCCAGAACGTGCTAACCACTTTCCTGCTTCCATCAACTGGAGGCATACAGTACAGATGTTTAACCTCACGTGCCAGTAATTTCACCGGCACCCACACCCTTCAAACCGAAACACAGCAATGCTGCTTCACGGCAGAAAAGGCATGGCATGGTATGATTGATTTTTTTCAAAGGCAAAAAAATATGTAGGCGTAAAACATTATGTGGACCTGATAACCCCCTCCTTTTTTTAAGTTGGATAAATTATAAATATCCTTACGTCAATAATTGACGTACAAAGGAGAATATGAACACGTAGGGTACATAACACATAAAGATTACGTATGTAAGTAGGTGTATTCATATTTACATTTAGATTGGGAAAGGTAAACCAACTCAAAAACGGTATCACGGATTTACAAAATGATTTATTCCTCAGACCTAATTGGCATTCGAGCCCGGTCGAAAGGTTTTCTTTATTTGGGTTCTTTTGGGGCTTGTATAGTCAGCGACACAAGCCAAGAATATAGAAAAATCATTAACCTCCTAGTAATATCACAATTTTTACTAAACGTAATACACAATATTTGTTACTTATCGTAATTTTTGACGTGATAACGGCTTATAATTCGATGGAACTGGCTGCACGCACGAAAAAACATGACTCACGTGGCGTTACCTCGCTCCGAGGCGTTCTATTTAAGGCTTGAAGTGCAAACGAGAGACAAAGAGGCACAATCGGCCTCCGCGTTCGGCAGCGTTCGACATCTGTCTCTCTCCTACTTGAGTGAGCGGTGTATGACGTTGTCACGTTCAACTATCGTCAGTAAACCGACTTTACAGACAACCGATTTTCAATGTCGTGTTTTAACTGCTTGCTTTATGCAGAGAGTTCTACGACATGCCGGTTCCCTCACAATATTTTCCTGCACCGTTTGAGAGTACTGGTATATTGCTCATAATTTTTTTGAATGAAAACTCATTGGTACATGACTGGATTTAAACTCACGACCTTAGGATTGGAAGGCAGGGCTGCTACCACTAGACCACCAGTACTCTAATGCCTCCTGATAAAGACCGATAAGCTAGCTACTTTACGACGGTATGATTTATTTTAAAAAGGTAAAATAAGAAACAATAAAGTAATTGTTTCATCGACCACCTTCACAGCTCAGTTGGTAGGGCGTGGGTTCGGTCCCCACCGAGAACAAATATTTGTGTGGTGAACACGGATGTTTGTTCTCGGTCTGGGTGTTTCTATGTATGTATTTACAAAAAAAGACAAGTAGGTATAATAATATCAGTTATTTGGTTCTCATAGTACAAGCTCTGCTTTGTTTGGAACTAGATAGTGTTTTATGGGTTGTCGGTATTATTTAATTTTATTTGTTTATTTTTTGTCAACTTACGAGTGAAACATCTTGTTTGTCTCGTTTTTTAATAAGTAAATATCGGTCGGTCGGTTGTCTGTAAAGTCGGTTTACTGACGATAGTTGAACGTGACAACGTCATACAGCTGTCCACGCGGACGCATCGCACACTCAAGTAGGAGAGAGACAGATGTTGAACGCTGCCGAACGCGGAGGCTGATTGTGCCTCTTTGTCGCTCGATCCACGCTATCGCTTGCACTTCAAGCCTTAAATGGAACGCCTCAGAGCGCGGTAACGCCGCATGACGTCTTGTTTTTTCGTGCGTGCAGCCGGCTCCATTGAATTAAAAGACGTTGTCATGTCAAAAAATAACTTAAACATATAAAGTAGGTAACTAGGTAAGTATATAAGTACAGGTAATACATGTTTGCGTTTCAGCTTAGATATTTATGACAACAATCAAAGTTCTATTAAAGCCTACATACACAAAATTGTTATATTCAATCGCCTTGGGATCTCCATATAATATCATCAACAAACATTATGGAATCCATTACTAAATTAGTCAAAACACTCTATCTACTAAAACTACGTAAATGGCAGTGTACGTATAAGGCATGGTAGGTATAATTATTAAAGTTGGTCGCAAGAACTCAATGTAATAGATATTGATGAGTATTCAACGGATTGGTAAAAATACACTGTTTTGACATGACATGAAACATTCAAGATCTCTCTCTATAAATGATACTAACAAGGAAAAACGATAGCATATCTTGTTG
The DNA here is from genome assembly GCA_939531255.2 of Thera britannica. Taxonomy (NCBI): domain Eukaryota; kingdom Metazoa; phylum Arthropoda; class Insecta; order Lepidoptera; family Geometridae; genus Thera; species Thera britannica. The sequence continues at coordinate 3,376,305 of OW618045.2, forward strand.
CTATAATTTTTCGACCACTATCTTTTGCTATACTAGTTTTACAAAGCGAAGTTCCTTTTCACTATCTCATGTTTATTACGTCAGCATTCAGTATTGTTGCAATCTTTGACACAAATAAGTTTTGTTTGTATTCGATTTGATTGCAATCGAAGCCCAAAATCATGTCAAAACTGACAGATGCGACTAAGTTTTGATTACAACAAAAGCAAAAACTCCACAAATAAATTGTTGTTTTTGAAGCCGGCCCGAATAAATTTACAGCCATCTTTGACAAGATTCTTTCAAATTTCATGAAGCCACTTTTAATCACTAGAGTCCAAAAGCTGGAGTGAATGTTTTAAAAATGATAGCATTACTGAGTAAAGCACAAAATAGAATTTAAAATTAAAACTGAAGTAAAATGTCCGCATCTAATGAAAACTAAAGCCTTTTACTTTCATACTTTACACTAACTGGATTTTCCGCACAGCCTCACGTGCTGGGGTAATTCTATGAAAAACCTCCTAAATTGAGCAGATAGGTACGTGGAAACTTTTACCTGTTTCCTTGTATTTCACCGGAATAGCGTGAAAAGTAGCGAGCTTAAGATATAATACCGTGCGTTTACCTTGCGATAAAGAACTAACTAGGTTATGGACGATGAAATAATATGAGGCCAAAATTGTAGGACCGCCGACCGCATCATCACTTAACAGCAGGTGAATTTGCGGTCATACGCAAGCCTAGCAAGCATATGTAAAAAAAACAGTAGATTCTAAGCTCCTCAGCCTGAAGCGTGACAAACTTCGCCTTATTGCATCACAAAATAAGCACTTTAATACATTACTGACAGTCCTCTTTGGAGAGGATGTATAAGCACAGAGGAAACTGCCACGCACGTACTCCTGAAGTGCAGCAGCGTGGTGCTGCAACAAAAGCAACATCTGTGAGCACCGAAGACGCCTAGGGATGCATGCACCCGAATCTGAAATTTGCTAGCCATCTTGGAGGACATAAGGTGGTTGAACTAGCAACGTCACCTCCCGTTAAAAAAAATCCCACCTGTGGCCTACTTGCGGAAACCAGTCCACTCACCAAATACCAAGTAAGTGCTATCGGAGAACAGAATAAAGCTGCAAGCCTCCAAAACTAGAGACCAATTTGGCATAAGCTCACTCCAAATTAATCCTTTCACCACACTTGGTTCGAAAAAATCAATGGCACGAAAAGAAGAAGTAATTGTAGATATCACTAGACATCATAGTTCGCGTCCCGTAAATGATGCGTAATTGGGTAATAGACTATAATTTATTATAATAGAAATTGTATGGTGAAATTGCGTCCAGAAGTGAAACCTTACAGGAGGCAATATCTCGAGAACACTTTGTACCGACTATGATAAATGAACATCTTACACGATACTCTAGTTTTATTCTGGTAGCGTATAGCGCTGTTGAATTTTGTGAACAGATTTCTACCTTTAGGGGACGCTAAAGAAGAGTTTATTTTTAGATAAAAATAAATAAATAAATATTGTAGTCACTCAACACTATTTAGCTCCAAACTAAGTATAGCTTGTACTAAGGGGACCAGATAACTAATATTTTTTAATAGTTTTATACTGTTTTAGCAATACTGGATAGAATATCAGGTATTTACCGCGATTACCTTTATTATTTCCTGACGTTTTGACCGTGTTGCAACAGCCGTGGCAGAGAAACTCGTTGCCGGCGTCTATTTTTCCAAATACCTATAATTTGGACGTTTTCAAAAAAAGAGTGAATAGATATCTTCTAGGTGAGCGCGCTACACCGTCGATCGCATCATCACTTAACATCAGGTGAGATTGCGGTCAAACGTTAGCCTATAAATTGTAAAAAAAACGTCAGGTGATAATAAAGGTTATCGCGATAAATACTCGTTTTTTCCATATAAATATGCATAATAATCACGTTATTTTAAAAAGGTGCTAGAATATTAGGTGTTTTGTCATGGTTTGTCTTACTCTGCTCGATTCTTACCCATCTGTTATAAACCAACTATTAAATCTAGTACAACTCAACTGACTTCACTAAACTTAAGGCACACAATAACTTCAATGGGGCCCACAAAGGCCATTCGAGTCGAAACACCATTATTACGATCGTCAGAAACATTCAAATTGGTCATTTTCCCTCGTAATTGACATCCTCAACCTTAGTTTCAGTGTTGCCAGAAAGCCTGAATTTTGTGGCTATAGTTTTGTAGAAATTTGAAATATTTATAGTAATATTTCAATGGTTTGTTTTACTAAAAATAAGGTAAGGTAAGTTTTATTTTTGAACAATAATTTTGACGAGTTAATGCGATAACAAATAATGAAAATGCAACTGAATTGAGAACCTCATCTTTTTTATATGAAGTTGGTTAAAAAATATGATTAGGTACGTAATCTTAAATAGCCTACCTGAATTTAATTAAATCTAGTTTCCCTTCGTATAGTAAAGAAACTAGGGCTGCATAATTCATGTTAATGCAATGATATCCGGTGGCTGGATCTATCCAAAAACATCCAAAGCTGGCAACACCTAAAGCGTCCAACCGTTTCTGTTATAAAATCGAGTTCACCCCTCAAAGGGTTTTACCGCGTCATAAAACGAATTACAATAAATCCGTCCTTGTCACTGTCATAATGAGAGAGGGAGACGTCATATCAGTCGGTTATAAATCCAGAACTGTCAGTTACAGGTGCAGCGTGACAGAAGATTATGTTTGGGACTGTAGGACGGTTTAGCGAAGGTATAAAATCAGGTTGGGTATGAATTGATTTGCAAAATATTTATAAGCAACTTCAAAATAAAAACGGTTCTCACATTTATCAGGTTGAAGAAAAATTGGTATCATAAGATAGTTAATTGATTTTATAGTGTTTACTACACCAAAAGAAATCACAAAGGCTTTTATAATATCCCAAAAGTTAAGAGCCAAGCAGGATTTGACCCGCGACCGCTCGGCGCTTAGGTAACTTTTGGAGCATTATAATAATCGTTGTTAGTTTATTGATTTATTGGCAAATTTATTTCATGTGAATTATAAGTTGTTTTGTATAAACAGAATGATCAAAACATGACCATGGATTCCCCCTACATAAAAACCTAATACGAAATCAGGAAATTGCGAATAACTGTATCAAAACAAAACAATTTTGTAGAAACATCGTTTTATTCAGGCAACAAAATAATGACAAATAGGGCAGTAAAATACATAAATACGCATATGTAGTGCCTTGTAGTGTTGTGTGGATCGTCTATCAATTTATGTATTTATTGTAAAACAGACAATCGTTCGAGCAAACGAATACAAGAGTGGAGACCGCGTTTAGGTAGGCGTAGTGTAGGACGCACTCCGGCAATGTGGAGCGACGATCTGCGAAATGTAGCTGGCAAGCACTGAAGGAGAAGAGCCGAAGACCGGACTCAGTGGTGCGTCTAAAGACAGACCTACGTCCAGCAGTGGACTGATATAGGTTGATAATAATGATGTATTTATATTCACAGCTATGAACAGAAATAAGGTGTTAAAAATAAAAATTAAGGTACTTACTAGATCGCTTCTTCGCCATAAAGGTCGGTAAATTGTATAAAACTAGTTGTATAAAAAATACCATAGCAATAGCGCTGACTCATTTTACAAGTCAAGTCAAATCCTAATCAGAATTGTATTTATTCAGTAGGATTGCAAGGATCACTTTGAAACGTCTTAAAACTAGGTGAGTCTAGGTGCCAGTTCCACGCGACCAAGTCTAGAAGAATTGAAGCAAGCTTAGAAGAATTTTACTATTACTGCAATCGCTATTGGCTGTGTTTTTTGGCCATTTGGTTTATGGTCGCCTTCTTCTTTTCGTGTCACTAATTCTTTCAAACCAGTGTGGTGAAAGGGTTTCAAGTGCGCCTCATGTGGTTACCAATGCCACTTAACAAACTTTTTTATTCAACTTGCTGATGGAACACGCTTATGGCCCACCTGATGTTAAATGGTAACCATGGCATATAACAAAGTATTGCCTCGTAGATCACGAAGGAACATGCCTTACGATGCACTTCCCTGCGTCTATAAACTTGGGGATTTGGCAAGTTTTATCATGCGCACTTGATGTGCGGGCAGGTTTTTCCGCAAGTAGGCCGCTGGTGGGCCCTTTTTGCGTGACCCTTGACGCGTGTTGCTCGAACTTTTTTAGGTTCTACAACACGTCGGTTTCCTCACGATGTTTTCCTTCACAGCTTAGAGAGTACTGGCATAGTGCACATACATTTTTCGACAGAAAAACTCATTGGTACACGAGTGGATTTGAACCCACGACCTTCGGATTGGAAGGCGGGGCCAATACCACTAGACCACCAGTGCTCTCTAAACTTGGGGATGCAAACTTATCTTATTTACTAGAAACTATTTTTTCGTAACCCACACTGGATTTACAGCCTCCTTCTGCAGTAGGTCGAATTTAAATATTGTATAAGACGTACATTCGTGACGGTACTGGCGAGTTCTCTTTTTATAGCTCATTCAGAATTCGAAGTGAGCTAAATAAATAATGATTGCGTTTCTGTACCTGAATGTACAAAGAACGCAAGTAATTAGATTGGAGATCCTTTCCAAATCATGGTTTGCAATGTGAATCACAAGTATTGGGGAATAAAGGTTCTCGAATCGCGACCACGAACAGGAAGACGAAACGTAGGGCGCCCACCCACCAGATGGACCGACGACATTGTTAAGATCGCGGGAAGTCGGTGGATGGAAAGGGCTCAGAATCGTTCTTCCTGGAAATGTGTAGGGTAGGCCTATGTCCAGCAATGGACTTCTTCAGGCTGATGATGATGACGATAATCACAAGTGTTTGTGTGCGTTACACTATGATTAGGAAATCCGTATCAGAACAAACGTCACTGAAGAATTTACCTGTTGAACCAAAAACCGTGGGCAGATAAAATAATTATATGATGGACAATCCACACAACACTATCTAGCCCCAAACTAAGCAGAACTTGTACTGTGGGTTCCAGATAGCTGATAGGCCTATTAATTGTCCAAATAAAGGACTTCTTCAGACTGATGATGAAGTTGTATGACAAAACACGATTTATGTCATACGTTACTATGTATTTGGAAAAATATGTGACTACATTCTGTTGAAACAAAGATCAGGAACACTGATTGGAACGCTTAGGCATTGGTTTCCATAAAAACGGAAACCGTGACATCATCATGTATTACTTACTTGAAACTTAGTGTGGTTTTACTTACGCCTTTAGGATATTTTTTATGTACTTATTTAAGGGGCCGGCGGAGCGCGAATTTTCATACAAACGTAATACCAAAATGATTACTAATTTAAGCAGATTTCTACTATATTATTGTAATTATTGTATTTGTATAGTATTTATCTAGGTTTCTGAACAGTTTTTATTTTAAATTACTTACCTCAAATGAAATTAAAGCCTATCACATTTTCCAATGAAAAACATGTGTAAAATGCGATTGGTGTTTATTTCATTTGAGGTAAGTAATTTAAAATAAAAATTGTTTAGGAACCTAGATAAATACTATACGAATACCGTTATTACAATAATTATAGTGAAAATCTGCCTAAACTAGTAATAATTTTGGTATTACGTTTGTATGAAAACTCGCCCTCCGCCGGCCTCGTAAGTATTTTATATAACCGGTTATTTGTTGAAGACAATTTTGCCAGTTGACAGATCTGGAAATAAACTACAGATCGTAAATACTCTTTTTCTCTGAATTCTCTAATGCACGATCTAAATGAAGTTAAACTTAAACAAACAAGACGTTTTGGTTTAAAAAAAATATCCTACCTATTTTATTCAAAACAAGCGGCCACCCGTAGCATCGCTCGCCCCGCTCCCGTTTTTTTTCGGGATAAAAAACCCTATGTCCGACTCGAGGTTTTAAGCTACCTCTCCACCAATTTTCAGCCAAATAGGTTAAGCCGTTCTTGATTTATAATAAATAGTGTAATTAACACAATTACCGATATTCACCTAATAATCTGCGTTCGATTTTTAAATTGTTCAAACAAAAATTAAAAACTCATAGCGAATTTAACAATCGACTAAACAAATCTATTCCTGCAACCATTAAATAATAATGAATTGTAAATAATAATTTAAATAATAAAAGAACGGTTTGACACTTTATTTGACACTCCATCTTGACTTATGCCAAACTAAACAGCACCCTATCGATATCAAATAAGAAGTTCGCATCTTCAGGAACTTGACCTTATACAAGTATGTAAGGGAAAGGCACCCTGAAGTTTTTCGGGATAAAGTCACGTCCTGATGCCGTACGCTGATAAATAACGTTTGCGCATAACTTTTCTTCTTTGTTATCATGTGAAAAGTTTGACGTCACTTAGTAGTAGATCTCTTTGTGTGTGGCTCGTCTGGGGAAGTACTACCACCATGCCTACTTCTGCCGTGAAGCAATGCTTTGTTATAGGCGATGGATACCACTTAACGTGGCGGGCAATATGCTTGTTGCATAAGCTAATTGATTAAAAAAAATTTGGGAGTTATATTTTCCCGAAATTCACGAGACATGCCTGCCTGAGATCCCTCACAGTTCAGGTGAAAGCTGCGAAAAATGTAGCAAGTCGGTGTTGCAATCCTTTTTCTCAAACATACTCGGTTTGAGCATTGTTTCCTTCTTTGAGATTGATCGAAATTGCTGTACTAACCAAATATATGTGAGCAGCGGCCGGCAAAAGTTGTATGATAATCCATTACTGTCGTTTTTAGCGGTCAGATAAATTACATAGTAAATCAATCTGTCATGTAATTTAAAAAAAGAACGATCTTTTACTCCGAAACGTGGCAACCAAGGAGGTAACTACTAAGGTTTTATTTAAATTTCGAACTGGGTTTCAAAACAAGTTCTCGTTGTTTTAATTGCCTCGCATTATTTGAGAAAATTAAAAGTGAGAAAAGTGAACAATGTGTAGATAGATATGGATATATTATTATGTATGCTAAAACTTTCTATTATGTCGAAGGCCACGCTAGGATTTCTTTTTGAAGACTAATTTCACAGACAGAATGTTTTCAGCCAAACTTCTTTCACGTTTCGCGAGTTGAAAGGTCAGGAAAACGGGCTATGTTCAAACGGGGCATGGATCAAAAGAATTCTTTAGTGCGCAAAATGTTGAATACTTTCGCGTTTTAACCGACATTCATAAAAGAGTACGTTCTCAATCTGGCTGTATCCTATCGTAACATCGTATTTGAATTAGGGCTTATTAATGTACATGAAAGGTTGCCTGGAAGAAATCGCTCAAAGCGATAAGGTCGCCCATTGTTTTGCCAAAATCTTCATGAATCCTGTATTATGTTTCTGTGTGGTGAACAATAAAGAGTTATCTATCTATCTATCTATCTATAATACTTCAGGGTATTTAAATTACTTTAAAATGAGCATGGCAGTATCCTATCGTAGGTACTTTACATTGTATTTGAGTAAGCGCAAATTTATGTATACATGTATGTTACGGCTAATACCCGAAGTGCGGCTACACTTAGTTTTAGCCGTTTAGAATTAGGTGTAGCCACTTACTCTTGGTTAAACCTAGTAATAGCCGATTGTTTTCGCCAAAACTAGGTCAAGCCTTCATCATGCCGGCTACAACTAAATTAAGTAGGTATAAAAAAAAAAAAAAAACCTAACAACCTACTGTTACTTTTGTGACTTAAACTTTGTGACCCGAAAACAATCGGCTCGTACTAGGTTTAACCAAGAGTAAGTGGCTACACCTAGTTCTAACTGGCTAAAACTAGGTGTAGCCGCACTTCGGGTATTAGCCGTAACATATACATTTAATACGTTTGCGTTTCAACAAACTTTAGTAAATGAGTAAAATCTTAACCTGGCTGTATCTTATTGTTCTTTAGATTAGAGATGAATTAAGCGCTAATTTATATACCTACTTAGTATTTTTCATTTAAGTTGTCTTTAAAAAAAGAGTAGGTTCTTAATCTTGCTGTATCCTATCGAACTTTGAATTGTATTTGAATAAGCGCAAAATGTTAAAACTTGTATAACAAACTGAAAATATTTTGAAGACGCCTGAAGGAAGTATCAGATATTTTCTCATATTACGTGTGACATGTACCTTGAATTAAATCTGGAATGCTACCCTTGTCTTGTACTTGACCCTACCTTTTACAGTTCACTGGTACATTAGGTTTCCTATTAATCTCTTTCTTGTACAGAGTGTGTAAATATTACTAAATTTTTATAAGTTTAACTTTAAAGCAACAGTAATTACAGGTTTTATAGTATTCCTAGTCCTTTATAAATATGGTTATTCGATTATAGTGCATAATGATGAAAATATTTTTGCTATGAAACTTGGTGAAATACTTTCAGCGTGTGGCAGAAGGAGATATAGTCTGACTCAATAACTATGGTAATACAGTGTACATGTCTTGTCAACAAACTGTTGGAAGCTATCTGTTTTTTGTTTAACTTTTTTACAAGTGTGCTAAGCATGTACATACAAACAAAAGGCCACAAAAAAAAAAGTATAACGGTACAAGCTCTGCTTAATTTGAGGGTAAATTGTTGTTTGGATTGTCCACAGTATTTATTTAGTTGTATTATAATTTCATGCTCGTACTCATAACCATATTATTTTTTGCAATTATTTCGTTATAATAATGGTGAGTCTTAAAATTAAAAATGGTGAGTACATAATAGGCCCTTCAGTTTAGGGCATAGCCTTTATTGACCTTTATTTAAACAGCATGGCACGTGCCTACCTGCCTGTTTTTTTATTGTATCTAGTTATTAAGGTTTTTTTTTCTGTTTTTTGTTTTAAATTAAGTTATTCTTTTTTATGTATAAGTAAGTATAAGTTGGCAGTAGGTAGGTACCCATTGTAGTATTCTTTCTTAAGGTCAATAAAATGTTTTTCTTTCTTTCTTCTTCTTTCTATAGCATTATTTAGAGTGGAAGCGCGCCAAAGTTTTAAAAATAAATACAAAGCTAGCTATTTAACCTTTCACGCCGTGTTCACCCACCAGCTTGGTCATAAGGCCAGTGGTTGCACAACTACTTACGAACCCATCTATTTTGGGAAGCAAAAGTTTAGGGCCTATGTACACTGTTTGACTTGTCTAATCGTAGAAACCAGGATTCATGCGTGGGTAGGCCATTATTCTAATTTTCATAAATAGTTGGGAAAATAATAGGTTTAACCCTTGTGGTGTAGCTTTGGTAATTTCTAACAGGGCAAACTAAGTTAAGCAACGTTCGGCAGGGTCACTTTTTGGATGGTATTCTGTAAAGGTATCGTTATTTTACTAACATGTTTCTAAGCACACGGTGAAGGAAAACATCGTGAGGAAACCCGTAGCTCAGCTCCACACGTATTGATGTGACCACATGTGACCACATGTCTTTCCTGTTAATTAGGCCGACTAAGCTGTCAGAATGGTGCTGGGCAAGAGTATTTCATCTAAAATCCTGTCCCAGGCACTATAGCGTCCCGCGATTAGGGCTTGTGTAATCACCAGTTACCTCTGACGCTATATTAATCATCTACGATAGATGCAAAGGCCTGTCTACTTCTAAGCACAGAAATTTTACTTATATACCTATGTGTTCTGTGCTTATAAGGTCCTTAATAATTAATTAATTATTTACAAACTTTATTTATTTATTTATTTAGAAACGGAAGTTTACAAACATATAATTTATTATACTATGCATTTTTATGCATTTTTATGCATAGTGTAATTAATTGTAAGTTTGTAAACCTCAACATAAGCATTGAATAACTCCCGCACTTTTGAAATTGTCGTAAGTATATTTTATAATGTCCGGTTCGAGTTCGCCATTCGAGAATCATCATTTCATACATACATTGCACTGAAATCCTTTAACAAGTATAGATTCATACATTTCATTCATTCAATTTATTTTTATACTTCGTTCGGTTAATTCATTCATTCATTTCGTTTATCCATTCATTCATTTTCATTCTTAATTCATTCCGTTATGTCATAGAAATCACGTAGCTCGTTTCAATAATTCAATTAGGTAAATCTCATAAACCTTAGTCATTTGAAAATCGAATCACGCGTTTTATTTGAAGCGATAAGATATTTTGAATTTCAAAGGCAAATTTTTCCATTACCAACGTGGTTTTTATAATAATGTGTGAATATATTGGTATTTTCACCTTTTAGTGGCCTCTCAGTTCAGTTGGTAGTAGCTCTGCCTTCTGCGCGTAGGTTGTGGGTTTGATCCCTACCGAGAACAAATATTTGTGTGGTGAACACAGATGTTTGTTCTCTGTCTGGGTGTTTTATTGTATTCAAGACTATTTATTTACAAAAAATATATATTATTATCTAAATATTTTATCAGCCATCTGGTTCTTATAGTTCGAGCTTTGTGGTCTTTAGTTTGGGGCTAGATAGTGTTTGTGTTAATTGTCTACAATGTCTATAATTATCTATCTATTTAATCACGTAACCGAATTTAACTATTTTCTGACGTTTCGACCGTGTTAAAACAGCGATGGTCGTGGGCAGACTGGAGTTCATTGGAGTTACCGTCGAGAAGCGGTGGCAGTCGCAGTTTAAACTACCCTCGCTTGGTCATCAGAATTAGAAATGTCCACGTTCATAATTACGACACACCATACTAACTGCGCTGGTCTTTCGCGACGGATTTTGGTAATCACGCTAAATACCCGTTTCTTCCCTAAATTTAAAATCTCGTTTGCACGCTTACAGTCAAACCACACCTTAGCAAATGTAAAACGAATTCAAAATTTTCTGTTTCAATTTGATAGCGGGCGTATTAGCATTTTCAGTACGCGTTGATTTCATATGAAATTTAAATAACAAACGGGTATTTAAATAACTGTCCTCTTTGTAAAAACTCTCAATTGACTAAGCGTTTCCTTTTAAAAGTGTTTATACAATGGGGGTTTGCCTTCTAAAATATGGATCCGATTTGTATTTTTATGGAAAACCATAAAAATACAAATCGGATCATAAATGGCTAATTTAAGCGATAAAAAACATACGAAAAATACAACTGAATTGAGAACTCTCCTCTTTTTTTATTTAAAGTTGGAATTAATACTGTGAACAATCCACGCAACACTATCCGGCCCAAAACTAAGCAGAGCTTGGACTATGGGAACCAGATAGCTGATTTTAATATACTTAATAGACTTTTTTGTAAATACATACTTATAATACAGTATAACACCCATACAGAGAACAAACATCTGCATTCACCACACAAATATTTGTTCTCAGTGGCAATCGAACCCACAGCCTACGGCGCAGAAGGCAGTGCCACTACCAACTGAGCTGAGAGGCTAGTCAAGTTAAAGTAGGTATAAGTAACATAATAATTTTCGAGATCTATCTTCTCATTTAATAGCCCCTTCCCACCGGTGTGTGATATCGCGCACGGAGGCGGATCAGCTCGCACGACACACCATGGGAACGGTCTCGTGCGCCGAGGTGCGCGGTAGCACAGGAGCCCTTCTGTGTGCGTTGCCGTGCGTCGTCGTCGGCTGTGCGTGATGATCTGCAGAACCACGCACCGTAGGAAGGCAGCATTACATGCTTCCGAAAGTCTTAATTATCTGCATAATTTTGACATAATAAGTAGTTAGCACAGGCAGCTTAGATGCATTAATTAAACGTAAATTTTGCTCAAGACAACGAATCTTCGAAGTGATTATAAATGTACATAATTCCGTAGGCACCGCTTCGGAATATATTACGATAGTGGTAGATTTACAAATACTACTTATACTGATTTATGGGGTATTGTAGCTTATAAGTAAACAGCCATATTAAAGTTCAAATCTTCTTCTTATCGTTTTACTGGTTTTTGAACCGAGTGTGGTGAAAGGATTTTTAGTGTGCTTCAAAGAGGCTCCCTTCGTGTTCTTGACACATAATTCTGAATTTTTTAGGTTCTGCGACACGCTGGTTTCCTCACGTTGTTTTCCTTCACCGTTTGAGAGCACTATTAGCATAGTGGACATACATTTTTGGGCGATAACTCATTGGTACACGACTGGATTTGAACTCAAGACCTTAAAATCGGAAGGTGGTGCCGCTACTAATAGGCCACCAGCACTCTATAGTTCCTAAGTACAAAAAAAGTAACAAACATGAAACAAAGCGGCTTAACCAATGTTGATGATATTTCTATAACACTAATCTGAAAACTTGTTAACCATGCAAAGTAATAGAGGGATAGTCAGAGGCAAGACCAAACAGTGAACCTGGTCAGAAATTGTTTTTCAAAGTAGTTAAAACATAATGCGTTATGGCACATTTTTTCCGATTCATTACTATAGTAACTCGGAACTTTTGGATCGCATCACGATATCTCAGTCCGGGGCGAATTACTAGAATAGAATAGAATAGAATATAACTTTATTTTACACCATAAATTATAAGGTAAACATGGTCTAAAAGAATACTAAAAAACTAGAGGGACAATGGGCGGTCTTATCGCTAATAATGATTTCTTCCAGACAATCTTTGGTTGGAAAAAAACATTAGAGTACGATTACGGACAGGGCATACAAAATAAAATAAAATACTAGTTAATTTGAAGTCCGTAAAAAAACTTAACTAGCTGTCCGTTCTGTTAGCTGTGGCCTTGTTGAAACGCCATCTGTAACAGATGTACTTACCGCACAGATTAGGTAGATAGTAACCACTTGGTAACAGAGGCAAAGATATTATTGTCTAGAGCAACTGTGTAGTTGAAGGGTATTGTGGCAGAAAAGCCTGCGCACATCTAGGCGATGGCGATGGCAATCAGTGAAACGCTGTCAAATATCGCTGTCATAACTGACAGCGTTTCACTAATCGCCATCGCAGAACGCTTAGATGTTCACAAGGCTGAACAGCGTAGAGAAGTTAATAACTAGCTTTGTATACTCTGACAGCAGGATTTTTAGTCTGGTTCAAGGCTTTTTGGAAAGATTACCGTACACGCGCAGACGCGTGGACGTGTTTGAGATGTGATGTTGGAAGAGGATGCTTCGTATCCCGTGGACAGCGCGTACGACCAATGTATCAATACTCAAGGAACTCAAAGTGACCACTAGGCTATCAACCACCTGCCTCTATCTTATCAAGGTGGCAACCTGAAAAAACTTGTCATCACTGGCAAAATTGAAGGCAAGAGACCACGAGGCCGAGGCCCGATACGTTGGTCTGACCAAATCCGCTCCACTCTTGACGTGAAGGTCCATGAAGCCATTCAGGTTGCCGGTGACAGATCCAAGTGGCGTAACATTGTCAGAGATAAATTGATCCATGGAGGGGGTCACGACCTTCAGCAGTAAGAAACACGACGCGAGGAGGAGGACCGTACACACTTTAAATAAATATACAGCGTTATTCATTATTAACTGCAAATACTCAGGAATTAGGTTCAACAAATAGAATAAAAAATATTTATGAAATTATTTTTTTTAAATTTGATCAAAAATTTTTTCAAGTTTTTGTATCAAAATTTTATTTTTAGAATAGAAATAGAATAGAATAGAATAGAAAATACTTTATTGCACACCTTAAAACTAACAATGGAAAAACAGTAATTAAACACACTAATGTACAATGGGCGGTCTTATCGCTGAAGAGCGATCTCTTCCAGACAACCTTTGGATGGAGAGAAACGTATAATAAGAAGGTTGGCTAGGGTGCACTAAGAAATAATAAAAAATAAGGATATTTACATACACAAGTAAATAAATATATAGACTACATACATACATAAATATAATAAATATATACATATTTACCTACTAAATAAAATACATACAGTATATACATTCTATAAACAAACAGTTATAATATGTTTCTATAATACATATACCTACATAGCATGATGAATATACATAATAATGACAAATCATTTTAAACAATCTAAGATGATGACTCAAGATATGAGTTTTTGACTGCAGCTTTAAACGCGGCTAGGGAAGGGGATAGCCTTATGGAGACCGGCAACGAGTTCCATAAACGGACAGCTTGGACGGTAAAGGAATCGGCATAGAAGCTTGTCCTATTCAAAGGAGTTTTAAGGCGGAGGTTTTCTGAGGAGCGAAGAGTTCGAGGATTCTGACAATGTAAGAACTCGAAACGCGCAATTTTGGTAGCAGTTGGAAGAAAGTTCCGTAACCTCCTTAACGAGCCGGAGGAAGCAAAAAGTTTACGGCTCACAAATTCCAATTGTGAGTTCCACGACATACCGCTGTCCATAAACACTCCTAGGTTTTTAACGGTCTTACTGTAAGGAACAGTTACGCCGTTAAATTCAACCTGTGGTAATGATTGCCAGTCAATTTTGGAAATTGTACGCGAGCTGCCTAGAATGATTACTTGCGTTTTAGATGGATTTACATTAAGTCCATAGGCCTTACTCCAATTGCTTATTTGAACAAGGTTGTTGTTAATGCAGGAAACGGCATGAGATAGTTCCCCAAGCGGAGCTTGAGTGTATATTTGTAAATCGTCTGCATAGAGGTGGTAGGAAGAAGTGAGTTGGTGTGAGATGGAATTTATGAAAAGTGCAAATAAAAGAGGTGATAACACGCCACCCTGTGCTACACCAGCAGACAAACAGCACCAGGACGAATATGAATCGTCAACACGTACTCGCTGCCGGCGTCCATGCAGATAGCTGCAAAACCAGTCAATCACCGATGGAGATATGTTAATGGAGCGAAGCAAACCTAGTAAGATGTCAAAGTCAACAGTGTTAAAGGCATTACTAAAATCTAGTAATGACAGAATGGTTAGGCGTCCATTTTCCATGCCCGATCGTACATCATCAGTAATTTTTACAAGTGCGGTTACAGTACTATGACCGGGTCGGAAACCAGATTGAAGGGGATTAAGGAGGTTATTTGTGGTAAGGAAAGAACTAAGCTGATTATAGACTAGGCGTTCAAGGACTTTGGAAAGGAATGGAAGAATGGAAATAGGGCGGTAATCAGAAAGGGAAACGGGTTTAGACTTTTTAGGAAGCGGAATAACTAGTGCTTCTTTCCACAAAAAGGGAACAGAGCTAGATGTTATAGAGTAATTAAGGATGTGACAGATCATTGGTAGTACTACATCGATAATAGGAACTAACATATTCCTACCGATGTTATCACCCCCCATAGCGTTCGATGTAATTAACAAAATGCTCTTCTTAACATCACATGCGGTGAATTGACTAAAGACATAACAAGGATAATCAGGTGTTGGCAAAGAAGAAAGAAAATTAATAGTGCTGGTTTTATCAAGCAAATCAATTTTGCTTGAAGACGAGAAATGTTTATTTAGGGAATCCAAGTCTAAATCTTTTGAAACTGAGTCGTTACGAGTATTGCCAACACCTAGAGATCTGAGAAATTTCCAGACTTTTGCTGGATCCTTATTGGATACAGAGGCATGAATATGGCGGCGTTGTGCATCCCTACACACCCTATTGCAGCGATTTCGAGCTTGATAATACTTATTTTTATTAGCTTCACTAGCATTAAGCTTATATTTGAATTTGTAAGCAACTTTGCGGCGCATCAACAATCGAATTTCATCTGTGATCCACGGAGCCGGTAGATGCTTCATCTTAACTGCTCTGATTGGGGCATAGACATCATAGAGTTGCGTGATGATGGAGTTAAAGTTACTAATTTTGTCATCAATAGTGGTCGCTTCTGTTACTGTTGACCAATCGGCTTCCTGAGCGTCCAGTATCAGTTTTTCCACATTCATGGCACCAAAACTGCGCTGCATAAGGATTTTAGGTTTAGGTTTAGGTGGACGAATTTTGTAAGATAGATAGATAAGGTCATGATAGGAAAAAGCATCGGCGGAACATTGTCCGTGCTTGGTGACATGTTGAAGAGAAGAAACTAGGATTAAATCAAGAAGAGAAGGAGTACAGTTGGGAAAGTGATGAGTTGCATCAAGAGGTAGAATATGCATATTGCTGGATTTTATAATAGTCTCAAAATTGGAGGAGCGGTAATCGTGCTTGATGAGACAAGTATTAAAATCACCCATAATAATCGTATGCTTGTACAAAGGCATAAGATCCTCTAGGAGCTTTTCAAAGGATGAGAAGAAATTAACGCGCAAGGAATGACTATAATAAACTCCGAGAAGAACTTTAGTATGTGAAAGCATGATTTCGATAAAAAGGTGTTCACCTGCGTTAGATGGTGGAGGTTGAGCAGACGTATTTATGATCGAGAACGGAATATTAGCACGCAAGTATATAGCTACACCACCCCCACCACTGCCAGTACGATCATTACGGATCAAGATGAATCCAGGAAGTGAATACGACGTAGAGGGTAAACAGGGCTTGAGGAAAGATTCGGAGACAAGTATGGCGTGAAGATTTTTAATATCGAAAGAAGCTAGCATATCTGGATAATGAGCCGGAATACTCTGGGCATTGATATGGATAACATTGAAGGAGTGAGGACTAACAAAGAAATTTGCCTCTAAAGTATCCGAAAGAGAAGGCATACTCTTAAAGCTGTCGTCATTACTCGCACTATCTGACGAGATCGACTGAAAGTCATCATCACTAGAATCATTCAAGGGCTGTATCATAGTAAATACTAAATAATAATATAATAAATACCAGTAATAAATGTACTTACAATAAAATAATATATATAAATTAATATAAATGCGTTCGCGGTTCCTTAGCGGGAATCGTTGCAGCCCGCGTCGGCGCAGACGCCGCCGCTGCCGCCGGCGGTCTACGAGAGTCTGGCGACATCAATTTGTTCAGCTCACCGATGCTGCAGATACGATGGCGCGCGCCGTCAGGCATGATCACATGAATGAGGCCGTCTCGTGTCCAGCAATTCTTGATGCCAACACGCTCCCTCGCAGCCATAAAGGCGACGTGCCTGGGCTTGGTCAAAAATTCGGAAAGGGTTATATTTGTACCTTTAAGGTTGGTTTTTGCAAACCAAACCTGGTCCCTCATAGTGGTGTCACGAACCTTAACCAGCAGTGGCCTAGGTCTGTCGGCGCCCGAAGCTCGCCCCATCCTGTGGCATCGGCTAATGTGAGCTGTAGTGAAATTTGACACTTTCAACTTTGTGCTCACGGCTTTAGTTACAACTTCAGCTAGATTTTCTTTGCTGTCTTCGGGTACTCCGTGAAACAGTAGAATCTTGCGTCGGCTGCGCATCTCCTGCTGATCCGCATTTCGTGCGAGAAGCTCCACCTGCTGCTGAAGAGCCCTGAGTGCACCGAGGGAGAATGCTTTGAAAGCAGCATAGTCCGCTGCGATGCCCTCCACAGTAGTAGGAGAAGAAGACTTTAGCAGCTCACTCTCGAATTGTGTCATCCGGTCGTGCAGTGATGAGATTACCTCAAATAAGTTTGATTCTGCCATGTTGTTTTGTTGAGTGCAGTGTAGTGCCACAGAATTGTGTTGGAAGTGTCTAATACGGAGATGGTGATTGTGGCAGGTGAAGTAGAGGTCCTATTATACGTTTTTACTCATAGGATTTGGCAAAAATTGCCTTAAAATATTTTATAACATTTATTAAACAACAGAGAAAGTTTTAAAGATATTATCACTTCTACCCACCAACCGAAAAAAGTTTTATTAACTTCTTTACGGCTATTGCATAATGATTGCCACGGAGAACAGGACGCTGACCCACCCAGGCGGTGACTGAACGCAGAGTGTCACTCACGGCGCGCGGGCGCGGATCAGAGGTCAAAATAGGTCAGGCGCCAATGATTCCTTTATCGATTTTCTCGGGATTTTCATAACAAAACTTATAAAAAATCATTTTATAAATATTTTTTATTTTATTTGTTGAACCTAATTCCTGAGTATTTGCAGCTAATAATGAATAACCCTGTATACCCCACACACCCCATACACCCCCCATACCTGCTTTTGTTTCGCATATTAATAGAAATCTTAATTCTAGTATTGGCCTCCCGCGATACAGGCTTGTCTTAGTGCGGGGACCACCAGTAATTTAAATAAGACTGTATGTTTTTTGGTAAATAAATAATTTTGTTTTGTATTTTGTATTGCTATCTTCTAAATATCTATTCTTCAAGGCTTTTTGGAAAGGTTACCGTACATACTTTAGATAGCTATACCTATATTCTATATAAATATTTAAAAATGTTATGTTGGTACGCTTCAAAAACTCAAACAGTTCTGCACCGATCGAGCTGAAATTTTTGCATGATTTATATAATCCGCATCAAGGATTGTTTTTATCTATTTTGACGTGGCAACGTCTTATAATTTGATGGAGCCGGCTTAACGCACGAAAAAACACGACTCATGCGGCGTTACCTCGCTCTGAGGCATTCCATTTAAGGCTTGAAGTGCAAGCGACAGCGCGGAACGAGCGACAGAGAGGCACAATCGGCCTCCACGTTCGGCAGCGTTCGACATCTCTCTCTCTCCTACTTAAGTGAGCGATGCGCCCGCGTGGACAGCTGTATGACGTTGTCACGTTCAACTATCGTCAGTGACTTTACAGACAACCCATTTTTTTGAGTCAGTCACGCTAGTTAATAATAAAACTGCCTGGCCCGATGTCCCTGTCACTATAAATGTCAATTTGCAATGTCTGTACCTACCTACTATTTTCGTATCTTATTTTATGTGCTATGCGTAGCGTGTGAGCTGTCTTTGAAACTTTTGCTTTTGTATTATCTATTAACTACGTCTCACTAAGTGAAGTGGCACCACACTGAAACTTCACTGCTATAATAATTATTTTTAATTTGTAAAAGGATCATACAAAAAATGGTTGGAACCAAGTCGCAGTTTGTTGCCTGTTCTTCTAGGCTTGGTCGCGTGGAACTAGCAACTAGATTCAAGACAGCTTTAGGACGTTTCAAAGTAATCCTTGTGATACAACAGAATAAATACATTTTTGACTTTAAATTTCGTTCTTGGAAGGCTATCAAAGATTTTACCTTTAGTTGATCGAACTGCAAAAGCTCGACTAGATTTTTGCAGCTCTTAGACAATTTATAATGGTTCTTCTCGCCACAAAGTCCGTATCTCCAGAGGTCCTGTCGAGTTTCACGCTTCGGTGAGCCGGGGAATTACCGTGTCCTACTCATTCTGTGTTTTATTTACGTGCAGACAGCAGATACACGCTGGGCTTTCGTTTAATCAACTGTCAGTGACGACCGCTAAGACAATTTAATACGTTTTGTTGTGAGAAAATGCTAAAATATATATTAAATAATATAGACTGGCCTCTTAGCTCAGTAGGCCTAATACTAGCTCTGTCTCTAGCTCTGGTTTTGAGTATGTGTGAGTGTTGATTAAATAAATCCTACGTCGAAACGCACTCACACAGACTTTAAACCAGAGCCAGAGACAGTCAGACAGAGCTTGTAGTAGGCCTACAGTTTGTAGTAGCTCTGCAATCTTTTTTGGCGGCCGTGACAAACGTGTCACTACAGTTCCACGTTTTTTCTCGGACGCTTGCAGCTGTCAACTTCGTGGAACTACAGTGACACGGGACGTGACAGTGGCTAATCTGGTGGGTGGGCACCCTACGTTTCGTTTTCCGGTTCGTGGTCGCCATTAGAGAACCTTTATTCCCCAACGGTTGTCGTTTCTTCGAGCTATATGACCTGCCCAAAAAAGGTAATAAGGGTTAAAATAAATAAAATAAGGTAATTATTAAATGATTCAGTATGTGTTATGATCGCGAAAATTTAAAAGTTCTATTGTTTTCTACATTCTGTTTAAACAGTTTAACTGTTCGTATGTTTATCTTACAATGACTGAGAGACTGCAAGGCTGATTAATTATTTTGTAAACTGAGTGAGGGACTGAGTAACTTAGCTTCCGGGTCTCCTTCTAATCAGTTCCGACTGTTTTACTGCGTTTGTATGTTTATTAGAGTTTTCGGAACAATGTTCTGTTCTTTAACTCAAAATAAAGTCAAAGATGTTAGATAGGAGTCATCTTTTTCTGTAACGCTTTGTTTAATTGTTTTAAAGATAACTTTACCATTTTTTATACAACTAGTTGATGGAACAAGCATATCTTATGACCTGATGTTAAGTGGTAACCATCACCTATAACAAAGCCTTTTCTCACACGTTCAGAATGTGCAGTACGATGCACTGCCGTGCGTCTAACAACTTGAGGCGTATAGATGTTTAACAACACACCCTTCAAACCGAAACACAGCAATGCTGCTTCACAGCAAAAATTGGTATGGTGTAAGTACTTCCCCGGGTGAGCCTTTGACAAAGACATCTACTAAGTATTATTACAACTATTTATTATATATTTACTATATTTTTTTTAAGTAGAGACAATAAATAAATAAAATATCTGAGTGCAAAAGCCGTTTTTATTCGCAAGAGAATGAAGTAAATTTAAATTTAGAATATCGTGTGAAATAAGTTTGTCGATTCAAAACATCATTGAACCTATTTACTTCTCCCTCCATGGTGCCGAACTTAACGTACAACCTTTTTAAATTTGTTAAAAACTTAGACTCTGCAACCCCCTTGGTCTGTTACTTTTAGTTAAATTTGCTTTACGCGCGTCATTTTCTTTTTTGCATTTAGTCATTTCCTCGCTGAAGTGGGATGAAAAGTTACGCGTTGCACTCGAGTGCAAAGATTTTTCACCTCGGGCTCTTTTGATTCCTTCACGAACGCATATTAGGATTCTAAATTTTAAATCACTCTCTGCGCTCGTGGTTAAATTTTAGAATCCTTCGCTTGCTCGGTCATCAAAATTGAGCACGCGGTTTAAAAGCAACTTTGCACTCTTGTATAACAAATAACTATCATCGCGACTTTTATTCATTGCGGAACATCCAGCAGTGGACTTCTTCACGCTGATGACGATAATTATAATTTTTCAATTTAACCTTTCGCGACCAATTTCATAGGCTATCTGAATCAGTCATGCACAAAGTTAACTCGCGGATTTCCACCAAACGCATTGATTCAAAACGTTTTCAATTATTGTTTCAATTCTATTCGATTCGTACGCCCTCTGGCGGATGCAGAAAACCAATTGCAACTTGCGCAATAAATTACATCGATGCCACTCAGCTGGTCTAATCGAGAGTTTTTTATTTTTTTTAGTGGAGGCTATTACGGAACTTTGTTGCAATCAGTTTTGATCAGTTTATGTTGAAAATAAAAAAATACTTAATATAAATATCACAGGTCATTTCATTAAGGTCGCAAAAGTGTTGACAAAATACATGAGCATGTACTTCTTTCTCCATACAAATTCCATAGTTATTTCAGGAGTCGTAAAATAAAAAATGCCTCTTTAATGCTCAATAACTTTCGACCAAAAACTCATGCGGCAAGTTAATACAAAGAGAATCTTTAAATACTTTGAGAATCTTAATACATAAAAAAGAATTGCTGTTCGTTAGTCTCGCTAAAACTCAAGACAGGCTGGACCGATTTGGCTGATTTTGGTCTTGAATGATTTGTGGAGCTCCAGAGAAGGTTTAAAAGGTGAATAAATATGTTTTTTTTTTCAACGGGAACGGTATCGGGGCGAGCGAAGCCGCGGGCGGCCGCTCGTCTTTAAATAAAATAATGAATATGTGAAAATACGTTCTATATTTTTGTATTATGTGTGTCTGTCTGTGTGTTATTCTGTGTCTGCCACAACACTGCTTCCGAGCTCAGTGTCTAGCTGCTGCTGCTGCTACGGCAGCACTGCTGCGTATTGCTGCACTTCTGGTGACGAGATTACAACCTTTAGTAAAAAAAAAATTCTAATAGAAACTGATTGCAACAAAGATACGTAATTGGCTGACAGATACGTTTCCTCTGTTGCAATAATGGTAGACGTTCACTATGTTTTTTTATAAATGAGCAGATTTATTGTTCTGCAGTACTTTATAGAGACAGGAAGCTGTTTGGAGTCCTTTGTGATATTATCAGTCGTTCTAAAAATATTTGCAGAAATAATTATAGAAGTGTTGATCTTTAGTAAACACTCTTAAGTATTGTTTGTCACTGTCATTGTGACAGGCACTGCCAGTAAGCTGTCTCGCTCACACGCTGTGCCCCGTCTCTTTCTTTCTTAACCTTGCAACACGATGTGCGTTGATCCCAAATATAGATATAGATAGATAACACTTTATTGTACATTACAAGAGTAGGACATTAAACATAGTGATAACACTAAAACTACAGCGAAACACAATGAACGGTCTTATCGGTATGAGCGATCCAGACAACCTTTGGATGGACAGGATAAATATAATACGAGTTCATTTAATTATACAATTATATTATTGCCAAAACCCATTATGAAGAAATTCATTTTTTCAAATTGGTAAATTGGTTGGTTTGCAATTTGAACCTATCAGGCCAAACTCTTTGCTAATAAGCTGCCAGGATTTTCACCCCTGAGCCCATAAATCGCTTAATAAAATCCCCACGCCAAAGAAACAACAAAACATAATTTGCACATAATAAAGAAGTTCCTAACATTGATAAATCATTCTTGAAACATCTTCAAAGTTTGTGAAACAGTAATTTGCATGACGTTTTGTTCTTCAACTTTGTAATACAATACAATATTATACAGCCACACAGATTATTGTAAGGTGTAGTCAAACTTTTCGCTTGCAATGCACATTTCAACATTCTTAAAGAAGACGAGGCATCAAATTCAAATTCGTAATGTTTTTATTCAGTTGCATCGTAAGGATCACTAATTTGCATGATATTTTGTTCTAGGATATTTATTTACACAAAGAAACTTACAATTAAACAAATATTTACAAAATGTACAAAATACACAAGACACAGTTGAGCTATCTGCAGATCGTTACAAACGATCTAGAGATAGCTCAACTGATCCAAATCAGTGCCAGAAGGAAGCGTCTCCAAGACGCTGGCGGCATTACCACGCTGAATAGCAATGCTTATACGCTGCGCCAGATACCCACCAGCTCTTGGGTCACGCGTCGCTTCAAATTCGTAATTTTTGTTCTTCAAATTCGTAATACAATACAATATTATACAACCATAATTATGTAAGGTGTAGTTAAAATTTACGCTTGCACTTTTCAAAATTTTTAAAGAAGACGACGACGTCAAATTCAAAATTTATTTATTCTTTTTTTCACAGATACTGATGGCACGTGAGGCTGAACATCAGTATGCTTCAAGTTGATGAACGCAGGGCAGTGCATTATATAGTCCAGTAGCCAGAAGAATATGCCCTTCGATAATTCTAAAGTTTTTTATTTTCTCTGGGTTGATAACTTTAGTGAATTCATTGCTATGTACAAAAATGCTAACAGTTTAGAGCTATGCAATAGGTATTAAGTAGGTATTTCCTATTATTTCATATTACAACAATAATATAAAATTTTAAGTTAAATGTTTTACTGTTTTTTTATTAATATCATCTAAACTATATATTAGTGGAAATGCTAACAGATATGTACTGTGGAACAATGGAAAACTGAAAATGTCCCGTAACCCGTAACTCATACAATAAATTTTTTTTTTTCAAATAATTTCCTACGCTTATAGGTTATATTGGTTACAGTCGGTTACACCATACAAAAAGTTCTAACAACTGTGTAATATGCTGCACAAGTAATTGTATTTTTACTTTGCGATAAGCGAAATATTGAATTTAATTTTATAATTTTGTGCCTACATATTCGTGATAATAAACTATGCTTCCATACAAAAGTTTCAACAAATACGTGCTATGCCTTTTGTTTAATAAATAAAATACAATGAGTTACGGGACATTTTCAGTTTTCCATTGTTCCACAGTACCTATCTGTTAGCATTTCCACTAATAGTAAAGATGGATGTATAGTTAAGATGGTATTAATAAAGAAACAGTAAATCATTTAATTTAAAATTTTATATTATTGTTGTAATATGAAATAATAGGGAATACCTACTTAATACCTATTGCA
Source organism: Thera britannica (assembly GCA_939531255.2). NCBI lineage: Eukaryota > Metazoa > Arthropoda > Insecta > Lepidoptera > Geometridae > Thera > Thera britannica. The sequence continues at coordinate 3,400,294 of OW618045.2, forward strand.
TAGCTCTAAACTGTTAGCATTTTTGTACATAGCAATGAATTCACTAAAGTTATCAACCCAGAGAAAATAAAAAACTTTAGAATTATCGAAGGTTATGTGGAAAAAATATTGTATTCTTACTGGACTATACAGGGTTATTCATAATTAGCTGCAAATACTCAGGAATTAGGTTCAACAAATAAAATAAAAAATATTTATGAAATGATTTTTTTTAAGTTTTGTTATGAAAATCCCGAGAAAATCGATAAAGAATATCCTTTGGAATCATTGGCGCCTGACCTATTTTGACCTTTGATCCGCGCCCGCGCGCCGTGAGCGACACTCTGCGTTCATTTACCGCCTGGGTGGGTCATCGCCCTGTTCTCCATGACAATCATTATGCAATAGCCGTAAAAAATCAATAAAAATAAAATTTTGATACAAAAACTTAAATCAAAATTAAAAAAAAATCATTTCATAAATATTTTTTATTTTATTTGTTGAACCTAATTCCTGAGTATTTGCAGCTAATTATGAATAACCCTGTATAGGGAACGTTCCTGACGTGCGTGAACTATAAGGCAATGCTTTGTTTATATTAACAAAAGTCACAAAGATCACTGAAGTGAACCAGCGTCATGAAAATAGGATATTTGCATCAAAATCAAAAGAGAACACAACAGAATCTGTTGGTGTTTGCACCGACGGATATGATGAAGGAAAACACCAAATACTCGTAACACCCAAGATCATTTACTGTACCAACAATAGGAACAAGTTGCAGTGTTCATTCTCTGTAGATTAGACTAGTTTGCAGGTCCAAAGTTTCCAAGCTCTGGTTCACCAATTCAATAACCAGGCGTTAAGATGTACTACGTTTTTATATTGTGGCAAAATTTATTTCATTCCTAAAAACTAGTGGCCTGTTCCGGCTACCCACGGGTGGAAAATTGCTTTAAACACATAAATTATCTCATTTAACTCAGGTTGAATGTAGCTTACCAATGGCGAAAGAATTTTTGAAATCAGCAGAGTAGTTTTTGAGTTTATTCATTACAAACATACAAATCTTTCCTCTTTATAATATTAGTATAGATATTATAGATAAACGATGTTGGTGCTCGTAACAAATAGATAATAAACTGGCGGTTTGGTTCCGATCGGTTTTTGTGCTCTTTGATTTAATAATTTTTATCATAAATAAAAAAAAAAAAAAGAGAGAGACATCAATAGATTAACTAAAAAAAAAACAAAAACACATAGTTTATAGATACCTAATAACATAAGTTATAAACAGCAAAAAGAGATGAGTGTGTGTGTGCTACTGTATTAAGTAAATGCAAAATAATTAACTGCAAATAACTGTAATAGGTATGCGTGTTATAAAGTTTATTCTTATTCTTATAAAAATAACCACCGGTTAAGTGTCGGTGAACACGGTTGTAGGAAGTTAGCAAGTTCTAACAAAGGTTGAGCAGAGGAGCGCTACGTGAATTTCGGTGTTTCTCTGACGGAACTCATTTGCAAATAAAGTGTAGCACTTCTTCTATGTTCTATATTAGTAAGATGTATTTTATTTTACCTACTACTTCGTACTCACAGTTACGCATTAGACGACCCACTCTGAAGGGCGTGTGTTCGATCCCCACTGAGAACAAATATTTGTGTGCCGAACGCGGATGTTTGTTCTCTATCTGAATGTTATATTTATTCTTAGTATATGCATTTACAAAAAAATATGCAAACAAGTCACCATAGTACAAGTTCTAGTTAGTTTTATAACTACCACGCTTATTATTTATTTACACAAAGAAACTTACAATTACATATTTACAAAAAGTACAAAATACACAAGAAACAGTTGAGCTATCTGCAGATCATTACAAACGATCTAGAGATACCTTAACTGATCCAAATCAGTGCAAAGAATCACGAATACTTTCAATACAAAGAATGGTAGGAAAGAGATAGCGCAAGAACAACTTTTGAGGAACGAATGAAATAAAAACATTATCGCATCCTCTAGTATCCTAAGGGCTATGCCACACGGGCGGTTCTCCCGCCGCGGGAATCCGCTCGACAAAGCTTCCGCAGACCATCAAACTATACGGGACGCGGTTTTTCGCTGTCTTTTGTTCATTTCAACATGGACCCGCAACTTGGAACGCAAGTGCACGAACGACGAGCGAGCGAGAAGGTCCCGCGCACAATGACGCAATAGCGGATAACCGCCCGTGTAGTTTAGAACGGCGGTAAACAGCGGCGGTTTGACGCTGCATGCGGCGGTCGAATTTCTCCCGCCTGCAAACCGCGGCGGGAAACCGCGCCGTGTAGTTTGTAGCATACAATGTCCTTATGAATTGAGTCTAGTGCGGTTCAGAAGCGGATTCCCTCCGTCCTCCGCCCTCCCGCCCGTGTAGCATAGCCCTAAGTAGTCCAAAGTTAAACGAAACCAAAGCAAATAAAAAAGAACATAAAACTGAGAACACACAGAGTACACAGTTCTGTACTGTGGAACTAATATAATAACAGTACGTAAACAGAGATATTCACATTCTAAAATTAATTAACCACCATAATTTAATCTAACTGGTTAGGTTACGCAAAGAAAATTAGGTTCGCAAATATGATAGAGAGATTTATATGAATTGTATGAAATTAATTATGGAATGTATATCATAATATTGCCATAGTAGAGATTCATGAATCAGTGCGTCAACTTATATAAATTGACGTTATACTGGTTTGTGATTGTCAGTACAAACAAATAATAAAACTTGTGGATCCTTATTGCATATAATTATTGGTGAACAAGTAATATTTAATTAATAAAAGAGCAGACGTATGTCTTGCCGCTCCGTCATGTGACGAGGAAAGCGATGAGTATGGATGTGATGGGTAAGTGAGCAGAGATAGACCAAAGAAAACATGGATGAACTGTGTGAAAGATGACATAGATAAGAGAGGATTGAATGCAGGGATGACGGCTGATAGGGAAATGGAAGAGAAAGACATGTTGTTCCAAGACGCCCTAAAAAGTGGAATAAAGGCAGGAAGAAGAAGATCAGTAATTCTTGCATGTCTTTAATCGTATTATATGGGTATTGGTGTAGGTTCCGATGTGGTTTGATCCTTATGTCTAAATGGTGTACCATTAAATAATGTTCCATTCAATTAAGTAGTCAACCATTATGCTTGACCCATCAGTAAGAGCTGGCCTCATCACAAATCGACCGATTAAATATTTGTCAGGTTAAAAAAAAATTGTCAATTGTCAAAAATTATTTGGCAATTAGTAATCTGTAGAACCGGGTCCATAAAAATCTAGCTAAAAAAACTGGGTTTCAATATTTTTCGCGGAATTAAGAAAGTGTGCGCTACTATTAAAATGTACTATGCTACTGAATAAGAGAGAGTAGCTCTGTCAGGATCCTTTGAGCAAACGTAACTAAAGTTAATTATTCGGCTTGAGTATGTTTCATCAAGATTAGCATAAAAGTAGTACTTATGTTAATATATAACATGATAGCTTAACTTGTGTGAATAATATTTACCCTATAACGCCTAGGTTTGGTACAAAGTATATTTGCAAAGTGTGAGTACTTTGCATTATGTTTTTTGTTTTCCAAACGGTTACATTCGAGTGTTGATGCGGGTAGATTTTAAACCGAAGCTCTGTCTGGCTCTGACTCTGGCTCCAGTTTTGAGTCCTAAATAAATCCTACGTCGAAACGTCACACACACAGTGTAATACTGGTGAGCACTCACACAGACTCAAAACCAGAGCCAGAAAAAGCTCGTGGTAGGCCTACTGTACACAAACGAGGTGTTTAGAAACGGCAAGGGAAAAGGACAGATGGAAAAAAGGTACATGTGGCAGATATGCCTCAAGTTGATGGACGCGAAGCAATGCATCGTAGGGCACGTTCCTGACGTGCGTGACTTACGAGGCAATGTTTTTTTAAAAGCGACATTCAGCACTCATAGGTGGACCATATGCTTTCTTCCATCAGCTGGTTCTCGAATACAAAAAAAGTATTTCATTGTTTTATGTCGCCGCTTGACTTCACTTCAAAGGAGCATAATGCTCATGTATTTTACATACATACATACTTAAAATTACGCCTCATTCCCATGGGCGTAGGCAGAGATCGCGGATTTCCACTCGCTACGATCCTGACATACCTTTTTCGCTTCATTTACTCGCATAATATTTTTATATTTTTACTTTTTACTTTATACATGCTCGTCGGTGTAGGGTACTCCTGACCTGGCCTTTCTCTAAAACATCTGTTACTTGATCGAGATATATGCGCCGAGGTCTTCCTCTTCCAGCAGTTCCATTCACACTCGCCTGATGCAATTGTTTTGTTAATTTCTTTTCATCCATTCTATCTAGAAAAGAAAGAAAGAAAATATATTTATTTAACATAACATACACAGAACGGAACACTGACAAACATAATAATAAAACATAATATAGTGATATGCACAAAAAAAATAAAATAAAATACAAACCAACACAAATAATAAAGTAGGTACATCTCTACATGCCCAAACCATTTTAGCATACCTTGCATGTGTTTTAACGACACTTTTCTGGCCACATCGGTGTTCTACTATGTTCTGTGGCATATACCAATGATTTGCTACTATTACAGTAATGCAAACTCCACAGTCTGCCAAATTAGTTATGCGGGTGGGGTTGCCAGCTGAATTATGCAGCAATGGGTATTGGCAAGAACTATTGATAGCAACACTATACTATATGGAAACGAATTAGCATAATGTTTGTTGGTTTTACAACTTGCGTGTTGTAAGCTTTGCGCACATCTAAGCGATCTGCGATGGCGATCAGTGAAATGCTGTTAAATATTACAGTGATATTTGATAGCGTTTCACTGATAGCCATCGCGATTGCCTAGATGTGCGCAGGCCTTTACGTTTATTTACTATTGAGTTTTAGACTTCTCCTTATCGTTCTGCATGTTAAGGCAAGGCTTTGCAGGTGATGGTTACCGTTTAACATCAGGTGGGGTCTAGATTTGTGATGGGCCACTAACACGTTAAATAGGTTTTTTTATACAACTCGCTGATGGAACTAACAAATAGCCCACCTGATGTTAAGTGGTAACCATTGCCTATAACAAAGCATTGCCTCGTAGGTCACGCACGTTAGGAATGTGTCCTACGATGCACTGCCTTGTGTATCAGCTTGAGGTATACAGATATTCAGCCTCACATGCCAATAATTTCACCGGCACCCACACCCTTCAAACCGAAACACAGTAATGTTGCTTCACGGCAGAAAAAGGCATGGTGGTAGTACTTCCCGGATGAGCCACACACAAAGAGCACTACTACTACATGATCATTAATCATCATAATCATCAACCTATATCAGTCCACTGCTGAAGTCTCTCTGAAGACGCGTCACTGAGTCCGGTCTTCGGCTCTTCTCCTTCAGTGCTCGCCAGCCTCATTTCGCAGATTGTCACCCCCTTGCCGGAGGGCCGGAGGTATAATGACAACGTAGAAACGACAAATATGTTTTTATGTTTTGCTCCTACTCTGAAAAAAAATATAAAGTTAATAAAGATTTAGCAAAACAAAATGCCAACATCCGAAAATAACCAGCCAAAAAGGAAAATAAAAGAAATATTACGACAAAGGAAAGGAGTGTAGGATATTTGAAATTAAATCACGGAAGACAACACGCTACCAAAATAATAACAAAATGGAACCGTGAAAACCGCCAGGCAATACACAGATGCGTCAAATAATGGAACCACCCTCATTTAAAAAATCGATTGTCTGTAAAGTCGGTTTACGGACAATAGTTGAACGTGACAACGTCATACAGCTGTCCACGCGGACGCATCGCTCACTCAAGTAGGAGAGAGACAGATGTCGAACGCTGCCGAACGCGGAGGCCGTGCGTGCCTCTTTGTCGCTCGTTCCACGCTCTCGCTTGCACTTCAAGCCTTAAATGGAACGCCTCAGAGTGAGGTAACGCCACGTGAGTCATGTTTTTTGTGAGTGCAGCCGGCTCCATCGAATTATAAGACATTGTCACGTCAAAAAATACAAAAAACACACCAAAATAATCACCAAGCATAGGTCTACCAAAAACTCTGTCTGGCTCTGTCTCTGGCTCTGGTTTTGAGTCGGTGTGAGTGCTTGCCAGTGTATTATACTGTGTGTGTGATGTTTCGACGTAGGATTTATTAAGTCAACACTTACACAGCCTCAAAACCATAACCAGAGAAAGAGCCAGACAGAACTAATAGTAGGCCTACAGAACGCTTAGGAAGCTATAGGGTGACTAATAATAATAAAAATAATTAAATTATTTGTTCAAAAAACGATGACATTGATGTTAATTTTTTGGGCCCGCAAAGTATTGTACGTCTTTTGGGTATAGCTGGTCCACTGACACACCAACCAATTAGAGTCTGTTCAGAAAGAGAACCGTCGTGGGATTGGAGGGCGCTGCTGTGCTTAATCACCTTTTTTGTTTAGTGTGCAATACAATAGCGCGTCTGTTGCGTTTTGATCCTATCACAACTAGTGTACTATTCCTTTATTTAATTTTTATGATGCAAAATACTGACAGAAAGAAAGGGATGAGCTGCCATATAAAAATCGAAACGTTAGTTCACAATTTGGCCACGACGGTTCTCCATAGACAGTCTAATCCAACTGCAGGCAGATCAATTCACTGCTTACCCTAATCCCCCTATTCACTAATGGCCGTGTCTACGATCTCGCCATAAACCGCAAGCAAATTGCACCATAACACCAACGCAACGCCTACGCTGTGGTTCTACGTAGCTGTGGCCTACGACGTAGCTACGTGCTACGCCACGTAGACGTGCGCTTAGATTTTCATAACAAAATTATGCAACTGTGAATATTTAGTCTTGTAAATAATAAGTTCTATATTTGAGTAAGTCCATAGGGATTAAACAGCCTTGTATACACATAAGGCCACACTAAATGAATTGACATTAACTTTGTCGCGGCCTTATAAATGGGACTTGAGCATATTAAAAACAAAATGTTTTATTCAGGTGTCAACAAAAATCCATTATTAAAGCTAACATACAATAATTAAATAAACTAAACAGAGAAAATTACCAATAGGTCTAGCGTAGTCTTTGAGACTTTTTTTGGCATACTAAGATATCTGTACCCGAAGTCGGAGTTTGGCAACCACATTTCGTTACCAAATGTTGTTTTCGTTTCGCCTATTTGTCTCTATCTATTGTATGGAGAAAATATGAGACGGCAAAAATACATTACGTAGTTAGAGTTGTTGTCTCATCTTTTCTCCATACAATAGACAGAGACAAATAGGCAAAACGAAAACAACATTTGGTAACAAAATGTTGTAAATGCACTGGGACTTCGGGCTCTGAAGATTTTTTTACCATAACAGTAACAACACTCTAGAAATTTCATCAAAATCGGTTGATCAATTTTTTTTAAACTTAATTCTTCTTTCTTTTGAGCTTAACTCTTGTCGGGGTTTTGATGCAGTTTTCTCCAATTAAGTCTTTCGAATGCGGCCTCCTTGACTTCCATATACGACATGACAGCGACTTTTTTTTTTATCTGGCTCATGTAACTAATTCTTGGCTTTCCTCTTCCCCGTTTCCCTTCAACCTTTCCTTCAATGATATTATTATATTTATTATATTATTATAATAAACTAATACCACTTCCAGTGATCCTACACTTTACAGAAAGGCTTCATTTGTAAACAGTTCGCTCCGCCGGTTTTGGCTGTCCGGTCATTCACCCGACCGCACTCCCTAATTCCGAAACGTACATATGACAGAGCAGATGAGGCACGGTAGTGCAAAAGGACTTAAACCTGCTAATTTCATACGTGCCAAGTTGGAAAATGTGCATGTCTCCAGCTTCCTCTTATGGAATGAGGAGGCTGCGGAGCCGTTACTACAGCATAGTATTATCTTATCTGTGCTACAGCTAACACACCTATAAAGTCTCATAGAGTCGTTGTTTTTTTTGCTGCTTGTAAAATTTCCCTCAAATCCGGCATTGCTCTAATTATGCTCTAAATGTTGGCGTTTTGAAAATTTGCAATTTTCTTAGAGGAAGCTGGAGACATGCACATGTTGGAAACTCATCGCCGCTACTGAACAGGCTTTAATTTGGTAAATATAACAAGAAAACTAGACGCTGTAGGCATTTTTTTATAGTGCCCTAGTTAACCTTTTTTTTAAGTCTCGCTATATCTAAAGTAGAATAAAATATAACTTCATTGTACATCAGAGTGAAAGATTACATTAAATAAAACGAAAATACTTGAAAAACAAAAAGTACAATAGGCGGTCTTATCGCTTAAACAATCTCTTCCAGACCACCTTTGAATGGAAAGAACATATTGCATGAGTATGAACGGTTCGCATTTTATTAAAATGCTAGATACATAAGTGTTTTTTTTGACTATGTCTTTGCATAATTATACCATTATTATGTTTTCGAAATTACTTTAGCCGTAACTTAGTAAATTGTCTAAAATTAAATAAAATCCAGCTAGTTTTAGTACACTTTAAAAAAATTTAAAACCTAAGCAAAAATCACAAACTACGCCCGACAAGTTAAAAAGCTCGCGTTATCAAAACCATTTTTGCACCCAATTATTTTGACCGGCATTACTTTCAAACCTTACTTCGTTTGTTCCTTTATATTGTGATTAGGACAAAAGGTATTACAGATTTTATCCTACAAGGGGATTAAGATGGAAAGGACCGGCTTTGGTACCAAATATGTGTGCTAAGCGGTATTGTATAAACAAGGGATAACGTTTTCACGGGATTAAGGTTATCAGGTTTTGTGTAGACGTATTTTAAGTTATTGTGCGTGTTTTAAACTTAAAATTTGGGGGGTTCATTACAGCTAGAAATATTCTTCTTCTTAAATTTAAGAGCTTAGCTCTTGTCGGGGTTTTGATGCAGTTTTTTCTCTTTCGAACCTCCTTGACTTTTATACGACATGACAGCGACTTTTTCTTTTATCTGGCTCATGTAACTTATTTTTATTCTAGAATATATTATAATAAATTTTGAACAATCCACATAAAACTTGCTAGCCCCAAATTAAGCAGAGCTAAATAGGTATAATACTCGTATACATTTTAATGCATAATATTCGCCTGTCACATAAATGCAAGTATGTGACAAGCTTAGTTGATTGTAACCCTGCCTTCTGCGCCTTATGACACGGATAAGAAAGGGCTGAATATAGAAATGACTACTACAGAAATGAAAGACAGGAGTTTAAACGGAAAACATGTAATGCCGAAATAAGTGGGATAAGGGATGGAAGATGATGATGATGAGGCTTCAAGTTGTTGGCATCTTTTATTTCCAATCATTTGAGAAAATGTATTTTTCGTTCATTTATATATTTGTAGTAAAAATGATTCTGAACCTTTTTCATTCGCAGCCTTATCACAGCCTTTATAAGGTCACTGATCGATCGCGTAGAGGGCGCTTCATCTTCCGGTTCGTGATCGCAATTCGAGAGGCTCTATTCCCTAGCGGTTTTCGGTTTTACGAACTGTACGGACAGCTTATTCCCAATTCAACATGCTAATTCTTTGAGCTATGTGATTGATCTTTGATTGCACAGATTTCTTTATCCCTTTGATAAATAACAATAAATACTTAATAAATATTATAGACAATCCACGCAACACTGTCTAGCCCCAAACAAAGCAGAGCTTGTACTGTGGGAACCAGATAGCTGATATAATACTTTTGTAAATACATACTTAGAATACAATATAACAGACAGACAGAGAACAAACATCTGTGTTCACCACACAAATATTTGTTCTCAGTGGGGATTGAACCCACAACCTACGGCTCGATCGAACGATGGCAATATGCCACTACCAACTGAGAGGCCAAAATACTTACTGCAAACACGTTAATAAATAGACATTTATTAACGTATTTGCAGTAAGTATTTTCAGAAGCATAATAAAATATTCAGAGAGCGTTATGTAAAAACTCATTAGATTCAAACTTTTTCAAACAATCTAGTTTTGAGGTAAAAACATTTTGAGGTCTTAAACAAAGAGGCTTTTGTGTTTTTTTTTATCAGCTAAGTGATTATAAAACATTACAAAAGTTATTTTTGCTGAAAATTAGAAAAATATTCATACCAATATTTTTTATCTCGTCTGTTGATAATAATGATAATTAAACAAAAAAATATCGTTTGATATTTTAATAAAAATCCCACTTTTTTAGAGCCTACAAAAATAATTATACTTACCTAACTATCCTTAAAAAGGTATAGCATCAATGACGTGTCCCGATATCGTTGATGTTTTCTTGACAAAATTTAGTTCATTATCATTTTTTAATTGAGTCTTTTGACTCAACTATTGTTGAGTCAAAAACCATAAAAGAGTGCGAAAGAGGGTAGATCGATTTCTGATATTTCTTTTAGTCTTGGACTTCAGCAAGGCTACCACGAGCTCCATATGGTTATGGCTATGGCTGTCAAATTGTGTATAGATAGGCTGACCCACACATTCATTTTCTTCTCAGGTTTGAATGTATTGGCACAATTTTGACAGCCATAGCCATAACCATATGGACCTCATGGTAGCCCTGCAGTTCAACTCATGGTGCATGTAACTGTACCAAAATATCGTGAGTCAAACCTCACTAAATTAATTAAATACATACAAAAAATCTCATCCCATTCCATTGGGGTAGGCAGAGGTCACGCATTTTTACTTGCTCCGATCCTGACATACCTCTTTTGCTTCATTCACTCGCTAATTCATACATGCTCGTCGGCTTAGGGTACTCTTAACCTGGCCTTTCTCTAAAACGTCTGCTATTGCTATCTATCGAAATACATGCACCGAGGTCTTCTTCTTCCTTCTTACAAAAATAAATCGTGGTAAATAAACAAGAGAGCACTGGTGGTCTAGTGGTAGCGGCCCCGCCTTTCGATCCGAAGGTCGTGGGTTCAAATCAAGTGGTGTACCAGTGAGATTTTCTGTCGAAAAATTTATGTGCACTATGGCAGTACTCTCAAAACGGCGAAGGAAAACATCTTGAGGAAACCGGCGTGTCGTAGAACCTAAAAAAGTTCGAGCAACACGTGTCAAGGGTCACGCAAAAAGGGCCCGCCAGCGGACTACTTGCGGAAAAACCAGCCCACATATCAAGTGCGGATGATACAAAATTTGCCGAATTTTCATGGTAAATAAATAAAAAGAAAAAGAAAGAAAGAAAATATATTTATTTGACATAAGTAGGTATACGTAAGACAAATACAATAAAACACACAGAACGGACAACTGAAGGCAGGCAGGCAGGCTACCTATGAAGGTAATTAAGTAATCACACAAACAGAACTTGGCACAACCAGTCCCGTCCTGTGCTGAATGGATAAAAGAAAGATTATGTCAAATAGGCCCTGACTCAGCTTTTTGCTGCTTGTTATGGTAGTAGCTACCATAACAAAATAAATAGTAAATAAATAGTAGTAGAATGACGTTTGTGATAAATAGTATCACAAACGTCATTCTGAATAAATCCGCTGTGAAAAAAGTCTCATCATATTTTAAAAACATTTCCCTAACCGCGTTTTGTAGCCGCACGAAGTTTTTTCTTTGGGAACGGTACAATACAAGTCCGGCGGACTCCAAAGACAATGTAATGCTCGTGCACTGAAACACGCTTTATTACTGAGTTGAGTGACCATGAGCTATGGAAGATTTAGCGGAATTTATTTCTTATGCTGAAACATATTTAACATTTATAGCTTATAATTATTTAATTTTATTGAAATTTACAGGAGTAAGGAAAGTATCAATGCACGAGACAGAGATAAATTGGCATCCTTGCAGGCCTTCAAAATAAATGTCCATTCTGGCCCAATCTGGGATTCTTGTACTAGAAGAAGAAATATAATTCATAAAATTAACTCATAAAATTTATTCATGAACCAAGGTCACCGACATAGCTCTTAGAATTAGTAAGTTGAAGTGGCAATGGGCAGGTCATATAGCTCGAAGAACCGGCAACCGTTGGGGAATAAAAATTCTCGAATGGCCACCACGAACCGGAAGACGACAAGTAGGGCGCCCACCCATGAACCGCCAACCGTTGAGGAATACAGATTCTCAAATGGCGACCACGAACCGGAAGACGAAAAGTAGGGCGCCCGACGATGGATCAGATGGACCGACGACATTGTTAAGATCGCGGGAAGCCGGTGGATGGAAAGAGCTCAGAATCGTTCTTCCTGGAAATGTGTAAGGGACGCCTATGTCCAGCAGTGAACTTCTTCAGACTGATGATGATGAATAAAATTAAATGGTAATAAGCTAAACTGTTAAATATGTTTAAAATGCAGGAAAACGTTTTTTTTTTTATTAACAAAATGTATTAACCATGCCTAGCATTATGGTCACCCCAACGCAAGCCCTAGAGACTTTTGTCTGGTAGACAGTACGGAAGCACCCCCGCGCCTCAGGTGGCGTATCCGGGAGGCACCATTCCCTCTGATATATTAGCTCCTTCATTTTAGTTTTATTTCACAAAATAAATGTTGGATGTGATTCTTTGCTGTAGCCTTTGCGTCTATTGTAGATGATTTATTTTTGACTGGCCTATAGCTCAGTTGGTAGTAGCTCTGCCTTCTGCGCCGTAGGTCGTGGGTTCGATCCCCATCGAGGACAAATATTTGTGTGGTGAACACAAATGTTTGTTCTCTGTCTGGGTGTTATATTGTAATCTAAGTATGTATTTACAAAAAAAAAATTAAATATATTCATGTATTATATCAGCTCTCTGGTTCCCATATTACAAGCTCTGCTTAGTTTGGGGCTGGGTAGTGTTGTGTGAATTGTCCACAATATTTATTTATTTATTTATTTATTTATAGGTAGGTATAGCGTCAGGGGCAACTTCTTCTTCTTATCTTGTCACTGATTTTTTCGAACCAAGTGTGGTGAAAGGATTATAAGTGCGCCTCAAAGAGGCTCCTTTCGTGCAATTGGCACATATTTTTTAACTTTTTAAGGTTCTACGGTATGCTGGTTTCCTCTCGATGTTTTCCTTCACCTTTTGAGAGTACTGGTGTAGTGCACGTAAATTTTTCGCCAGATAAACTCATTGGTACACGACTGGATTTGAACCCACAACGTTGAGGATCGGAAGCCGGGGCCGCTACCACTAGGCCACCAGTGCTCTCGCTAAGCATCATGTTGTATGTCTTATTCTAACTTCTATCTACTTAATATTCATTTGAGAAGTTAGGGTGGAGCCAAACGAGCGTAATTTTTTGAGTTGTGAGTCGCGTATTTTCGGTCGCAGAAATTCTGCTGCATTCGGTTTCATACAAAAGTCCTGTTTCATTCACACGGCGACGCAAAATGAGTTGTCTGCTGACTCACACGCGTTATTCGGACCGAATTGATTTTGCGGGGGGGATTCGTTTTCTGTCATTTCGGGAAGGCACATAGCTTTTTGATTTTAATTGTTTCTGGTGTTATCTACTTCTTCGTCTTCTAAATCCTATGCTTCGTAAATACACAAAATTTTCATCGGTTCCATTGCACGACGCAAACATCCGCTATAAACGTTCGATAGTAACTGAATAAAATGCGCTCGTCTGGCATCCCAAAAGAATTTCTGCCAGGCAGAATTTCTGCGACCGAAAAAACGCGACTCACGACTTACAAAATTACGCTCGTTTGGCCTCAGCCTTATAAGCCTTTCACACCTTTTACCGACTCACATGGAGATATTACATCAAAACTCCGCGTAAACCTTTTACCAAATCCCCATAGCGAAATTTTGAAACACCCCGTAAACCTTATTAGGGTAAATAAATCACATCATGGTTTTAATGAATCACTGTATCAAAGATAATTTCATCAGAGCTCTTATTACGTTGCTTCTCTGCGTTATTCTGCGCTGGAGGGCGTGGGTTCGATCCCCACTGAGAACAAATCTTTGTGTGGTGAACGCAGATGTTTGTTCTGGGTGGGTGCTATATTGTATGCTAAATATATATAAAAAAAAAAATGTATTATATGAATTTAATCAGTTATCTGGTTCCCATAATACAAGCTCTACCTTATTTGGGGCCAGATAGCGTCGTGTAGTCCACAATATTTTATTTTTATTAATTAATAATAATACATCGCATTATAGGTTTGAACTGGAAAAAAAAGCTTAGGACTTCGTAATTGTCTTTTTCTTCTTAATAGATGGCACCTGTCCATTTAGACAACTTGCAGAACTAATTTGTCTGAAAATTGATGGGGAGGTAGCTTAACCAGGAGACAGACACAGGATACTTTTTATCCCGAAAAAGATTATTTTTTTATAAATCCTCAGTATAATCCTATTTCTATGCCGTGAAGCAGCATTACTGTGTTTCGGTTTGAAGGGTGTGGGTGCCGGTGAAATTACTGGCACGTGAGGCTGAACATCTGTATGCCTCAAGTTGATGGACGCAGAACAGCGTATCGTAGGGCACATTCCTGACTTGTATAATCCTTGTGTAATAAAAATAAATGTGTGGCATAAAAATAAAAACCTTTGATATGATATGATTTGATTTGACGCGTGACGTATGATGCAATGCTTTGTTATGCTACCTTCCTACGGTGCGTGGTTCTGCAGATCATCACGCACCGCGCACGACGACGCACGGCAACGCACACAGAAAAGGTTCCTGTGCTACCGCGCACCTCGGCGCACGAGACCGTTCCCATGGTGTGTCGTGCGAGCTGGTGCGGGCTGGTGCGCGATATCACGCACCGGTGGGTAGGGGCTATTATAGGTGATGGTTGCCACTTGACATCAGGTGGGCCATTATGCTTGTTCCATCAACTAGTTACATAAAAAAAATATTGATCGGCTATTTGGTGCGAATATATCTAAGGAGATCTATTGCTTAGGCCTGGAAATTCAAGTCTGCGTATTTCTTTATTTTCTCTCTCTTATTGATTATTTGTTTATTTCGTCTGTGTCAGAACCTCTTTAATATTTCTATCCTCACAATTTCTCTAGAAATAAATCCTGTCACCACTCAAAGGCATGTTCGACATATCTCCAGCGGAGAAAATAGCACTTTCCTTAAAACAAATCCTAAAAGCGAGCGCGTTAACAGGTTTGACATAGGAGGTTCGATTTCGGGTGTGCTCTAACATTCCGCGTATAGGAGAAGCGATTTGGAATTTATCTTTTCTCCACCACCTCATTATCTTTTGACATTTGAAGCTGCATTATTATTAAAGGCCTGCGCACAAGAGTTCGCTGGCGGTAGCGATAAGTGAAACGCTGTCAAATACCGCTGTCAGATTTGAGATTTGACAGCGATTTTTGACAGCGTTTCACTGATCGCTACCGCCAGCGAACTAGGTGTGCGCAGGGCTTAAATCTTTATCGACACACTTGCGCCTTCTCTGGCTGATGACTGGCCTCTCAGCTCAGTTGGTATTAGCTCTGTCCTCTGCGCTGTAGGTCCTGGTTTTGATCCCTACTGAGAACAAATGTTGGTGTGGTGAACGTAGATGTTTATTCTCTATCTGGGTGTTATATTGTATTCTAAGTATGTATTTGCAAAAAAAATGTATACAGGGTTATTCATTATTAGCTACACAAACTGACAGGGCCTAATTTTTGGGTCGTGAACATTTGTTTGGCCGAATCAATTTAATTCCTTAACTGATTTAAGTTTTTGTATTAAATTTTATTTTTAATAATTTCTTTACGGCTATTGCATAATGATTGCCACGGAAAACAGGACGATGACCCACCCAGGCGGTGACTGAACGCAGAGTTTCGCTCACGGCGCGCGAGCGTGGATTAAAGGTCAAAATAGGTCAGGCGCCAATGATTCCAAAGGATATTCTTTATCGACTTTCTCGGGATTTTCATAACAAAACTTTAAAAAATCATTTCATAAATATTTTTTATTTTATTTGTTGACCCTAATTCCTGAGTATTTGCAGCTAATAATGAATAGCCCTGTATAAAAATGTAAAAAAATCAATGATAATACTAGTATTAATAGACTGATTAACCATTGATTGATTGTTATACTTTGACTTTTATCGTACCAAGTGTCCTGCCAGCTCCACCTAAGTTTAATACGGTCTTCAATATCCTGTATAGTATAATTAGATATTCTATTAGTAAGACTAGAAACCTGTACATCCGGGAAGTTCCACCGCAGCCACACCCGAAGGTCTGGTGATTATGCCAAATAGCCGACATCCGTAAATGGGGAATGGAATCGCAATCGTTTGGCTTATTGCCTGTTGTGCCGGTTCACTTAAGCTTTGCTTTTCTAACAGGCTGTGGCCGGTATAAAGCAGTCCGTCAATAAAGCTATGCGCACATCTAAGCGTTCTGCGGTGGAGATCAATGAAACACTGTCAAATACGACAGCGATATTACACAGAGTTTCACTGTTCTCCACCGCAGAATGGCGTTCGGCAAAGAACATTGGTATGCCATATCACAGGATAATCCTAGTTTGGGTACCAATGTTATCCCACCAGGAAATTTACCTTGTAAGCCGTAATAAAAAAAAATGCATATAATACTATAATAGAATGTGCTACGGAAGAGCGAGACTCTCTAACACAGGTATTTCCATACTTAAAAGAGAGTCTCAAACCCATGAAATGTACCATAGATTAAGTTTACTGAAATAAATTATTTGTATTAATATGTGGTCAAGGCTAGTGTTACTATTTGGGAGCCAAGCCGTAGGTTTTTAGATTAGCCTCAAAACTCAGTTGGTAGCTCTGCCTTCTGCGCCGTAGATTGAGGTTTCCAGCCCCACCGAGAGCAAATATTTATGTGGCGAACGTAGTAGTAGTTCTCTGTCTAGGTGACATATTTAATTTAAATCAGCTATTTGGTACGAGCTCTGCTTATTTTGGGGCTAGATAGTGTTGTGTAGATTGTCTATGATATTTATTTATTACTATAACGAAGACTGGGCATCCACAGCATAGAACAAGGAAGAGACGAAGGGGGTTAGGGCGGCTATTGCCCTGCAGTGCTGGGACGCTACAGGTAAAAAAGTTATAGCGGGCATAGTATGACGGTGTTCGTTTTTTAAGAAAGCAAGAGTTTAGCGCGCACTTCTCTTTACTTGCCATTATGACGGCATAACAGGAGTGTTTGTATGGTTTGTTTAACATAAGTATTGAGTGCCCGATTCTTGAAGACGTTTCTAAGATGTAACGTCTAAGACTTGGTGAAACAAAGAAACCTTACTTATTTCTGTCTCCAGACCGTGTTGATGCTGTTCCATTTTTGAAAGGAATGGATCCTGGAATTATAATTGGACGCATCTTTTAACAAGCTTCACGACTCAGTTGGCCCCCCTACCTTCTACGCCGTATGCCATGGGTTCAATCCCCACTGAGAACAAGTCTTTGCGTGGTGAATATAGATGGTCGCGTGGAGCTGGCACCTAGACTCACCTAGCTTTAAGACGTTTCAAAGTGATTCTTGCATCGTACTGAATAAAACATTTTTGAGTTTGAGTTTGAGTTTGATGTTTGTTCTCTGCCTGGGTATTACAATGTATTCTAAGTATGTAATGTATTTACGACAGGATATTAGTATTATAGCGGCTATCTGGTTCCCATCGTATTAATGCCTTGTAGTCGGTAGCCATCGCCTATAACAAAGCAATGCCTTGTAGATCAGGAACGTGCCTCACGATGCACTCCCCTGCGTCCATCAACTTGAGGCACACAGATTTTCAACACGTGAGCCAGTTCTTTCGTAAATTTCATTTCGTAAATACTTTATAGATCCTGAGATAATAAGGTCTTTAGTTACGCAAAAGTAGCTGAGTTCGCATTTTTGGAGTGTTCGCCAATTTCCTCTGTAAGAGGCATGGGTTTGGGGCTTATCCCATTTCTGGCGAGTCAGTGACGCTGAGGTGGGAACCGACTGCGGATCGGATTCATGTTAGGAACGGACAAAACTATGGAGCTATCATTGCGATAACAAAATCATAAGTATAACTTTTGAAACTATCATGGTTTTTAACACTATTTTTATGAAACAACGGGACAGAGTTTTTTTATGAAACATCAGAGTTTATTTCCAGCTGGGTGTCGATTCTAAAGACACAAATCACTCGAGCGATGGCGTAAATCAATATGAGTTGTCAACTTTGTTTGAAAAATTTGAAAATGGAACGCGGATTCACCGATCACTCAATCTGTTCTCCGGACCAGTTTGATTTCGAATACTAAACGCAAGGGGAGAGCTCTTGCATCTATGGGATTGGTCTCGGGCCCTGACGCACGGCAAGAGAAGTGATTTTTCACTGTCCAACCATCGGCATCGGGACAAACCGCGTACCTACCGTTGCCTCAGGTTAATGTAACAATAAACGACGTCAGTAATTAACGCGCGTTTCCATTTCCCACCTGTAGGCCTAGCAAAAGCTCTGTCTCGTGCTATGGTTTTGAGTCTGTGTGAGTGTTGTTTAAATAAATCCTACGTCGAAACGTCACACACATAGTATAGTACACTGGTGAGCACTCACACAGACTCAAAACCAGACCAGAGACAGAGCTTGTGGTAGGCCTACTGACCTCCCATAAACATTTATAATATTAGATTTTACTATTAGATTTTACTATTTAATATTAGATTATACTGTCTCTATAGTTTCCGTTGTCCGACAAAGGAGGCAGGAGGCCGCATCGACGTAAATCTTCGTTTGTCGCAGAACGCCCCACCATCTGTTTGTAGGTTCCCGGCCCGATTCGCGGCAACCAATGGATTTTTACTTCACTAAATGTCGGACTCGATTTATGGGGAATAGATTAAGGGTGCTTCTCAATGCAAATGCTGCAGAGCTCTTGTTTAATTGGTTTTAAAGCGACAATGGGCTTGCAAACAGACATGATCAGTTCAAATTGTTCATTACTGTAAACTGAAAACATTGCTTATCGTTCTTTGCTATCCTCTCTTGGCTGGCCTCTCAAAGCTCAGATGGTAGGTCTGCTTTCTGCGCAATAGTTCTTTTGGTCCCCACCGTGAACAAATATTTGTGTGGTGAACATTTTTTGTTATTTACTTGGGTGTTATCCTGTATTCTAAAAATCCATATTATATAAAAAAAGTCGTGTGTTAGTTACTATTTATAACTCAAGAAAAACTGAACCGATTTAGCTGAAAATTGATGGTGAAATAGCTAAGAACCAGGAGACGGACATAGAATACTTTTATCTTGAAAAAGTAATGAAACCGGGATGTAATCGCAGGCGATTGCTAGTGCATTTATAAAAAATATTTTTCTACGGAGCAGGATTTGAACCCACGATCACAAGTTATGAGGTTCGGATACGGGCTTCCCCTTGTAACGTTCCCGAACCTCATAACTTGTGGGACAGTATAAAATCTTAGCATACGCAGTGTTCAACTTTAAAATATTTTAAACTCCAAACAGGGGTAGTCAGGCTTGTATAATAAGCAAGCAAAACCACTGACCGATGCTAGTTTTTGTATAAATTGCAATCAGTGTCAATCAATCACATTACCAATAGGCAAACTGACCAAAACTGATATGTATCAGTTTTGGTCATTTCGCCTATTTTTGATCCAAACGTCGAAATATCTCATTAGTAAAATAACAGGCATTCCATACTGTAAGCCTACCACAAGCTCTGTCTGGCTCTGGTTTGGAGTCTGTGTGAGTGTTGACTTAATAAATCCTACGTCGAAACGTCACACACACACAGTATAATACACTGGTGAGCACTCACACATACCACATAAGACCACCTTGACATTATCGTTTAATCTGTTCTACCTAGCTTATTAATTTAAAATAAAGTAACAAACTATCTATCTACATTATAATTCCTGGCAATTCCCGTTCCCGTTGCTTTTTCGGGATAAAAAGTATCTTATGTCCTTTTCCCGGTTCTAAGCTACCTCCCTACTAATTTTCTGCTAAATCGGTTCAGCCGTTCTTGAGTTAACTTACTATACTGTAACTTCTATAGTGTAACTAACACGACTTTCTTTTATAAACATAGATATAATACGTACCAACTACTGTCTATAATAAACCTCCATGTTGCTTTACCCTATACACAGGGTCCATGTGATACTGACTAACACCTAAGAACTCTGTTTATACCTAAACTAAACCATGTGTATGCAATAAATGTATTGAGTATTGAGTATTGACTTAAAACCAGAGGCAGAGACAGAGCCAGACAGAGCTTGTGGTAGGCCAACTGTGCGTGCTCCGAATGCAATCGGTACCGTTATCAAAAGAAACCCATTTATTTATTTGATTTGTATAGGAAAGTATGAGGAAGTTATTGGGAATATTTAGGGAGATTGAGAATAATGTGAGCCGTCACGGAAACGCGGGAAATGCGTATCTGTTTGGAATTTAGCCTTGATGTTGATAAAAAAGTCGGAAGAGGTGCCACCACCATAAAAGTAAGGGTTATAAAATAGAATATAATTTAAGTGGAGCTAAAAAAACTTGAGAAACCAACTATTAACCTATTTCTGCCTTGAAGCGGCAAAGGTTCAAGGCAGAAGGGTTTTTACTTTTTTTTTTCAATTTTACGAAGTTTTAACATTGTAATATACACCTAAATTTGACCTAAAGTGTTTTTGAGTAAAGCTTAAGTAAACAGTATTTATTATACTATTATTATTAAACTAAAACACTCACCTAAAAAATCTAAAATGTAAGCTATTGTTATTAGTAAATAACTAGTTATTAGATTAAGTATTTTTAAGTTTTAGTTAAGTTTCAAAGTGGTTCTGGAATAAATAAATTGAATTGAATTGAAAAACTATAAATACAAAATACAAGGGTGGTCTTATTGCTGACAGACGATCTCTTCCAGACAACTTTTGGATGGATAGAAGCGTAGAATAAGATGGTTGGCTAGTGTGCACCAACAAATAACATTATCTAGTTAGTACGCAAGAAATACAATTGTAGGTATACAAATTTCAAACGATCTCAATACGGTGGCCCAACAGATGTTGAATGGACACCTCTATCTAGAACATGGCTAATCAAAAAGTAATGTGAGTTAAGTATGTCTGTGTGCTGGTATATACAGGTACGGTGGTAATATTTCTCAAAGAGCTCCTACTACTCATTCCAATAGGTTTTTTGAACAGACAACAAAAAAACAACCAAAAACCAACCTCAATCCAAAATAGCGTTTTCCCGACTAATTAAACCCCTTATTCACCAACGTTACCCAACACAGCCGTACTTGCAAATGCTGAAAGCACAGTTTCATTACAGACGTACGGAACTTGGGCAAACACAGAAACGGCATCCTACGTGCCAGCCAGTGTTGATCACGCAGATATTCGATGAAATAGAATGGACATAGAAATAGCCAAATCATTACATCATTGACTGGCCTCTCAGCTCAGTTGGTAGTAGCTCTGCCTTCTGAGCCGTAGGTCGTGGGCTCAATCCCCACCGAGAACAAAATATTTAAGTGGTGAACACAGAATTAGATGTTTGTTCTTTGTTTGGGTGTTATATTATACTCTGAGTATGTATTTACATAAAAAAATGTACATTATAAGTATTATAACAGCTATCTGGTTCCCATAGTACAAGCTCTGCTTTGTTTGGCGCTAGAAAGTGTTGTGTGTCGTGTGTATGAAAGCATCATTATTACATATTATGCATCATTGTCAACAAATTGTTGGGGCAACAGTGTCGACGCTCAAAACCTGTTTATAAAACAAAAAAAGTGCATACGTATTCTTAGTAATATAAAAGCTCCAGAGAGCTGTAGACCGTATTTTGGCGAACTAAAAATTATGACCCTTATTTCGATATATATCCTAGAAATCTGCAAGTTTGTGAGGCAGTATCCACAATACTTTAAAAAAAAAAGCGATGAACCGCGGCGCTTTAAAAGTAGGTATGAGCATAACCTAGTGCTACCTACATCTAATTTAAAGATACACAGCTCGGGACCAAATGTTATGGCGGTTAAAATATATAACAAGATTCCGGAAAACATCAAACATCTAGAAAAATACAACATTTTTGAAAAAAAACTTAAAGAGATGCTTTACAAAAAAAATACTACACACTAGACGAGTTCTTTAACGACGAACAAAAAGAATAACTATAATAATAAATAACCCTTATAACATTTTATACTAAACCTGCTTACAAATTTGCGTGATTATAATCATATCGGCCCGCTTCTCCAGTATTGCAACACCCTTACAGGGTAAATTATGTATTGATTCAAAAACTAGTTCTAAGATCTGACACTGTTATATTTACATACATAATAAGGCAATAAATATACTGAATACTGAATACTGAATACTGAATACTGAATACATTATTTTTGATTTACAAGGATCTACCTTGTCGAACATCTGTGGTCAAGTTTGAACTAATAAGGGGATGTGTTCAGTTTAGCTACAGTTGCATTTCCGATTAAACCATGATTTTCTCAAAAGTTTTATTGTGTCTATACAAACATAAAATATAATATTACACCAAGACAAAGAACAATCTGAGTTCAACACTATGTGCTCTCGGTGGGAATCAAACCCACGGCCCACGGCGCAGAAGGCAGAGCTACTACCAACTGAACTGAGAGGCCAGTCAGAGAATGTAAGTATATATTATAATATACTAGAGATAGATTAGGTATACCTACCACTTTCGTGCTTTGTAGGACACGTCAGTTTCAGTCTATCTAGCACACTTACTTAGAAAATACCTATTTAATAAAATTTAAAAGAAAAGATACCTATTCGTTCGTATAAAAAATCCAAGTCGCAATTGTTTTGAAAAACAGCCGCCGGCAAGAAATTCAATTCTTTGACTGCTCTTTCATTCTTTGTGAGAATGGGGACGAGGGAACAAGTCATGAAGTTCCATCGCACACTCGAAATGTATCCTGTAGGCCTTGAAGGCTTTTGGCGGAGGTGGCTAAAAACTCCATTATGAACTTTATACTTTTTGTGAAACAATTATTTTCCGTATCTTGAAAATTAAAGTAAGTTGAAAGAGCCTAGATATTTGGTAACGAACTTTAGACAAACTTGTACCAAAGTTTGTTAAGTAGGCAATTAAAATTAAACAGAGGGCTTATTCAGAGTTTTCACATGATTTTGTCGTTAGCATAACGCAAAATGGTTTGTCGTTAGCGTAATCGTGAGAACCAGTTTTGTACGGAGAAACAATAAGCGCCCCACAATGGTGGGATTGCGAGAACTAATGATATAAGTTAAATTCTACATAAAAAAATTAGCTCTCAACTGGCCTCTCAGCACAGTTGGTGGTAGCTCTGCCTTTTGTGCAGTTTTTTTCTCGTTATACTTTTAAAGCGTGACACAAATGTGTACCTATCTCAGATGGTAAAAGTAAAAAAAGTGTTATGTTAAAACGTAGAATAAGCCCTCAGAATTAATATTATTTCAAACACGTTGAATTCTTTATTGTGCAATTTACGTTTAAATTTTTAAAGTTTGAAACATTAATTTTTAAATTTTATTTACCTTGTCGAAGGGTGTACAGGTGCTAACATTTTATATAATGGTACGTGAAGGTTAGTTGCAAATTAGTTTTTTGTGGTA
The DNA here is from genome assembly GCA_939531255.2 of Thera britannica. Lineage (NCBI taxonomy): Eukaryota > Metazoa > Arthropoda > Insecta > Lepidoptera > Geometridae > Thera > Thera britannica. The sequence goes on from OW618045.2 coordinate 3,423,939, forward strand.
ATTTGAGTTTTATTTTTACTAAAATTAAGATAAGTTCATGTGTGTAATTTTACACACCGAATTCAAAATATTCTTGACTCAACTAACCCCGTATTGTGTTTAATAACTCACGAACAGCTGAGCAGATTTGGTTGAAAATTAGTGGAGAGGTAGCTTAAATCCAGGAGACATTGGATACTTCTTAGCCCGAAAAATTTACAGGAACGGGGCGTAACGGGAACGGGGCGAGCGAAGCGGGCGGCTGCTTTTTACATTATAATGGGGCTAAATAAACGTAGAGTTATAAAGGTAATGAAAATCATACAGTTTTGATATTTTCATAGCACGACGATGCACGGGATTTCCCCAGAGGGCAAGCGGTGAAATAGGTTTACATAAACTTGTGCCACATCACACATGCACAAAATAAGTAAGTATTTGCCGACATATTTCTTTGTGAACCTAGATTTCAAAATAAGTGCTAATTCGCTTTAGGTGGCACATTTTTCGACGGCAAGATTCTGAAGAATTTAAGAAAAAAAATAGCACAACACGAGTATTTTTTTTTATAATGTCCCAAAAGTTAAGAGCCGCAGCCCGTACTTAGGGGAAGGTCTCGGGTTCAAATCCCGCTCGGCTCAAATCTTTTGGGACATTATAAAAATCTTTGTGATTAAACACTATAAAATCAATAAAAAAAAAGCACAACACGAGTAGTTCAAAAAATAATGTTGGACTCCAAAATACAGGTTCTGAACCAAATTAGGCATCGGAACTTATGTATATTCTATAAAAAACGAGAAAAAAATCTCAAATTTGAGAGCCTACGAAAAAAGAATTTTCAAGAATATTTTTCAGTTGTACAAAAAATAAGTCTGACATTTAAGCGAAGAATCCAGTTTTGTTTGAAAGACGCACATAAAAGACCGGCTACAAATCAAGGCTATTCGCAAACAGTGAGTTGACTCTTTGCATAATTGACTCCTATTATTCCAGACCATTTGGCCGGCTCGTCTTGAAGCCATTTATCATTTTCTAGTTCATTGTATTTTGTAAGTGATCTGGGATTTAAAGACATGGTGGCTTTTTGCTGGGTCACATAAATAATATACCTTCTTCGATATTTTTATAACCAATCTAATTTCCAAGTATATCCACCGCGGTAAGTAGTACCGCCGTTTTTAGGGTTCCGTAGCCAAATGGCAAAAACGGAACCCTTATAGATTCGTCATGTCTGTCTGTCTGTCTGTCTGTCTGTCTGTCTGTCTGTCTGTCTGTCTGTCTGTCCGGCCGTGTCACAGCCATTTTTCTCCAAAACCATAAAAGCTAGACTGATGAAACTTGGTGAGTAGATGTATTCTGTGAACCGCATTAAGGTTTTTACACAAAAATATAAAAAAATCTATAAATTTTGGGGGTCCCCATACTTGAAACTGAAACTCAAAAAATTTTTTTTCATCAAACCCATATGTGTGGGGTATTTATGGATAGGTCTTCAAAAATTATGTTGAGGTTTCTAATATCGTTTTTTTCTAAAACTATAAATTTGGGGGTCCCCATACTTGAAACTGAAACTCAAAATTTTTTTTTTCATCAAACCCATACGTGTGGGGTATCTATGGATAGGTCTTCAAAAATGATGTTGAGGTTTCTAATATCGTTTTTTTCTAAACTGAATAGTTTGCGCGAGAGACACTTCCAAAGTAGAAAAAAGTTGGTCCCCCCCCCTCTAACTTCTAAAATAAGAGAATGATAAATCCAAAAAAAATATATGTTGTACATTACTATGTAAACTTCCAACGATATTTAGTTTGAACGAGATCTAGTCAGTAGTTTTTTTTTTATACGTCATAAATCGTAAACCGCAATTTACCTTTCGACGAACTACAAAAACCTTTATATTATGTTAATTGATGCTACGGAACCCTTCATGGGCGAGTCCGACTCGCACTTGGCTGCTTTTTTTTAATTTTCGTTCATCCTCTCCATCCAAAGGTTGTCTGGAAGAGATCGCTCTTAGCGATAAGGCCGCCCATTGTACCTTTATTTGTAATGGTTCTTTTAAAATTCTTTTGTGTACAATAAAGTATTAATCTATCTATCTATATCGAATTTAAAATGCGTGTAATGTTTATTGTAAGAAATAAACTTTATTATTATTTATTCATATTATTTATTTATTTCAGATAACATAGAAAAGATCTCATAAAAAGAGGGCCAATATCAAAGATAGATTACAAATTAAAATACATGAAGAACAACAACAAAGTGAATGATTACAAAAACATAAGAAGTAACTTAAAAAAAATATGAGAAAAATAATACTTAAAAAAACTAAATGTAAAATAGGTGGTGTTATTGCTAAGAGCGATTTTTTACAGTCATATAATTATATATTTTTATGTTCATTTATTAAACTAGCACGAAATGTCAGTGACGTGGGCACGACAGGGCACGGTAAACGACCCCAGAAAAAATGGTAAAAATTACTGCAATCACTTTGCAAACACTACTAGACTTTGTTAAAACTAGCGAAACGCCACCTACACTGACCATTTCCAATAACTTGTTCCCCAGACCAACTCCTTTTTCCTAACTTTACCAAAGAGTATGTATTTGGGAGTTTTCAAAAAAAGAGTGAATAGGTATCTTCTAGGTGAGCGCGCTGCACCGTCGATCGCATCATCACTTAACATCAGGTGAGATTGCGGTCAAGCGTTACCCTATAAATTGTAAAAAAAAAAAAATGTACCAGCCCTTATGTTATGACTGTAGCTTCATTTGACAGTGTTTTTTGAAGTAATATGCTGTGGATATGACAGTTTGATTTTTTACCAATATTTGTTTTTATTTTCTATTCTACCAATATTTGTTTTGTTTTTATTCCAGTTCTTTGCAAAATCTTATTTTATCAATGATTCCTTCAGAGCCAAATAAATCGAAATCAGAAAACAATGCAACCACCCCAGCTCCAAGCAGAGAAACGATTGTACAGATACACAAAACCTTCAAAAAAGAGAAGAATGAAACAGAAGGTCAAAGCCAAAACACAGTTATTAATATAGAAGAGGAACCACCAAATACAATTAATACTACTAATATAACAAGCGGAAGAAAAAGCAATTTTCAGGTTATGTTTGGATTTTCAACACAGCAAAAACAACCGCCAGTACAGCAAGGCTGGTTGCCTTGGCCTTTGAGTAAGTTCATTAAACTTTGTCGTGTAGCTACCACACTAGTTCTTTTAAACCAGTGCAGTGTACTGAGTTTTTATAGTAAATTTTAAAAAGTCTTGTTTTCGTGTTGGTTTCCTCACTATGTTTCTTTCGCAGTACCAACAATACCGGGTGTTAGCCATGGTTTATAACAAAGCATTTCCAGGTCACCAAGACATACATAGCTCGTAGAGTTAGTAAGTTGAAGTGGCAATGGGCAGGCCACATAGCTCGAAGAACCGACAACCGTTGGGGAATAAAGGTTTTCGAATGGCGACCACGAACCGGAAGACAAAGCGTAAGGCGCCCACCCACCAGATGGACCGACGACATTGTTAAGATCGCGGGAAGTCGATGGATGGAAAGGGCTCAGAATCGTTCTTCCTGGAAATGTGTAGGGGAGGCCTATGTCCAGCAGTGGACTTCTTCAGGCTGATAATGATGATGATGATTTCTAGGTAACACAAATCAGGCATATCCTGCGTCCATCAACTTGATGTATGACTCTGACTATATGCTCTGCTTCTCGTGCCTGTTATTTCACCAGCCCCCTTAAAACTGTAACACAGCAACGCTGCTTAGCAACAGAAATAGGCATGGTGGTAATACTTTTCCATACGAGCCCTTCACAAGGAGTTCTACTACCACGAGCAACTGTTAGTAGGATAACACCACCTTTTCCAACCAGGTTCTGGACCACCAGCTCCACCACCCGGGTCACTTCCACTGAACTATAAACCAGAGACAAGAAACTCGTTCGTGAAACTGGTTCTTACATTAGTGTTGGTTATGCTCATTGCGACGGCAATTTTTACCGGATACGTTCTTGCGACGTAAGTTGATTTCTATAATAGTTTTTTCTTCTAGCCTATAATGTCCCACTGCTGGGTAAAGGGTCTAACGACATCCAGTTCATGTGAGGTCAGCACAACAGGTTTGTGTTCTTCACTCTCCTCTATTAGCCGTTATTTCAGCAGTCACTCCTTTCTTACCCATGTCATCCTTCACACAATCCATTCATCTTTTCTTTCGCCAACGTCTGCTATTTAGCTGCCTCTCATTATCTACTTTCAAAGGCGTTTTAATCATACCGCCAACGCCTTGGTTGACCAAAAGGTGGCCTATGAAAGGCATCGTGCCTCCCCAATGCCATTTTGAAGAATAGCATTATTTGGTGCGTTTCCTATATCAATGAAAATGTTCAATGGTTTTTTGCAGTCCTGATGTAAAGGAATTTTTTCAAGACAGTGGATGGACCATTTTATTGCCAGCTTTGTGAGTTTCTTACTCGTTGTATTTATAAAACACTAGCGGTCGATCCCGGCTTCGCACGGATGGACATTTATTTTTGAATAACATAAATATAGCCTATGTTACTCAAGGTGAATGTAGCTTTCCAATGGTGAAAGAATTTTTGAAATTGGCATTGTAGTTTTTGAGTTTATTCATTACAAACGTATGCACACAAAAATAAAAATAAATACTTTTAGTGAAGATGTAGATGAAAAAAATTTGTGCATCTCAGATAGAAATTGAATCCTCATTTTACAGTACCAGTAGTACTTATACAACCAAACTGTGAGGCTAGCAGATTTTTATTGACGATTTTAATATTTTTTTCGTATTTTTGAATGATATGATTCTTTTTTTTAGGATGCTGCTTATAATAGTTGACTACGGGATGGTATGTTCGCCGTGCACGAGACAACCACCTTGCAGCTTCTTCTTCTTATTTCTCGCGGTAAATAACAATATAGCTTGTGCCACTAAGGAAAGAAATCTAGTACTGCAGCGCTAATCATAATTTCTCACTCGTACACTGCTTTTAGTATATTTGCGCTGCTATTTACTATAAGTTCCAGTATTGGAGCGAGTTATAGTATTATTCTCATATTTTTATTTGATTTTAGACCAATAAGATTTTAATCCCAAATGTTACTTTATTGCTTTGCACTCTTGTATAACAAATAACTATTATTGTAACTGAATTCGTAAAATATAAGAAAAAAATACTAGATTTTACAAGGGCCCAAATAAGTAAGGAATCTGGCTTTCACACATCGGCCAAGAATTTTTTTAGGCAACTACCTAATAGAACAACGGTTTGGCCCACCTGATGTTAAGTGATAATCATAGCCTATAAAAAAGCATTGTCAAGCACATCAGGAACGTGCCCTACGATGCACTGCACTTGTAGCTAATAATCTTATTTTTCTATAGGTGGTGGCGATGAGTTTGTTAAGCGCTAAGATCACATCACACTACAAAACAGAAGTGGTGTTATATGCCATAATAGCCACATCTGCTGTTGTTTTTGTGTGTATTTTACTAGCTTGTTCCAATGTAAGTAATATAATTTATTATCATATGATATCAATGCATTTTCTAGTTCACTAGATTATAGTTCCATAGACCATAGTTCAGAGTGTAGCACCAGATGGACCGACGACATTGTTAAGATCGCGGGAAGTCGGTGGATGGAAAGGGCACAGAATCGTTTTTCGTGGAAATGTGTAGGGGAGGCCTATGTCCAGCAGTGGACTTCTTCAGGCTGATGATGATGATGACCATAGTTTCCCTAATCCACTTGGTAACAACAACACCTTTTTTATGGATTATAAAAACAAACACTAAAACATATTTTCCGCTGGCTCAACCACAGTCAGGTACGTCATTATATGATCAATGAACTTTACTTGGAATTTTATAAAAATATGATCATAATAATATGCGACACTTGATTACAAAGGTTTAGAATTCCGAGCATAAGAGAGTGATTAATTTGACATTGAACCACTCGCCTGTAACAAAACGATAGTACAATATTTTTTATAATCGTCACAATAAATTTAATATACAAAACGTTAAGTATTAACAAAAAATAACCCCACCCCGTGCTTAAGTGAGGGATTTCTTAGGATGTTTCAGGACTTTCCATGGTTTTTCTATCAGCTGATTATTATGACCTCAGATGAGTTGTCTTTTTTAAACAGACAGCTTCTGAGTATATTCTTTACTCAGACTCAGGATTATATTAGAAAAGTATATTTTTTACTTCAGATTTTAAAATTATATTTTGTTACCGCTCGGTATTCAATCATATTATTTGGTGTTTTAAAAGATTTTTTTTTCATTTTCAGTTCGACTTCACGAAATTCCTACTGTTCATCATAGTGATAGCCACCGCACTCAGCATGGTCATGATAACAGTGTTAATAGTCAAAATAGTCACTGGAACTATGATGAAACCTGTCATATTAGCTATACTGATCATTTCTACCGTCCTTCAAAGTATCGTAAGTATAAAATAACACGTCACAGAATCTAAAACTTCGAACACAATGATTGTGTCGAGTGCACGAAAAGAGCATCTTTTGAGTTACACAAAAAAAAGAAAACACACAACTTAGGAAATAAACTGGCCTCTCAGCTCAGTTGGTAGTAGCTCTGCCTTCTGTGCAGGTCGTGGGTTCGATCCCCACCGAGAACAAAATATTTGTGTGGTGAACATAAATGTTTGTTCTCTGTCCGGGTGTTATATTGTATTCTATGTATGTATTTACAAAAAAAAATAAGTACATATTTAAGTATTATATCAGCTATCTGGTTCCCATAGGACAATCTCTGCTTAGTTTGGGGCTAGATAGTGTTGTGTGGATTGTCCGCATTAAAAACAAATTTTTTTTAAACATAAACTACATTTAAATAAAGTGCGAATAAGCTACGGAAAGAAAACAATATTATTTGAATGAATGAATTTTAAATAGCTTACAATGAAATACCTAATGACATTAAACAATGCAATAACATACAACCATTCAAATCAAGGCTAGGCTAATGTGGCCACACTGTAGCTAACAGGTATAATGTGTGTATCAAATAAACGTGTACTACGGCAGCCGTCAAAAGGCAAAACAATGCTCAGATTAGTTATTTCTGGAAATGTGTAAGGGAGGCCTATGCCCAGCAGTAGACTTCTTCAGGCTGATAATGATGAGTGTTTCCAGAATACAGTTCCTTATGGTGTTTTCCATCACTAAATGAAGTAAAATTATTGTTTATAAGGCAGAACATTCGTCGCATGTTGGCGTGACAGATGATCCCTAAAAACCTGCGGTTGTGCTTGGGCCTACTCGCTCGTTGTTAATTCGTCATACGGCAGATCTAAACAGCTGGTTCACCTTGGTCACAGAATTGAAATAAGTGCTACGTATACCCCAGTGCACTGGTAGTCTAGTGGTAGTCAGACCGCCTTCCGATCCTATAACACAGTACAACGGTTTTTCTGTTCGATACATTTTCTGTACACAATACATACATACATAAAATGACGCCTTGTTCCCATGGGGGTAGGCGGAGATCACGGATTACCACCTGCAATACCTCTTTCGGTTTATTCACTCACATCCAATGCTAGTGCTCTCAAACGGTTAAGGAAAACATTGATGAGGAAGCCCGCGGCTTAGTCTGCTACAGTTGTATTGGCCATGTCTTTCCTGTGGATTAGGCCAACTATGCTGTGAGGATGGTATATTCCATCTAAAATCCTATCCCACACACTACAGCGCATCGCAGGTAAGTGCATGGGTATGGGTAATCACCCGTTGCCCCTGACGTTATATAAATCATCTACAATAGATGCAAAGGCATGTTTACTTACCCCAGTGCATTGAAAGAAAGAAAGAAAGAAAAATTATTTATTTGCGAAGCAAAACTCACACTTACAATATAAACTTAACAACTTATCAATAGACTACAGAAGTGAGCTTTGTGCGTCGCAAAACGGACTCTGCAGGCTCAGCATGTGTTGGTTGGCTAGCAACCAATGCTGGTCTTCCGACAGAGCCGGTTAGACGATGTCACGGACTCTGCCACTAGGTACAAAGACTAGACAAAAATGCAACGAACAAAGATGTAAGTACTTACTTTCTAAAATAATCAAAATTCGACACAAGATAATGACAAATAAAATGCTAAAAAAAAATAAACCACATACCTAAATGCATTGCTAAATGCATTGTTCTTATCTTCATTAACATCACGGCATGGTTGAAAGGGCAAGTACCACAGACTAGTAGGTACAGGACTCTAGGATGGTTCTCAAAAGTATTCTTATTGAAACTGGAATTTTGATTCAAATAAAGTGACCGAACTTAAGTTAACCTTCCCTATGTTCAAGGGTCCAGTACAAAAACCCCTCATGTCAGAAACACTCTCAAAACTGTTGCCAGAGGTTTTTATTTGCTCACGTGATTTATTCGAGCTATTCTCGCGTGTGGGACCTCAGACGGCCCTTAATAATTCAGGGTCAGGGCATAACAGGCACTAAGAACTACATAGAATGGAAACTAAAAAACTAGCATTGAAAAAATAATTAAAAATAATAGTTGAATTAAATTAGCTAGCTTGGCATGGGGTCCTTCCAAAGGCGGGTTTATCAGTCCTTAAAGGCTGGCAGCGCATCAGCACCACCTCTGGTGTTGCAGGTGTCTATGGGCGATTGTGACTACTTTCCATCAGGTTGCCCGTCTGCTCGTCTGCCAGCTATGGCCTAAAAAAAAAGTATAAAGATGAACCGATAAGAAAACACTTCCTTGCAGACCCCACTTCTAAAATGTATGCAAAATAACGAAAACCTTAGTGGCCTAGTTATAATACAATGCGGGTCCTAACAGTTAGTTATTTCTGCCCCATTAGAAAAGCAATCAGAAGTTCTAAAATCTCTAGACATTTTAACTGAGCAAAATGTCACCGGTAAAGTCCAGCTATCCAAAGAAGGCAAAAAATAGAATCGTATTAAAAAGCTATAGGTACTTACCAAAAATAACAAAGTTAGTTGCCAAATCGCCCATCCAAAGACGGTGTTTTCGACTTATTTTTATGCAAATCTAGTAATAACAGAGCTTGAGAACGTGATTTGTGTGCAAAACTCGTAATATTTCTCTTCGGAAATTGACTTTGATCGACACAGCATTGAACGTATAGAACATTTGAAAAAGAGTAGAATATTATTTCTGAATTAATGTCACAAAGGTCTCCAGCAATACGGGGAGTATTTTCAATATGGGCCAGAGCGGAGTGAACAGTTGTGAACTGCAATGGCGACCTGATCTTGTATCTTGATAAAGGACTCCTATCCGCAATTAGACGCAAAAGCACTGGCTATAACTGTAGCCAGCCTTACTCCTCCCAAAATCGCAGAAGCTTCCTATTTTTGATACAAATAATTGATGGAACAAGGATATGGCTCCCCTGGTGATGAGTGGTAAGCGTCGCCTATTACAAAGAATTGCCTCGTAGATCACGCACATCAGGAAAGTGCCCTATGATGCACTGCCTCTAGTCTGGTGGTTTCCTGGGGGCTTCACATCCTGGGTATCCCCAGGTCACTCCTCTAAGCCTTGTGGCCAAAACGGTGGCAAAAAAGCCATAACGGTGGCAATTAATATGATAGTTTTAATTTATTTATTTAATTTGGTATTGTTATTTATTTTTTTTGTTATAAATAAAAATCTTCCATTTAAAAAAAATTGATAGATAGATAGAAAAATCATGATTATGATTGCGTATTATCGCAAACGCAACTGTTGCGTTTCGCTCATGGTTTGCACGATCAGTTTGCTATCGCAGTTCACCGCTGTTTGGTGCGGTATGCTTGGATCTTTAGTGTTTGAGTGTGCCTGTTTGTGGCCTCGTATATAGCTGCAAAACTAATGCTCCTATTTGTGTTAATAGGTATCAGGTATCAAGTAATTGTCAACCTATTTAATTTATACTTGTGATGGATCTGTCAAAATTAAGAAAATTCCAACGATTATGCAACGAGTTTCTTTTCTAATACCTACATTTCTGACGAAAATAAGTACTACTACCAGTAGGGATACCTATTATGTTATTCGCGACAGGCTTGCAGCAAGCTTGTAACTGCTGTCGAAAAACCCTACCTAACAGCAACAGTAATCTATTGACGACTGGCCCTCTGCCAGGCAATCGATAAATTTAATCTTGAAGTCTTGATTGCTATATTTTTGCATCGATGTTAGATAGCTCATTGTGGCACTAAGAATGTGTACGATAAGCGACTGCCACTTAACGTATGATTTTGACGGGCGAATAATTAGCCTCCGCTGTCGCTACTGCTGGTTATTACGTAGTAGCCCTGCATACCATCTGGTAAAAATGCTTGGTTATTTTCGTGAAATTGGCCTAAATCAACTTATTTGGGTTTCCCAACCTCTGACATGACCTTTGAACATTCAAAGGTTTTTTAATGGGACATGAATTAAATGGGTACTTTGGACATTCACCCCCGAATACTGAAACGCAACTCAGATTTAGGCATGTCTCAAGCGACGAATATTTGACAGTTTTCAATGAAAATCTGTCAAATATTCGTCGCTTGAGACGTGCTTAAATCTGAGTTGCGTTTCAGTATTCGGGGGTTAGCGAGATAAAAAATCTGCCACCCAATGTAAAATAAATAATAAAAAAATAAAAAAAAAATATTGTGGACAATTCACACAACACTACCCAGCCCCAAACTAAGCCGAGCTTGTAATATGGGAACCGGATAGCTGATATAATACTTGAATACATTTTTTTTTTTTTTTGTAAATACATACTTAGAATACAATAGAACACCCAGACAGAGAACAAACATCTATGTTAACCACACAAATATTTGTTCTCGGTGGGGATCGAACCCACTAAACCCACCCAACATCGAACCCACCCAATGTACCTACCTAATGTTTCCCTTCTATCATTATTAATAATCTCTTTCATCATAATCTCACAGCGCACTGGGAGCCTAATGGTAGCCTTCAGACCCTATGGTCGTGGGTACAAATCCAGTCGTGTACTAATGAGCTTTTCTGTATAAAAATGTATGTGCATGTCAGTACTCTCAAACGTTGAAGGATAACATTGTGAGGAAACCGGCATGTTTTAAAACCTAAAAAAATTTTTATACGTCATAAATCGTAAACTGCATTTTACCTTCCGACGAACTACAAGAACTTATATTTATTATGTTACTTGTTGCTACGGAACCCTTCATGGGCGAGTCCGACTCGCATTTGGCCGCTTTTTGTTATTTATTACTCCTTTTGGTCCTTTCGCTAGCTTTCCTCGCTTTGTAAAAAATATAAAATTTTGAAAATTGGATTCAAATAATTTTTTTTTCAGATGCTAACAATTCAGTTGCAAATGATCCTAGGTGGTAAAACCGTGGAGTTAAATGAATCTGACTACGCACTTGGAGCGTTCATGATCTACACGTCTATAGTAGACATATTCCTTAAAATGGTGCAGATTATTGGATTGTCTGACACCATGTAGTAGAAGTAAGAAGTTTTACTTAATAAGACTGTAGTAGAGCTCATTATGTGTGGCTCGTCCAGGGAAGTACTACCACCATGCCTATTTCTGCCGTGAAGCAGCATTGCTGTGTTTCGGTTTCAAGGGTGCGGGTGAAATTACTGGCACGTGAGGCTGAACATCTGTATGCCTCAAGCTGATGGACGTGGGGCAGTGTAGCGTAGGGTACGGTCCTGACGTGCGTGACCTACAAACCTACAAGGCAAAGCGTTGTTATAGGCAATGGCATTCTTAACATGAGGCGGGCCATATGTTTGTAAAGTAGTTAGAACAGGAACAATTTTTTTTTTACAGAAAAAAATATATTCACCGTGAAAAGAAAAGATAAAGTTGTGATAGAAGAAATAGTTTTAAGATTTTTTTTAGAGAGCTGGGTGGCCTAGTAGTAGCAGCCCCGACTTCCTATCCTAAGTTCAAATCCAGTCAGTAGTAACAATGAGTTTCTCTGCCCAAAAGTGTATGTACACTATGCCAGTGCTCTCAAACGGTGAAGGAAAACATCTTGAGGACACCAGCATATCGTAGCACCTAAAAAGTTTGTAAATATGTGTCAAGTGCACGAAATTAGCCTCTTTGAGACGCAATTAAAATCCTTTCACCACACTTGGTTCAAAAGAATCAAGACACGATGAGAAAAAGCTACGCCGTAGGGCTTTGCTACGCGGCGCAGTTGTTCGGAGCTCCTAAGGCACAATCTTTATTGAATGACCTACTTCCTAGGCTTGGAGCTGCAAACTTATTTCTTTCTTCAGAATGTTGAAGCTTGATGCTGACAGATCAGTAAACATACAGAAAGGTAAACAAACCGCCATCTTTTTTTAAAAGCCTGTGACAGCCAACTTGTCTATTGACTGACTTGACTAAAAACTATTTTATTTTTGTAATATATCCTCACTTGACACTGGCAAAATTGTTCCAAAATGGACAGATGCCATCTGTTAAGAAGAAGAAGAAAAATGAGGTGCATAGTCAATGTGACAGAACATTGGCCAATAAATTGAATTTGCTTAGATTTATTACTTTTACGAAACTGCCTCATACAAAATCAGTATCAAGCTAAAATATTCGCAAAATTAAGATATTATAATCAAATAGAAGTAAACTCGAATGTTGAAATGAAAATTTGTTGAACAACAGCAAACGAATGAGCACCAAACCGAGTGACGAAATTCCACAGAAACCACCTGAAAATGAGAGTCATGTTCTTCAAATTACCACGAACGATGCAAACACGAACAGCAGTATCGAAAACAACAGTAAAATTGAAAATTCAGGGGAAATTGTAGTGAAAATTGAAGATACCTTGCAGCATGATGTGAAAAGTATAAAGAATAAAGATTTTATGGTATACGGATATCATGGTCAAAACCACGTTCTACCGACAACACTGGTGTATTTCCAACAAGGTAAACTTTTGGACCAGTACCCCTACTGGGAACCAATCGTATGAAATCGGTGTGCGGTGCCTGATGCCGGGTGCGGTGCCTGACGCCTATCGCTGATCGTATCGCCCACCTCTGCCACCATTTTGTATCGAGAAACCAAAAGCGCCCCTAGCGGATTCTTCAAGAAGCATGAATAGCGATTGCGAGACGGTGACGTGTCTACGTGGTTCCCGGTAGGGGTACTGAAGAAGTCTACTGCTGGACATAGTCTGACCTCTGCCTTCTGAGCCATAAAAGTCGTGGGTTCGATCCCCACCGAGAACAAATATTTTTGTGTGGTGAACACTGATGTTTGTTCTCTGGCTGGGTGTTATATTGTATTCTAAGTATGTATTTACAATAAAAATGCATATCAAGTATTATATCAGCTATAGAACGATTTTGAGCTCTTTCCATCCACCGACTTTTTTTTATGCAACTAATTGATGGAACAAGCATATTGGTCCACCTGATGTTAAGTGGCAAACCACCGCCTATAAAAAAGCATTGTCTCGTAGGTCACAAACGTCAGGAACGCCCTGCGATGCATTGCCTCGCGTCCATCAACTTGAGGCATACAGATGTTCAGCCTCATGTGCCAGTAATTTCACCCACACCCTTCAAACCGAAACACAGCGATGCTGCTTCACGTCAGAAATTGGTATGGTGTTAGTACTTCCCCGGACGATTCCTTCACAAAAAGCTCTAGGACTACTAAACTGACTTCCCAAGATCTTAACAATCGACCCGATGGACCGACGACACGTCTAACGGTTCATGTCCACACATAAGTACGTTGTTTCATTGAATAGTCTTGATATGGACCTACCTACCTACTTACCTACTTTAAGTTGTAGTAAAGCTCTTTGTGAAGGGCTCGTCCGGGGAAGTACTACCACCATGCCTATTTCTGTCGTGAACCAGCATTGCTGTGTTTCGGTTTGAAGGATGTGGGCGCCGGTGAAATTACTGGCACGTGAGGCTGAACATCTGCATGCCTCAAGCTGATGGACACAGGGCAGTGCATCGTAGGGCACGTTCCTGACGTGCGTGACCTACAAGGTGATGGTTACCCACTTAACATCAGGGGTGACATTTGCTTGTTCCATCAATTAGTTGTATAAAAAAAATCTGAAGTCTACACCTTACTCCTTAGGGTGCTTGTACACGCTAAGAAAAAACGCCGGGCCTACCCAAGAATTCGTGTCGTAACAAGAAAATAACTGTGTACACTGCTCGCAGTGGTGCACGAAAAAAATATTATCTGTGCAAGATACGACGCGGCGAACGTTGTTGCGGAGCGGCGGAGTTTTCGTGTGTGGAACAGACAAAATTCTTGTCGTCTACACGAAGAATTTGTCTTGTCTGTCGCAGGAACGGCAAATTTTCTTAGCGTGTACAAGCGCCCTTACTGTGAAGAGTTGTTTTGTTTCAGCTGGTCTTCAAATACCAGATGATGGAAGCGCCCCCTTGGACTACACCCCAGATAGAAACTCCTTTATCCGTCTTGTGTTCGTTATTGTGTTTATCATGATTGCTATCACTGCTATGGTCACCGTCATGGTTTACATCTCGTGAGTATAAAGCTGATACGCTGTCAAATACCGCTGCCATATTTAAGTTGTTTTCTGTTTGCGGTGGTCTTCAGCTCGGTATGCTATCATACAGGCCTTGGCTTAGTTTAGGTACCGAGGTGGAGTCCTATAAAAATAAGATGTCATTGGCTACCTACCCTAATATTGAGATGTATCGAGGCCGGGAGACGAGCCTGGTAACCCGATCTACAGGTTTTAATTTGAAACCTACTTGGGTACCAGCTCTCGGTTTAGGCTAAGTTATAAGATATAATGTTCTAGACCTAATTTTATCCTTGTCCTTAGTCTAAGTGAGAGAAATAAATAAATATTTGACAGCATTTCAGATGATCGCCATTGCCATCGCCTAGATGTGCGCAGGCCTTAAATCCACCCAACTCAACGCACAATGTTTTTCATCAAACCACAATCAATATAATACGAAAACCTCCACTTTTGGTGTTGAGTTTTTAAGATGTATTTGAGTAATAAATTACCCATGCAATTTTTCATAAAAGTAATAATAATGCTTGTTTCAGAGAAGAACTCACGCATATATTCAAAAAATATGGTTTATTTATGGCAATTGTAGCAATGTAAGTAAATTGAAATACTTAATAATATTTTTTATATACAGTACCCAAAGTCTGAGTTTTGCTACCACATTTCGTCTACCAAAAGTTGTTTTCATGTGAGCACGTGTCTCTCTTTTGTATGAAAAATTGATGAGATAGCAACTCGTTTCTATGTAACTTATTTTTGCTGTCTCATCTTTTCTCCGTACAATAGCGAGAGACAAATAGGCGAATCGAATACAACATTAATTTGGTAGACGAAATGTGGTAGCAAAACTCCGACTTCGGGTACTGGGTAATTTTTTGAGAAGAACGGTGATGGCCAAGTATGAAACCACGAGAGTAAGGGAAAAGTCGGGAAAAGAGTCATGCCATCGATTCATAAGGAAACAATAACTGCTATAATTATCTATTTCAAAAATCTTTTGCTTTAAAATTTTCTTACCTATATTTTCAATGGACGCGTTCTGCAAGGAGTGGCCGAGTTTTGGTCAAAAGCGAGATGAGTGGAAAGAACGGGGGGGAGGCCTTTGCCCAGCAGTGGGACAGACCGGGCTAAATAAAAAAAAATATTTTCAATAAATCTGTGTTGTTGTAGTCTATTGTTTTAATAATTAATAAAAGTCAAAGTGTTTATTGCATGAAATACATGTCGAAGAAGATGTTAAATTTATAAATGTCCAATGTATTCTACTATAGACTTGGCATGCAATATTAAGATCCCCCTTTTTCTTTCAAATTGCAATATTAAGATCTTTGTTTTTGTCTCAGGATTCTTATGATTGGCTTAAACTATGCAATGGCTTGTTCAGCTTGCACACGAGTGATGCCGTGCAATATTATATGTCTTGGTTTGGCGGTGAGTTATACTCGTATCTTCTACCTCTTTGAGGCACACTTTAAAACCCTTGCACCACACTTGGTTCTAAAACCAGTAATAAGATGAGAAGAAGAAGAATATCTTCTACCATTATCCTACTTTTTTTAACCCTTTGGAATACATTATGCGCAGATTCTTTTTCTTTCTGCCTTTATCCCACTTTATGTCGGCACAACATGTTTTCCTCTTCCATTCTCTTCTATCAGCCGTCATCTCTGCATTCACTTCTTTTTTATCCATGTCAACTTTCATACTGCTTAATGCTGCCTTCCTACGGTGCGTGGCTCTGCAGATCATCACGCACAGCCGACGACGACGCACGGCAACGCACACAGAAAGGGCTCCTGTGCTACCGCGCACCTCGGCGCACGAGACCGTTCCCATGGTGTGTCGTGCGAGCTGATCCGCCTCCGTGCGCGATATCACACACCGGTGGGAAGGGGCTAAAACACGTGTCAGTAATTTGCATCCACACCCTTTAAACCGAAACACAGCAATGCTGCTTCACGGTAGAAATAGGCATGACATGAAAGCATGATGACTTTGTTCAATTTACTTGTATTTTGACAGGTGGTGGGCATGAGTATTCTTTGCTGTTTTATAACGATACGATACCACACAACTATTATTCTACTCGCCGTGTTGGCCACAGCTGGTGTGGTTCTCGTCTGCCTTTTGCTAGCTTGTACCAGAGTAAGACTATTTTTCTCTCTATATTCCACTCTCTTCGCGTTAGACTGAGCCAGAACCTTACTTGTGCTTTCAATGGAATTAGAACCCTATTTTGTTTATTAATAAGTTGAATTTAGACATATCAGTATCCGTTCTAAATGTCTAATCTAATACATTCCAGTTTGAAAAAAGCAGCCAAGTGCGAGTCGGACTCGCCCATGAAGGGTTCCGTAGCATCAAATAACATAATATAAAGGTTTTTGTAGTTCGTCGAAAGGTAAATTGCGGTTTACGATTTATGACGTATAAAAAAAAAACTACTGACTAGATCTCGTTCAAACCAAATATCGTTGGAAGTTTGCATAGTAATGTACAACATATATTTTTATTAGTTTTATCATTCTCTTATTTTAGAAGTTAGAGGGGGGGGACCAACTTTTTCCACTTTGGAAGTGTCTCTCGCGCAAACTATTAAGTTTAGAAAAAAAACGATGTTAGAAACTTCAACATCATTTTTGAAGACCTATCCATAAATACCCCACACGTATGGGTTCGATGAAAAAAAAAATTTTGAGTTTCAGTTTCAAGTATGGGGGCCCCCAAAATTTATATTTTTTTTCTATTTTTGTGTAAAAACCTTAATGTGGTTCACAGAATACATCTATTCACCAAGTTTCATCAGTCTAGCTCTTATGGTTTCGGAGAAAAATGGCTGTGACACGGCCGGACAGACAGACAGACAGACAGACAGACAGGCAGACAGTCAGACAGACATGACGAATCTATAAGGGTTCCGTTTTTGCCATTTGGCTACGAAACCCTAAAAAGAGCACACAACTTGCCCCCTATTTTCAATCATTCGGAATAGTTTCTTATCGGAAACATCAGTTTCTGTCCTTTTTAGGGTTCCGTAGCCAAATGGCAAAAACGGAACCCTTATAGATTCGTCATGTCTGTCTGTCTGTCTGTCTGTCTGTCTGTCTGTCCGTCCGTCCGTATGTCACAGCCATTTTTCTCCGAAACCGTAAGAGCTAGACTGATGAAACTTGGCGAGTAGATGTATTCTGTGAACCGCATTAAGATTTTTACATAAAAATAAAAAAAAAACTATAAATTTCGGGGGTCCCCATACTTGAAACTGAAACTCAAAATTTTTTTTTTCATCGAAGCCATACGTGTGGGGTATCTATGAATAGGTCTTCAAAAATGATGTTGAGGTTTCTAATATCGTTTTTTTATAAACTGAATAGTTTGCGCGAGAGACACTTCCAAAGTGGAAAAAAGTTGGTCCCCCCCCCTCTAACTTCTAAAGTAAGAGAATGATAATACTAAAAAAAATATATGTTGTACATTACTATGTAAACTTTCAACGATATTTAATTTGAACGAGATCTAGTAAGTAGTTTTTTTTTTATACGTCATAAACCGTAAACCGCAATTTACCTTTCAACGAACTACAGGAACCTTATTATGTTACATCAAGTAACATATTATAAAGGTTCTTGTAGTTCGTCGTGCTACGGAACCCTTCATGGGCGAGTCCGACTCGCACTTGGCTGCTTTTTTGTTTATAAGCAAACAAAATAAAAACAAGAGAAACAAATTCTGATGGATCTAATGACCCTTACCGCCAAATTTGGTAAAGTTCGCCCAGAGAGAGATTACAACCAATCGGCGGGAAACCTTGACAAAAGATTTGAAGGTTGGAATCAGGAGTTGTCTATGCTTGATAAACTTCACCAAACTTGGCGGGAACTTCACTGCTATTACGTATTATTATTTTTTATTTGTAAAAGGAACACAAAGAAATGGTAGAAACCAAGCCGTAGTTTGTTACCCGTTCTTCTAGGCTTGGTTGCGTTGACTGGCACCTATAGACTCTCTTAGCTGTAAGACGTTTCAAAGTGATCCTTTTAATACTACTCAATAAATTAATTGTTGACTTTTGAGCAAGAGGGCAGATCGGAAGTGTTTCTGAGTTAAAATTAAGGGGCATGTCCGTTTAAGCTTGTTACTATTTTACAGTTTGACTTTACAAAATGGCTGCTATACGTCATCGTGATCGCAGCTGCTTTTGGTATAGCGTCGATGATGGCATCATTATACATGCTGATCTCTGGGAACTACATCAAGATTGTTCATCTGGTGATGCTGGTCGGCGGGACAGTCCTAAGTTCTATCGTGAGTTTCTTCTTTGGAATTTAAGTCAAAATAACTTCGAAGTCGGGTCGAAGTTTGATCAAAGTCGGAACGAAAATAGGTCAGAGTAGAGTTAGAACGAAATTGGATAGAAAAAAACCCCGACGAAAGATTTACTGAGTAGGTATCTGTTATGAAGTATACCAAAGTCGGGTCGAAGAGAAGCCGAAGTTAGGTCAAAGTCAAGACCACAATGACAGTTCATCCATCTTTTCTTTAGCCTACCTTTACCAACATATTCATCCATATTCATACTCATCGCTCTCCTCCAGTCTTGCCGCTAATTTTTTTAAAGTTTACCAATTATAGACAACACTTGATTTTGACCAAAAAGCTTCAGGCCAAAGAGTTTTTTCAAGTTGTCTATGATCGGTGAACTTTGCCAAACTTGACGGTAAGACTGCTGGTAATATATAATATGGACCATCCACACACCACTATCTACATCCAAACTAAGCAGAGCTTGTACGATGGGACCGAGATAGTAGCTGAAATAATACTTATATTGGTTTTTGTAAATACTTAGAATACAATATAACACCGAGACAGAGAACACGCATTTATGCTCACCACTCTGAGGAGTCGAGGCTTGAGAGGGGCGAGGTAAATGAAATGACACGTGTAGACTGGTTGAGAGTCGTATATTAACTAACTGCATTCTTACATAGATACTAACACTTACTACTACACTACACACACCACCACAACGCAAATATTTGTTTTTGGTGGGGATCGAACCCACGGCATACGACAGAAGGGATATACAGGGATACTACCAATTGAGCCGTGACACCTGTCAAACTAGAAATTTTATGTTTCAGATATTAACCATGGAGTTACAAATGATTCTTGGTGGGAAAACCGTAGAGCTGACTGAAGATGATTACGCGTTGGGAGCGTTTATGTTGTACACCTCTATCATAGACATATTCTTGAAGCTAGTACAGATAATGGGTATGACTGACGATTGGTGATCGTAAATATTTTTGAGTAAATGTTTATTTTGTACATTCAATGTCTTTTTGTACCATTCTAGCACAAAATTTTATTTATATTGATAATTGGACAGATTCTACGCTTTGACTTTGAAGTCAAGCTTGCATTTAATTTTAAATAACACGCAGTTCTTAGAACTATTCATATTAATATTAATATTTAGACTGTGTGAAAGTAGAATGTGCTTTTTATATAAATAGCACATTCTACTTTCACACAGTCTCAAGTTTGACAAAGTATACGAAGCTTAAGGCGGTCCAACCCTCAGGATTCAATTTCACCTCTCATATATCTTACAGCGATTCAGCCAGTCCAAGTTATAACTTGTATATTTATGAAGGAAATATCGCGGCTTGTTTTGTTTATTAGGAGGGAATGGAACGACTTGTGGAGATTCATTTGCACTGTAGGGAATTATACTCTAGCCAATTCTATGCCAAATGTTTGTTAAAATCTTAATTTCTTTTTTGGTGTTGAGTTGGTCGGTCAAAAAGTTATTTTGACCGACGGCTACAAGGATCCCCCAGGGGACCCCAGTAAACTCATCAGTTCACCAGAATCCTGTTTCTTTATTAAGATGTTATCACACAAGGTATAAAGGTATACTTAATATTACAATGCTGAAGAGTCTGATTGTTTGTTTGGTTAAACGCGCTAATCTCGGGAACACTGGTCTGAAATGAAAAATATTTTTTGTGTTGGATAGTTAATTTATCGAGGAAGGTGTGTAACATCACGCTACAACTAATAGGAACAGCATCAATACAAAATATTTCAAAAATCTATGTCTATCCTTTTCTAGCACGTAGAGTCTTTTCTATGTCTATTCTTTTCTATCACGTAAGGACTTTTCTAAAAATTCTCATTTTTGATAAGAATAGAATGCTCCTAAACGTTCTTATGCCCGGGCCACGCCGGGCGTCACTGCTAGTTTATATTATCTTATACCTTTAAACGAGAAAATCTTGTATATTATATTTAGGATCTCGGAAACTGAGCTAACGATTTTCATGAAATTAAGTATACAGGGGTTTGCGGGGACGATAAAACGATCTAGCTAGGATTCATTTTTAGAAAATGTCCCCTTAATCGTAAAGTAAATAATCAACTTTATCATAAAATCATAACTCCTAGCGCCATCTGTTGATTAAGTCATGAGTTAGTGGGACACAGAACGCCATCTATTGACGAGTAGTGGAGTTTATTATTATGTCGGTAAGATCGAAAAATATTAATATCTGATCAGTATTTAAGTAATTCGTATTTAAATATAATTCACAACAACAGTTTACCAAAAAAAAATACCGAGCGAAGCACGGTCACCAACTGCTAGTATTATATATAATTATAAATAAAGCTACATCACGGTGAGCTTAACAGATAAAAGATTGTGCGCATCACTCACCAGGCAGTGCTCAATAAAAATCCTGTTGAAGCCCATTGATCGAGTGAGAGATGGATTAGTCCATTTTGAGTTTAGAAGCGATATTTCATTGGTAGCCAATCCATCATTGAATACAGCTTTGGTAAAAGTGGATTCGATTGATTTCCACATATTTTTCTTCGTTGTAACTTTATTGCGGTTATTTTTTTGAGCGTCAAATTGGGTAAGAATTGGGGACAAACCAACTTTTATTCATAGTCTTATCGTAGTTCTGGTTATTTTTGATCGTGTCACTGGTTCTTACGAGCTTGTGTGGTGAAAGGATTTTAAGTGTATTCAAAGTCCTCCTATAAGCACTTGACACCGCGTTTTCGAACTTTGTATATTATAGGTTGTTAAATTGTATTCTAAGTATGTATAAAAAAAATGAATATAAGTATTATATCACCTATCTGGTTCCCATAGTACAAGCTCTGCTTAGTTTGGGACTAGATAGTTATGTTTGTCCATAATATCGATTTATTTAGGTTCTATGACATGATGGTTTTCTCACGATGATTTCTACACCGTATGAGTGTTACTGGCATATTGCGCATATATTTTTTTGATAGAAAAACTCATTGGTACATAACTGGACTTGAACCCACGACCTTAAATCAAAAGGCAGGGGACGCTACTACTAGTCCATCAGTTCTCAGAACTTTGGTTGAAAAAATCTACCAAAAATATCAACAGCAAAGAACTAATCCAAATCAATAAACTATAAAAAAAAAAAACATCACCTTATGATGGAGCCTGTACATAATATATGATAGTAGTAGCAAAGCAGATTGTCTTATATTGAGTCATAATTGATATCGCTTGCGTCACCTCGAAGGGAAGGTATTTAGTTGTGTGGGTATACGCGGTAATGACTTTGAATTTGCTACGTGCCTTCTATGTAGTATTTTGCTCTTATGTCTTAGTTCAAAGTTCAAGCCGAGTGGACTTCATTACTAGTATATGAAGTCGTAGAGAGTAGAAGTCATAGAGGAGACACAACACATATATACGAGTATAACAAACACAACTGACTAAGCTGCAGTTGTCTTCAAGATTTTTTCACCGTTCAAGAATATCAGACACGCAATTTGTTCCGTACTTTTTTTTATAATCAAAACTAATTCAAGAACGATTCTGGATCTAAACTAGTTAGAAGATTAGAAAGCGAGGTTCTTTTAAAATCTTCTTCTTCTTCTTTCGTATCGATATTACAATCATTATTATTAAAGCCACTTCGATCAGTAGGTGGCCACATCCACCAGCATCCACCACATCTTTTACAATAAAAATAAATGAAATAAAATCATACTCTTAAAAATAACCCCACAGATTGAAAATTGAAATTTAGTAAAAGAATTAGGCAAACTAGAAAAAAAAATTGCAAATTGTGGTTATTGTTCAAAAATACATAAGCAGAATCCACAGGACGGTTTGGAAGAGTCCTATTGAATGTCAAGACCACAAAGACCACGGATAATGGAACGGAAATATTAAATATCAATTACCAATACAGTACCGGAAGTGCTGACCACTTCAGGGCAGTTCCCGTAGCTTTTATTAGGTTAGAGCGAGCGAATATTAGATTCTAGACACTGCGTCAAATATATACTGTTCAAGAGTGTCTCCATATATGGTTGGAAGATAATTATTTGCACGGCTTTGCTAGCGAAATGGGGATAAAAACAAAGACAAAGGTTTGACTGGCCTGTCAGCTCAGTTGGTAGTAGCTTTGCCTTCTGAGCCGTAGGTCGTGGGTTCGATCCCCACCGAGAACAAATATTTATGTAATGAACAAAAATGTTTTCTGTCTGGGTCTTATATTATATTCTAAGTATAATAATGTGTGTTAAAAAAAATGTACACAAGTATTATAGCAGCTATCTGGTTCTCATAGTACAAGCTCTGCTTAGTTTGGGGCTAGATAGTGTTGTGTGGATTGTCTATAATATAAAAAATAGGTAGATACTGCCTCACTTGATTGGCAACATTGTAAAAATAGCATGTAGCTAGAAAAAAATCAAAGTGGAAAGCCTGCGGGATCAATATCATCTTTCCCCTGAAAAAGTCTACTGCTGGTCTCCATTCCACTCCTCTCATGTATTTCCAGGAAAAACGATTCTGAGTCCTCTTCATCCGAATTCTTTGGGAAGCCTATTCGCAGAAGGAAACTAAGCGTTGATAACGATAACTGGCAGATTATTTCTTTGTGAATTTAATCATCTTTAAGATGCTTTGTTACGTATTTTTTAACCTTATTTGTCCACTGCTGGGCAAAGGTGTCCCCTAAAGATAAGTCTTTGGGGGACACCTTTGCCTAGCAGTGGCAACACTTATCTCTCTCTCTCACGAGGGGATCACGGGGCCGGCCAAGAAAACGTTGGCGGAACGATAATGACACCTTTGAGAGGAGATGGTGGTAGAAGGCTTGAGAGAGAGATAAGTGGAAGTCTTTGTTACATTAATAAATGTTTATGCAGGTTTTTTTTTAACAATTAGCTGATGGAACAATTAAATGGCCCATCTTATGTTAAGTGGCAACCATCGCCTATAACAAAGCATTGCCTCGTAGGTCACGCACGTCAGGAACGTGCCCTACGATGCACTGCCCTGTGTCCATCAGCTTATTTGTTTCTTGATAATTTTAAAGTACTCCCAAGTTTTATGAGACGCAATAAAATACTCTTACAAAAGTATTTTCAAGTCGTAAAATGAAAAGAAATTCTCTATTCACAGAAAAGATATAAAAATATCATCATAAATCTAAAAAAATATTATTTTATTTGTACTTAAAGTATTTTTCTCATATCATTGCAGTATCTCATAAAAATGTGGAATACATTATTTTGCTAAAAATGCTGGTAACTAAAGTACAGTCAGCTGCAATGATATGCGCAGGTCTTAACCTAAGCCTGAAGAAGCCTGCAATAATTACAATCGGCATTTCTAGAATATTCCGTCAGTGAATACAGAACACGTGACTTCAATTAGAGCTTGATGACTTCTTGATGAGAGGTGTGCACCTGCATGGCCTGTTATAGTAACGTATAGTTGCGGTATGAAAATGTTTGTCGATTTTCAACTTGATTTGTTCAACGTATCATGGGCGTCAATTCCAGCAACACGGTTCGATTGAGTGATCGTCAAGCGATCGCTGAATCCGCGTTCCATTTTCAAATTTTTCAAACAAAAATTGACAACTCACATCGATTTACGCGATCGCTTGAGTGATTTGTGTTTTCAGAATCGACACCCTGATCACATACTACCTTTTGAAACTGAATAGACAGAATACACCGATAAGTAAACGTCACAAATTATGTCAAAATGTGTCCATGATCAAGGCACCGGTGCGAGCGAAAACCGACTCTAAGGTGACGAACATTTTCATACCGCGACTGTACATTTTGCAACAATATTTTTTTTAT
This sequence comes from Thera britannica, assembly GCA_939531255.2. Lineage (NCBI taxonomy): Eukaryota > Metazoa > Arthropoda > Insecta > Lepidoptera > Geometridae > Thera > Thera britannica. The sequence continues at coordinate 3,448,683 of OW618045.2, forward strand.
TTTTTACCATCTTTTTAATATAGATAGCTAAGCATTTGGCTGCCATCACACCTGATGGAAAGTGAGGATGCAGCCTAAGATGGAACATACTTAGCCATAATCTACCTGTTCAATCTAGTCTTAAATATCTTTAAATAAAAAGAGGATTCTCAATTTGGTTGTATTTTGAAAGCCGAAATTCCAAAAAAACATCAGCTAACAGTTATTTATTCAGTTGAACCCCAAGGAATTGTTGGGCAATAAAGGTTCTCAAATAGTAACCTTGCACCGGAAGACAAAAGCGCCCACCCACCAGATGGACCGACGATATTACAGGATGGAAAGGGCACAGAATCGTTCTTCCTGAAAATGTGCCTATGTCCAGCTGTAGACTACTTCAGGGTGATGATGATGATGATGATGATGATGATGATGATGACCCCAAGGATCACTTTGGAACGCCTTAAAGCCTGCGCACACCAAGGCGAGGGCGAGGTGATCACCTGAAACGCTGTCATATTTGACAGCATTTCAGCAGGCCTTTAAAGAAAGGTGAGTCTAGGTGCCAGAATATTGAGTAGGTCACTTTTTATCGCATTGATTTGTAATGCTAACTGTACCATCGATAGCAAAAAAGCAAGCAATTGATTTGATTGCATCGCTAGTCGCTACTTGTATTTTGGTTCGGTATTTGTAAAAGTGTTTATTTTACTCTACAAAATGGTACAGTAACATTAATAAATTAATAAAGTAAATAAAATGATTGCCGCAGTTTTACGAGCTTGATCAACAGGCACGGTAGACATTCCATCTTAATCACCTCTCTTACTCGTTGCACCATGTACCAACTCATTGCACCGCTCCCATATGATTTTTGTCTATCCTTTCCATCCAAAGGTTGTCTGGCAGAGATTGCTCTCAGTGATAAAGCCACCCATTGTATTCGGTTTGTTTTGTACAGTAAAGAGTTAATCTATCTATCTATCAAGTTTTTTTGTGGACGTTTAAAGTGAAGGCAGACGCCAAAAGCCTTTTTGAACGCGGAAGTAATTGCGAGTAGTAAAACTATCAAAAAGCCCAAAAAATTTAACTTCACTTGAAAGTGCCTGCAGGACCTGAACCAGACTCAAAAAGAGAAGAAACTCCCAAAAAGTTCACACATCAACTAATGCGTTTTAAGAAAGCCCGCATTAACTTTGACGCAGTAAAAAAAAGCAGCCAAGTGCGAGTCGGACTCGCCCATGAAGGGTTCCGTAGCATCAATTAACATAATTTAAAGGTTTTTATAGTTCGTCGAAAGGTAAATTGCGGTTTACGATTTATGACGAATAAAAAAAAAACTACTGACTAGATCTCGTTCAAACTAAATATCGTTGGAAGTTTGCATAGTAATGTACAACATATATTTTTTTTGGATTTATCATTCTCTTATTTTAGAAGTTAGAGGGGGGGGGACCAACTTTTTTCCACTTTGGAAGTGTCTCTCGCGCAAACTATTCAGTTTAGAAAAAAACGACATTTGAAACCTCAACATCATTTTTGAAGACCTATCCATAAATACCCCACACGTATGGGTTTGATGAAAAAAAAATGTTTGAGTTTCAGTTTCAAGTATGGGGACCCCCAAAATTTATAGTTTTTTTTCTATTTTTGTGTAAAAACCTTAATAGGGTTCACAGAATACATCTACTCACCAAGATTCATCAGTCTAGCTCTTATGGTTTCGGAGAAAAATGGCTGTGACACGGCCGGACAGACAGACAGACAGACAGACAGACATGACGAATCTATAAGGGTTCCGTTTTTGCCATTTGGCTACGGAACCCTAAAAACTACAAACTCGTCCAGTTTTGTTTTGTTCCAGACTGACCGTTGGTTTTTAATGCAAAGGATACGAGTTTTTTGCCGTGCGTTGAGTATTTTCAAAAACTTATGTTGTTGATGTGAGAAACTTATGAGCGGACGGCATTAAAATTTGTTTGAATCAAAAATATATTTTTCTTGAATCTTTGCAATGTTATTTTGTTCTATTAAATTAAGTAAGTACATACGAAAGCATGGTAGACCTATTTCATAAATATTTGTTGATGAAAAATATCAATCACTTCAATATTCTAGCAAATAATGTAAGCATCTTACTGCAGATCGTTTGTAGGGTTCCGTAGCCAAATGGCAAAAAACGGAACCTGTATGACGCAGCCACTTTTTTCGAAACTTTAGAGCTACACTGATGAAACTTCTACTACTAACCAAAGATGTATTCTGTAAACCGCGCTAAGATTTTCACACAAAAATAGAAAAAAAAACAATAAATTTAAAGGGGTTCCACTTACTAAGACCTGAAACTCAAAATGTTTTTTTTCATCAAACCTATGCGTGTGGGGTATTTATGGATAGATCTTCAAAAATTTTATTGAAGTTATTAATATTATTTTTTTCTAAACGCGCTTGCGCGAGATACACTTCCAAAGTGGTAAATGTGTGTCGTCCACTGTACCTTCTTAAATAAAAGAATGATAAAATAAAACAAAATATAAAGATGTAAATCATCAAGCAAACTTCCACCAAAAATTGGTTTGAACGACATCTAGTAGGTTTTTTTTAATGCGTCATAATATATCGTAAACCGCAATTTACCTGTCATTCAATCAACTCAAATATTAAGTTATATTATGGTTCTTGCTGCTACGGAACCCTTCATGGGTGAGTCCGACTCGCACTTGGCCGCTCTTTTAAATCTCTCTTGAAAGATTGTGAGAGCAGAATGTTTACAAACCATTTCAATCAATCGGCATTTTATGAATTCTATTTTTCTGCCTTTACCCCGTATAATGGGGTCGGCATATAGTGAACTCTATTTATTTTAATAATTGCATGATATTATTTCTACTTTTTCAACTAAAGCTCTTGATACTATTATTTGCCGATGTTATTTATTGGTAAATAATCTTTAAGTATTTTACTAATGCTTACACAATAAAAAAAATACATATTTCACGAACGCTTCTTCATCTTAGCGAGTCAAGACTCACTTAAACCCTCTTCGACCAATATGTAGCCACCTCAATAGCTCCACTCGATGCCATGTTCAAATCTTCCATGCAGTTGGTCGTGCACAGCGGACAAGAAAACACGGGTGTTTTTTTTTTTTTTTTACAATTTATAGGTTTGCGTTTGACCGCTATCTCACCTGTAGCACGCTTACCTAGAAGATACCTATTCACTCTTGTCTTGAAAACATCCAATTTGTAGGTGCTCGGAAAGACAGACGCCGGCAAGGAATTCCATTCCTTGGCTGTCCGCAACATAAAAGTTGAAGCAAAGCGCTTGGTGCGGACAGTTGGAACATCAACCAAGTATGGATGCCGCATTTCCGTGCGTCTAGTGGTCCGATGGTAGATGGTGTTATGTCCTGTATAGGGGAGGGGGGCCTGCAGTTGCACGGTACTCTGGTCGGGTCGATAATTCCCCACTTAGTTTTTTCTGCAGCAGTGGTGGCCACTGCAGATGGTAGTAGTCAGTAGTCAGTAGTCATGTCCAGGTGGTAAATGAATACGTCCACGAACGCTTACAAACCTACTCCACGTTTGTGCCTGTGGGTTTATACCTACTATTGGGTCACTTATCTATCGAATAAAACGCAACAGCAAAATTCAAAATAAAATCACAATCAAAGATCCAATAATAAAATTATGATCGTCCCATTTCATGCGACAATTCAATTCAAAATTGATGAATTCGTTTATTGGTATACGATTGAGGATTAGAAATATTATAACCTCGTTAAGCTGCGATCAGGGTCAAACTGTAGGGGCAGAAATTCATATTGTGAATCATTTGTCATTCCTACCCTCATACTTTTTGTCAGGAAATTGAGGAAAAGAGAATGGTGTAAAAATCATTTTGTTATGCCAATTTATGTTCATTTTCAGTTAAATATAAAATAAAAATCTTTGTGATTTCCTTTAAATATAATAAAAATATAAAAAAAGCAAAGTGAAATCTCTCGTCGATTCAACTGAATGTAACTACGGTTATCGAGTAGGTAAGTAGTTGACTGTAACGTCAAACCCGTAGATGGAGCCACGGTCGCGTTAGTGCCGTACAGCCCCTATCAAATAAATGACTATTCTTAGCTATCGATCATTTGTAATCTTTACTTTTGTAAATATACCATTAGTCCATCAGTTGAAGGGTTTCACATTTCGCCTTCTGGTTCGTGGTAACCTTCCTTAATAGATGTCGAAAAGTGATTCTACCCTCAAATAATTCCTAAGTTTAGTTCATCCATATAAATTCATTTCACCGGATACCGCTTATGCGGGATTTCTATCCGGAATGCCGGAGAACGTGGCACGACTGTTCCGGAGTCTTTTGTTCCGTCTCCACATTTCCTGAATCAGTTTTACTATACCTGCTTCCGTCGCAAGGTACACTGATATAAGTTCTATGCAAGCTATACATCTATCCTATCCATAAATGCATTTGAAGATCTTGAATTCTGGATATCTATTTAAGTTTGACTGGACTCAAATTGATTATGAAAAAACACTTCTTATCGTGTCACTGATTCCTTCGAACCAAGTGTAGTGAAAGGATTTTAAGTGCGCCTCAAAGAGGCTCTTTTCGTGCACTTGACACATATTTTCGAACATCTTAGGTTCTACGATAATACAACACTTGAACACATCTGATCTAAAATACTTCTTTTCTTCATCTTTTTCTTTATAAGTAAAGGTCTTGCCGTCTTGAAACACCTTAGTCGTAACGTTGACAAGATTTTTCTAAGCTGTCTTATCCTCAGCCTATCTTATGCTGCCTTCCTACGGTGCGTGGTTCTGCAGATCATCACGCACAGCGCACGACGACGCACGGCAACGCACACAGAAAGGGCTCCTGTTCTACCGCGCACCTCGGCGCACGAGACCATGGTGTGTCGTGCGAGCTGATCCGCCTCCGTGCGCGATATCACACACCGGTGGGAAGGGGCTATTATATGGTCACAGTGACAGAAAGGCCACTGAGAGCCTTTTCTTGATCTGACCACTGGCTCGCTGATCTGCCACGTGATCTTTTCCATCGACTATCTCAACCGCAATCAGCTTTCAACCTTTTCTTTTGCATTAAAAATTAGCCTATGTTCTTTCTTAAGCTTTATACTATCATGTGTACTAAGTTTCATTAAAATCAGTTCAGTGATTTTAAAGATAAGACAGACAGGGTATCAAGTGCATTTATAATATTAATAAGGATTACTAAACTACATAAGATATATGAAATTTGCCAAAAAACACAATGAAAAATTAAAAAAAGCAGCCAAGTGCGAGTCGGACTCGCCCATGAAGGGTTTCGTAGCATCAAATAACATAATATAAAGGTTTTTGTTGTTCGTCGAAAGGTAAATAGCGGTTTACGATTTATGACGTTTAAAAAAAAACTACTGACTAGATCTCGTTCAAACCTAATATCGTTGAAAGTTTGCATAGTAATGTACAACATATATTTTTTTTAGTTTTACCATTCTCTTATTTTAGAAGTTAGAGGGGGGGGACCAACTTTTTTCCACTTTGGAAGCGTCTCTCGCGCAAACTATTCAGTTTAGAAAAAAACGATATTAGAAACCTCAACATCATTTTTGAAGACCTATCCATAGATACCCCACACGTATGGGTTTGATGAAAAAAATTTTTTTGAGTTTCAGTTTCAAGTATGGGGACCCCCAAAGTTTATAGTTTTTTTTCTATTTTTGTGTAAAAATCTTAATGCGGTTCACAGAATACATCTACTCACCAAGTTTCATCAGTCTAGCTCTTATGGTTTCGGAGAAAAATGGCTGTGACATACGGACGGACAGACAGACAGACAGACAGACAGACATGACGAATCTATAAGGGTTCCGTTTTTGCCATTTGGCTACGGAACCCTAAAAAGATCAAGAGTTACAGAATAATTATACCTTATGCTCGTCTTAATGTAAAGAAGATTATTAAAGTACCATCATTACTTCTTAAGCATAAACTTGTGTTCTCGTCCATAACTTGAAGCATAAGGGTCAAACTATAATTAATCTCACTCTCAAGCACTACAAAACTGCCTGTCATATAGGATATTGAAGATGATGATGAGAGACTATGTTAAGTGTAAAAATAAATGTCATTTTTTGTCATGTTTTGCACATCGTCTTCTGCTTAGGTACTGTGCCGTAGGCCGTTGGTTAAATCCCCACCGGAAACAAATGTTATTTTGTGTTCACCACTCAAATTTGTGGTCTCTGTCTGGGTGTTATTACTATATTCTAAGAAAGTATAATAAAAAAAAATTGCATTCAGATAAAGAAAAAACGTTTTCGTTCGCAGCTCAAATATTTGTTCTCTGTGTGGGTGTTGTATTGTATTCTAAGTATGTATTTGCAAAAAAAAATTGGTATACACATAATTTTTTTTTAAAATAATTTGTATTAATGTATCAGCTATCTTTTGGGCTAGATACTGTTGCGTAGCAATATTGATTTATTTTATATTATTATAATTTTTGTACTGCAGCGATTTTTAATCAAAAGTCTTGTCAATTGAATCATAAAGCTCATTTTAAAACGTGTCTAGATGCATGTGCCACACGATCAAGCATGGATGGTATGATACAGTTCAAATTATATCTGATAATGTAGACTGACCCAAAGCTAAAGTTTTCTCAGAGTAAGTATGAGTTTTATCACGTACTGTCTAGAAGCGCGCGAATCCTGGCAAAGGCTTATACACGGCAAAGTAAGGCAAACGTACAACTATAAATATAAGCACTCTTAGGTTGCAGCATGTGTTATTTTGTTACAAATTTCAAAATTTCTGCTGCAGAGATACTGAAGAAAGAATTGTAAAAAAGTTGTCTATAGACTGTGTTACTTTTTTAAAAATTGTTAGCTTCCGTTGTGTGTTTATAGTATGTCAAAAGAATAGAGAATAATTATGTTTAGTCTATTTCACTGAATATAATTAGCGTGTTTCACGTGGTCGCTAACTATTGGCCTCGTGCACAAGCTCAAAGTCGCGCAACGAGCTATGGAGAGAGCTATGCTGGGAGTTTCACTTCGTGATAAAATTAGAAATGAGGATATCCGTAGAAGAACCAAGGTCACCGACATAGCTCGTAGAGTTAGCAAGTTGAAGTGGCAATGAGAGGCCATATAGCTCGAAGAACCGACAACCGTTGGGGAATAAAGGTTCTCGAATGGCGAACACAAACCGGAAGACCAAGCGTAGGGTGCCCACCCACCAAATGGACCGACGACATTGTTAAAATCGCTGAAAGTCGATGGATGGAAAGGGCTCAGAATCGTTCTTCCTGGAAGTGTGTAGGGGAGGCCTATGTCCAGCAGTGGACTTCTTCAGGCTGATGATGATGATTTCATCTCTTTCCATAGATTTCCTGCAATCTATATTTCGTTTTTCAGAGGTCGTGAATCGAGAACTCCTCAATGGCTATCTATTTTTCAAGTTGTATGAACTGCCTATCGCAATTGCTGGTTCAATTGCTTGTCAATTTGCTGGTTCTACGAGCTTTGAAGCAGACTAGAAATGTTTAAATATTCTAATCCACATTTTTGTTTTATACAACAATTTATTGATCGAATGAGCGAAGCGAACGAAGATCTTACAAACAACTTGGGCAATTTGGTATTTTATGTGCGTATGTAAGTATGTATGTTTGTCCGACGATAACTTTCGAACCAATTATCCGATCTGCATGAAATTTGATAAATATATAGCTTGTACTTGAGAAATTTACTGGTAAGTATATGAGTAAAATCGGATGAGGGGTTATTAAGATATGGGGTTGTTAAACGGTGTAAAAATAAAAAAAGAGACACAAAAAAACCAAATTACATGTCATATGAAAGAGCTTTGCTTGGACATTCTAAAATCATTTTTACTTTTTTTCTAGGACGCTCCGTTTTTGCTAAACAAAAAAAAGGTTAAATTAAGATAACCAACGATCCGAGAGCTCCTATCTCTAAGAATTTCGTTGACATCAAGGTTTTTCTACTGGTCGGTAAATTTTTTTACGTTTTCTTATTTTTTTTTCTTGAAATAAATTAAGGAGGTACTCAGCTGTCATAAAATTGTAAAAGCGACCTGGTGTGATGATGGAGCCAAAGTCTGTCCAATTACGGAACTCTTTAATAAATTGGCCAATTGAGTTAAAACTTGTTTACCATACAAAGTTAGTGAGGGATAGTCAGAGGCAAGGCCAAACAGTGAATGTGGACATAAATACTTTCTCAAAGTAGATATCTACCTATTGATATGTCGAAAACTCTTCATTGAAAATAGCTACAACTCTGTTTTATATAATACACGGCAAATAATACAACACAGATAACGACGCCATATTATCCCTTGCTTGATCCGATTAGGAATGTCCTTTTCCCAAAACTGGTTAACACTATGTAGGTACTTAAATTTTCGGAGCATTTGGATCGCATCACGAGATCTCAGTTCGGGGCGAACTACTCAATTTCAATTTCAATAGCCTTTATTAACAATCTTAACACTAGTATTACAAAATAAAAACTACTAAATAATCTATATGACATCGGTAGTAAGGTTGTTTTGCTTTCCAGCATAGGCCTCTCCCAAACTCTTCCATAATTGTCTATCTCGCGCTTTCCTCCTCCAATGTACGCCAGCTGTCTCCTTGTAGTCATCTTCCCATCTTCGGAATAGTCTACCTCGGGCTCTTTTCCCTTCTCTAGGGTACCATTCGGTAACATCTTTCGCCCATTTTTCTCTCACTGTCCTGATAAGATGGCCAGCCCAATTCCACTTTAGCTTTTTGATTGTGTAAGTTATGTCTGTTACTTTTGATTTTTTTCCTTATGACTTTTAAATTTATCTTATCTTTTCTTCTTACGTTTAACATGCTTCTTTCTATGATGTGTTGACATATTTCAAGTCTACTGATGTTTTCTTTAGTTAGGGGCCATGTCTGACATCCATATGTCATTATAGGGAGGATGCAAGAGTTGTATATCTGGCTTTTCAGTTTTAGTGGTATTGTGGGGTTTTTAGTTACTCCTTTTAGAGACCAGTACCTTTTCCATGCTAAGCTTATCCTGTTTTGGATTTCTTTGGATGTGAGTTGTGTAGGAGAGATAATTTGTCCAATATAGGTACCTATATTCTTCAACATATTCAACTATATTGTTGTTGATCATAATGGGTTGCTTAGTGGAGTTGGTTTTCTGCACATTCATAGTTAATCCAACTTTTCCACTCTCCACTACTAGTTGTTCTGGCATTTCGTGTAAATGATTGGGGTTGTACTACTAGTCATAATTAATTACAATGCTGTAAGGCAAATAATGTTTTAGATTTTATGTAGACAGGTATAATATGCGCTGCGCATATTTGTTATGTTTTGTATGAGTGTCAAGTCAAGATTATCTGCAAGGTGATACTCAGTTGAATTGTTTACTTACGTAGTACTTGTCTATTGTAATATAATCGCAGTCCAATGGTTCACCATACGCTGAGTTTACGTTCAAAGACTGCAGAGAGACGGACATCCGAGAGCAATTGGAGCCTCTGCGATGTACCAATGGCGGTGAGACTGATTTAGTGCCAAGAGATTGCCGTTTAAAGATTTCTGTGGTATTTTTTAAAAAGCTATCCATTTTTATCCTGAAAAAAAGATGATTTTCGCTTCAGGGGCATTTTTCCTATCGCGTGCAGATCCATTTCAGATTGAGACAAGCCCTCACGCCTTGAAAGAATCGTGTGATCAAGCGATAGTTTCCTATCGCGAGATCTAACTGCAGGAGTCTCTGCTGGAAAACCATCGGATAGGTCATCAGTTACATCTATTCGGTTATCAAACTTAGCACGGCTTCCAAACCTTCAGAGAGACTTTTACATTTGTGAATAGGACTTGCTTCAACTTCTACTTCATCATTTTCATTAAACTTTGTTTCGATCACATCTGCATTAGAATCGTTTTCATCGTTCACATTTATTCTTGCCCTGGAATGAAATTATCACGAACTTCAGTATTTAGAACGGTGTTAGTGGCACTCGGTGACATCGCCTCGTCTTGACCTTCGTCATTGGCTGTGTCCTCAAACAAATCTTCATTCTCAACAAAATCCTTGTTTTGCATACCCTTACTTCCTCGAGGTGTTTTAATCCGCATGCTGCTATTCATTTTCACTGTTCTTAGAATTTCCCTGATTTTTAAGTTTTCTTTGAATAACTTGACGTCGGTTATAAAGGAGGAAGATTTTTCTTTATCCACAGCTTTGTTAGGTTTGTCTTTTCTAGATTTCGGCTTAGTTCTCTCGATATTAGAATACTTTGCACCAGACTTCTTCCAAGGCCGCTTTACACGTAAAAGTTCCACAGATAATCAAATTCTCAAATTCAAATTCACATAACTATTACCACATACTTCAAGTCTACTGATGTTTTCTTTTGTTAGGGACCATGTCTGACATCCATATGTCATTATAGGGAGGATGCAAGAGTTGTATATCCGGCTTTTCAGTTTTAGTGGTATTGTGGGGTTTTTATTTACTTCTTTTAGAGACCAGTACCTTTTCCATGCTGAGCTTATCCTGTTTTGGATTTCTTTGGATGTGAGTTGTGTAGGAGAGATAATTTGTCCAAGATAGGTACATTCTTCAACATATTCAACTATATTGTTGTTGATCATAATGGGTTGCTTAGTGGAGTTGGTCATTAATTTGGTTTTCTGCACATTCATAGTTAATCCAACTTTTCCACTCTCCACTACTAGTTGTTCTAGCATTTCGTGTAAATGATTGGGGTTGTACTACTAGTCATAATTAATTACAATGCTGTAAGGCAAATAATGTTTTAGATTTTATGTAGACAGGTATAATATGCGCTGCGCATATTTGTTATGTTTTGTATAAGTGTCAAGTCAAGATTATCTGCAAGGTGATACTCAGTTGAATTGTTTACTTACGTAGTACTTGTCTATTGTAATATAATCGCAGTCCAATGGTTCACCATACGCTGAGTTTTCGTTCAAAGACTGCAGAGAGACGGACATCCGAGAGCAATTGGAGCCTCTGCGATGTACCAATGGCGATGAGACTGATTTAGTGCCAAGAAATTGCCGTTTAAAGATTTCTGTGGTATCTTTTAAAAAGCTATCCATTTTTTTCCTGAAAAAAAGATGATTTTCGCTTCAGGGGCATTTTTCCTATCGCGTGCAGATCCATTTCAGATTGAGGCAAGCCCTCACGCCTTGAAAGAATCGTGTGATCAAGCGATAGTTTCCTATCGCGAGATCTAACTGCAGGAGTCTCTGCTGGAAAACCATCGGATAGGTCATCAGTTACATCTATTCGGTTATCAAACTTAGCACGGTCTTCCAAACCTTCAGAGAGACTTTTACATTTGTGAATAGCACTTGCTTCAACTTCTACTTCATCATTTTCATTAAACTTTGTTTCGATCACATCTGCATTAGAATCGTTTTCATCGTTCACATTTATTCTTGCTCTGGAATGAAATTATCACGAACTTCAGTATTTAGAACGGTATTAGTGGCACTCGGTGGCATCGCCTCGTCTTGACCTTCGTCACTGGCTGTGTCCTCAAACAAATCTTCATTCTCAACAAAATCCTTGTTTTGCATACCCTTACCTCCTCGAGGTGTTTTAATCCGCATGCTGCTATTCATTTTCACTGTTCTTAGAATTTCCCTGATTTTTAAGTTTTCTTTGAATAACTTGACGTCTCGGTTATAAAGGAGGAAGATTTTTCTTTATCCACAGCTTTGTTAGGTTTGTCTTTTCTAGATTTCGGCTTAGTTCTCTCCAGATTAGAATACTTTGCACCAGACTTCTTCCAAGGCCGCTTTACACGTAAAAGTTCCACAGATAATCAAATTCTCACATTCAAATTCACATAACTATTATCACATACTTCAAGTCTACTGATGTTTTCTTTTGTTAGGGGCCATGTCTGACATCCATATGTCATTATAGGGAGGATGCAAGAGTTGTATATCCGGCTTTTCAGTTTTAGTGGTATTGTGGGGTTTTTATTTACTTCTTTTAGAGACCAGTACCTTTTCCATGCTGAGCTTATCCTGTTTTGGATTTCTTTGGATGTGAGTTGTGTAGGAGAGATAATTTGTCCAAGATAGGTACATTCTTCAACATATTCAACTATATTGTTGTTGATCATAATGGGTTGCTTAGTGGACTTGGTCATTAATTTGGTTTTTTGCACATTCATAGTTAATCCAACTTTTCCACTCTCCACTACTAGTTGTTCTAGCATTTCGTGTAAATGATTGGGGTTGTACTACTAGTCATAATTAATTACAATGCTGTAAGGCAAATAATGTTTTAGATTTTATGTAGACAGGTATAATATGCGCTGCGCATATTTGTTATGTTTTGTATGAGTGTCAAGTCAAGATTATCTGCAAGGTGATACTCAGTTGAATTGTTTACTTACGTAGTACTTGTTTATTGTAATATAATCGCAGTCCAATGGTTCACCATACGCTGAGTTTTCGTTCAAAGACTGCAGAGAGACGGACATCCGAGAGCAATTGGAGCCTCTGCGATGTACCAATGGCGGTGAGACTGATTTAGTGCCAAGAGATTGCCGTTTAAAGATTTCTGTGGTATTTTTTAAAAAGCTATCCATTTTTATCCTGAAAAAAAAGCAGCCAAGTGCGAGTCGGACTCGCCCATGAAGGGTTCCGTAGCACGACGAACTACAAGAACCTTTATATTATGTTACTTGATGTAACATAATAAGGTTCTTGTAGTTCGTCGAAAGGTAAATTGCGGTTTACGGTTTAGGACGTATAAAAAAAAAACTACTGACTAGATCTCATTCAAACCAAAAATCGTTGGAAGTTTACATAGTAATGTACAACATATATTTTTTTTAGTATTATCATTCTCTTACTTTAGAAGTTAGAGGGGGGGGGGACCAACTTTTTTCCACTTTGGAAGTGTCTCTCGCGCAAACTATTAAGTTTAGAAAAAAACTATATTAGAAACCTCAACATCATTTTTGAAGACCTATTCATAGATACCCCACACGTATGGGTTCGATGAAAAAAAAATTTTTGAGTTTCAGTTTCAAGTATGGGACCCCTGAAATTTATAGTTTTTTTTTTATTTTTATGTTAAATTCTTAATGCGGTTCACAGAATACATCTACTCACCAAGTTTCATCAGTCTAGCTCTTACAGTTTCGGAGAAAAATGGCTGTGACATACGGACGGACAGACAGACAGACAGACAGACAGACAGACAGACAGACAGACAGACAGACAGACATGACGAATCTATAAGGGTTCCGTTTTTGCCATTTGGCTACGGAACCCTAAAAAAGATGATTTTCGCTTCAGGGGCATTTTTCCTATCGCGTGCAGATCCATTTCAGATTGAGACAAGCCCTCACGCCTTGAAAGAATCGTGTGATCAAGCGATAGTTTCCTATCGCGAGATCTAACTGCAGGAGTCTCTGCTGGAAAACCATCGGATAGGTCATCAGTTACATCTATTCGGTTATCAAACTTAGCACGGTCTTCCAAACCTTCAGAGAGACTTTTACATTTGTGAACAGCACTTGCTTCAACTTCTACTTCATCATTTTCATTAAACTTTGTTTCGATCACATCTGCATTAGAATCGTTTTCATCGTTCACATTTATTCTTGCTCTGGAATGAAATTATCACGAACTTCAGTATTTAGAACGGTATTAGTGGCACTCGGTGGCATCGCCTCGTCTTGACCTTCGTCACTGGCTGTGTCCTCAAACAAATCTTCATTCTCAACAAAATCCTTGTTTTGCATACCCTTACTTCCTCGAGGTGTTTTAATCCGCATTCATTTTCACTGTTCTTAGAATTTCCCTGATTTTTAAGTTTTCTTTGAATAACTTGACGACGGTTATAAAGGAGGAAGATTTTTCTTTATCCACAGCTTTGTTAGGTTTGTCTTTTCTAGATCTCGGCTTAGTTCTCTCGATATTAGAATACTTTGCACCAGACTTCTTCCAAGGCCGCTTTACACGTAAAAGTTCCACAGATAATCAAATTCTCACATTCAAATTCACATAACTATTATCACATACTTCAAGTCTACTGATGTTTTCTTTTGTTAGGGGCCATGTCTGACATCCATATGTCATTATAGGGAGGATGCAAGAGTTGTATATCCGGCTTTTCAGTTTTAGTGGTATTGTGGGGTTTTTATTTACTTCTTTTAGAGACCAGTACCTTTTCCATGCTGAGCTTATCCTGTTTTGGATTTCTTTGGATGTGAGTTGTGTAGGAGAGATAATTTGTCCAAGATAGGTACATTCTTCAACATATTCAACTATATTGTTGTTGATCATAATGGGTTGCTTAGTGGACTTGGTCATTAATTTGGTTTTTTGCACATTCATAGTTAATCCAACTTTTCCACTCTCCACTACTAGTTGTTCTAGCATTTCGTGTAAATGATTGGGGTTGTACTACTAGTCATAATTAATTACAATGCTGTAAGGCAAATAATGTTTTAGATTTTATGTAGACAGGTATAATATGCGCTGCGCATATTTGTTATGTTTTGTATGAGTGTCAAGTCAAGATTATCTGCAAGGTGATACTCAGTTGAATTGTTTACTTACGTAGTACTTGTCTATTGTAATATAATCGCAGTCCAATGGTTCACCATACGCTGAGTTTTCGTTCAAAGACTGCAGAGAGACGGACATCCGAGAGCAATTGGAGCCTCTGCGATGTACCAATGGCGATGAGACTGATTTAGTGCCAAGAGATTGCCGTTTAAAGATTTCTGTGGTATCTTTTTAAAAGCTATCCATTTTTTTCCTGAAAAAAAGATGATTTTCGCTTCAGAGGCATTTTTCCTATCGCGTGCAGATCCATTTCAGATTGAGACAAGCCCTCACGTCTTGAAAGAATCGTGTGATCAAGCGATAGTTTCCTATCGCGAGATCTAACTGCAGGAGTCTCTGCTGGAAAACCATCGGATAGGTCATCAGTTACATCTATTCGGTTATCAAACTTAGCACGGTCTTCCAAACCTTCAGAGAGACTTTTACATTTGTGAACAGCACTTGCTTCAACTTCTACTTCATCATTTTCATTAAACTTTGTTTCGATCACATCTGCATTAGAATCGTTTTCATCGTTCACATTTATTCTTGCTCTGGAATGAAATTATCACGAACTTCAGTATTTAGAACGGTATTAGTGGCACTCGGTGGCATCGCCTCGTCTTGACCTTCGTCACTGGCTGTGTCCTCAAACAAATCTTCATTCTCAACAAAATCCTTGTTTTGCATACCCTTACTTCCTCGAGGTGTTTTAATCCGCATTCATTTTCACTGTTCTTAGAATTTCCCTGATTTTTAAGTTTTCTTTGAATAACTTGACGACGGTTATAAAGGAGGAAGATTTTTCTTTATCCACAGCTTTGTTAGGTTTGTCTTTTCTAGATCTCGGCTTAGTTCTCTCGATATTAGAATACTTTGCACCAGACTTCTTCCAAGGCTGCTTCACACGTAAAAGTTCCACAGATAATCAAATTCTCACATTCAAATTCACATAACTATTATCACATACTTCAAGTCTACTGATGTTTTCTTTTGTTAGGGGCCATGTCTGACATCCATATGTCATTATAGGGAGGATGCAAGAGTTGTATATCTGGCTTTTCAGTTTTAGTGGTATTGTGGGGTTTTTATTTACTTCTTTTAGAGACCATTACCTTTTCCATGCTGAGCTTATCCTGTTTTGGATTTCTTTGGATGTGAGTTGTGTAGGAGTGATAATTTGTCCAAGATAGGTACATTCTTCAACATATTCAACTATATTGTTGTTGATCATAATGGGTTGCTTAGTGGAGTTGGTCATTAATTTGGTTTTCTGCACATTCATAGTTAATCCAACTTTTCCACTCTCCACTACTAGTTGTTCTAGCATTTCGTGTAAATGATTGGGGTTGTACTACTAGTCATAATTAATTACAATGCTGTATGGCAAATAATGTTTTTGATTTTATGTAGACAGGTATAATATGCGCTGCGCATATTTGTTATGTTTTGTATGAGTGTCAAGTCAAGATTATCTACAAGGTGATACTCAGTTGAATTGTTTACTTACGTAGTACTTGTCTATTTGTAATATAATCGCAGTCCAATGGTTCACCATACGCTGAGTTTTCGTTCAAAGACTGCAGAGAGACGGACATCCGAGAGCAATTGGAGCCTCTGCGATGTACCAATGGCGATGAGACTGATTTAGTGCCAAGAGATTGCCATTTAAAGATTTCTGTGGTATTTTTTAAAAAGCTATCCATTTTTTTCCTGAAATAAGATGATTTTCGCTTCAGGGGCATTTTTCCTATCGCGTGTAGATCCATTTCAGATTGAGACAAGCCCTCACGCCTTGAAAGAATCGTGTGATCAAGCGATAGTTTCCTATCGCGAGATCTAACTGCAGGAGTCTCTGCTGGAAAACCATCGGATAGGTCATCAGTTACATCTATTCGGTTATCAAACTTAGCACGGTCTTCCAAACCTTCAGAGAGACTTTTACATTTGTGAATAGCACTTGCTTCAACTTCTACTTCATCATTTTCATTAAACTTTGTTTCGATCACATCTGCATTAGAATCGTTTTCATCGTTCACATTTATTCTTGCTCTGGAATGAAATTATCACGAACTTCAGTATTTAGAACGGTATTAGTGGCACTCGGTGGCATCGCCTCGTCTTGACCTTCGTCACTGGCTGTGTCCTCAAACAAATCTTCATTCTCAACAAAATCCTTGTTTTGCATAACCCTACTTCCTCGAGGTGTTTTAATCCGCATGCTGCTATTCATTTTCACTGTTCTTAGAATTTCTCCGATTTTTAAGTTTTCTTTGAATAACTTGACGTCGGTTATAAAGGAGGAAGATTTTTCTTTATCCACTGCTTTGTTAGGTTTGTCTTTTCTAGATTTCGGCTTAGTTCTCTCCAGATTAGAATACTTTGCACCGGACTTCTTCAAAGGCCACTTTACACGTAAAAGTTCCACAGATAATCAAATTCTCACATTCAAATTCACACAACTATTATCAGCTGGTGTCGCGCGCACGTTTAAACACCTGTATACACCGTTCAGCCATAGTGAAGGAAGTTGGACGATAACAATTTATCGCTAATGTAGAAACAGTATCGAATCACGACCAATGATAACCGTCCGACTCGATCTTCAATACTACTAGAAACTACAGTGCGTGCAAGTGACGACACTACATACCTACGTCACCTGAGCAAACATGTTGTCCACAGACAGAAGTAACCCACTAACCAGGCTGCCTCTATTGAAACTACATTTCAATATTCCACTTGCGTACTATCTTGAGATTGAGATAATCTATGATTAGCATTATCTAATGTTATCAATCATAGCACACTTACCACAACCAACCACAACTAATAACAATAATTTTACTCATACACCGCTTATAGGCACGAATTATGATGTTTACTTGCAATAATGAAAGATGTTGAATTGAAATATCTACAGAATGTATTCAGAACAGAGAGCCAATTCGCTTTATCTAAAGTCGTATTCGCGATTACACGATGGCTAAGTTAAAATTGGACAGTTCTCGATACCATATTTCTTTTACACCAATGGATACTCGCCGACGTCACGTGACCACTTAACTACAAGCTGCGATAGGTTAAATTAATGTTCCTTTCCCTCCATCCATGAATTCTGTAATAAATAAATAAATAATAATAAAAAAGCCGTATACTTCTTTACATTTAAGTACATAACTATTCTAATCTATATTTAATGTTTGCGGTGTGGTCGATGTAAAGACCCCTCTTTGGGTGAAGGCCTCCTCTAGCTTCTTCCATGCGTCTCTATTTCTCCCCAGATTCATCCAGTCTTCTCCAGCGTTTTGGGTTATGTCGTCTACCCATCGTCTCATTGGCCAGCCCACATTTCTTTTTCCTACTGGTCCTTTCCATTTGGTTGCCTTTATAGTCCATCTATCGTCAGTGTATCGGGATAGATGGCCTGCCCACTGCCATTTCATTCTCAGAGCTTGTGAGACTGCATCTGTTAGTTTTGTTTGTTGTCTTATCAGGTCGCTTTTTATTTTATGTATTTTCCTTAACTTCAATGGGTGTTCATGAATTCTGTAATGGCCGATAATTATACGCTTTGTCATTTTGAACGAACACGCATCTTTTTATTTAAAATCATCTGAAATACGCATAGAAACCCAGTAATTAGGCAGCCACTCTTATATTCACGTACTAGTCACGGCAATCACGTACATGTGGTCCTTCTACGCCAAATAACTAGATCTAGCATCTATGGAATATTGACGACGACGAGGCCGCAGCCAATACTGGAAATACCTGGAAATACGCACTTTACAATTCACAATCTGGACCAAAGACTGCTTGGAGGCTAAGCGCACAGTGGAATTGAAGTTGGATTGGCATTTCATCGATCTTCATACGCAATCTGGTGGGACCAACCATTCTTTCTTTTCCTATCTCCTCCCTGTTCTCTTTGTGACCTGTGTCGAAATTGATTTCAGTGTTTATCGCGAAGGAGTGTTACGTGGAAGTTAAATACGCGCAAGACCAAAGCTGGTGACGTTGCTATCACTGCTTTCCTACCATTCTTCCACATCGTAAGTAGGTACTACTGCTGGACGTAGGTCTCTCCCAGACACGCCACTGAGCCCTGTTTTTGGCTGTTTTCCTCCAATGCAGACTACAATAATTACTGATCGTAATATCCAATTAATGCATTACTCGATAAGTACGAACTATAATAGTGGAAGGCTGTTCGTGGATTTAAAGCTATTGTTGCAAGTGTTTATTTGTTGAAGCAGTTGAATCTCATCATCATCACCAATAACTTTATAGTCCTCTGCTGGACGTAGGTTTCTCCCAAGACGTGCCACTGAGCCCGGTCTTCGGCTCTTCTCCAGTGCTTGCTACATTTGGCAGATCGTCGCCCCACCTTGCCGGAGGGCGTCCTACACTACGCTTACCTAAACGCGGTCTCCACTCTAGTATTCGTTTGCTCCAACGATTGTTTGCTCTACGGCAAACAAGACCGGCCCACTGCCACTTCAGCTTACTAATCTTTTGAGCTATGTCGAATCTCAACCAGTCAGAAACAATTCCCTTTAAATTAAATTAAAAGTATCATTTTCTCTCCCATAAATAACAAAAAACATTTTTAATCCTGAAATAATTACCCCAATTTATTACCCCCAATGTAACGTTCAGGCGTTTGTAATGGACAAATTTGAAAACGCCGACAATTACGTGTGGCCGGAAGGAATCCGTCACCTCGTTCGTTCGTCCGGGTCCGGGTCCGTTTGTCCGGGTCCGTCCGGCTCCGGGCGTCGACCGGATAGCACGGACGGATAATTTACTGCATCGTTTTGTGAATACAGGTTTACGTACCATTATCTTAGAACAGTATAACCTTGGTCTTCTTCTTAGGGTGCCTCTCCACTACTGAAGGTTGGCAGTCATCCTTTTAAACTTTATTTTATCTAGGGCAAGCCTAAATAGGTCTTCTACTTTCTTGATCCCGGTCCATTCCCTGATGTTGCGAAGCCATGATGTTCTTCTTCTACCTACTCCTCTCTTGCCCATCATAATAAGTTGGAGCAGATGGTACTGGATAACAACAGTACCAAGGTTATACTGTGTGTGTAAGGTAACCCTTGTGGCTGCCTTCACAGCTCAGTTGGTAGTAGCTCTGCCCCTCTCGGTGGGGATTGAACCCATGACCTACAGTGCTTTTGCACTGTAGTACTACAAAACCAATAAAAAGTTACGTTTTCTTTTTTTAACCATCGCCTATAACAAGGCATTCCCTCGTAGTTCACGCACGTCAGAAACGTGGCCTACGATGCACTGCCCTGCGTCCATCACCTTGAGATGTTCAGCCTCACGTGCCAGTAACGTCACCGGCACCCACACTCTTCAAACTGAAACACAGCAATGCCGCTTCACGGCAGAAATAGGCATGGTGGTAGTACTTCCCGGGACGAGCCACACACAAAAAGCTTCAATATATCCATCTTTATATCTATATCTATAAATAAATAAGCAAATACCTACTCGTAACACATTGAATGAACTAACATAGCCAACCATTTGTTTGACAATTATTCTGCTTCATTTTGTATGTAAATGTAACAAATCACATTATGCATGTGTGTATTTGGCAATTTTGTATGCGGTCGATGTTATACAAGAATATACATCAAACTGCTTTTATGATTGGATGTTAGAATATTAATAGGTTGATTCATGGAAAAAGCTTATGCATAAAGTATTAGAAATAGTACATCTATTAAGGCTTGTTTCTAGTATATTTATTTATTATATATCACTGTGTGGCTTCTGTAGGCCTACCATGAGCTCTGTCTGGCTCTGTCTCTGGTTCTGGTTTTGAGTCTGTGTGAGTGCTTACCAGTGTATTATGCTGTGTGTTTATGTACGTGTTTACCACAAACTCTGTCTGGCTCTGGCTCTGTGATTTTTGACTAAACAAAACGTCACACACACTGTATAATACACTGGTGACCACTCACACAGACTCAAAACCAGAGCCAGACTGAGCTTGTGGTAAGCCTATACAGGTAGGGCGTAATTTTACCTACCCATAATTACCAACAGCGATCGGTTCCCGAACAATTGTTGGCTGCAATGGGTATGTCGTTCGAACCAACACCGAATTAATTTGTCGAATCACGACATTACGTTCAAATCCCGCTTGTTTGACAATAGCTTGTGTTGGTCACTAGCCAAACTCGGATATAATCGTGCCTAATGGCCGGAAACTGGGACTAGCTAATGTAGGACTACTTTTTACAAAACTGATACCGTTCTATGACGTGCAACACTACTGAGGAGAGTGCAAGCCCTGTTGATTGTGGCTGGGGAGTGGGGGCTACTTAGAAGGTGTTACAAGTGGTGAGCGTGAACACGAATAATTCTTTTGAAAATGATCGATAGTTTTGTCTTATAATCGCTTAAGAGCGCTGCTAGCCTAGTGTTAGTGGCCCCGTTTTCCGATCCTAAGATCGTGGGTTCAAATCATGTACCAACCAGTCATGTACCAACGAGTTATTATTCCCAAAAATCTATGTACACTATGCCAGTGCTCTCAAACGGTGAAGGAAAACATCGTGAGAAAACCGGTATATGATCATAAAATCTAATTTCCTTCACATTATTATCTGTTTTGCCTCCTATTAGTCGTAATTGTCTTGTTCTGGCTTGCCACGTAGAAAGTAAGGAACAAATTCAAAACTCTACGCCAATTTTCGTTCTTCTTTGCCATCATTATAACGGCCACCGCTTTCTAGAAACAAACGCTTGATGCGAATCTAATATTGGAATTACTATTCGTTTTGTGTATTAGCCAATGGGGGTAATGAAATAGATCTAAAGCGACCAAACAGTCTGTGTTAGGGTATGTAACAATGAACACTACTAATGTCGTAAAGAGATAAATAAATATTATAGACTCACACAATCGTAGAACAGACAATCGTTGGAGCAAACGAATACTAGAGTGGAGACCGCGTTTAGGTCAGCGTAGTGTAGGACGCCCTCCAGCAAGGTGGGGCGACGTTCTGCGAAATGTAGCTGGCAAGCACTGGAGAAGAGCCGAAGACCGGGCTCAGTGGCGCGTCTTGGGAGAGACCTACGCCCTGCAGTGGACTAATATAGATTGATGATGATGATGATGCGACTCACACAATATTGTAATCCTTCTAAGTTCCAAATACGTTTACAAAAACATCGCAAGTTTTGACTGGGAAAAGCAACCAAGTAAAATCATCAGAATCGACTTACAACCAACGTCGCGTCTGATAAATTAGTTAAAGGGGAAAAAAGGCTATTTCTCAAGTTACACACCCTTCCTGTAGGCCTACCACAAGCTCCGTCTGGCTCTGTCTCTGGCTCTGGTTTTGAGTCTGTGTGAGTGCTCACCAGTGTATTATACTGTGTGTGTGAAGTTTCGACGTAGGATTTGTTTAGTCAACACTCGCAGTCTCAAAACCAGAGATAGAGCCAGACAGAGCTTGTGGTAGGCTTACAGTTCCCCCGCCTCCAATAAATGTGATTATCAAATTGGGTATATGAATGAATAAATCTTTTTCGTAAACTCGCTGACGGGTCCCGATAAAAATTTACTGTGTTATAAGAAAAGCATTGATGGGAAATTTATTCATTCAGGCCATGGTTTACCATTAGGTTTTTTATGGCTGAAATTCTCTCTTTATTTGGATTTTCTGCTATGACTGAGAAAGAAAAAATATATGTAACAAGTTTATAGCCATATAACTTTTGAAACTATCATGGTTTTTAACACTTTTTTTATAATATAGGTATTTACCATGATTAAATTTTGAGTTTTGACTTCCGTTATTTCGCTATTGCTTATAGCCCACTACTATTAAGCGTATAGCCCACTTGTGCACTATGCTAGTACTCTCAAACGGTGAAGGAAAACATCGTAAGGAAACCGGTGTCATAGAACCTACAAAGTTCGAAAACATGAAGTGGCTCAAAAAAGGCAAAAAAGGCCATGTTTTTTTTTTGTTTTTATACAGCTCTGATGGAACAAGCATATGGCCCACCTGATGCTAAGTGGTAACCATCGCCTATAACAAAGCATTGCCTCGTAGGTCACACACGTCAGGAACCCAACCCAACCCAACCCAACGATGCATTTCCCTGCGTCCATCAACTTGAGGCATACAGATGTTCAGCCTCACGTGCTAGTAATTTCACCGGCACCCACACCCTTCGAACCGAAACACAGCAATGCTGTTAAAGGACAGAAATAGGCATAGCGTGTAGCTCGTAAAACTAAGAACCACTGGAGAATGAGGAATTTTAAAGAATTGGATGACGAAGAATAACTCAATTTTTATGAACTGACGATAATTGCCACAGTTCACAAGTATTTTGAACGAAAAAGGCCCTAAGGCCATTATTCCCCGAAATCTATGACAGACTGCTTTAAGGAAATGATAATAATAATATTTAGAACAATTGGACCCTTTTAGTATCGAATCAAACAAACCCTTTGAAGTTTCGTCATTCATAAACTTTATTAAGTCTGATGAAATATTCCATTGTCACAGCAAAAAGGGCTCTCCACTGAAACACTTATCACCTTATTCAAAATTTCTCATGAACTTTGAATTTCTAAAGCTGGCGTACGGATAGCGCGTTTCTGTGTTACGCGTAGTTGGGAAACAATGTCCACGCGTACATTGGATACGCTTACAGTATCCCTGCCGGGAACCAATCGTACACCAGCTGACGTGGACACGTCACCGTCTCGCAAACGCTATTCATGCTTCTTGAAGAATCCGCTAGGGGCGCTTTTGGTTTCTCCATACAAAATGGTGGCAGAGGTGGGCGATACGATTGGCGATAGGCGTCAGGCACCGCACACGGCGTCAGGCACCGCATACCGATTTTATACGATTGGTTCCCGGTAGGGTTACTGCACCTGTACGGACCGCCGCGAACTTGTACGTGGGGTCAATCGATACAGAGCGCTCCGCGAGCCCCAATCAATTGCCATGACTCCAACAAACTTTGCTTTTTGCCGTCCAAATATACCGTACACGGTCGTGTGCGTCCTCTTTGACGCGTGACCGAAAACCGACTGATGGCGGCTCGCGCGGTACGCGTTCCCCAAGAGTGTACGCGTAGCTAAAAGTATGGTCATGACGTTCCCGACACGCGTAAACTGACTACGCGTACTAGTGTACGCGCTATCCGTATGCACCTTAACAGACGCATAAGAAGTAGGTGTGCTCAATTGCTCATGATGATGACGTCCTCAAGTGATTATAAGTTCTATTTCAAAAAGGAAGGTTCAAATACGTCATAGCATTGGCTGGAACTCAAAGTATGAAAATGTTGATTTCTTATTTGTATGGGACTTACCCCTCTTATTCAGTATTTTTTTTCAAACCCTACTCTTGTTAAATTGTCAAGAAACATGTGTTATAGAACTTGAGAAACCGACTTCATGGCCAAACTGCTGAACTGATTTTAATGAAATTTCTATGGGACCAAACTGGGAGGACGTTTTTCAAATCAGCAAGATGACGAAGACAAACATAAAAAAATACAAATGAATTGAGAACTTCCTCCTTTTTGATTTTAAGTTGGTTAAAGATCTCATCGGACAATAACTATTATGTAGGTAAATTTTATAAAGGAAAAACTATACATTTAACGTAAATACTTAAGTTTATCTTTTTAACCCAACGCCATTCTCTATCCCTCAAATTGGCAGGTAGAAAATGCTTATAGTATTAAACCCACCTTTTGTAAATTTATTTTCAAGTTAATGAGCAATATAGATTTAAAAAAAAACTGGAACCTGAAAAAGTTTGCAGGATATTTTATCCGTTAGTGAATATGGGGGTAAATCGAAGCAGAGACACGCGCTTTCTATATTCCAATTCCAAGATAGGAACAGTGAAGGGGCGGCATACTTGTAATATCTGTGATTTATTCCAAATTGTATTGTATCTGTACCAAATCGCTTGAATTCGAGTTTTGTATTTCTTAAGTTTGAAGGTCGTTTTGTATACCAACTTCTTTTTTATAAGGAGTGAAAGGAACTTTTAATGAAATAAAAAAAAGAACAGTTGATAACTTATGTCGAATAAGGAGGTTCAAAGAGGTTGCCCTCAAAATAAATACCGAGGAATAAGTGCATATTATACTATGACAGACTGCTATAAGGAAATGATAATAATAATATTTAGAACAATTTGGACCCTTTTAATAGTATCGAATCAAACAAACCCTTTGAAGTTTCGTCATTCATAAACTTTATTAAGCTTTATTAAGCTTTATTACGCCGATAAGAGCCTTGTCTCAAATTAGAAAAAGAAGACGAACTATTTTGACCAAACATAATATAAGTTTAAAAAACTAGAGAAACTTTATAAGAATCAATTAAAATAAAATAGCTGAACCGATTTTGATGAAATTTCTATGGGACTAATCTAGAAATATTATTTTATAGTTGAAAACAATTTTTCAAGTCGGCTCATAAATAACTAAATTATGTGTTAAAAAAGATAAAAAACAGTACAAAGGAATAGAGAACCTCCTCCTTTTTGATTTGAAGTCGGTTCAAAGATATGATTGTTTTTTCTTCAATTACACGTAAACAAACATATAAATGTCCCAGGTTTTCAGGTAGTAAAACAGTCTATAATTGAACAATGTAATTCCGACTGGAATTCTAATTCCATTCATTAAAATAAATTGAACGTCTGACCAAACAATTGTGCTCCCTAGATTCTGCTCGTATTTTGCCTCAAGCATCGCTTTCCCAGATAGGCCATCTAGACTATTCTAGACTTACATCTGTTTTATGTCTGAATCTACGAGTAAAAGGGAAAATAAAATAGGCATATCTAGAATAAAATAGGTCTGTATTATGTGTGATATCTTGTATCTTTTGGTAAACAATTTTTAATTAAAATTTTGTGGACAATCCAAACAAAGTATCTAGCCCCGAACTAAGCAGAGTTCGTACGATGGGATGGGAACCAGATAGCTGATATAAGAACTTTTGTTTGCCAATACATACTGAGAATACATTATAATAACACTCAGACAAAGAACAAATATCTCTCTTATTTTGACCTTGTCGTCTTTTAACCTTGAGCTCAAAAAAATACCACTAAATTAAATTCTAATAGACATGAATAAACCACATTTGTGTTTCTAATAGTTCTAAGAAAAACACTGGAAGAATGGAATGGTTGGAGCTCAGAATTGTTGGTTCTTGAAATGTATAGGAGAAACAAGGGGAATTCATCATTCATCACAGCCCGACTTCACCCACTGCTGGGTATAAGCCTCCCTCTCTATGTGCCAGTGTTGTGCCAGAGTTGCCATTATGAATTATTATAAATAATTTCAATTCCTGAAGGTACTAAGTCTCGTACCTACAGGTACGAGATAGACAAAAGGTACCTGCAATTCCATCGGTGCCGCCTTTAATAAGCATTCCGGGTTCGTGAAATCTGTTTGAGCTACGCTCGTAGCTTAGCTTGCGCTCGCAAGGTGAGGCCCTTGCTTTGTTTCCACTTTTCCTTTGCAAAACTAGCCTTTCGACATCTTCACGCGTAGCACTGTAATTACGACGATTCGGCTCGCTTTTGCTATTTCCTGTGACGAAACTTTTTCAAACGTAGACTTTTTGCTAACAATTTTTTTATTTTGGCTCGATTTGATGTTTAAAATCACAGGTACATTGAAGCTTAGACAAAAAAATAAATAAATATTGTAGACAATCCACATAACACTATCTAGCCCCAAATTAAGCAGAGCTTATACTATGGAGACCATACAACTGAAATAATACTTTTATAGGTACATTTAAATTTGTAATTACATACTTAGAATACGACCCACCCAGAAAGAGAACAAAGATGTATCACGTTCACCACACAAATCTTTGTTCTAGGCCATTCTTTCGCCAAAATCTCACCTGATGGTAAGCGACGACGTATAGGCACGCTGGAGGGCAAAGTTATTTTGCGCGGGGTCTGACGCAGGAGCAAACTCATGCCCGTATCAAGGGGAAGGTTGCGGGGTCAAATCCCTTCGACTGCATTATGATAATATCATCTTTACTCCATCTAAACTAATATTTTAAAGAGGAAAGATTTGTATTTTTTTACTTTTGTGTGTATTTTTGTAATG
Source organism: Thera britannica (assembly GCA_939531255.2). Lineage (NCBI taxonomy): Eukaryota > Metazoa > Arthropoda > Insecta > Lepidoptera > Geometridae > Thera > Thera britannica. The sequence goes on from OW618045.2 coordinate 3,475,476, forward strand.
AATAAACTCAAAAACTACTGTGCCGATTACAAAAAATATTTCACCATTGTAAAGCTATATTCACTTTAAATAACATAGGCTATATTTTATGTGTTAAAAAAAAATATCCACCCGTACAAAGCGGGGACAGGCCGCTAGTAAAAAATATAAGACCAAGTGAGAGTGTTGTAAGTTACGAATAAAATGCATAAATTCTAACCAAGCTGACGCGTCTCGACCTAAAACAAACATTATTTTGGTTTTTGTATGCAAAACATGGTGTTAAAATGCATAGGTATGCTCGCCCCAGAAATTCATTCATGAATTTTTGCATAGTTACAACACCTATAAACTTTCAACTGTATTCAATTTGTTTAGATTAAAATGTGGTTGAAGTAAAAAGATTTGTTTAGAAATACTTATTTGCTTTGGGAGTATTTTAATGAATTAAGGCATTATTTATTTATTTATTTTAGCCTGGGTCGTCCCATTGATGGGCAAAAGCCTCCCTCCCTTTCTTCCACACTTCGAGCCAGTCGTTCATATGACAATCGAGATCGTCCCGCCATCTTCTTCGGGGCTTACTGTTATTATAAATTGTTTTGCTAGTTTGTGGGTCTGATATTATGGTTTAAAGTAAAATTGAATTTAGAACATCGTGTGCACTTAGTTTGTGCGTTCAAAACATCATTAAACCTATTATACTTCTGCCTCCGTGGTGCCGAATTTATCATACAACCTTATTTAATTTGATAAATATTATGTACTCAGACTTGGAAACTTCTTGGTGTGCTACTTTTTTTTAAATTGCTTTGCTTTACGCGCACCATTTTCTTTTTTGCTTTTAGTCATTTCCTCGCTGAGTGGGATAAAAAGTTACGTGTTCCACTCGAGTGCAAAGATTTTTCACCTCGTGTTCTTTTGATTCCTTCGCTGGCACTCAGGATTCAAATTTTTAAAAGAGCACATGGTTAAAAAACAACTTTTCATTCTTGTATAAAAAATAACTATTATTTGTATCTGCCAGACAAAAACACGGAACACACATGCTTACAAAAGACATCTTATTTGTGTACTTTGTGTACGCCCATAACTTATTCTAGAACTTAGCTCGCATTGTATTAGCTTGTTACCCACATCGTTGAAGTTATACACCATCTTTTCGTATGCAAATATTTGTAGAGGAACTTAATAGTTTGGGTACAGACGCTAGCAGTAGGGCTGGTTTACACTGGCTCTGGTTTTGAGTCTGTGTGAGTGCTCAGCAGTGTATTATACTGTGTGTGACGTTTTGACGTAGGAATTATTTAGTCAACACTCACACAGACTCAAAACCAGAGCCAGAGGCAGAGCCAGATAGAGCTTGTGGTAGGCTTACTGATCATTGTTTGAAATTTTTAAAACCTTGTTTTTTGAAGTTGGTTTTTGAATTTATGCTCACTATGCCAGTACTCTTAAACGGTGACGGAAAACATCGTGCGGAAACAGGTATTGGTCATTGTTTCAATTTTTAAAACCTTCTCCTTTTTGAAGTTGGTTTTCAAGTTGATGTATAGTATGCCACTACTCTCAAACGGTGAAGGAAAACATCGCGAGGAAAGAGGTATGCGCGTGCTTGATGGCGGAAAATGTAAAAACTTGACAAGAAATGGCAAAACACAAACTTATTGCAAGTGTAATTTACCCAGTCATGTTTGTGATCGGAAGACATATTTCCCGTCATGTTTTTCTACTATAAGCCACGCGCAAAGTTATCTTGCGCGAACTCTAACGCTCATAGAATAATAGAATAGGCGATATAAATGGCGACACATGCAAGTGTAAAGGGGCCTTTATTTCTACCAACTTCGTACCCTGGTTGCTCCACAAAGAAAACTTTATTTTTATTGTCTTACAGTAAAATAGACCGAACGGATCTTGGAACAAAGCGTGGAAGTTTCTGTGCTAAAAAGATAGTAACGACACAGCTAAAAAACATACAATTAGGTTATAAAACTAGTGGCCGTATAGAAATATGTCAATAGATAAACAGTGCTTAAACTATTGCCCTCTCTTACCACTGGGTAATAACAAACAGAGACAGGACTAACTTTCAGCAATGATTAATAATTAAATTGCTACTAAACCTACTCATCATTTTAACTAACGCGTTGAAGGAGTAAAAACTTTTGAATTTGAAGTTAAGATTTAAAAAAAGTTCTAATGTTTTTTTTTGTAGCGACCAAATTTAAGGAAGTACAAATATTCTTAGCATTAGGAAGAGGCATTCATTAACCATGTGGTGTGTTTTTTTTTAAATAAAATACACCTGCAATTCTTTAAATTAAACTCTTCTTACTTCTTCTATAACTTTTTTTACCTGTTTTTAAGCTGATCTTACAAACAGAAGTCACCGATTTATTTGTAAAGGAAGCTCCAATAACTTTCAACAATCGCGAAGTGTACCAGCTCTTCTCTCCAGCCTGTGGTCACCAGCTCGTTTCTCCAGTGTGTAAGCTTTTCAATCAAGTAGAGTTTGTTGGTATTTCTTTGATTTCTTCGTGTTATCAAGTACTTGTTTCAAACACTTGGAGTTAGAAAATAGTTATTTTTATTCTACTCCATACTTCATCTACTCTCAGTTGATAAAAGAAACATCCTCCTTGTTTATGAACTCTTTTATAAATGACAGGTTCTTAGACTTTTCGTATCGGTGGTAGATATTTCTGAACGAAATTTTTGGTCATGTCAACCTAGTTTTATTTTGATCAACTTTTTTTTTCGTATTCGTTTTCTGTCATTCTGGGAAGCTTTTTCATTTTAATTGTTTTTCTGGTGTTATTTTGAGTTCTGTTGTGTATTTTCGGTGGTATGTTAACCAACATTACTCGAGCTCAAGGTTGGAATGAAAGTGTTTATGCGTTAATGTGATATTCTGATTTGATCGAAAATGTTTCTGAAGGTTTTGAAGAAAACCGCCATTATTTTCTATAAAGCCAGTGACAGCCGACTTGTCTATTGACTGACTCGACTAAAAGCTATTTTATTTTATTTATATCCCCACTTGACACTGGCATAATTGATCCAACATGGACAGATGCCATTAATTAAGAAGAAGAAGATTTTGATAAACTTTTACTTTTATTTCAAACCCGATGGACTATGTTGGAATAATAGTCATAATTATACTTTGCTTAGCCGTCGTGGTCTACTGTATTAAAAGAAGATATGAATGTTGCAATGGACCATTTGACCCTCGTGAAGACATCAGGAAATGGCCCTCATTTCGGTGAAAAGTGCATATTGTCATTATAGACTCGAAATCGAGTCTCGAGCTCTTACAATCGACATTGTAAGAGGGTTTTGGACAGATCTAAAAATAAATAAACAAGTATATCTACTCAATGAATCTAAAATACATCACAGGAGCTTAATAAATAAGAATTTTGGTTTTTGGGACTTCGTTTATAGGTTGAGGACACAAATGAAATGTTTGTCTGAAATCTCCACAGAGAAAGGTTTATTGCGTGACATGAGAAGTAAATATAAAATTAATAATAGGTACTTATACGTGATAAGAGCACCGAGGGTCTTGTGGGAGTAACCACGCCTTCTGAGTCGTGGGTTCCAATCGGCTAAATATTTTTATACTAATTCAAATTTCTGTGACAAACAATCTGAGGGAGAGAATATAAAGAAAAAAATGGGAGTAAATCCTGTATATATTGTTATACCTTTAATTATGTTGTTTTCTCTAGGTTTTTACATTCTTAGCAGAAAGACTGATTGTTGCAAAAAGTCTGATCCAGTGTAAAATCTAGTACTTCTCAAGTAACCAAATAAAAGTTAATCAGAACATGAGCAATTTGATTTCCCACAGTTTTACATTATTATATGTACTATAGAATGACACAAGTTTGGATTAGTGCTAATTTTTGAGTGGTTCATACCCAGAGGGCAAAACGGGACTAAGACTCCGCTATTCGTCCGTCTATTTGTCTGTCTGCATGTCCGTCTGTCTCTAGGTGTATCTCATGAACTGCGATGATAAGACAAGTGAAATTTTCGCAGAAGTGTTTTTAGGATTAATCTCGCCTTTGTACATGTCTTAGCCTAAAGTTTTCTAAATGTTGTCTATGTGTGTGCAATAAAGAATAAAGAAGGAATAAAGGATGCATTTCTGTAGTCGCTATAAAAAACAGAATAAATTAAACGTGTAATTTTTTTGCTCGCTATTGATAACGGCAACAGGTATTATTCACTTTAAAAATAAATAAAGCGAGCCACTAAAAGTTTTAACAAGGGGGGGGAGGGGTTTTAACAATGGCCTGTATCAAATTCATCAAACTTCAAACTTCGGTAGGAGGATAAAAATATTTTGTTCCAAAAAACTCTTTGTTTTTTCAGCGTGAGCGCTACTATGATAACAAAGCCATCAGTTTATGCAAACCATTGCTCCACGGTCCAATCTGTAGAGTGCAGGTTCTCATCGCAATCAGGGGAATATCGAGCGTGGTGCGCAAAACGATTCGCGCCAGGGCTGCTCAACCTTTCACGCTTATGCACTGAATAAAGAGGAATAAAGTGTTTTGTTTTTACTTGGCGTGGTACACTTATAGAGCAAAGGAAGCTCAACCTTTCGGAGCGAATAAAATGTGTAGTTTTTATTTGTGGGGGAATATTTAGCGCTAGGGCTGCTGATCTTTTCACGCTTGTGCATTTTATAAAGATAAATTAGGTGTTTAGTTTTTACTTAGCACGGAATACCAGCGGAGTTTAACCTTTCATGCTTATGAATGTATAAAAAAGTGTTTATCATAAAGTACATTACTCGTTGAAACCAACTGGCTCATAATTATGTTATGAAGTCAGGATTAGTATAATATTATTTGTTTTTGGGATTTTTATGTTTAACTTTTACTATCTGGTAATTCATATTATCATCAAGCTATTAGTTTCACAAATTAAATCAAATGGTTATACATACAATATACCCCAATCAGCAATCGAAGTCTCATTTTATCCAAATTTTGTTAGAATAAAGAATTAAGTAAATAAATAATCGCCACCTCGTGTACCAAAACCGAAATAGAGACTAACTCAAAAGGTTGAGCATCCCTGGTTAAAACTAATAAGATCACGTACTCTAATAATTGTGGAACAACACTTTCACTAACACAATGGTGATAGTTCGATTTTGTAAAAAGATTACTTGTCTTAATTTTCTAGAGTAGATTTCAAATAATTTATTTATTTTGTTTAAGAGTGCATTATTGAAAGAAAAAACATTATTTTAGATGCAACATCGATGACTTAAAGATAACACATTATTTTAATCATCAGTCTTAAACGGTGAAGAAAAACATCATGAAGAAACCGGTTTAGAATACTAGCAACCTATAGGCTTGCCTCGTGTGGAATATCAACTTGATTAACAGATTACAGTTAAAAATAAACTCTTCCTACCAACTCTTCCTATGTTGCCATGTGCAGATCGTTACAAACGATCTACAGATCGTATCAGATGTTATATATGTACACAATTATGTACAGTATTACATAATATACGTTGTATGAGTGGATAATATGGACAGTTGTCTGTCCGATTACGTTAGGTAATCGGATATGATATAATGTGCTAACTAATATTATATATGAAACCCAGTTTAATTATCCTTTTGGTTTTATCTGTAATTTTTGCTTATACTGTGCAAAATAATTAGAATCAAGGTCAAGCTTACGGCAACTGGCTCCGTGCGAGAAAGACGCGTACTCAAGGAATATAATACTCTCTACGAGCGCGTACTACCCTCCGAGATACAGTTTTTTAAACTAGTTCGGAGTGTATTGCAAATCGGAATCAAACGCATACCACCACTTTTGCTTAATGTATCTGTCAATTCATATTTAGATTGCTACTATACCATATCATATAATATTTAACATTCACTTATAAAATCTAAAATATTAGCCAGTGTAATTAGTAAATAACTAGTAATTAGATTTTGTATTTAAAGTTTTAGTTAAGTTTCAAAGTGGTTCTGGAATAAATAAAATGAAATTGAAAAAAAAAATGTTTTTACGATCCACTAACTTCGACAAAAATCAAACCCTTATCGCGCAGCCATCAATACACCATACTGCCTACCAGGACAACATAAAACAATAGGAGTTTTACGAGCAGCCAGTTTATGGGCAATCCTTTCGCCGATGTCCGTCATAAAAGGAAGGAACATGTGTTTATAATTTAACGACGGAATATTTACTGTGTTGCTACATTATACGACGAGCTCGATGATGTGTATTTATTTTCGAGATAAAGGTAGCATGGGGGTAGAAAGATAGCGGTTAATAAATAAGCAACTGTACACATCAGACACTTTACAATTACTTATTAAACATGCAGGCAATAAAGTAGATAAGGAACAAATACAGAAGTCCATTATCCAATAATGAAATTAAATGAAAAACAATGAAATTAAATAAAAAAATTATTTGCTTGAAGCATTTCATTTTAGCATTTTAGATCTTAAATATAGGCAAATACAGATTCACACACTTCGCCAGAAAGCCCAGCATGCAAACACGACACTAGGTACTGAACATAACCACCCATATCTGGGGGAGGGGGGAGGTTTGATGTAGTCACTTACCTTGGCAGGGGATTGGTGATCGCAGCATTGGTGTTATATTCTCAAAAGATTATGTTGCTCTCCCCTGGTGAATTCCCATCGCATTGTTTCAATATTCACAGAATTTTATGCTGGAACCAAGACTATAAATATACCCCACTTCCCCACTAATGATTATAACCTTTAAATAAAGGAACTCAATGGCGACTTTTCGACAGACTCCCACTTAGTTAACGTCACGTAAGCTAAAACGGTTGGGAATGTTTTAATTAGACATCTATCATTTATTTGCTTTTTAGCACGCAACATAAAAAGATAAGAAAAAACATGAAAAATAAGTGATAAAAGTAGGACAGAAATTCAAAACTAACAGAACAGGGGTTTTTAAGTAATGATGACAATCATGCCAATATGCCATAAGTATGCCAGAGAGGTAAATGGGTCTTTAGCTCAGCATAATAATTATAATTTTTATATGAATGAATTATAAAATCGCTCAGCCTATGAACAAAGTCTCTCCTTAAATCGAGCGTAACGCTTCCGTTGAGGATGAAGCTTTAAATATTTATTTCCGGCGATGAGTAAATGCTTCTCCTTTAACTAATATATGAGACGCCATTTACTGGTTATTCGAGAGAAAATTCAATGTTCACAAATTTTAAATTTCATTACATTTACATATCAGACTACACGCTGCTCGATTTTATATCCGTTTTTGGCTTTGTGTAACTTGATCTGTATGCGAGTGTGCGAGTGATTGGCCAATCTATGTCTCATTATAAACAAACCAATCCAATATGGCGTCTCTTATTTTACCATTCTTTCAAGCTCCCTTCTTCTCGTAGCGTGTGTTGTCTATGAAACGTTTGCTTTGGTATATAGCCTACGTCTCATTTAGTTGTTGTGGTACCACATTGGAACTTCACTGCTGTTATTATTTTTATTTTGTAAGAGGATCATACAAAAAAGCCGTAGTTTGTTGCCTGTTCTTCTAGGCTTGGTCGCGTGGAACTGGCTCCTAGACTCACCAAGGTCGAAGACCTTTCAAAGTGATGCAAAGGTGTTGGTGATATCACAAAGGTAGGTACTTTTAAAAGACCTTTATAAAACGCTTTTATTAACTTGTGCTGTAAATATGTATGTAACATAATACATACATGACGTAATCTTTTAATGAATTTTCACTACCTTGCACGTTTCTGATTAACTTGAAAATTGGCACACGTATCAAGGACCTTTTTCTTATTACTTGAGCGATTACTAGAGACACTCGATTCCAATCTTAATTACGATTTCGTTCAAACTTTGACAGAGAACCTACGTTTTTTTTCCTTATTCTGGTCTTCTCCATCAAAAGTTTATTACATTAGCACGAAACGGACATTGACAGAATTGTGACAACTAGTCGCAACAGCAAAAAAAGAAGTGAAGTGAATTCTAAAAACTGAGTATTTCAACTGAGGTTATGATTGAGATTCGTTTTTTGTCATTTTGGGAAGTTTTCTCTTAAATTGCTAAAAACTATTTTATTTTAGTAATTTATATCCTCACTCGACACTGGCAAAATTGATCCGAAACGGACAGATGCCATAATTAACAAGAAGAAGAAGAGGTTATGATTGTGAATAATCATCATCAACATGTGTCAGTCCAATGCTGGATGTTGGTTGCTCCCAAGACGTGCCACTGAGCCCGGTCTTCGGCTCATCTCCTCCAGTGTTTGCCAGCCATATTTCGCAGATCGTCGCCCCAACTTGCCGGAGGGTGTCCTACACCACGCTAACCTAAACGCGGTCTTTTCTCTGGTAATCGTTAGCTCCGTTAGCCACTTCAACGGGAATTGTGAATGATCGGTAGAAACCAAACCACTCAAATTTGGACAAGGTACGTTTTACGCCACTTCGCGTAAATACCTTATCCATGATCAAACACAATTCTAACTTCAAGGCGAGCACTCAGCACGATTGCCTTCAAATGGAGACTGATTTTTAAATGTAACTTCATTTGATTCAGAGTATTGATTGTACAGAACGTGTTGGATTGCCTTTGTTGAATTGCATTGGGGTAAATAAGGCGTTTCAAAGTCTGAGATATAAGGTTTTATGCCACGAGTACTAGAACCCACGACCTTCCCCACGATACGACGATGCACAGACCACCCACGCAAGTAAATCACTTTCTCGTACGGAAAATATTTCAAAAGGATCTGTTACCACAATGTCAACCATGTGGCTCCATCTTAAGAAGATCGTAGTTTCAAATAAATAAACATGGTTCATTATCATTCATGCTATTTGGGACCTGATCATGGTTTTTTTTTACCTATTATATCATTCCTCTACTGAGCAAAGGTCTCCCCAAAATCCTTAAAACCATCTCGTGCAGAAGGGTTGAAGTAATAGCATCATCATTATCAGCTGAGATTGCGTTCAAACGCAAGCCTATAATATTATGTTAAAAAATAATAGCGTTTTTGAGTATTAGAATAGATATTCCACTTCTTCTTATTGTGTCACTGGCTCTCTTGAACCAGTGCGGTGAAAGGAAGTAGGCCTTAAAGAGGCTCCTTTCGTCGACACATGTTTTCATCTGAGCGTCCTTTGGCTAAGTGTGTAACACAAAGAGTGCCAAAAAATAAAAAGAAAGAAAATCTTTATTTCTAGAACTACCCGCAGAAAGATTTATTCCTTCTGATATAGAGCTCACACGGAAACAGATGCTAAACATCTGAAATTTATAGCCTTTCCACAAGATGCACTCGGTGGCGACTGTACCTCTGAAAAGACTATGCAAATACGGTCAGCCCCTACTACTCTGCACGCATCTGCACGTCATTTTAACCACAGAACAGAAAAAGCGCTGTTCTGAGATTTTAACCCCCGACGAAAAGAGGACTGATATAAAAGCCTTAGTCCTCTGCTTCTTCTGTTCGTGTCACTGACCAGACCTTTGTGTGTGTCTGTTTGCCTATAGCCTCGTAACTTCGAACTCATCATTCATCTGCCTTAGTCCCACGCTAAGTGGCTAACAGGCTTATAATTAACAGAACTCATCACTAACAGAGGCTATATAGACAAACAGACTCATCATCCACACACCCAACCACACATATTTAGGTATACACACACTGGTTTCTCCTGTGAAACCTGGACTCCTAAGAGGCTTGTGTAATCAGGAGAAGCCAAACATACACACATGCACTCGCCCACACTACACTCATACATTTAAATTTAGTTACAACCAACCAACACTTACCTACCTACTTTGTTCTTTTTTAGTAAGCAATTTACCTATTTCTGTTTAGTGATAGTCGTTTTCTCATATCTGTTTTGCACGAAAAATGTAAATCCATTATTGGCTGTAAGTTATAATGTAAGATATGTTATTTAAACCTTAAGAGCTGTGGATTTTGTTAATAAATAAAATAAAATAAAATAAAATCCATCTACCTTAGTCCCACGCTAAGTGGGGTGGACACAACAGGTTTGTTTCTCCCACTCACCTTTATCATTCGTCATCTCAGTGCTCACTCCTTTTTTGCTCATGTCATTGTCATCTTTGACGCAATCCATTCATCTTTTATTTGGTCTACCTCTTCTGTATCCACCATCCACATCCATCCATCACCAGCTCCGAAAGTTATGCTAAACATTTTGCATTTTGGTGCTTACTAAGTACTTGTTTTCATTATCATATTTATGTATATTATTATGCTGGGTTTTTCTAACGAATTGCTAGAATCTAATTAGGTCATAAATAAGTTTTAAAATGTACTATGCGGCATGCATTTCAAAGAGAAGCATCACAGTTTAAGAGCTATGAAGCCACATACAAACAGCCTCAAACTCAAAATTGAGTGAATTTGAAGCCGGTTAAGAAGGTGATTGCGTACAGGTAAATAGGGTGAGAGCAGGTCTAGCTTTTTGGCGCCACGTTCTGTTTGCAGATGGTCGGGAGTACTTGCTAGTTGTGACTGTTGTGAGACGTGACACGATGTTTGCAAATATGTAACTTTATAATACTTGTACTCATACATACATGCAGTAGGTTTGTTTAGATTTTTAAATTTAACATAAGTATTCGTATTTATTCAGTAGCAGAGCTCGTCTGGAGAAGTACTACCTTCTTCTTCAAGCCTTATCCCACTTTGTTTGGGGTTGGCATAACATGTCTTCCTCTTCCATTGCTCTCTGTTAGTCGTCATCTCTGCATTCACTCCTCTCTTATCCATGTCATCTTTCACACAGTTCATCAATTTTTTTCCTTAGCCTACTCGTACGTACCTATCCATCCACATCCATACTCATCACACTCCAAGTCACATGATTATCCCTCCTCATGACATGCCCGTACCACGCCAACCTGTTGCTCCTCAATTTATTGTATTTTTGTAGTAGTAGCGCCCGTTGTGTGTGGCTCGTCCGGGGAAGTACTACCACCATGCCCATTTCTCCCGTGAACCAGCATTGCTGTGTTTTGGTTTGAAGGGTGTGGGTGCCGGTGAAATTACTGGCACGTGAGGCTGAACATGTGTATGCCTCAAGTTAATAGACGCAGTGAAGTGCATCGTAGGGCACGTTCCTGACGTGCATGACCTACGAAGCAATGCTTTAATAGGCGATGGTTACCACCTAACAACATTATAGGGACAATGGGCGGTCTTCTCGCTGAAAGCGATTTCTTTCAGACAGTCTTTCGACATTTCTAGGAAGAAAGGTTTTGCAACGGTAAGCTTTATAATGTCGTCGTTCCATCATGTGGGTAAAAAACTCCAAAAATAATGAAATATCATAAAGCTATTAACACAATATACAAACAATATTAGTTAAGGTAACCCGATTACTGTTTATTGTCGTTGACCTCAATAACAGTTATCCAACACTAATGAAGCTGTGGCTGGTAACTGCGTTGTGCCCGAATTTTCCGACCCATTATGGCCTGGACTCAGGGTAGGGGCAATAGGGGTAATTGTAGAACCCTGTTCCAAATAATTATACTTAAAAAATCAAGACGTTAGTATTGATTTTGGCGTATTTTTTTTTTATATTGTTATTTAACTTATTTTGTCCCACTGCTGGGCAAAGACTTTCACTTATCTCTCTCTCGAGCCACCTCCCATCATCTTCTCTCAAAGTAATACGCATAATACGTCTTTAGATTTGCTTTCATAGGGACACATTTCAAATCTAATGATAATAAAAATGAGGATACAGTTTAATGTTGCAGCTACATATTATATAATCATCCCCATCCAAATTTATATTACACCACTGGATAGCTAAAGAATCAAAGAGTTTATTACGCGTACGGGCTGTGACACAACGCGCACGGTGGAGGGGGAAGCCCCAAAGTTACGAAACGTATTCAAGTACAACAAACGGCCATGTCCATAACACGACCACATCCCATTTTTTTTCATCTTTCAGAATAGTACTTTCGTCCACTACAAAATTAGTTATGTACCCAATATTTGCATATATTATATCTGTTATGTTTGTTCATCTATTCAGATTTTTTAAGGAACTTTTTAGCCCCCTTTCAGTTCTTTAGTCCGGCCCACGTGTTTACTCGTAGAGGCGACCGAATATTGTTTTCCCAAATAATGACGAATTTGGGGCAATGTGGTTAGGTACATCGTTAAAAGTCACGCAAGTTCCTTTGTTAGGACTTTTTGTTGAGTCCACTTTGTGAATATCTTAATTAAACATGATATAAATGTATCTTGATTATATTAATGACTAGCAGCCCGTCCCGGCTTCGCACGGGGTAGACAATATTGTTGTACATTATTTTGTTCTATCGCTAATAGTTTCGGCAGCGCATTCGACGAAAGACATTTTAACCCCCGAATACTGAAACGCAACTCAGATTTAAGCACGTCTCAAGCGACGAATATTTGACAGATTTTCATTGAAAACTGTCAAATATTTGTCGCTTGAGACGTGCTTAAATCTGAGTTGCGTTTCAGTATTCGGGGGTAAGACTCATTTTTGTACACCTTCGGTTACATTGTTCAAATTTTACCAAGGATCCCTAATTTGTTTCAAAATGAAATGTAGCCTATGTCAAATTGGAAGAATGTAGCATTCTATTGGTGAAATAATTTTTTAAATCGGCCCAGTTCTTATTGAGCCTATTCATTACAAACATACAAAAATAGGTACAAATCTTTCCTCTTTATAATATTAGTATAGATGAAAATGTATACTTTAGAGGTAGTAGAGCTCTTTGTGAAGGGCTCGTTCGAGGAAGTACTACAACCATGCCTATTTCTGCCGTGAAGCAGCATCGCTGTGTTTCGGTTTGAAGGGTGTGGGTGCCGGTGAAATTACTGGCACGTGAGGCTGAATATCTGTATGCCTCCAGTTGATGAACGCAGGGCAGTGCATCGTAGGGCACGTTCCTGAAGTGCGTGACCTACGAGGCATTGCTTTGTTATGCTTGCTCCATCGGCTAGTTACATAAAAAAAACTGCATATATTATAAATATATCTTTCAACAATCTTATACTTTCTTAGTCCTTTCCATCACCGCCCTTCTCAAAAAACCACCCTATAGGGATACCCGTCTTAATACCCATCTTTTAATGTAACTATCATTAACATAGTTGGATTTTTTTTAAAATAAAATGCTAGTTTCTAATACAAACGGGAAAAACAGCGGTACTAATTGCTTAGTACAAATGAGGTAAAGGCAAGCCCAGTAGGCCTACCACAAGCTCTGTCTGGCTCTGTCTTTGGCTCTGGTTTTGAGTCTGTGAGAGTGTTGACTAAATAAATCGTACGTCAAAATGTCACACACACAGTATAATGCACTGGTGAGCACTCACACAGACTCAAACCAGAGCCAGAGACAGACAGAGCTTGTGGTAGACCTACAGGTCTAATGACCAGTGTCGTTTGTGGAATGCGTGCTAAGAATAACTAAGCTGGTTGGTTAGTAGCTCAGTTTTAGCCGAGTTTCAAAATGGCTACCATTATTGCCAATGCTGTGGATAAATTGTTATTTAGGGAACCAAACTAAAAAACTGATTTCAAGTTTTTTTGTTTTTGCTATGTAATGCCCTGTGCACATCTAAAGGCCTGCGCACGTCTAGGCGATGGCAATGGCGATCAGCTGAAACGTTGTCAAATATCGCTGTCATATTTGATAACGTTTCAGCTGATCGCCATCGCCATGGCCTAGATGTGCGCAGGCCTTAAACGGTCTGCGGTGTCAATCAGTGAAGCACTGTCAAATATTGCTGTCATATTTTACAGCGTTTCATTGATCTACCCCGCAGAACGTTTAAGTATGCGCCAACAAAGATACCATTTTCAAATAAATTGTATACCTACATTATCTGTAATTTAATCACAAGTCACTCGTGCTATGGGTACATACCTAATAACTTATCAATCTTCTTCTTATCGTGTCACTAGTTCTTCCGAGCCAAGTGTGGTGAAAGGATTTTAAGTGGACATCAAAGAGGCTCCTTTCGAGCACTTGATACGTGTTTTTGAACTTTTTAGGTTCTTTGTACGACATGCCGGTTTCCTCACGATGTTTCCTTTCACCGTTCCGTACTGGCATAGTGCACATAAATTCGACAGAAAAAATCATTGGTTCACGACTGGATTTGAACCCACGACCTTAGGAGTAATAAAAATTTAGTGATAAATAAGATAAACTAAAACCACAAGTTCTTATACCAGGAAATGTTTATTGACCAAAAATATAATTTTATTTTCTGCGAAGTTTGAAACGAAGTCGTGAAAATTATTGCCAATACGTATATTTATTGTATGTACGCGTCTTATGGATGGTTGCACGGATTTCTACTGGCCTACCACAAGCTCTGTCTGGCTCTGTATCTGGCTCTGGTTTTGAGTCTGTGTGAGTGCTCACCAGTATTATACTGTGTGTGTGACAACAGTCGCACAAGCTCAAACCCAGAACCAGAGACAGAGCCAGACAGAGCTTGTGGTAGGCCTACTGCTCGACCAATTCAATATTTGACAAACAGTACAAACAGAACAGTTATTTATCACAAATTGGGCACGTCTGTCAAATATTTAATTGATGGTCGATTAGCAATCCGTATGAAATGAAATGAAATGAGCCCTAAGCTAGTTTTTTTAATTTAAATTCAAAGTACTTTTGCTTTTTTTAATACAATAAACTTTATATATTCTCTAGCTCAAAGCACTTGTAAATACATAACAATGTATCAAAAGATTTTGTGACCAATGTATTTTAGTCTCTGCCTTCAATGTCTACACCTTAGTTTATGTTACAAGTACTATGTATTAGCCTTAATTTGACTTGTATGTTATTTGTTTACAAATAAATAAACAATAATAATAATGTACAAGCGCTTTGAGCTATAAAATATAGCCATTTACTTTAATTAAAATCTTAGTTCGCGTAAATTGCAGTGAAAGAGCAAAGCGAAAGTCTACGCTTGAGAGGCTTCGCTTGAGATGTCTCGAGAGGCTGCGTTTCTGCATCAGGGTTCTTTTAAGGCGAAGACCGCCGTCAATGTACTTCTCACCCGCAAATTTAACGTACAGTGGCGGTATGAAAATGTTGTCAGTTTTCAACTTGATTCGTTCAACGTATCACGAGCACATAATATTACCTTTTGAAACTGAATAGACAGAATACACCGATAAGTTAACGTCACAAATTATGTCAAAATGTGTTCATGATCAAGGCACTGGTGCAAGCGAAAACCGACTCTAAGGTGACGAACATTTTCATACCGCGACTGTGCATAAATGAACTTTTAAACAGGAAAAAGTGTAAGGATTAAAACTCTTTCACACAACTGTAGGCCTACCATGAGCTCTGTTTGGCTCTGTCTCTGGTTCTGGTTTTAAGTCCGTGTGAGTGCTCACCAGTGTGTTATATACTGTGCATGTGACGTTTTGATGTAGGATTTATTCAGTCAACACTCACACAGACGCAAAACCAGAACCAGAGACAGAGCCAGACAGAGCTCTAGGTAGGTAATGTGCGTAATCGGATAGCACAAAAGATAGTTGCTCGTGGTTTTCAGTAAATAATTTCATTAGTTTTATATCTTTTAAAATGTCAAAGTGCGCAAGTAAAAAGTTGTTTCACGAAGCTCAGATCTCTAGCTGCTTTGAGATCTTTTTTATCGTACTTACTCGTACTAACTCCTTCTTCTTCTCTCGTGTCACTGTTTCTTTCGAACCAATATGGTGTAAGGATTCAAGTTTGACTGGCCTCTCAGCTCAGTTGGTAGTAGCTCTGCCTTCTGAGCCGTAGGTAGGTCGTGGGTTCGATCCCCACCGAAAACAAATATTTGTGTGGTGAACACAGATGTTTGTTATTTGTCTGGGTGTTATATTGTATTCTAAGTACTATGTATTTACAAAAAAAAATGTATGTATGTATCATATTATTATCAGCTATCTGGTTTCCATAGTACAAGCTCCTTAGTTTGGGGCTAGATAGTGTTGTGTGAATTGTATATAATATTTATTATTATTTAAGTATGCGTCTGCGAAGCTCCTTTCGTTAGGTTTCCGTTTCCTACTGACTGTCGTCTAGTTCAAGGGGCTTTAGTCACTTTTTACAAGTGCTGTGGTTCAATTCATGTATGAACGTTTGTTTTTGACGTGACAACGTCTTATAATTCAATGGAGCCGGCTGCACGCACGAAAAAACATGACTCATACGGCGCTACCTCACTCTGAGGCGTTCCATTTAAGGCTTGAAGTGCAAGCGAGAGCGCGGAACGAGCGACAAAGAAGCACAATCGGCCTCCGCGTTCGGCAGCGTTCGACATCTGTCTCTCTTCTACTTGAGTGAGCGATGCGTCCGCGTGGACAGCTGTATGACGTTGTCACGTTCAACTATCGTCAGTAAACCGACTTTACAGACAACCGATTTTTTTTGTGTTTTGTGATCCTGGGTGGTCTAAAGACAAGGCTTACAGTTTTTTCAGCTACAGAAAACTTAAAATGTTTTTAGAAGCTAGAAAATCACTGGAAATCATGATTAATCGTAAACAACTAAGTTTCGGAGAAAAACATTACAAAGGTTTTGTAAAAATATGATTTAGACCCAGACTAGTTTTTGCTGTGTCTATGTTTTTTCATCCATAATGAAAACTTTTTAAAATTGATACAGAAAAAACAGCCAAAAACATTTTGTTTTGGCTTTGAGCGTTTAGGTAACATAGAAGCAAATAAAAGCTGAACTACTAGTCTACAATTACAGCTAAGCACAATACAGACAAAACTAGCTACCTAACCTGTTGAACTTATTTCGCTAATTGGATTTCCAATTTCGTGTTTGCGTACTTTGTTTCAGTGTAAACTGTTTCGATATTAGCTGTTTAGTTTCGCTTGCCTGAATACATTTAGGTTTAGGTACACTACCTCACACAAAACATTCGCAGGCTGGCACAAACACTCTTCAACACATGTGTACCTACTTATCTTTTTGTTAAGTACGCAATTACTTAGTTCGGTTTAGTGATAGTCGTTTCTCTTACCAGTTTAAACAAAAAATTTAATATCCGTTATTAGCTGTAAGTTACATTTTTTAAACTTCAACAAGAAACAGTTAAGTTATCTTCTAACCGTTACAAACGATCTATAGATATTATAATTACTCGAAACCTTTTCTTGAAACAGTTTAAATTATTTTGGTTGAACACTTTCCCCGAATGTATTTTCATCTGTATTTTATCTATGTACAATGCTTGTTAGGGTTCCGTAGCCAAATGGCAAAAACGAAACCCTTTTAGATTCGTCATGTCTGTCTGTCCGTCCGTATTGTCACAGCCACTTTTCTCCGAGATAAGAGCGACACTGATGAAACTAGGTAAGTAGATGTATTCTGTGAACTGCACTAAGATCTTATCACAAAGCTAGAAAAAAAAACAATAAATGTTGGAGGTCCCCATACTAAGAACTGAAATTCAAAAAACTTTTTTTTTTAGATACAATGTGTTGTTAACATATAGCTTGAAGCGCTCTATTTCTTTATCATAGATTTTTCACCCATTTTCCGTGGAAATGTGCCTGTTTTTTAGACAATAAGCTCGGCAGTTGGCTGTTATTGCGTGTAATGCGAACACGCTCCAGTCATATCTCGCTGGAGTTTTATTGTGCTGCTATTTCAACAAACTGTTTGTTTAACCGACTTTAAAATAGGTTGCATAAAAAAAATCACACAATATAAATGTTCTTAAATTAGAGTAGTGACTAGTAAACAATATGCATGAGAGGTTGATGTTTTTTTTTAATTGTGAAAATGACGTCTTTGGTATGTTTGGCATAGAAAAAGTATGTAGAGTAGAATAGAATAGAAAATTCTTTATTGCACACCTTAAAACTAACAATGATAAAACAAGTAACAATAATTTAAAACATACAAATGTACCTACCTACTTAGTTTTTTTTTCACATCTTTTGATGGAACATGCATATGGCCCACCCGATGTTAAGTGGTAACCATCGCCCATAAAAAAGCATTGCCTCGTAGGTCACGCACATAAGGAACGTGCCCTACGATGCATTGAACTGCGTCTATCAACTTGTTATACAGATGTTCACCCTCATCACGTGCCAGTAATTACATGACTACATCATCTTAGATTGGTAATTTGATAAATAAATGAATTAATAATAAACAAGCCTAGCATAGTTTCTTTTAAATATTAAAAGTTCGCTGGTTAAAGTTTAACCACAATACATTATGGTACAGCATAACGGCATTTACCTACTAAGACAAGCCAAGTACTCTTATGGGGCGAGTTTTCCCAAAAACATTTGTTTTTACCCATAAAAGTAATAGTTGGTCCTCATAGCGCAGTTTGCCCGGTATGCACGCCAGCTTGCGGTACTCCGAACCTATATACCCATATTCAATTACCTTTAACGATCAATAGAACATTTTTGTATTTCTTTAAAGTCTGCCAGGTATGGCATAAAAAAAAATTGGCCAATCATAGCACACGACGGGTAAAAAAACCTTTCAGTGAGAATTTTCAAAGTAGGTATAGCATGGATTGATATCTGGTTATTCAATTTCTTGCGTAACACTATCCGTCCAATTTAAATAGTGTCGTTGTTGTTTTTAAAAGGTGAGATTGCGGTTAAACGCAAACCTGTAAATTGTAAAAATATCTAAGAAAATAATTAATATTTTTATTTGACGATAGCGTTACTCTAAAGAAAATTTAGCCCTAACGACTTCCGCAATTATTATTTTTGTTTTTTTTGTATGTTATTACAGATTGTTCTAATTCTTTATGATCTAAGATACCTTTTACTAAAAGCATATCTATACTCTCCTAAAAAATGACGCAAATTTCAAAATGTAATAATAAAATCTATATTTATAAAAGAAAGTCGTGTTAGTTACACTATTTATAACCCAAGAACGGCGGAACCGATTTGGCAGAAAATTAGTGGGGAGGTAGCTTAAAACCGGGAGAAGGACATAGGATACTTTTTATCCCGAAAAAGCAACGGGAACGGGGTGTTACGGGAACGGGCGAGCGAAGCCGCGGGCGGCCACTAGTATAAAATAAACACACTATCCATACGCTATCCACGCTATCCGCACACACTGCCGCACACTTTGACATTGCGATATTTGACAGCTATACACTGATCACCGTTGCAAGTGATTTAGAAGTCCTACAAAATAAGTCCATTAACATACTGCATGGCTAAGCGTGACTCCATACTTCTATGAGTAGTTGAAGCCTCTCGCTGAAAATTGAACTGTCAGTTTCAGAGTTGGCTTAGATCCAACCGGCCAATGGTGATTATATTAGATACCTAGCTACCATCGTTTATATCATTGAAAATCGATATCTTATACCTTTAAACGAGAAAATCTTGTATATATATATGTATATATATATATATTTAGGATCTCGGAAACTGAGCCAACAATTTTCATGAAATTAAGTATACAGGGGTTTTTGGGGACGACAAAACGATCTAGCTAGGTTTCATTTTTAGAAAATGTCCCCCAAATCGTAAAGTAAATAATCAACTTTATCCTAAAATCATAACTCCTAGCGCCATCTGTTGATTAAGTCATGAGTTAGTGAGACAGAGAACGCCATCTATTGACGAGTAGTGGACTTTATTATTATGTCGGTAAGATCGAAAAATATTAATATTTAATCACTAAGTAAGTAATTCGTATTTAAATATAATTCACAACAACAGTTTACCAAAAAAAAAATACCGAGCGAAGCTCGGGCACCAACTGCTAGTATTATATAAACTATACCGACACTATTTTTTTCATGATACGTTTTGACAACCTTATCGTTCATATCAAATCAGTTTATAGTACTTGCTGCACTAACACTTAGGTATACTTTTTACGGGGAACAATTTCTGCCATCAAAATAATTTCAAAAGAATTTCTGCCATCACGCAAACTTGCTGTGTTTCGGTTTGAAGGGTGGATGGAATGAAATGACTGGCACGTGAGGCCTAACAGCTATATATGTCGCAAATTGAGTGCAAACCAATGCATGGTAGATCACTTTTCTGACCTCCGGGGCAATGTTTTGTTAAAGACGATGATGACCACTTAACATCAGGTTCATTATGTTTGTTCCAACAGCTAGTTGTATAAAAAAAAACGGTTGTTTGTAAAGTCGGTTTACTGACGATAGTTGAATGTGACAACGTCCTCGCGGACGCATCGCTCACTCAAGTAGGAGAAAGACAAATGTCGAACGCGGAGGCCGATTGTGCCTCTTTGTCGCTCATTCTGCGCTCTCGCTTGCACTTCAAGCTTTAAATGAAACGCCTCAGAGCGAGGTAATGCCGCATGAGTCATGTTTTTTGTGCGTGTAGCCTGCTCCATTGAAATAAAAGATGTTGTCACGGATTAATTTACAAACCCCTGAAATTTAGCTACTAGGTATTTCATATTGTTATTTTGAACCAAACGTGTTCAATATTTGACGCGTTGCAAGTGAGGTTCATCAAACTTTTACCCAATTTGACCCAAATTTATCCACGCCCAATTACCCAAAGGGTAGTATAAATAATTACCTAAGGGAAGTCCTAATTACCTTTTAATTATGATTTAAAATGAGCTGACTGCGCGAGCCTGTCCAAACTTGAAAATCATGGCATTCGCAAAAACTAAAATGTGTAAATGGAAAACAGAACTGAATCTCCTGTCTCCGGGTAGCTTAAAGACTTGTTCTACATGTTCGCATGGTGAATATCGAACAAATCGTAGAATGTACCAGTTGATGCACTTGTGTACTTTTTATAATTGCACTTGTGCAATTGGTGTGACTTTCTATAAAATTATGTATGATACGATGCGCCTTATATTTACGACACGGACACGTAGAAGCCAAACTTAAGTAGTTAAACAAATACGGATAGAAATTGTTAAGGATCACACAAAGTCTTTGTATCACAAATTGTTTTTCCAAAAAATAATAAAGAAGCTATTCCAGCAGACTTACATTTTACTTATATGCTAAATACTGATGAAATAGCTAGTGAGCATGTTATAGACAAAAAATAATGTAGCCCGACGTATGACAGTACATACTTTACACATTTTTTTTATGTTTAAAGCTACGGAATTACCAAAATTCAGTTACGGATTGACTTTTTGCATCAGCTCAGACAGAAGTATGAGTTTCATTTCTATACGTGCGTAATTCACTAATGCCACTACCTGGCAATAGATTAATCAAACACCCGTTAAAATCAACTAAGCGTTGGTTAATTTGTTAATTACGAGGGAAATATTTTAATCCAGTTCAATTCTTTCAGCTGAAAATTATGCGGCTATTTTGCTTGAAAGCGGAAATCCATAAAAAGTACTACTTTACTAATTTCTACCAACAAGCAGTATGTTCACACAGTCGCCTACATCAAATCTTCTTCTTCTTATCATGTCACTGGTTCAAACGAACCAGTGTGGTGAAAGGATTTTAAGTGCGTCTCAAAGAGGCTCATACCTACCTAAAACTACTGGTATTTAAGGCTTTTTTTTATTTACGTTTTTTAAATAAGGATCATACAAAAAAACGGTAGGAACCAAGCCGTAGTTTGTTGCCTGTTCTTCTAGGCTTGGTCGCGTAGAGCTGACATCTAGACTCACCTAGCTGACGTTTCAATGTGATCATTGTGCTAACTAGGTACTGAAAAACAAAAAACCCCGGTTTCATTTGCTTATTATAGCAACGGAACCTTATTTTTCTTGGAATTGATTCGCCAATTTAGTTGCATGTATCTTTGAATAACTGAAAACAGTGAGCTGCCAAACAGTTTCATGGTTTTTCAGTAACAGCTGACGGAACCGGAACCACTCGTTTGTTTTTAAAGCCATTGCAGTGGGAATGGAATCTGTCTGTTTTTAGTTAAAATTGCTTCAGTGAATCGCAGAGGGTTTGGCAAAAGAACTACGTTTTTTTGAAACGATTCGCCGGATTTCATTCACACCCAAAAGTTAACAGCGTAAGTTAAAAGTTAAAAGCTAGCAGTCGTATGATTTTTGGCACTTGCCTACGCAAGTGCCAAAAATCATACGACTGCTAGACATAGGCCACCTCTATACATTTCCAGAAAGAATAATTACCTAGGTCCTATCTAAATTTTTTTATTCAGGGGTATCACAAGAATATTTTTGAAACGTCTTTCAGCTAGGTGAGACTAGGTGTCAGTTCCCCGCAACTAGGCCTAGAATAACAGGCAACAAATTCAAGCTTGGGAACCAAGCCGCATTTTGTATGATCCTTTTACAAAACAATTTTTTTTTTGTTTCGTACTTTTTTTTCTTTCTTTCAATAAAAAAGCAAAAGTTTCAAAGACAGCACACGCTGCGTTTCAAATAATTATACCTCACCGCTATAACCGACTTTTTACGGCTTTTACAATGATGTCATCAATCCATCGAATACTACGTTTTGTCTTCCGGTCACCATTCCCAAACTGATTCCCGTAAACACTCTTTATTTAAGTGTGAAATATCCGCCAGTATTAACCCTCAAGAGACAACAACAGAACCACAAACAAACGTCATCTTATAAACTTCAACCAACCCACGAGAGGCTATCACTAAATCAATTTTCTCACTGCACTAGCGTCCAAACAACACTTCCCTCCCCCGAGTATTACAAAACTTCAGCGTCCTCAAAATCTGTGCAAAGTTTGTAAAATTGGCCGGACTTAGTTCGAGCGTAGCATACAAATGGAGAGAAAATGTGACGCTCTGAAGTGGCAAGCCCTGAACTTCCTAATTGCATTGGAACCTTTTTTGAAGAAACAGAATTAAGATGAGCGGGTTACTTCGGACTTTTGATAAGGAAAGGTTGGGAAACTCTTTTAACTTGATTTTGAGTGGACGTGGACTTTTGATGGGGAGATATCTTATAGCAAAAATGGTTGTTGTATCAACTTGAACTGGGCACGCGTAAATGGGTTTTAGTATCAAATTGTAAGTAGTATTTCTACAATTCATCATCCGCACTTGGTGTGCGGGCTGGTTTCCGCAAGAAGGCCACTGGCGAGCCCTTTTTGCGTGACGCTTGACACGTGTTGTTCGAACTTTTTTTAGGTTCCGTTGTTTATAAGGTTTAGGAGTGTTCCGATGAGCTGTTTCACATTATCTCCGCTTCGAGATTTTATCACCGCTCTTCTCGTCACCGAGACCGAGCTCATCCACATATTGTCGATCCCTGGGTGTCTCGCACGGCTCGCTTCTCGAGATCGTTTCTCCCCCATACTCAAAAATTGTGGAATGAGCTGCCGCCAGAGGTCTTTCCCCTCAGCTATAACATGAATAGGTTTAAGAAAAATGTAAAAAAGTTCCTTCAGGGTAGGTTCTACGACACGCCAGTTTCCTTACGATGTTTTCCTTCACCGTTTTGAGATTACTGGTATAGTGCACATACATTTTTCGACAGAAAACTTATTGATACACGACTGGTATTGAACCCACGTGGGTACGATGACGACACCTTAAAATCGAAAGGTGCTCTCTTGAGTAGTATCTTAGTAGATTTTACGTTTAGTACATTTTTCAGCGAGAAGCTAGGCAGTAGTGACACGATAAACCATGTGAGAGTATCTTTGAGAGGCACTGGCTATTGTTGGCCAAAAATCGTGAAAAATTGTGAGATTGGCGAAAAAAGGTTCCCAACAATGGGATGATACGGATTGACAGTTAGTAAAGTTTCCGGACTGATCGTACACAAAATGATAAAAAATCACGCCACAGGTACGCTTAAAGCACGTGGAATTTATTATACTTATGAAGGGAGCCACGCATTTGGCCTAAATGCCTGCCGAATTCTGTGTTCGTCTAGTAATTGGCTGAACAGTTAGTAGCTGGCGCTAAGAGATTTGAGGAAATACCTACTGAGCGTGCGAGGATCAAAAACGTCTTTGTCTAGATCTAGAAGTTCTTCCTCATAGATCTAAAACACACGAGCCGGTATGACCGAGCTTTGCTCGGTATTTTTATTTACTAATTTTTATGAAAATCTCCGGAACTTATGTCTCGAGTGTTTACGTATAAGCTGAATAGATGGCGTTCTCCGTGACACTAATTCGTGATTTCGTAACTACTCGGCAAGAGATGGCGCTAACTTTTGTATTATTAAAATAACTTTTAACCCGAGTCTTTCCTGAAAATGAAACCTAGCTAGATCGATTTATCGCCCCCGAAACCCTCTGTATACTTAATTTCATGAAAATCGTTGGCTCAGTTTCCGAGATCCTAAATATATATATATATATATATATATCTTATACCTTTAAACGAGAAAATCTTGTATACAACGTGTATCAAAATATGTGTACTATCCTGAAGGGGGGTGAATTTCCACCCCCCGGGGAACAACTTTTGTTCAACGACTTTTCGAACTTCGATTGGTATCTCTGAAAAAAACTGCAACGAAGTTTCAACATGAACAGCTGACTTTATACAAAGTGACAACCCTAAACTCAGCTACAGAGGTAGTAGGTAGTAGTAGTAGACCTACAGAGGTAGTAGGTCAAGGGGTCAAGGGGTTACAAGGATAGGGTTGTCAATTTATTTGGGCATTATGAAATTTAATATTTTTGTATGGGAAACTGAAAATAGGAATTTTTAATTATCTCCCCTCCACAACTGATCACCATTGTGGTCTGAAACCCCCCACCTTCGCATAGTACACATATTTAGATACACCTTGTATATATATATATATACAAGATTTTCTCGTTTAAAGGTATAAGATAAATAAAGCACGAATAGTAAAGATTCTGTCATAATACAATTCAACAAAGAACGGTCAGCATGTTTCCTTCCCATATTTTATTTTAACTGCTACTTATCTGCTTAGACCACATTGTTCGTCCTGATTTATAACGTGGACACTACTGACCCTAAAAGGATTTTCTAAAGCTTTTTAGAGGAAGATTTAATGTGCCTTTTAACATGTCGAAAGGGTATATTTGTTTTCAATACGTAAGAAAGACCAGCACAATAAAGTTTATTGATCATAATTATCTTTTGACAGGTACATGCGTGCAACTAAACATTCTGCGATGGCGATAAGTGATACGCTGTCAAATAAGCAGCGATATTTGATAGCGTTTTATTAATTTACAACATTTTATTTCAAAAAAGCATGTAAAACATTTTTAAACGATGTCTAAAAATATTAATGTTATGCTTTGTTTTTTTTTTTTTTATATAGATAGCTAAGCATTTGGCTGCCATCACACCTGATGGAAAGTGAGGATGCAGCCTAAGATGGAGCATGCTTAGCTGCTTAGCCATAATCCACCTGTTCACTCTCGTCATCATTAGTGAACTAATGATGACGACTTTCTAGCTGTTTTTGGCTGCGGCGACTGTAAATGTATGTCATCATCATCATCATTATCAGCCTGAGTAGTCCACTGCTGGACAGGACATAGGCCTCCCCTACACATTTCCAGGAAGAACGTTTCTGAGCCCTTTCCATCCAACGACTTCCCACAATGGACTACCAAATGGATGTACATAATTATTATTTTTTATTGTTTCAGGGCTTCATTGTTTTGCCGTCTAATGTGCCCTAGTGTAGCTCGTAAACCCAATTTTATTATCAAAAGTACGAGCACATGGGAACATAGGGCATGCATGAGGGAACAGTGAACTGAATACATAACATACATAGAATCAAGCCTCATTCCCATGGGGGTAGGCACAGATCATGGATTTCTACTTGCTACGATCCTGACACACCTCTTTTGCTTATGGATAAATATGGTAATTTTTTTTTAGACAAAGTTGTTTTAACATTACTGTAACCTACCGTGGACATGGCATTCGTGGGAATAACCCGTTATAGTCAGTAATTCGTGAGCACGATAACCTCCGTTATACATTAATTTATAGGCAGGCAGCCGTGAGCATGTGAAAAGGGTGGCTACTAAGATAGAATGCGGCTTAACCCTCCACGCTCCTTTGGTGAAGAATTTAAAATAGTTTCATGTTTGGTTTGGCCAGTTAATTAATCAAACGCTCGAATGTTTAATCACACAGTAAGAGTCTTAGGCTCGTATTCAGAAACAGCTCTAGAGTGCGAGTCGAGTCTCAAGCATAGACTTTTGAACAGGTTTTTAAAACCTATTTCAGGCACCAGTCTCACGCAAAACAGTAGGCCTACTATGAGCTCTGTCTGGCTCTGTCTCTGGTTCTCGTTTTGAGTCTGTGTATGAGTGTTGACTAAATAAATCCTACGTAAAAACGTCACCCACACAGCATAATGCACTGGGTGACCACTCACACAGACTCAAAACCAGAGCCGAAGACAGAGCCAGACAGAGCTCATGATAGGCCTACAGGTATAAACCTCACCTTTATTGATTGCATCTATTATACCTTGTGCATTGTTCCTAGAAATTAAGTTACCTAGTTTTAAGAGAGAAAATAAATCGATTTTACTTATTATTATTATATAAATAAAATAAAAATACACAAATACAACCCGGTTTTGAACTGAATGACAAAACTTTTTTATTAGTTGGTTACCCGGTTACGAAATAAGAAAAAAATACTTTTACGTAACTTGTTACGAAACCCGTTACGTACAAGCTTTACCTAGATCTTTGATAGTATTTTCTTTGTTCATATTAAGGGGTTTAGTCTGAGGCATGTCCAAGCATCTTTATATCATAGCTACTTATTGCACTTATTTGTTTTTTCCGGAAAATGTAAACTTGAACCACTTTATAATAAAAGTTATGGAAAATAAAATAATGTTTTTACTTTTAAAAGTCCTCCGGCAACAAGTACAGTCATAGGCTTAATTAGATTCGCCATAGTTGCAAACCATAGTCAAATCAGAGTATTAATTCAATAAAATCTAAATTACCTCTTCGGGAAGTATAAATAAGGTATGTTTTTACAGCAGCCTACCCGCACAAATAAAATAAATAAAGGAGTCCTATCTACCTAAATTTCTACATAAGTATAGATAAAACAATTGATTTTTTTTTATTGATTATGATTATAAGTATGAATCAGGAAATAAGGCCTTGTCTCCTGGAAAAGCGTTGAGAAAAAGAAACAATAGTTTTTCCAATTACAAGGGCGGCAACCCCACAAACTTGGAGTTAAAAGGGGGGTCAATAAAAATTAACCCCTCCCCCCCCACATGTCCCAAAAATAGAATTGCATCCTCTAAAAAATGAAAAGCTAATGTAACATTTCAATGGACTACAATGGCAATGAATGAATGAGGCTTTCACTCAAAAATGGGTGCCCTAAGTAAAAAGTTGAACCTATTGGTGAAACTATTGGAACTATTTAATTGTAAAAATATTTATACATAATTAGAATAATATAATAATGTGAATATATTATGATGTTGAGAATCTATAATATGTAAATGTTTTGAGAATAAATGGCTTATTATTGTTATTAGTTTGGGTATAAATGTTGTGTGGATTGTCTATCAATATTTATTAAGAGCGGGTCGTGCGAAAATTTGAGATGCGTTTTTAAAAAATGCATAACTAAATAACTAAGTGACATTTTAAAAATCGCAAAAGGACTAATTGTAGACTATACATTTGAGATTAAATTGAATTTAAGTGTGTTAAAAAAATTATACTATTTAACATGACATTCTATTTAACGCTGACATACGATTTTCATTAGCGTTAAATAGAATGTCATGTTAAATAGTATATTTTTTTTAACGCATCTCAAATTTTCGCACGACCCGCTCTTAATTTAATATTCATTTATAATGATACTGCAGTTACGTCCTTGACTGTACATTTCCGGACGCAAATAAGAAGTAACGTTCTTAAAGCCCTGGAGGGTACACTTTATTTCAAAGACACAATTCGTAACTTCATTGTTTGCATTCTAGAGTTCTTAAACCAAGAACACACGCTACGAGTTTCTATAAAAGATGATAGAGTCTGTTCAGAATGAGAACCGTCGCGTCGTGGGATCGGAGGGCGCTGCTGTGCTTAATCACCTTTTTTGTTAAGTGGGAATACAATAGCGCGTCTGTTGCGTTTTGATCTTATCACAACTAGGGTACTATTCCTTTATTTAATTTTTATGATGCAAAATGCTGGCAGAAAGAAAGGGATGAGCTGCCATATAAAAATCGAAACGTTAGTTCTCAATTTGGCCACGACTTTTCTCTTTATGAACAGACTCTAGTAGAGTTTTTAAGCTATTTTAAATGTTTCAGATGGATTTGGAAGAAACGGCCATCTTTCTTCCAAAGACAATTAGATAGGGCCGACCTGACAGACGACTGACGATTGGACGAAAAAGTATTTTATCTATGTAATATATTATCATCATTCTCATTATACTACTCGACACTGGCAAAATTGATCCGAAAAGGACAGATGACATTCATTAAGAAGAAGAAGGCATCCGTCATGACTTTCAAAAATAGTCTTAAAAAAAACGGTAGAAACCAAGCCGTAGTTTGTCCCCTGTTCTTCTAGGCTTGGAACTGGCACCTAGAATCACCTAGCTTTAAGATGTTTCAAAGTGATCCTTGTGATACTACTAAATAAATGCACCTTAAACTTCACGACTGCCATTGATGTTCAGACTGATTTCTGTCTACGATCATCGGTTCTAGCTCCATACTTCTTAGCATCATAATCACTCCCTTCAGCATAATCATAATCTCTTATATTCGCAACTGATTTTCTTTCCTTTATTTTGTATCAAGATAATCTTAGCAGTGGGTGGAACCCTATAAGAGTGCTCCCGGATGACGACATGTAGGGAGAAGTGGCGAGATATCGTGAGGCGTGCCACAGCCCCTGATAAAAACAAATAAAAATATATTCATGATGACCACGACCGCTCTGACAAGAGTGAAGCGACTGAGAAGAAGAAGATATCTTAACTCCACCTATTGGGATAAGGGCAGGAAGAAGAAGATTATATTTATATTATGTTTCAGCATAATATATTTTTTTTAGTTATGTATGCCTCCGTCCATGCTCTCGCAATTTGTTCTTTGCATTCAAAAATTGACTGGAAGAGATTCTAGCGATAAGACCGTCCATTTCAAGCAATAAATATACTTTGACTTGACTTTGATTGTATGTACCTGTAGCTTTTTTAAGTATTTAATTTTTTTGTAACCTTTCACTTTTGGTGTACAATAATGTTGTATTCTATTCTATTCTTCAAAATATCTGCCTGTTTTGTTTTATTGCCTAAAGCTACTCACAAATTGATAAAAATATATGTTTTATTCATATTATAAATATGTTGTATTTTTGAAACGTACAACATCTTAAGTTGCACGTTGCTTATGAGTACCGGGCCTTATAATAAATGTTCATACTCCAAGCCACAGTGTAGTGTACCCAGTAATTCAAATCTGGTTCATTTTTTATTTTTTCATGCGTTGTTCTATGGAACAGAACTACTTCTAGCCGACGGCAAAATTAGCACGCTATCGTTTGGATTAAGTATGCATGTAAAAGGCGTGCTCTATATGTGGGATTGTGCACAGGGCCCATCCCAATTTAAATCGGAACTTGTTTCACTTTTGTTGAAAGGGTGCTTCTACTCGATAGATGAGTTTTTGAACCATAACTCACATTAGTTTCTAAGATTTGACATGCCATTATTTAATATTGTTACTCTTTTTTATTTTTCTTGTGACATTTTATTTAATATTTCTTTTCTGTGTTAGTTTAAGTTTGTATATTTCAAATACGATTCATTAATTGTGACTGAATAAATAAATGAAATGAAATGAATCCTTTTGAGGCATAAAAAATTTTGGGGCATAAAAAATGTTGCGTGTGTCCCGTACCTATATCGGTAACTCAAATCGGAATACAGCAATGCAAGTATCACTGCGGATAGGCGTCACGGATCAGTAGGTCACCCTGCCTTTTGCACCATAGGCCGTAGGTTTGATCCCCAGCGAGTACAAATAATTGTGTGGTGAACACAGATGTTTGTTCTCTTTCTGGGTATTATACTAAACAATGTATTTGCAAAAAATATATTTAAGTTCGCTATCTGGTTCTTATCATACAAGCTCTGCTTAGTTCAGGGCTAGATAGTGTTGTGTGAATTACCCACAATATTTTTTTTACTGAATGATGACAGACATTATGCTGTTGAACAATGATTTCATCTGTGGAAATACCACTATGTAAGTACTTTTTTTAATGCAGATAGATTTATTTTATCTACTGATGTGTTTACTCTGTGGTGGAAGTTTATTTAGTGTTACGACTTGCGCGCGGTAAAGTTTTATGTGGCTGGGCATTGCATATGACCTGCATTTTTATTTTACTATATATGCAATCTTCATACTAAAGAAACTTAGGAGGAAGGATTTTTCGCAGCAATATTTCTTTTAAAAGTTTCGAGAATGGTTACCGGTCTTTGTTTTACTGTAGAATGTAAAATGTCGGTTGAAAGAGTTTACTCTCATAAATAAAAAATACAATCCACACAACACTATCTAGCTCCAAATAAAGCAGAGCTTGTACTATGGGAACTAGATAGCTGATCATTTACTTATATATTTTTTTGTAAATACATACTTGGAATACAATACAACACCCAGACAGAGAACAAACATTTCTGTTCACCACATAAATATTGGTTATATGTGGGGATCGAACCCACGGCCTGCGGCGCAGAAGGCAGAACTACCAACTGAGCTGAAATGCCAGTTAGAATATACCGTTGCTATAACTTCAGTGGGGAGTCCTTGCGGGAATTATAATTTTGTTTGTATATTGTCGTGTTATTGTTTGAGTTGTTTAAGAAGTTAAGTTAGGGCTGCCACACGTGCCAAGAATAGTCGGAAAACTCGTATAATTGATTTTATTTCCGATAGGCACTGATTTGGATGAAACCATCAATGATAAACTGTGTGATAAAATCAGAAATGAGGATATCCATAGAAGAACCAAGGTCACCGACATAGCTCGTAGAATTAGTAAGTTGAAGTGGCAATGGGCAGGTCATATAGCTCGAAGAACCGACAACCGTTGGGGAATTATAGGTTGTCGAATGGCGACCACGAACCGAAAGACGAAATGCAGGGCGCCCACCCACCAGATGAACCGACGACATTGTTAAGATCGCGGGAAGTCGATGGATGGAAAGGGCTCAGAATCGTTCTTCCTGGAAATGTGTAGAGGAGGCCTATGTCGAGTAGTGGACTTCTTCAGGCTGATGATAAAACTGTGTGAAAGATGACATGGATAAGAGAGGAGTGAATGCAGAGATGACGGCTGACAGAGGGGAATGGAGGAAGAAGACATGTTGCACCCCACACAAAGTGGTATACGGGCAGGAAGAAGAAGAAGGCACTGTTTTGGATCATCTTTCTTCATTTATTTATTTGATTTTATTTTATGCAGAAAATAAACAGTGTTAATCTATAATCATAAAAATTTTAAATCTAAACACCAATTAGATGTTTTTTGATGTTTTCAAATCGCTTGCCCGCAGATACTTTACTGTTTCTTTCTTTGATATTTGTTTAATTGTAAGCAACTTTGTGTAAATAAATTGGTTGTTTAGCAATATTAATTACACTCAGCTGTTTAATATAATTTATTTTTTGTATTTTGTAAACACATCCAACCAATTGTAAATAAACATAATTTGAAGATCGGAACACATAACATTTAATATTCGGTTAGCTGTTCTTCAGTATTGGTTTGGTTTGTTTCCTCACGTGTGGATACTTCTTGTGTGTTATTGATGGCATCTCCAAGGTTCAACGTAATCATAGAAACGGGAAAACTTCTTCTGTGACCTTGAATGCAGGGTCCCAATCTGTGTAAAAAAATAAGTTTTGATGTATGTCAGTAAGAAAACATCTAACATCAGGCCATGATCTACTATGACTGGCCTCTCAGCTCAGTTGGCAGTAGCTCTGCCTTCTGAGCCGTAAGTCGTGGGTTCGATCTCCACCGAGAATATTTGTTCCTCCAAATATTTGTTTGGACAGTTGTTTGTTCTCTGTCTGTCGTAATGTAAAGTTCGACTTTCTCATTCATGTTAGAGATCGGAAGACATATTTCCAGTCCATTTTATTCTGAAGGGCTCGTCCTGGGAAGTACTACCACCATGCCTATTTCTGCCGTGAAGCAACATCGCTGTGTTTCGGTTTAAAGGGTGTGGGGTGGGTGCCGGTGAAATTATTGACACGTGAGGGTAAACATCTGTGTGCCTCAAGTTGATGAACGCATGGGAGTGCTTCGTAGGGCACGTTCCTGACGTGCGTGAACTACGAGGCAAGATTTTGTTTTAGGCGATGGTTACCACTTAACATCAGGTGGGCCATATGCTTGTTCCATCGACTAGTTGTAATAAAACATGTTTTCTGCCATCTTTCAGCCAGATTTTTCTGTCGCAAACTCTAGACTAGAAAATACCTTGCGTAAATTCTAGAAAATACCTTTTCATAGTAACTTGTTCTGTTGGCAGACGCTTCATGTTAGCACAAGTCAGTTTGCACTCGTTAGTATAGGTCTTATTGTCCGTTGCACAGATGGGCGCATACACCCTTTCACATTTACTGCAGGATAAGTACTTTAGTGGTGTCCAAACGTCTTTAGTTTTTGAAGATATTAACGGCAGCTGGCTGAGCATGTATAGAAATATTACTGAAATATATAAAGATAATTATGATAATAGATAAGAGCTGAAGTGGCAGAAAAAATCTAGTCGAAATTTGAACCCATGACCTTAGGATTGGAAGGTGGGGACGCTACCGCAAGGCTGCCAGTTCTCTAATAATCAAAAATATGAAATCACTGTCTTTGGACTTTTCCACCTGTGCAAAGCTGGGACGAATCGCTAGTATATTATTAACAAGCAAATAGTTACTTATTTACCTGACACCACAACTCGACCACGCGCCATTTTGAGCCAAAATGAATCACTAATTAAAACGCTGAAATCTGTTGTTTATCTTAATGAGCGCTTGTAATTATTGTCGTTAATTTTTATTGATAGAGCGATATTCGAATGAATAATTACCTTTTAAGCTAATGAGAAAATATGTAGTAGTCAAATTACAATTTACTTTTGAATATACATACCTACGTGTTTAATATAAAAACTAGCGGCTGCCCGCGGCTTCGCTCTCCCCGTTCCCGTTTATTTTCATATTTATTCACCTTTTAAACCTTTTAAGGACTTCCACAAAAAATTCAAGACCAAAATTAGCCAAATCGGTCCAGTCGTTCTCGAGTTTTAGCGAGACTAACGAACAGCAATTCATTTCTAAATATGTATAGAAAATGAATTTGGCTGAAAATTGGTGGGGACATAGGACTTTTTATCCCGAAAAAGTAACGGGAATGGGACGAGTGACGCCGCGGGCGGCCTCTAGTTCATAATAATGTTCGCTGAACACTCTAATATTTTAAATGGCCGCTAAGTGTTACCATCTTGTCATTGACATTTGAGTGACAGTGACATGAATATTTTATAGAGCCGTTGTAAAATGTCAGGGAATATTTTTACTTTGTTTTGTTTGACTCAATTTTATTTTTATCTTGTAGGTAACAAACTAATTAAATAAATTTGTATGTTTTTCACAAAGATTTTTATAATGTCCCAATAAGTTAAGAGCCGAGCGGGATTTGAACCCGCAACCTTCCTCTCGGTACGGGGCTGCGCTGACCACTGCGCCATCGGATCCTAATCACACTCGACGAATAACTCTTAGGGACTGTTCGGCACTAACGCGACCGTGGCTCCATCTACAGTTTTGACGTTATAGTCAACTAACCTGCTCGATAACCGAAGTTGCATTCAGTTGAATCGACGAGAGATGTCACCTTGCGTTTTTCATAATTGTTTATTAATTTTATAGTGTTTACTATACTTAAGGAAATCACAAAGATTTTTATAATGTCCCAAAAGTTAAGAGCCGAGCGGGATTTGAACCCGCAACCTTCCCCTCGGTACGGGGCTGCGCTGACCACTGCGCCATCGGATCCTAATCACACTCGACAAATAACTCATAAGGACTGTTCGGCACTAACGCGACCGTGGCTCCATCTACAGTTTTGAAGTTACAGTTAGAAGTTGTATGTTTTTATTGCAAGAGGTATTTGCTACCAGAACTTTTTTTTTGAAACAGGAATAAATTATAAGTTGTCCGTAATAAAAAAGGTGTCTACTTACATAAAGTCTAGATACTTTCTGAAAAGTACAATTTATCAAGAATCACAGAGGCAAGACAAAAAGTACTCATGAAAAATCACTGATATCACTGCCAATTCCCAAATTCAACATTTCTTTATTCAATTTTTTCACAAGGATATCTTTAAAGTATCTTAAAGCTAGGTGAGTCTAGGTGCCAGTTCCACGCGACTAAGCCTAGAAGAATAGACAGTTTTTGTATGATTATTTTACAAAACAAACAATAAAAATAGCAGTGTTTATTTTTTATCCAAAAACACCACGAACATAAACTTAGTTTTTTTACAGAATTCAACATTACTTTTGTATTTCACATACTTAATTCTTTATGTCAGAATTTGTCTTTGTAGCTTACAAATACTAGCGTCAGTCTCTCGAAAATGATATATGAAATGTCACAAAATGCAATCTGCTGGTGGTAGCAAAAATATTGCGCTGGGCCGGCCTGTGCCTTTACAAAGTATGTGTCGGTGGAAAAATGAATCTTAAAGTAACGAGTTTACACCTAGATTTGAGTGCATACTGGAAATTGGGGGCGCTAAAATAACTATGTTTGGAAAAAATCGAATAACTAAAAAGGATGACTCGGTGGTGCCTTTAATCTAAGAGAAATGTTATCTGTCACATTCAAAATTTACGTCTTCTTTTTTACAAGTCTAAAATAAAGACAGAAACATTTTTTTTCTGATGAAAGTCATGAGTTCGATTGCCAACGAGAACAAACGTTTGTATGATGAAAGTAGATTTTTTTATTCGGTCTGGGGGTAAATTCACTGTGTGAGTATTTAAAAATAAACAACTTGCAGTAGGACACAAAACGCTAATTCATAAAAAAATCAAAGCATTTTAGTGTGTATGAAAGTCATCTAACTATTAAAAATATTTGAAAAGTTCAAGACAGATTAGCACCACCACAGATTAAAATTTAAATTTTAATCTGTGGTTGAACAACTATGCAGACAGACGGGTAGGGTTGCCACTTACTATTCGAAACGCAAAACAAGTTAAAATTCAAAGACTACAAGCATTTTGAATTAAAAATTGGAAAGCATGACACGAATTGCAACAACACAATTTTAACATTTCGAAAACAAAACTAACTGCACTGCACTGGAGGATATTCTATCAAGTATTTGTGTGTTTAGATACTAAGCATAATAATAATGTATTAATTTGTCTTTTATTTTTTTAATGATTTCGTGTTTTAATTGCTATTTTTCAATGGTTTCGTGTTTTAACACGCACAGCGCTAATCTTTCTCGAGTTGAATTTTATTTTTTAACAACCTTTGTTAGGTTACCTCCTTAGTTGCAATGTTTGGGAGTAAAAGATCGTTCCATTTTTAAATTACACGACAGATATGAGTTTACTTTGTAATTTTTTATCTGGCCGCTAAATACGACACTCATGGATTTTCATAACTTTTGCTGGCTGCTGCTCGCATGTATTTGGCCAGCAATTCCGATTTATCTTGAAGAAAGATATCAAAATAATGATCAAATTTCCGAGCGTATTTGAGAAAAGGAATTTATTTCAATCGAAAAACATCGTCGTAGCGTGTTGTAGCACTTACCATCTACGAGCTGTAGCAAATGCTACGAGAGCTCTCGAGTCGAGTGCCACGCTGCTAAATATAAGCTGGAGTGGAAATATGGTTTTCAATACAAGTAGTGTAACACAACTCAAAATCCATTGAAAATATGCACAAAAATGAATGTAACTTGCATTGGTAGTGGAAGTATTATGTGTGACTTTTAAAATGAGTACCGAAACAATTCAGTAAGATGTAATAAGTGATTTACGTTAGTGACTAGAGTCCGTTTTGCGACGCACAAAGCTCACCTCTTTAGTTTAGTGATAAGTTGTTCTGTTTATTATTGCTAGTGTGAGTTTTGCTTCGTAAATAAATATTTTTTCTTTCTTTCTTTCTTGATGATATTTAAGTTGAGGTATATGAGAACCCTAGAATGAGTGAGACAGCGATGGCGAGGATGGCTACTTTGCGTACCTATGTCTAAAATAATTATAAATATAAGTTTAAAACACTAAAGAAACCGACTTGATTCAGCGTTGTTGGGCGTGCCATCTTTAATGTAGGAATAATGTCTCATGTTTGGATGTGCCTCAAACTACCCCAGTGGATCTGTCATGTTGGAACACTAAGCGCAAAATAAGGGCATGATGTCTAATGTTGTGATGTCCCTCAAGCTTGAGTTCCAATCAAAGGCGATCTGAAGGTCTTCCGCCAACAAATCCCAGAATCCAATTTCAAATCAGACTAATACGATAATCTTTTAGTATTCCAGAATACACCCCACTTACCTGGAATCTATGAGTTTTGCCCCAAATACCAGTTTGTAATAAGAACTGTCGTATCGAATACCACCGGTACACTGGTTCGAGTCAATGCATAAATGTTTGTTCGACCAGTGTTCGACGTGAATTAGCTATTGCTGTTATAGAACGGCTGGGTAACATAAATAATGATAAATATTGTGGACAAATCTAGCCAATACCTAGCCCCAAATTAAACAGGGCTTGTACTATGGAAAACAGATAACAATATCATGGGGCTGATATCATAGAAATAGACATTTATTTATTTACTACATAAGCACACAAAAACCAGTAAAATACAAGGACACTAACAGAAGAAAGATACAAACAATACATTAATACTGGAGAAGTGCGTCATAAACATAAACTAAACTAACTGGAGAAGTGTGAAGTGTATCATGCACATATATGTATATTTTTTGTAAATACATACACACTCATGGTACAAATGTATTTCATCATCATCATGCATTTATCAGCTATATGGTTCCCATAGTACAAGCTCTGTACCAAAATCCCCTTTGAAGGGGATATCTAAAAGGGATTTTGACACTAACCCCTGCTTAATTAAGGCTAGATACTATATGAGATACCTATGTGTTGTGTGGATTGTATTTAGTATTTGTTTTAATTTATTTCCTGTGCGTCTACGTTACCATGTCTCGTAACCAGCTACGTAATTTTATGGATGTTAAGAATACCAGCTGTTTTGATAGCACTGTTGAATGTTACGCGATAGCTTTTTAAAATTGGATTGAGGCACAGCGCGTTGGTCGACGCATTTAATTCGCAAGAAAATTGAACAATCCCATACGATTTGAAATTCGGACGTGTGACCTTTGGGAATCGAGCAAATTCAAATATTGAACGTATTTTTGTTATAGGTTTTGAAATAATCGAGTTTTGTATTTGTTTTGCACTGCTGTTTATAAGAATTTACGAAAGATAATCTCTATGAGACAATATTTGTTTTATGAATGCTTACTTTTATGACCTTTGTATTCTATATGTCGTCTCTGCCTTTGTTTAGCACACAGTCCCGTTGTTAATATAATGAGTCCATTCCATCCAAAGGTTGTCTGGAGATTGCTGTTTAGCGATAAGACCACCCATTGTATGAGCCAAATAGTTTAAATTTTGTTTTTATTTACGTATGTTTTTGTAATTTGTTGTATGCAATAAATTATTTTCTATCTATCTATATCTATGCTTATTTTATGCTATACCTTAGTATATTTTACAAGTGTTATGAATAAGAGTTACTTGTCTGTAAATGGTTTTAAAAAGTAAAAAATAAATAACTTTTGCGTTGTGTTAGGGTTCAGGTTTATGACATCAGGTCAAAGGGTTTTCTATTCAATAAAACCACAAGGATCTCTACAAAACGTTTTATGAGGCGGATCTAGGCGCTAGTTCTACGTGACCAAGCCTAGAAGGATAGGCAAGAAACATACAGCTTGGTTAGGTACCTAATGTGTTTTATATGATCTTTTTGCCCTTTCTGCTCAGTGAAGCACATTTTCGTAGATCTAAAATGATGTTTTTATGTTGGTTCTAAAGATTAAACCTAACATAGGTACTTTAATGTAAAAAGACATAAAAACACTTTTTATTTTATTTATGTTATTTTATCTATTAGTAGGTATAAAGTAATAAGAAGTAGTAAGTACCTAAGTAATATTAGGTGGTTTAGTTTTAAGCCGATTAAAATATAACATGGGTAGTTTAGTGTAAAAAAGGCACTAAAACCCTTTTAGCGATTCATGCTGTTATTTTTTTTATTATTTGTGTCGTAAATTACAATAAATGTTTCTTTCTTTTTTTATCTACCTATTTGTATAAATTTGTTATTTTTACCTCTTTGTCAACTTAAAGTTTAATTTATTTCTTTGCCAACCATTTAAAAAATTAAAAAACCAATCTACGCAGAAATTAATAATGGATAATCTTGATCACTACTTATCTTATAATTAAAACTCATCCATTGCCTTTAATTTAATCCATTATTTCAAATCTACAGTTTTATCATTCTCAATCTCTTCGCAATAATGGACTTTAATTAATATAAATGTACGTAATTAATTGAAACTTGGTCGTATTGGCCTCATACATGAGCTTAAATTTGCACAACGAGCTATGCAGAGAGTTATGCTGGGTGTTTTTTAAATGTTTATTCGTTTTATTTTTATTTTGTATGTTTTAGTAGAGTTATGCTGATTATACCTTTTTATTTATTTTATTTTGTCCCACTGCTGGGCAAAGGTCCCCCCCAAAGACTTCCACTTACCTCTCTCTCGAGCTTTCTCCCACCATCTCCTCTCAAAGGTGTTTATATCCTCCCGCCAACGTTTTCTCGCCCGCCCCCAAAATTTGGGTTCCTGACGGGTGGCAAACTGTGGGCGGGCGAAGCAAAAAAAAAAACATATACATGGGTAATAATTTGACTATGATATTTTAAATCATTATAATATTTACTTCAGAAGATGAATGATAACATCTTCATTCTCCATCTCAATATCTAAACGAACTGTTTGATAAATTGCTGCCATATTTCGAGATGGTAAACGTCTGCGAGTTGTCGGCGATGTGTCTACAGGGCATTGTTTATTTGTTTCTATTTGTTTGTTTGATTAATTCATGTTTCAAGCCAATTACATACCTATATTTAACTTACATTTTTATTTGTATGTTTATTTGTTGGTCGAACGACGATTTTTGGGAGTGTTGGGAATGAGTGAATGAGACTAGCAAGGGACTGAAAAGGATGGCGCAATAAAGAGGAGGCCTATACTCAGCAGTGGGTGCAAACGGGCTGAGATGGTGATGATGATGATGATGTTTATTCGTAAGATCAAGGTTATGAAATGCTATTTTTATTTTATTTTTACTGTTTGTTATCGCATAAATTCGTCGTTTATGAGTCGATTTGAAAAAATAAGGTCATACTTTTTCAATAAAAGCAAATTTTTCTTTCTCAAGAAATTTCAACAAAATCGGTTCAGTTATGTTGGTGAAACAACGTCAATGGGGGGAAACAACCGCCAAAAAGTTTAACTTACTCCTGGGTTATAATATAAATGTATT
This sequence comes from Thera britannica, assembly GCA_939531255.2. Classification (NCBI taxonomy): domain Eukaryota; kingdom Metazoa; phylum Arthropoda; class Insecta; order Lepidoptera; family Geometridae; genus Thera; species Thera britannica. Next base: position 3,515,174 of record OW618045.2, read on the forward strand.
GTGAATTAATGAAAATACAATACTAACGCCTACATTTTTACTATTTTTTTTCTCTATACTTCCACTAGAAATATTGCTATGCCCTAAATTAAAGACCTATTTAATTGCCATTTTTAACTTTAGGACCTCGCCATGGAACATATTAATTGCAATAAATAATATGAGTATGATTATTTCCACAGAGCACCAAACACGCTTATTATTTCAGCCAAATAAAGTAAAAAAGTAAAAATCCAAGTAAGATCATTCTAAAAACTTGATTGTTTTAAATGAATCATTGATAATCTCTGTCTTGTCCAATCCCCAAAGCCCTATGACAGTAGATAAATCCGTTCAAACCTCAACACATTCCTGAGCATCTGATAAATGTCGCTCAGATTTGGACGTGTAATGTCTTCGCGCCTGTGCGTAAGGAATGTTTGCACTTAATGGGAAAAGGGACGCTCTCTTCTCTTTGCCTTAACAGGTAGTTTATGAGGTTGTCATCAACCTAAATAAGTCCAGTGACAGTGCTGAGTATAGTTTTTTAATTTTATTTACCATTTTAACTTAAATATTACATTATTTTGTAAAAAATTGCACCTAAAAAACCCCTAAGGTTTGTGCTGATGCTATCGCGGGAACAACTTAGTTGTACCTACCAAAACCTTTATTGCGTGAATATATAAATAAATAAAGTAGACAATCCACAAAACACTATCTAGCCTCAAATTAAGTAGAACTTGTTCTATGGGAACCAGCAGCTGATTTAGTATTATACTAATAATGCATTTTATTTTTAGATGCATACATAGAATACAACCAGACATAGAACAAATCTATGAAAACCACAAAATTATTAATGTGGGGATTGAACCCACGACCTTCGGCGCAGAAGGCAGGGCTACTACCACCTGAGAGGCCAGTCAAAAGACACAAAGCGAGAGAGTTTTTATCAGATTAAATAATTAACAATTTCCCAGAACGAATTCCATCGATGAGCGGTTCCGATTTCAATGACTCACAAATCGAGACGAGGTTCAAACGAGACGATAATCGAATTAATCGATGTATTATCTGTGTCAATCGAACATCAATCAATTACAATTTGTACGGTGTTATTCGAAGTGCTCAATTTGTGACACACTTTATTTAAGTTTGTCAAACTTTTCTTGATTACCATTTATGTGTGCAAAAAGAAAATCAAAAGTGTATTTATTCAGTAGAATCGCAAGGATCACATTATAACGTCTTAAAGCTAAGGTGAGTCTAACTATCTATGTAATGACCAGGCTCGGTTGAGACTGGTTCCTACCAGTCTCAACGGAGGCTGTTTCTACAGGATAGCTCTTCACACACACCCTCACACTCCCCTCCACACAGGAACATTCAGGTGTATCACAGTCACTCTCTGTGCTGGAGTGTCTTAGCTCCCCGTTACTCTTAATCCCATTAGGCACCTATAATATGTAATGGCTCCTCTGTTAGTTTTATTTTTTCTATTAAGTTAAATTCTTAGTTTTATGTTTTTATCTAATTGTTAAATACCTAATTGTTTATGAGAAACAACATTCAGGTCTATGAGGTGGGCGTTGATAGCTGCGTCACAGTTTTTATAACTATTGTGGCTATCATCGTACCCTTCTGTTTATACTCCCCTGTGTTATTTGTTTCCCCAATAAATATTTTGATTTGATTTGATTTTGATTTGAGTCTAGGTGCCAGTTCCATGCGACCACGGCTATTGTTATACGGTTGAATGTCGGAAAATAAATATAAAAAGTTAAACGCGATAATCACTCTGTTAATCTATATAAACAAGACATACTGATCGCGTAAATAAAAAAAATGCTGTAGAAAAATAGTATAAACTGGCTAAAAGCCGTCTAAATGCCTCTTTTTCCAGCTAAGCTGCGATGGGACCGGTTTTGTCTCACGCGCAGACATAAGCGCAGACAGACTGATTTGTGCACCGCAACTAGAAAGGTACCTACGGCAGTTCCTACTTATGTCCTATATACGACACGCACCTTGTATACTTCTACCGTGTTATTAATAATCCTGGCGTAGCGTTGGACTAGTTAATCCGTGTTTTGTCACATTTGCTCGAGTTGACAATTGCATGTCAATGCAAGAGACAAAACACGGATTAACTAGTCCAACGCTGCTAGGTAAACCCTAAGGGCGTTATTAATAATCCTGGCGACCTTTATACCGGAAACCTGTATTCTTGTTATTTTACTGTTTTCGTTACCTACTTTCTACATTTATATCTCATTGTTACTCTGTTTGTGCTGTGTTTATGTGGGTTGTGTGTCCAAAATAAATGTATTTTCTGTCTTTCTCTCTCTTTTAAACCAACTACTTATAGGCACCAGGTGACGTAAAAATGTTTCGTCATTTGTTCCCCTAGCAGTAAGGTTTACACTTAGCTCAATGAACAAAGCGTCTGTATGTCACTAGTTTTACGATTTCAACCCAAACGCGAAATTATGTGGATTACGGAGATAAAGCTGAGGGCACACTAAAAACTTATTAACGACTTTTTAAAGCCTGTTTACGACTGCGAGATATAAAGCAGCGATTTAGAAGCGATTACTTTTGCCCCGAAATGAAAAGCATTGCGGTTTCTCGAAGTAATTATTAAACTTTAGAATTTCGTGTTTTACAGTTTTAAGTTTTACAGTCTGCAAGTTCTTACTCCGGTAATAACACAGTTAATAAAATCGTAGAATAGAATAGCCGTTGACCTATTATACCTTTAAACCCTTTATTAAAATAAATAAACTTACAGTGAATTACAAAATACAGTCATGATGTCCACTACAGTGGCACTTGTGTAGAAAAGTGTAGTAAAAAAAAAAATACGGGTTGCACTCCGGGAGTGCCGGCAGAAGTGAAAACTTGATTATTAACGTTGAGCATGTTTGATATTTTGGAATGGTTAGGGGGGGCTTGTTTGTTATTTGGCACGCTGTAACATACACGAACATTCGCGCAAGCGGCCTGCGCTGCCTAAACGAAACAGTAGGCCCAGGCATACATTTTCGCCGCGCCGTAGAGAGGGGATAGCTGTCTACTCTCCATCCGTCTTACGCTTTTTCGATCAGGTCACGTGTCCTGACGCGCTGACGCGAGTTTAAGATTTTATACCCATTACAGAAAAAGTGCTCAACGCCGCTAAAGAAGTTTTCACTTCAAAAATCGTAGTATATTGACAGCTGCTATACAATTATACATTTACATGTTTTTGACAAGTATGAAGTGCACTGAAAAGTGAATGTGGTGTCAATTGTTTATAGCAACGATAATTGCGGCTTATGACGTTTTCAATTATCGTCAGTAAACCGTCTTTACAGACAACCGATTTTTATTAAATACCTACCTAGAATACAATATAACACCCAGAAAGAACAAACATCTGCGTTCTCCACACAAATGTTTGTTCTCGGTGGGAATCGAACCCACAGTCTACATTCCAGAGGCCGAGCTACTAATTGAGCTATAAGGGTTTTAGTTCTCTCACTGTATCACCACCTGAATCTCATTAACCCTGTACCGTCAACACGTCACATCCATCCTGAGTTAATCAGTGTGTTGAACCGAATGGGGCGCACCTATGGAATTCCCACCAGATGCTCACTAACCCCTTCAGTAGGCCTACCTGTGAGCATCTTATGGAAATTCTATAGGTGCGACATTCGCTCCAACGCACTGATTAACTCAGTAGGCCTACCACAAGCTCTGTCTGGCTCTGTCTCTGGATCTGGTTTTGAGTCTGTGTGAGTGTTGACTAAATAAATCCTACGTCGAAACATCACACACACAGTATATTACACTGGTGAGCACGAAACATCACACACACAGTATATTACACTGGTGAGCACGAAACATCACAGACACAGTAAGTATAAAACACTGGTCAAAACTCAGACATACTCAAAACCAGAGCCAGAGACAGAGCCAGACAGAGCTCATAGTAAGCCTACTGGTACTCACTCAAGTGTCGCCAAACTGGCTATTATAGGACAGAAACAGAGAACTATGCCAAGAAGGCTACTACTACTTTAAACTAAATTTAATTTTCCTCGGTATTAACTATACATAGATAGATTACTGAAGTCAAGAGAGAGATTAGATAGATAGATAACTTTTTTATTTCGCTCAAAAAACACAGCTTATAAAGAAAATGGAACAACAGAAAGAGAAGAACAATGAGTAACGGTACGGTTACACAAGAAGTCATAAGATAAAAAGAAAACATATCTAGAACGCATAGAGAAACATATAGAAAGAAATAAGTACCACATAATCCTAGTTCTAATGCTGAAAAGAGTGCCGACAGTTATCCAATTAGGTATTTGTTTATGAGCCAAAATGATCCTTTCTCAGCTTAAATTGTTCCGACTCCAAAAAGAGGACGAGGCAGCGCTAGTTTTCAGTGAGGACCAATAGTGAGGAGACTAGACTCAGACTCAAGCGTTGTTTCCCCATACGGTCCCTTTTGTTTCAATTCAATTTCTATGCGGTTGAATAAGCTACAAACATTCAGCGAACTACTATTATTTTCAAAGCAACTCCATAATTTACTAAACCATTTCCCTGTGGTGACACAGATTATTTCACTGCCTGGGAAGATATAACTCTGGACGACAATTTATAGCAAACTCTGCTAAAACTCTACTCTTACCAATTGAGAGATGAGAAGCATCGTCTGGAGTACCTCGCTCGCAACAAAAATAACAAACAAATCAATTTCTAAATTAACGTGATTGATACACATTTTTTTTTTTCATTTTACAAGCTATTTTTTGACCGAAATCACACCTGATGTTATGTGATAATGCTGTCGACGGCGTTTCGCGCTCATTTAGAATAAATACATCCTTTCTTGGAAACCCTTTTCTTGAAAAAGTCCAAATGATAGGTATTCGGACACAACAGACGCCCGCTGGCAACGAATTCTACTCTTTAAAAATTGAATCAATGCGCTTGGTTGGTTGGAAGAAGGTGTATCAACCATGAATGGATGCTTTGTTTCCTTGTTTTACAATGGAAGGGGGAACTATATATGTGTTACCAGCACAGTCATGATCGCGGACAGACACTGGCAAAACGTCAGGAAATATTAAAAAGGAAATTGCGATAAATACCCTTTTTCTTCCTGCCCTTATCCCACGTTATGTGGGGTCGGCACATCATGTCTTCCTTCTCCATTCTTTATGTCAGCCGTTATCAATTGCGATAAATACCCGTTTAATCCATATAATTAACAAATTTTCAAGCAAGAAGGATAAACAATAAATATCAAAACATGACAATCAACGTGACTTTGTGACTTTAGCCTGTGATTTTTTAGTTAATAACTTCTGACAAGATGTCAAAATCAAATGAATAAGAATGGCTACCACTTAACATCAGGCAGGCCATCTGCTTTTTCTATCAGCGAGTTGTATGTGTAAAGAAAAAATGTACAAACACCACTCATTTTTAACCATCTGCTTTATCAATCAGCGAATTACGTAAAAAACACAGTAACCACTCACTTTTATGAGTCCAATGGTTGCTAGGTTCAGATTCGTGCTGGTGTGCCGTCGGACTTCAAACGATGCTCATTTCCTGGAGGAAGCTGGATGCGAGTCTGGCTTCCGATCCAAGGTCGCTTTGGATGTTTGTTGCAAAGAAAAAGAAGCACAGAAGGGTATATTTCACTAAAAAAAGGAAACAGGAGTTTGTAGATGATAGCGTCAGAGGCAACTGGAGATTAATCAATCTACTTGCGGGACGCTATAGTACCTGGGAATGGAATTTAGATGGAATAGACTGGCCTATGAATAACTGGAATACGTGGTGCTAATGTATAATGCTAGTGCTCTCAAACGGTGAAGGAAAACATTGTGAGGAAACCCGCGCCTTAGTCAGCTCGGTGCGTATTGACCATGTTTTTCCTGTGGATTAGGCCGATAAGCTGTGAGGATGTTAAAGGTGCTGGTCAAGCCTATTCCATCTAAAATCTTTTTCCAGGCACTGTAGCGTCCCGTATAGTAGGGGCATGCGTAATCACCAGTTGCCCTATAAATAATTCATTTATATAGGTAAAAAAAAGTTGAAAAAATATAAAAAAACCTTAAAAAAAGCTTTATAGATTATTTACAATAGATGCAAAGGCCTGTTTCCTTTTTGCAGTATTTTTATTATGTTCTAACTTCACATCAATGTACGATGTGAGGTACTCTATAACATGTACTCTCTACTTCACTACTCTTTGTCCAATAACCATAGATTCAACTGAAATATTTTCTCCACATCCTCTTAAACTCGGTTAGGACGTCACAAAGTGCCTTTACTTATGCACATAGTCGTCTGAAGGATTCTGTATTTTTGTGAAACGATCTTTTCGTTTGTCAGTTGCGATCTTGTAAAGGAAAGTTCAAAGAAGCCTTTGTGAGTAAGGTCCAAAGTAAAAGGAGCGAGCAATTTCTAGTCTATATTAAGAATAATCTAATAAAGAAGTAATGCCTTTTAAACTTTTGCTTTTTTATTAGTTTCACGAAGTAAAGTGGCACCACACAAGAACTGTACTGCTATTTTTACAATTTTTGATTTGTTAAAGGATCAAAGGTGCCTGAGAACGGAAGGCGACGGCGTGGCTGGCCAAAAAGACGATGGTGAAACGATCTGGAAATTCTGGAGAAGGATTGGAAGTCGCCTAAGATCGCGATACTTGAGCCTTGAGCCGAAGATTTTGGGGGAGACCCTTACCCAGCAGTAGGACAGTGCAGGTTAAAGAAAAATAAAAAAGGATCATACAAAAAAATGGTAGAAACCAAGCCGTAGTTTGTTGCCTGTTCTTCTAGGCTTGGTCACGTGGAACTGGCATCTAGACTCACCTACCTTTAGGATGTTTCAAAGTGGTCCTTGAGTGACTACTGAATAAGGACGTGTTTGACTTTGACTTTCACTTGGCTAGAGTTTTATTCAAGACTGTTTAGCGTTAGTGAGACACAGTTGTTCAGATATCCGAACATAATCAAACTAAACTCATCTCGCTGTCTGAACATGGAAATGTATTTACTATAATTTATTTTAAGCTTATGTTCTAAAAGAAGTAGAGCTCTTTGTGTGTGGCTCGTCCGGATAAGTACTACCGCACGCCTATTTCTGCCGTGAAGCAGCATTGCTGTGTTAAAGGGTGTGGGTGCCGGGGAAATTACTGGCACGTGAGGCTGAACATCTGTGTGCCTCAAGTTGATGGTCGCAGAGGAGTGCATCGTAGGGCACGTTCCTGACGTGCGTGACCTACGAGGCAATGCTTTGTTATAGGTGATGGTTACCAATTAACATCAGGTAGGCCATATGCTTGTTCTCTCACATATTTTTTTAATAAATGGTATAAACAATATAAGTTGAGGATTTTTTTGAGGTAACTTTACATACATGCAAAGACGAGATAAGTGAGAACCAAAGTTCCAAGCTTATAATAAGTTGGCGCTTAAATAAGGCTTGCTCACACCCTTGGGAGACTTTCCATGTGATTTTCTCGCAGTGGCAATTTTCAGATTTTTCTCGAGAATGCAGCGTAAAATGTAAACTATTCCTTATTTATGTTACTGTTGCAAATTATGTTGAAAGTATGATTATTTTACACATACTCTTATAAAATAACACCCTTGGTAGGTATTCTATTGAATGAAGCCGTTTTGATTTGCTTTTACATACTTCAGACAGCATAAAATAAAGGTGCAATCAATTTTGAGGTCAGCATTAAAAGGTTCAAGAAAAATGTAATAAAGTTCTTTCAGGGTATGCAACGCAACGACAACAACACCCTTGGTATTGTTTGTGTCTATGGGGGACGGTGACCGCTTACAATCACGTGGGCTGTAAACCCGTAATGTATGTGTATTAATTCTTGGTGATACCTACTAAAAAATAAACTAACAAACTGTTAGCTGATATGATTAATATTTAATATTTTTTGTGTAAATACATACTTACTTACAATACAATATAATACCCAGAAAGAGAACAAACATCTGTATTCACCATAAAAATATTTGTTCTCGGTGGGGATCGAATCCCACGCTCTTCAGCGCAGAAGGCAGAGCTACTACCAACTGAGCTATGGACGCCTGTCAGAATAGACTACGGATGGGTTTATCGACCGTCATCTCGTCTCGTGGAAACTGTTAATTGATCATCAAACCAATAAGATTAGCCTGATTCAATTGTGGTAGAATAGTGAGAACTTCCGGGAATTAGTTTCTATAGGGTTGGGGCGGTGTTGATTGTAGGCAAGCTGTAACTATTTAACTATTTAGTAGTAGGACTCGGATGACTATTTTGCTGTATAAGTTCATCATCATCATCAGCCTGAAGAAGTCCACCGCTGGACATAGACCTGTCCTACACATTTCCAGGAAGAACGATTCTGAGCCTTTTCTATCCACCGACTTCCTGCAATCTTAACAATTTCATCGGTCCATCTGGTGGGTGCGCGCCCTACGTTTCGTCTTCCGTTTCGTGGTCGTGGATTTTTAAAAGGATCATATAAAACAAGGGGGGAACCAAGCCGTAGTTTGTTGCATGTTCTTTTAGGCTTGGTCGCGTGGAACTGGTACTTAGACTCACCTAGCTTTAAGACGTTTCAAAGTGATCCTTACGATTCTACTGAATAAATACACTTTTGGTTACAATCCCCCTGCCTCCCTCCCTGTACTATAGTGACTGGCACAATACTATTTTCTGTTTAAGTACACATAGCACCAGTCAATGGCGGTATCATTAGCTAGACAATGACAAAACTCAAATATTGGCGATTCAGATTGGCATGACTATTGAATGAAGTAATCAGAAGGAGGATTGCTTCATCACAACACTATATAGCCCCAAATTAAGCAGAGCTTATAATAGTATAAGCTCTGCTTAATTTGGGGCTATATAGTGTTCAGCTATATTGTGTGATCAGCTATACATATAACATCTGTGTTCACCACACAAATATTTGTTCTCGGTGGTGGTCGAACCCATGGCCTACAAAAGGCAGGGTTACTACCAATTGAGCTAAGAGGCCATGTCTTTGAACGATAATGGTGACAATTTTTTTGATTGAACATTGTCAAAAAAAAATTAAATATCAGTTTCTTGCCGCCATTTTTTTTATGAATTTATCACACAGCCACTTTTAATATTGGCCGTAATAAAGCGGGAGTCGTTGCTCGGGCAACTAAAGGTTATAGCACATTATACCGGCACCGCAACAGCACCGCTCCAAACCAGCAATTAACTTGTCATTCAATTTAGAGCATTAAATCGTGTGTAGTATAATATATTTCATAATGTCAATATGAAAAAGCCAACGGCGGGCAGTCAGCGCGCTTGCCGCTACCACACAACTCGACTCGCAGCCCGCGTGCTGCAAGCGAGCGGACCTTGTGCGCACAGCGCGCCGACGCCATGCTTATTACGCGCCGACTCCGAGTCGGCAGCGAAAGCGAGGCGAGTGTTCAATCATAAATGCAATGCCATATAATAATATTGAGTTCGCGGTGACAGCAAGCTTGCACCTCGCGGACTGTGAGCTTACACGTCGCGGCCGGCGAGCTTGCACCTTGCGGACAACGCGTAGTTAGCGCGCTGGCAGCTAGCCGTAGTCTAAATTCGAGGCGACGCCGTGCTGCAGCTGCGCAGTTGCGGTGCCGGTATAATGTTAATTAATACCTTTAATCTTCAATTCTGATGTTTAGATTGCGGGATAAGGCTTAAAGCTCGTCGCACACGCACCTAAATATACCTTGCTATAAATAGTAAGTACACACGGAGACGATGCCAAAATATATATTTTGCTTCATTTCATTGATGCAATAATATTATAATAATATGCGATAATATAAATTATGGTATAAAATGGTGATGCCATAGCAATCTAAATATGTATTAAAGCAGCGTCTGCGGTCTTGCACTTGAATATTTGTAAAAAAATTATATCGTAATATGCCTTGCTATAATAATTATAGCTACGTGTGTGACGGGCTTAAAAGAGCTTGATAGAAAATAATTCCTCTTTCCTTTTGGGGCGTTTGTTGTTTTTGAAACTTATCAAGTTTCTTTGTCGTCCGTGAACTCAAGAAATAGATTTACTGACAGCAATCCGACTTAGCAGTCTTGATCCAGTGGCGCTCTCATTGGAGATTATACATATTTATTATAAAGGAAAAATAAATTATTTTTCACTACTCTTGCTCAAAGTCATTGTGCGAAGAAAAAAGCATTTCTTTCGGACTTTTCGAAATTTTAAATGATTCCGGACACCTGAATTCGACTTACAAATACAGACGAAGCCTATGGCGCCCACTCACCAGATGGACCGACGACATTGTTAAGATCGCGGAAAGTCGATGGATGGAAAGGGCTCAGAATCGTTTTTCCTAAATGTGTAGGGGAGGCCTATGTCCAGCAGTGGACTTCAGACAGATAATGATGATGATCATGAATACAAGCGAGCAATTTTTTTAGGGTACCGTCCCAAAAATTGAAAGAGTATTCATATAGCATCGTTATTCAAATACGCTTCGTCTCAATTGTCTGGTTGTACGTGACTTCACTCAGTTTACTTAGCATAGGGTATTGGTTATAGCTAGATCACTCAGTTAGTTAGAGTGACACCACACTGGAACATCATTGTTATTTTTAATTTTTTTATTGGGAAGGTACAAATTGTGCCCATATAAATTTTATCAAAATTAGTTTCGCAGTTAGGCCATGAAGTCGGTTTCTCAAGTTTTTTTAAATTTAACTTTTTATTGGGCTAAAACAAAGCATCATCCATAAAACGCGGTTGAAACCAAGCCATAAGTTTAAGGTATAGTTAAAAGCTGGATCAATTGGATTAGCACCACACTATAACTCTACTGTTACTTTTATTTTGCAAAAGCATAATTAATTAAAAAAAACACAGCAGGAACCACCCGTAAGTTGCTTGTCTATTCTTCTAGACAAACGCAAGAAAAAATCTCGTTGAAATCAAGTAAAAAAGCTTTAAGCTTTTATTTAAAGTGATCACACAGTTACAATAATTGCAAGTGCTTAAAATACCATTGACATTACGCAACATTATAAAACATCTCTAAAAATTCTATGAAATTTTAAAAAAACACATTTTGATTCAGAAAGTGACAGATTTAAAATAGACAGACAAAATGCTGATATAGACGAAGATAATAATCTTCTTTTTAAATTCGGTGGTGCCGAGCGAAAGAGGGCGGGGGCACTCCGGACAAACTTTTCATGCCGCGTGCGCTGGTTTCGCACGCGGATATCAACGGAAACTAATTAACTAGCGATGCAATCAGGTAAGTGAAAGGTGGTTCCGATTTTAAATCACAGATGGCGTTTAACAATCATCTTTTGGTAGAATTAGTGAGATAGCTAACTTGTATTAGCTGTGGAAGGGTGTCTTATGACTGACAGTGTTGAAAGGATTGAGATTTTATTCAGCACTCGTATGAGAAGTTGAGGAAAAGTTTTGGTTCTAACAAAGGTGAAGAAGCTCTCAGAATGATGTCCTTATTACTGTTTTTGTTAGAAACGTAGGAGGATTTTCCTTGTTATTGGCATAATTTAAAAGACTAGGGTGTCTCCAAATAAGGAAACTGGCATTTTATAAGTATAAGTAAGTAAGTAATAAGTAATGTGGACAATTTTCTATCCAGCCCCAAACTAAGCAGAGCTTGTACTATGCGAACCAAATAGCTGATACAATACTTTAATACAATAATCGATCCCCACCGAGAACAAATATTTGTGTGGTGAACGTAGATGTTTGTTCTCTGTCTAGGTGTTATATTGTATTCTAAGTATGTATTTACAAAAAAAATAAGTATTATATCAACTATCTGAATACGAGTCCCATAGTACAAGCTCTGCTTAATTTGTGGCTAGGTAGTGAAATTGTCAACAACATTTATTTATTTTATTGCAGACGATTTATGTATAACTTTTTACATATAATCCCAATTTACGAGACACTTAAGTGTCTTGGACAGGATTTTAGATGAAATAGTCTGGCCCAGCACTTATACCTCTTCTCAGCTTAGCTGGAGCCTAATTCTCGGGCCGACCGAGATTTTCAATGTCCCCTAAATGCACATTGGCATTGCACAACCCCGCACTTTTTCTACGTTTACCGTATATCGTAGCTGTCGAGGCTTCTACGATGAGGTTGTCGATGAATTACTCAAGGAAATCATCCATTCTCTCTTCGAAAAGAATCAATAAAATAAAATTGCAAAATGATACGAGATCCGATGAGCCGAGAATTAGGCTCCTGGCCTAATCCACAGGAAAGACATTGTCATTGTCAAAACGTGGGAAAAACCACGTGTTTCAGAATTGAAATATCTCGATTCAGCTAACTTCAAATTAAGTGCCAGATCGTACGCGGTTTTTTCTTAGGAGTTTCTATTTATTACTGGAATTAACTTTACAAGAGCAAACGCAGAATTATTTGGTGAACATAATAAATAACATTAGCTCCAGCTTTCGTTGTAAAATAACCCAAAACAAAGAACCTTGCAAAATCAACCCCTAAACCACCATGTCATTTCCAGAAGTCCCCTGAAATTACTACTAAAAGCCCCTTTACAACCCCCATCGGTATGTTGCGCTAATCAGCAACCCTCTTTAATAAAAGCCGTGATTTGCCACGGTGTGCTGCCATCTGTCGCCCCTTGATACATTTAAATCACAAACTAGTCAGAGAGCTTCGAAAAAGTTTAACTGGACACAGATAGAGAAGCTTATGAACGTGAATTGGTAAACGGCAAAAAGGTTTTAAAACTCTGAATATAAAAAAGCGGTCAAGTGCGAGTCGGACTCGCCCATAAAGAGTTCCGTAGCAGCATGTTACATTATATAAAAGTTCTTGTAGTTCGTTGTTTTTTTTTAATATTTGAGTTGATTGAATGAAATTTAGGTAAATTGCGGTTTAAGATTTATGCATTTTAATTACAAAAAACTACTGACTAGATCTCGCTCAAACCAGTTTTCGGTGGAAGTTTGCATGGTATTGTACATCATATATTTTTTATTTGATATTTGGCTACGGAACTCTAAAAATACTATTGTTGGCCAAAGGAATCGAATCATCACAGTGTTTTGCCCTAAACGTCGTGATTGTCAAAGATATTTTTTAAAGCCATTAATGCCAAAGAATTATGTCTACTCTATCTGTGGTTACCAATTATTTCCACACTTTATGTTCGCTACCAAATGTTCTGTGTAATTGTGATTTCTATCTAAGGGGGATGTATCAGAATTAATTACTTTTTATATTATACGTGTCATTGCCTCTGATTGTAAGTTCCTAGTAAAAATAGTTGAATATTGTTATTTATCCGTAACATAGTGCATCTTTTTAAAAGATCGGCCATGTTGTTATGTAACTGAATTCGAATTTCGAACGATTTGAACATGAGATAGCGCGATAAGTTAAAATGGTAACTGAATTTGGAACGAATTCGAATTTCGAACGATTTGAAGATTAAATTGTGTGGTTTTCTTGGAGAATGAAATATGGTTCGAATGCACGTATGTGAATGGTTTAAGTTTTACATTTAAGCCTTTCGTACATCTAAGCGTTCTGCGGTGGCAATCAGTGAAATGATCAGTGATTGATGGTTTTTTAGAAAAATGTCACCTGAATAAAAATCATCAAGCCTTTGACAGCCGACTTGCCTAGGTATTACCTGATTTGACTAAAAACTAATTTATTTGTGTACAAATTGACTTGACAATGGAAAAATTCTCGGAGGTGTAAGAGACTAGCGCAAATGTTATTATCAAATAACATTTAACTCTAATTTACATAGGCACGTTACATTTTAAAGCAAATTAGTCCAATAAACACAAAATTATCGGCCAACTGGGCACAACAATTAATACAAATTTGTTCAATAAACAAACTTAGTGGTATTTAGTTGCCTATAGACCTACCACAAGCTCTGTCTGGCTCTGTCTCTAGCTCTGGTTTTGAATCTGTGTGCGTGTTGACTAAATAAATCCTGCGTCGAAACGTCACACACACAGTGTAAACCACTCAGTCTCTAGCTATGGTTTTGAATCTGTGTGCGTGTTGACTAAATAAATCCTTCGTCGAAACGTCACACACACAGTATAATACACTGGTGTAACGCAGCGTTATTTACAAGCTCTAAGATATAGATAGAATCACCTTACTTCTGTTATGTCACCTGTCATGCACAGCATAATGTCAACGAGTGACAGTTAGAGGCCGGCTTTGGCGGGAAATTGATAGACGTCAGGGAGGTTATGGATCTATGGTGATGTTTATGGTGAAAGAATAAAAATAAGATGTTCTACATACTATCCGAAGAGTTTTAATTAGTGCTACATAGTCGAGGAGGGAGACTTCTTACAAGTCAGAAGATAGGATGAACCAACGGGCCTACAAGCCGTTCGTGTCGTGATAATTTATGATAAAGATATCCAACAATTTTCAACAACAATTACGAACCATTGTTGTTAGAAAGAAAGAATGAAAAACAAGCTGTACACGACAAGAAATAAAACAGTAAAATGTGACAACGTTAGTAACAAAAATACACAGAGCCTGAGCAGAGTTACAAACCTGGAAACCTGAAGCTTGGTTACTGAATTGTTTTGAATGATAAAATGGACAAAAAAAAAATGTTGTGCTGAGTTACACAATATTATGGAGCTAAAAGTTGGAACTCATCTCAGCAAGCAAATAGACCTGGTGTGGTAAGACAAAATGGCATTGATGGAAATTGGTAAATATAGTATTTCATTAATAACAATTGCAAAGATTTGATATTATTATATATTGAAGTTGACTTGAGAAACTGAATTTTGTGAGTCGGAGAATATCCGAGCAAATATTAATTTTAGACCCAGAGATTTATACTGGTAGACAATGCTATTAGCATTAAGTCTTCATATCACTAAATAGTTTGTGTGGAAGTTTTAAATGAATAAATAAATAATTTTGTGGGACTAATAGCAAGTTATGGATAAGTAAGTCTGTTGAGAATTGGTCTGAGGCCACAAGTTATCTGAATTCCAAGCGAGCTTCAGGACAAAATTGAATGTTCAAACAGCCATGACAAATGGGGTGCTCCTAATAATAAATAATGGTATAATTTATTAGAGTATGAGTTCTGACCTCTCCGAGTTTTGGGCTCTAACAAGTGTTTAAATCTTTGGGATCTTGTGACTCGAGTTGATTCCTTCAACCCGCCATTCCGTCCACCATTAAAATAAGAATACTTGTGATAAAAATACTATCTACCTGTAAGTTACTATTATTTGAATCATTGGGGCTTTGCGTTGATTGTTCAAATATTAATTATTATTGGAACTAGCTGAAATAATAAAACCGATTGAACGATGAACCTTTGAATGATTATATTGAAATGCTACTTCCCGCATTCATGAATATGTTATTTATGAGATATTGCTTACCTTGTGACACCATTCGTTGTGAAGTGTTTCATTAGTGTGAAGAATTAATGGAAAAAGCTGGTACAGACTTAGCTAGGTACTTTACTAATGATGATTTTTTGTATGGCCTCCTATGTATACTGAAGTTATATTATCTTGATGGATGCCATTTATATCTGAATGGAACTAAAAACATAAAGACCAGAATGATGTATTCAGTTAATATTTTAAGTTCTAGAACATGGGTGACAACTGATTGAGCCAGAGAGAGACTGATGCCGCCCGCCTACGACGTGCCGGGCCATGGGCCGCTCGTGTACTGCGGCCTGCAGGGCGTCGCCTCGCTGCTGGCGGAGGTGATGCCGCGCGACGAGCTGGCGCACCAGCTGTGCGAGAACCTGCGCGCCGGCGACTGGCTCGCCGACTACATCGCGAGCCGCGTGGAGCGCGAGCCGCGCTACCTGGTGCCCGCCTACTTCGCGGAGCGCGCGCTGCAGCTGTACCGCGAGGTGGCGCGCGAGGTGCTGGCCCGCCTGGCGCCGGTCGACGGCGCGACAGGTACATGCGGTGCTGAGGGCGCGACACAGGGAGCGCTGGCTGAAGGAGCCGCCGTGAGGGCAAGACAGGCATACGACATTGCCGCCCAATACGTGATCGAGTAAAGACATGACCAGCATACGACCTTGCTGGTCAGTAATGATTAAGTGAGGGCATGACAGGCATACGACATTGCCACCCAATACGTGATCATGAGGGCAAAACAGGCATACGACATTGCCGCCCAATACGTGATCGTGAGGGCAAGACAGGCATACGATATTGCCGCCCAATACTTGATCGAGTAAAGACATGACCAGCATACGACCTTGCTGCTCAGTTATGATTAAGAGAGGGCTTGACTGGCATACGACATTGCCAGTTGATAACCCAGAGAGGACCTGACTGGCATACGACATTGCCAATTGATAACTCAGAGAGTGGCATGACATACGACTTTGCCGCCGCTTAATGCTTGACTGAATGAGGGTAATAATGGCATACGACTTTGCCAATTGATTATCAATAGAGACCATGACCGGCATACGACGTTGCCACCCAATTCATTATTTAATGAGAACATGACATGTGACCTGGCTATACAATAAGGAGTGGCCGCCTTATTGGTGAACGAGTACAGACAACTGACAAACGATATTGCAGCCCAAGTAATTATGTGAAACATGGCATTGACTGCCTTCATAGCTCAGTTGGTAGTAGCTCTGCCTTCTGCGCTGGAGGGCGTGGGTTCGATCCCCACCGAGAACAAATATTTGTGCGGTGAACACAGATGTTTGTTCTCTGTCTGGGTGTTATATTGAATTCTATGTATGTATTTACAAAAAAAAAAAAAAAAGTATTTAAGTATTATATCAGCTACCTGGTTCCCATAGTACAAGCTCTGCTTAGTTTGGGGCTAGATAGTGTTGTGTGGGTTGTCCGCATTATTTATTTATTTATTTATTTTATACGACTTTGCTATCCAACTTGTAGTTGGATAGCAAAGCTTGACTTGCGACCTTGCCGCCTAAAATTGTAATTATGTGAAGGAACGACGGATGCATGATTTTGCCGTCCAATTGTGATTGCAGGCGGATTAATAATCTTATGATTAGTTAATGTTAAACATAAATGAATGCGTCAAAAACCAAGTGCCATTATTTTAGTGGCATGCAACAGTTTATTTAATATTCTTTACTGAACACATATAGATGACTTAGAGGCAAATAAAGTGGTTATATACAGAGGCGGATCTGCCATTTGATTTGACTTTGCCTAAGGGTTAAATAAATTGATAGCACTGAGAAAAAAAAAAGGTGATAAAAACTGATCTGATGGATTGCTTCTTGCTGAAACAGCAACCATATGTGTATACTGGAATTACGGGTACGATTATTGTGGTTGGACTTATATCTCGATGGGTTGGAAACTTTTTTTTGTTACAGATTCATGCGAAACAAATTATGTTGCGAGACTCCTTGAGTGAGATCTGATAATTTTGTTCAATCTATGAACGTAAAACTAAGACTGATTGGAAACTATAAAACCAGCAAAAATTAAATTAACAGGTTGACAACAATAACAAGATTTAAAATACCTATATATTAAATGCTTAGCTTTATGTTCTGACTATACCTTGTTATAAAGCAAAATTTGAGAATGGCATAATCGAGATTCAGCCTGTTAAATTACAGAGACAAGCCCAAATATTGATCCTAAATATTTTTGTGAATTTGTACTTATGGTTATAGCTTAGGCCATGACTTTTGGTTACTTGAATTATATGCCTTGAAGACTCCTTGCGACAATTCGACTTATACAGTTAACTTTCGAGTTAGTAAATAGAAAAAAACTCACTATATTGAATGTGTATGGAGAATACGCGATAAACATACATCAAATGATATGGGACTGGAAAATAATTAGTAATGAAAACATCTGTGATGAATTAACTGAAGTAAACCGTTGGGACATCATGTACCTCAAAAACATGAGTTGAGATAGTACACATTTAGTTGAAAATGGAAATTTTGAGAATAAGAACAAAAAAAAAAAAAAAAAAAAAAATTGTAAGTAAACGAACAAGATTATGCGGTGACTGGGCTTAACCATGACATTCTTTAAGGTACCATTCTGAAGTAGCTGATAGTAATGCTCAGAGTATTTGGATAAACAATGAGTTTTATTTATAAAGTTAATTCTTCAGGGCCTCTATTGCTTTAAATTTATGTGGATGACGGATCTGAAGGTTGTGATGCCATTAATATTGGATTTAGTAAGACACCAGTCAATGGGAATAATATAAAAAAAAAAATAATAATAATAATAATAATAATTAAAAAAAAAAACAGTTGTAAATGTGTGTGTAAGTCACAACGTGAAGGAAGTTATTCCTGTTTCAATACAATGGGTTCTCGGTGAATAAGGATTGTTAAACGTAGAAGCATCGGTCATGTTTTGACTAAGATGATTACATAAACCAAAGAATAAAATATTGCCACTTAGCGACTAGTAGGTAAGTAGGTGCATGAAAATCTGAACATGACTGATAGTTAAATCTCACTATTCCTGATACGTGATACCTACTATAAATAGGACTATCATTGTGATACTTCGCGATTGACGAAAATATTATACAAAACTTAATGGACATTGATGATAAAAATAATAATATTGGAATTGTTAAAGTAAGATGTTGGTACGCCAAGACTAGATAAAAGTTATTTGAGTAGGTACTACTGTAAATTGATGAGGCTTCAGTTTTAAGTTACGAGCAAAGCACTTGTCTGGGTCCTGATCTAGTTCCGTCCGATTGACTTTTCAGGCTCACATAATGTTAGCTAAGTTATTGATGATATTATTGATGAGTATGATGATGCGATGTATTATAGACGACATACAGACACAGACAGGTATTTATTTGCACATTAAGAAAACATTATAAAATTAGACTAATATTGTATATTATCAAAATCATAAAGAAAGATATAATTACAAATATTAACAGCGAAAGAGGTTGTATGAGCTAGAGTATGCTACTGCAGCAAATCGGCTCTGGCTCAGCATTAAGCTTCACCACCAGCGGCAGCTCAGCGCCGTTACTCTGCCAGAACCGTTAGATGTGTTGAAAGGAATGTAGGTAGGTATATTAAAAACTTAGCTGAAATTCTTGTGTACCAACAAACTATTTTGTGTAGATGAGACTAACTGACTATATTGAACGAAGGGACTTGTTCTTTTAGGATGGCCGACTGTAACGATGCCATTCTAAAAGCTATGGCTTTACTATGATCTTAACGTAGGTTGTCAATCTTTCGCTGTCATTTATAGGTGTCAAAGTGTTTCGCGCGCATGGATCCAGGAAGAGAAGGATAAAAACAATAGAATAGAAAAGAATAGTTATTTGTTATACAAGAGTGCAAAGCTGCTTTTAACCGCGTGCTCAATTTTGATGACTGAGCAAGCGCAGGATTCTAAAGTTTAACCATCTTAGCACTCGAGTGCAACACGTAACTTTTCATCTCACCTTCGAGGAAATGACTAAATGCAAAAAAAATAAAAAGAACATGGCGCGACTAAAAGTAACACACCAAGAAGGTTCCGAGTATGAGTTATTAACAAATTTAAAAAGGTTGTATTATAAATTCGGCACCATGCAGGTAGAAGTAAATAGGTTTAATGGTGTTTTGAATTCACAAATACAGCAAGAAGGTTACGAGTGCGAGTTTTTAACAAAATAAAAAAGGTTGTATGATAAGATAAGTTCGGCACCATGGAGGTAGAAGTAAATAGGTTGTGTATTCACAAAATTATTGAACACGATATTCTAAATTCAAATTTACTTTATCCTCTAGCGGATAAAAATGGCTTTTCCAGTCAGAAATTAAACAGCAAAAACACACTTTCAGAGCTGGTGGGATGAAAAATTCTTTATTGCACACCTTAAAACTAACAGTGGAAAAACAAGTAACAATAATTGAAAACATACAAATGTACAATGGGCGGTCTTATCGCTGAAGAGCGATCTTTTCCAGACAACCCAGATATAGTTGTATAGCTAGCGGTGTTTTGGTTGGTGGAATATTATAATGGTTGCGATGTTATCAATGGTGAACGAGTGTTTCATAGTTGTGTCCCAATCAAGAAACGACGTTTTACAATACGAATCTGTAGCCTACTTGGTTATTAGTCTTATTGCTAAACTTAAATGAATGTTTTGTCAAAAGTAAATGAATAAACTAAGATTAGTTTTAAATACTCAAGTAGTAAAACACAAAGTGATAATTAGAGACTAATATTGTAGGTAAGAACTTTTGGAACCAATTATATTGGTATAATATCTAGATTTTGAATAAACTTTGATTAGATAAGCATACTCAAGTAGCAAAACACAAAGTGGTAGGTAATTAAAGACTAATACCATTAAAATTGTAAGAACTTTTGTAATCAATTATATTGGTATAATATCTAGATTTTGGATAAATTAAGATTAGTTATGCATACTCAAGCAGTAAAACACTCATTGATAATTAGAGACTAATAACATTAATACTTGTTGTAATAACTTTAAGAACCAATTATATTGGTATAATGTCTAGATTTAGGATTGTAACACCAGGCTGTGAAGCTTAAAGCTTTTCCAAAGTGGAAAAACATGTAAACATAATGTGAACGAAATAGTTGATATAGTAGGCGAACACATGGTTATTGGATTAATATAATCGCTAGAAATACTCGATAGTTTAGTTCGGAATACCAACTATTTTGTGTGGTCATAACTGACGACCACTCTGCTACTTCGTACTGGACGAAGGGACCCGTCCCAAGTAGGATGGCCGACTGTAACGCAGCGTTATTTACAAGCTCTAAGATATAGATAGAATCACCTTACTTCTGTTATGTCACCTGTCATGCACAGCATAATGTCAACGAGTGACAGTTAGAGGCCGGCTTTGGCGGGAAATTGATAGACGTCAGGGAGGTTATGGATCTATGGTGATGTTTATGGTGAAAGAATAAAAATAAGATGTTCTACATACTATCCGAAGAGTTTTAATTAGTGCTACATAGTCGAGGAGGGAGACTTCTTACACTGGTGAGCACTCACACAGACTCAAAACCAGAGCCAGAGACAGAGCCAGACAGAGCTTGTGGTAGGCCTACTGGTTTTGAAAAGCCATTTTGTTTTACTGAATTCACAGTTGTAAATTATAATAGGTATCTCTGAACTTCTGAAATTAGTTTGTTGAAATGGCAATGGGCAGGTCATATAACTCAAAGAACCGACCCCCGTTGGGGATATAGGTTTACCACGTAAAATAATATATTTCTATATTATATATTCAGCGTGGCAATGCCGCCAGTGTCTTGGGGACGCTTCCGTTTGGCACTGATTTGGATCAGTTGAGCTATCTCTAGATCGTTTGTAACGATCTGCATTCTGCAGTACATTTTTTAAATATTTTGTTTAATTGTAAGTTTCTTTGTGTAAATATATTTTAAGTACGAGTAGGTTATGTTCAGCCTCGCGTGCCAGTAATTTCAATAGTCATTTATTAGTAATTTCATTGAGGCGCTCTTAAAATCCTTTCACCACACTTGGTTCGAAAGAATCAGTGACACGATAAGACGAAAATTGTGTACTTTTTGTGGCGTAAAATAAATAATATTTGATTTTGATATAATAATACAGATCATAACTCACAAACCTAACATAATACAGTAATTGATGTGAATGCGGTGCCACTGCATCCTGTGCCTATCGCTGGCAACTCCATATCTTCACACTCCGCGGCTCACGAACGGCGAACTAAAACGAAGGTTCGCTTAAAAACGGTGACCATCAAAAACGGCAACAAAATTGTGTAAGTTACTCTTAGTCTTAAGTTTCTTTTCTTGTTTCTTTCTTTCTTTCAAAATGCAAGCGTATACCATTTCTTAGCAGGCAGCGCATCAACGTTTCTTGTTTCTATTGATTTTATAGTGTTTACTACACTTAGGCCTCTGCCTCGAATTTAGCGGGCAGCGGGGCGGCAGCGGGGAGGGGCGGGGGGGTGCATTTGATTTTACGCATAAGAATCCTGCCGCTCCCGCACCGCCACCGCTGCCCACTAAATTAAAAGCAGCCTAAGTTGCCAAGGGGAAATTCGCGGGTTCTTATTCCACTCGGCTCTTAATATGGTGACCATTTTCAATCAGGTGGCCTGGCTGCTAGTCTTCCAGTTAAAAAAAAAAACAAGTTAACAAGGAGAAATTTACCTACCGAGCGCAACCATCGTTTGCTTACCTTGTTTTCTAGACTTGGTTGCGTGGAATTGGCACCTAGATTATATAAAAAAAAAATGTTTTGGCTCCAACAGGCTTTGGCGCCGAATGTAGGTGTTTTTTTTCACGGTTTGAGAGCACTAGCACTAGTGATCTAGTGTTTAAATCTAGTCTATGCAGAGTACGAACCAATCTACGGGGACTCCCCTCAAGATCAAGCTCGTGTATAACTGAAGTGATTTTGTTTTCTAATTTTAAAAGTCACAGATTTATTACGTCCGTTAAAAACTACCGCTGATTTTCAGGAAACAAAACTTTAACTTAACTTCTAGGTGCGGTTTGGCTCTATTTGCTAAGGACACAGTTTGGGCTGTTATGGTTATAGTTTCTAGTTTTGGCGTAATCAGTTGATTTTCAATTGGTTTAATTTGGAAAGATAACTAACAGATTGTGATTTGGTACATTTAAACATCCATCTAGATTAATAGAGTGGAGACCGCGTTTAGGTAAGCGTAGTGTAGGACGCCCTCCGGCAAGGTGGGGCGACGATCTGCGAAATGTAGGTGGCAAGCACTGGAAGAGAAGAGCCGAAGACCGGGCTCAGTGACGCGTCTTGGGTGACCTACGTCCAGCAGTGGACTGGTATAGGTTGATGATGATGAAGATAATGATGATGATGACATATCCATTACTTGACTAGCCTCTCAGCTCAGTTGGTAGTAGCTCTGCCTTCAGCGCCATAGGTCGTGGATTCGATCTCCATCGAGAACAAATATTTGTGTGGTGAACACAGATATTTGTTCTCTGTCTGGGTGTCATATTGTATGCTAAATATGCACATATTTACAAAAAAAATAATATAAGTATTATAAATAACAGCTATCTGGTTCCAGAGTACAAACTATGCTTAGTTTGGGGTTAGATAGTGTTTAGTGGATTGTCTATAATATTTATTATTTTATTATATACTATACAAAACTACAATTAGTTTCGACCCAAAATTGAATTTTAAAACTCTAGGAGAGTTATTATATATTAAAACTAATATCACACAAAGCTTCTCTCTGAATATTTTCTGACTTGCAAAAACAAATAAAAAAAGTATTTCTATGAAATTATGCATAATAAATTCTATTTGCGTTTTATTCACGTCCCACATCGTCCGAAAATAAAAATATTTTTACCTTACATCATAATATTTCCGTCATTTCACCGTGTCATCAAATGTTTACGACGCACACGTTTATGAGCCGGTGATAAAAGGTGACACCTTCGGTTTTTCCGTGTGAAAGTCAAATTATTGAGAAAGTATTCAATGGATTTAGTAACTTGCTATGGCTAAACTTATGTAGGAATATTTTATTATAGACGTTGATAACCGAGTTGCTGCTTAACATTTTAAACACCCTTTGAACATATCCATACCAAATCTATATTATACAGGGCGTCCCACAGGCATGCCACATGGAGGGCAAAGACCTTGATTAATGTAGATGAAACATTTTACTAAAAGAAGACAACTTATTTGAATTTCATTAACAATTTAAACTGCATTCATAGATATTTAAATAATTACATGGTTAAATTGGGAAACGAATTACTTATTTATTTCTTTCGGACTTTTCTGCCATGACCTATCTGTGGGACACCCTGTATAAAAGAAAGTCAACAAATTTTTCTTTCTTTTACATAGCTAAGCATTTGACTGGCATCATACCTGATGGAAAGTGAGGATGCAGCCTAAGATGGAACATGTTTAGCCATAGTATACCTGTTAATATTGTTTGTTGAACAGGCACCTATAGACTAACCTAAACTCGGAAGGATCTCTTTTAAACGTTAAAAGAGATCTTTGCGATTCTACTGAATAAATACACTTTGACTTTGTTCACACTTGTGTTAAAAAATCCTAAATTGAAACGTTCTGATAATACTGACGCCAGTAGACTGACTGATTCAAAGTTACCCCACCTTCCCCTATATTCGTAGCAATTTATTACCATGTGTAGCTTCTATGGTCCCTGAGGGTTCCTTATGAGTTTTAGGGGTAGGTATCCCAATATTAATCCCTGAATAAATAATTAAATTAAGATAGAAGCGATCCGCGTTGAGCGATAAAGGTACGTTATGCCGTGAATCATAATTAAACTTGTCAGATCATTATTATTATTAATTGGTTCGACGTTGAAGTTAACTAAGGTATAGTTTTCTGGAACCGTCTCTTTCTACAACCTAACCCTAAGATAGATAGAAGATAGAAAATACTTTAACGCTCACAAATACTTAAAAACAAACAATGGTACATAAAAACTTAACAACTATTTGTAAAAACAATAGGCGGTCAATAACAATCGCTAAGCAGCGACCAGACAACCGTTGGATGGATAGGACTAATGGTACTTACAAGATACTTTGAGGAAAAAATTGTTTTCCGTCTTATTGGTTTCAATTAAAAGGAAAAGCTTTTTCATTTTAATTGTTTTTCTGGTGTTATTTTGAGTTCCGCTGTGAAATTGCGGTGGTATTTGAACCAATATTACTTGAGGTCTTAGCTCTAAGTGTCAGCAGTTGGAATGAAAGTGTATTATGTGATATTCTGATTTGATCGAAAATGTTTCTGATGGTTATGAAAAAAAAAACGGCCACCATTTGTTTTCAAAGCCAATTAGGGCCGATTTGTGAGGTGAACACAGATGTTTGTTCTCTGTCTGGGTGTTATATTTTATTCTAAGTGTATAATTACAAAAAAAAATTAAATAAGTATTATATCAGCTATTTGGTTCCCACATTACAAGCTCTGCTTAGTTTGGGGCTAGATAGTGTTGTGTGGATTGTCCGCAATATTTATATTTTATAAATAAAATGATTGATTATTAAGAACGAGGCAAGTCTGAGCTATTAATCTTCAGATATCCACATGGACAGTGGACCGTTGACCTAAATTCAAATACTCATACTTCGCCAAGCACGAAATCAGTTCACGCCTGATTTATGCACCTACCCCAGCGAGTTTTGAGGTCTATCTTGATAGATGGCGTCCAGGTGCGCACTTCAGAGTCTGAACATAAAAAAGAACGGAAGGCTAGAGTTTAGATTTAATTTGATACAATATAAACTTGCCGTCTTTGTACATTCTTATACCATGTTTATAAGGAAATAAATAAAATGAATTGGACAACAAATTGGAGACATGTCAAAGCAGTGGGTATTTTATGATATTTAGTTAAGATTTTTGTTAGTAATGCTTTTTTTAAGAATTCTATTGGCAACCACAACGGGTTTTTTTTAAACTAATGCAGTATGGCTAAAGGTTTTTAGTGCGTCTCAAAGAGGTTGCTTTCTTTGTTCTTTGCTTAGAGCACATTTTGGTGATAATCTTTTTGTCCTAAATAAACATAATCAATTAACTAAAGCCACGACACACGTATGCTCATCCTGACTGGCACGTAATTCTGAAGATGGTGTCATTGTTGATTGAACGAATGAACGTTTTGGTCGAATGTTCACTCGTTCAATTGAGAGAAGCTTCGCGTTTCCCTAAATACGACTCTGACAGTATACTGACTCTTAGGTATATAAAACTTTCACACTTACATGAAGTTTTCCACGTTGATATTTACAGATAAGACTTTATGTTGATGTGTTAGACTAGTTTGTTTGGTTGTAGTTTGTAGTTTAGGTTACTTTCAACTTAAGGTGCCTTCAAAGGAAAGATATTTGTAACGTTCTAAAACTATCGATCATGACAAAGAGCTGTTGTCTCTGTCATAAAACTCTTGATATAATAGCCCCTGCCCACGGTCTGTGATATCGCGCACGGAGGGGCGGATCAGCTCGCACGACACACCATGGGAACGGTCTCGTGCGCCGATGTGCGCGGTAGCACAGGAGCCCTGTCTGTGTGCGTTGCCGTGCGTCGTCGTCGGCTGTGCGTGATGATCTGCAGAACCACACACCGTAGGAAGGCAGCATAAGGCTTTTAGTACACATCAAATAAACAGGCGTTTGCATCTATCTATCAGATGATTTATATAGCATCAGGGGCAAATGGTTATCCTAGCCCTACTTGTGGGACGCTATAGTGCATGGGACAGGTTATTGGATGGAATAGTTTTGTTAGTACATAGACAAAGATAGATCAAACATGATTAAATATTATAATATTCGAAATAAATTTAAATAATTGAACAGTCAAAGAACACTGGTGTGACGAAGCTTATAAATAAATATTACACTACACAATCTAGCCCCAAATTAAGCAAAGCTTATACGATGGGAACCAGATAGCTGATTAGAATACTTATACACATAATATACAAGCCAAACTTCTAGATAATATATCCACCATACAATTATTTGTTCTCGGTAGGGATCGAACCCACGACCTTTGCTTAGAAGGCTGCGTTACTACCTAACTGAGCCGTGACGTGTCTCGAAAATGTCGCATGCACTATAGTACCTACCAAACGTAATTTTAGGCTACTTAAATAATGATTTCTTGGTAAAAATGCATGTTATAAGGTACATGCGCCTTGTAAAGCCCATTTTTTGCAATATTGAAATAAAAAAATAAATAATAATAATATATTAAAACAAACCTTACCACAATCATACTCATTTATTTAAGAATAAAATAAACATACAAATCCATTTACTAGATCAAATTTCTTAATAAAAACAATTGTTTTTAAAAACCTCTAAAGTGGGCCTTTTTAGGAAAATAGGTACTTACCATGGCCCGACATTAATTACGTAATCTAAAAACGCTATCAAAACAAAAAATATGTGTAAACTTAAAACTTAACCAAACATATGAGATTCCTAGTTGATCAGTCTGTTACAATAGTTTTTTTGGTCATAAATTGATGGTGGGCCATTTTAGGCCTAGCAAAATTTAATCCACCTACAAAACAAACATCTCTAAATAAAATCAATAAAGAACACTTTTGTGACGTTAATTTAACAATTAAGTTTGGTAAAACCAAGTATTTTTTTTTTTTATTGACAAAATATTTTTCTCCACAATTTTGGTGGGCCTTATTAGAGTATAGAAAAAAGCAGTGAAATAGGAACTTACCAAAACCCCAAAGTTTAATAGATTCTTAATCACATTCTGGACATAAGAATTCCTCAACGTCGATCTTAGTTAGCCCAACACAATCTTCGATTCTTAAAACAAAAATATTGACAAAATGGCTCATTTTCTCTGGAAGGTTCCTAAGAAACTACGATATTCGATAGTCCTAATAAAGCCCGGGCCATCTTGGAAGCCCGTGTGGTGGGCCTTTTTAGGGACTTTACCCGGTTACAAGAACTTATTCTTTTAAATGAAAATTAATATAGAATACTAACAACACTTACCTTCTCAAGAGTACTCATAAACCTATCTAACGTTGTATTAACAAATTTAACAAAAACCGTTTGTTTTTATAAAGAAATAGTACAAAGTTTGTGAACATGAAGTTATAAATCGTAAGCCATTTGCAACGTCACTGACGAACTGTCAACCACTGCAAAGATGGCGGCTCCCTTCCTCTGATATGAACTTGCAGATTTGTTTAAGATACTAACCGAACATAGGCGCGGAATTTAAACGCATTTGAACTTAGAAAAGTATGAAATTTTAAGTGTGGGCTATCTTAGGAACAGGGCCATCTTAGGCGCAAGTACCTTATACGAGTACAATAAGCATACCCAGTCCAGACTTCACCCATCCAGACCAATTCCACAAATAAGCTAGACAGAAACACGTTGCTTAATTATCGCTTCTGTTATAATAATAATAATAATAATAATAAATAATAAATATTGTGGACAATTCACACAACACTACCCAGCCCCAAACTAAGCAGAGCTTGTAATATGGGAACCGGATAGCTGATATAATACTTGAATACATTTTTTTTTTGTAAATACATACTTAGAATACAATATAACACCCAGACAGAGAACAAACATTTATGCCAATAAGATTGAGAATCGAGTGGCAATAGTAGTTGAAAGCCAGCGAGGTTCCTCGTTACGAGAAATGCTTTTTCTATTTCTAACGCAAACTGCAATCAGAGTGCAAGGGGGAGAGTGGGGGGGGGGAGTGCAGTGCTGGCTTTGCTAAATGTTTACAGTTCGCTGTCGACGTGTTGGATGACTTGGCCGTACTATAGATACGTTCTTTGTTTAATGCATCTCTTTCTTTCTTAGTAAGTAATTTTGTCGTCTATAACAGGAATTTCCAAATATTAGGCGCGTCGCTCATTGGTAAGTCGAGGTGAGGTCGAGGCGGCGGTGTCGCGGCACGATCGAGTGCCTTATGCCCGTAGCACACCTCCGCTGCGGAAAGTTATAGCGGTACCGCTAGATCAATTCCGTTGCAATCAAGTGAAAAAAAGACGGCGGCAAGAGCGCGGAAGTATGGCTGGTTTCGGAGCAGATCGACGAAACCGCGCGGAGAAAGAGATGGAATATAGTCAAATCTATGCGTTAGAACAGGCAGTTTCGCTAGTGTTCCGCATCTCCTACACGGGACATGAAAAATTTATGCGGTACCGCCGTAACGGTTCCGCAGCGGAGGTGTGCTACGGGCAGTAATCATTAAGATTGCCGTGCCGCGGACTCGAGTATGAAAGCGCACTACACTACCAATAGCCTTAGGAAAACCTACATACAGCGCGCCGCTCGCGCTTCCTCGACTTTTGATCCTGTGAGCGACGGGTCTTATAGCAAGTGGCAACCATCGCCTATAACAAAGCATAATCTCGTAGATCACGCACGTCGAGAACGTGCCTTACGATGCACTGCCCTAGGTCCATCAACTTGAGGCATACAGATGTTGAACCTCACGTGCCAGTAATTTCACCGGCACCCACACGCTTCAAACCGAAACACAGCAATGCTGCTTCACGGCAAAAATAGGCATGGTGGTAGTACTTCCCCGGACGAGCCACACACAAAGAGCTCTACTACTAAGGCTCTTGGTATTTCATGCGTGAAAATTTTGAATGAATGGTGGTCTATTTGGATGGCTTAACAAAATAGGTACACAATCTGTTAC
This sequence comes from Thera britannica, assembly GCA_939531255.2. NCBI lineage: Eukaryota > Metazoa > Arthropoda > Insecta > Lepidoptera > Geometridae > Thera > Thera britannica. The sequence goes on from OW618045.2 coordinate 3,544,482, forward strand.
AATTCCAATAGAAGTCAAGGTTGTCTGGAAGAGATCGCTCTTAGTGATAAGACCGCCCATTGTATTCCACTTTGATGTTTTTCTGTATTCCCTTGTTAAATTTATGTGGTGTTCAATAAAGTATTTTCTATCTATAATTTCTAAAAAACATTAATTATTTTCCGAAAATCTTATTAGAGATAGCGTATAAATTGTTATTGCTATATTTTACCTGGCTAGCCAATTTGTAAGAACTTGGTGAAAGAGTTCAGGCATGTCAAACATAATTTTTGGTTGTAAGTAACGAGTTTTGTTATGAAAACATAAATTTCCCCAGACTGTTGTTATTGAAAAAGTGTATTTGAAATACAGCTTGTAACGTTATTTGTGTACCTAGTATTTATTAATCAAATAACCAGTTTCGTAGAAAATACTGAGTTATGCTAAAATAAATACTATGACGAAGATTGTGCCTGTGTTCGCAGGTTAGAATATGCTAGAATATACTCCATCACCTCCCGTGTGAGAAGAAGTGGCGCAAGAAAGAAGAGGTGACGAAAGGAAGAAGAAGAACAGAAGAATAAACTGAGTAGATTTCCTAAACACACAAATATCAAATACTGAGACAGGGACCTAATTGACCATATGTAATTTTGTTACATACTTACCTGTTATTATTTAATTTGTTTTTGTGGTCAATAAATATATCAACTTTCTTTCTTTTGCTACTTGATATGGATCAGTTAAGCTATTTCTAAACACCAACATAAAATACTTTAAATATCTGAGAGTGATGCGTCTCACATTTTTACCCAAACTTTATCGCAATAGAAATGAAAACGGACTAAAAAAAAGCCCACTGGAAGCCCGCAGTGGCAAAAGAGCAAAACTATCTTGCCTCAACACTTTCCAGGCTCCAAAAATACAATTCAAAGGCACCATATTTCGATGGCTAGCCGCCAGGTCCGGAGTCAAACAAATAACTTTTATAGCCGCGTATATTCCCGCAAAAAGCTTGCCGTGGCGGAATTTTTGTATTTATTCGTCAGTGTCCTGGATTGTTGAGTACTGGACCGTGAGTGACGGACCGTGTACTTGCTGTGACTGCAATATACTGGCTACTTTTCAGTCACAAACTGAATTTACTTGCTGCCAGTAGCATATATTTTATGTTGGGACAGATAGACGCTCTACGTTCAGTCGTTAATTAAAATTATATTTTTAGTCTTATTGTGTCACTGGTTCTTTCAACCATTGTTATGAGACTCACACCTATTCTTCTTCTTCTATCGTGTCAATGGTACACACTAGACAATTCTTGAGTAGTATTTTGTATTCAGTATTCAGTATATTTATTGCCTTATTATGTATGTAAATATAACAGTGTCAGATCTTAGAACTAGTTTTTGAATCAATACATAATTTACCCTGTAAGGGTGTTGCAATACTGGAGAAGCGGGCCAATATTATTATAATTACGCAGATTTGTAAGCAGGTTTAGTATAAAATGTTTATAAGGGTTATTTATTATTATAGTTATTCTTTTCGTTCGTCGTTAAAGAACTCGTCTAGTGTGTAGTAAGTTTTTTGTAGAAGCATCTCTTTGCTACCTCTACTGCATTGCCTACTGCATTACATGACCACCTATGAGACTCAGACATGACTACATTATGAGACTCACATAATGATCACATATGAGACTCACACATGACAACCTATAAGACTCAAATATGATCATGTTTGAGACTCACACATGACATAAGACATAAGACTCACCCATGATCACATACGAGACTCACACATGATCACATGTGATACTCACACACGAGCGCATGATCCCATGTGATACTCACACATGACTACATTATGAGACTCACACATGACTACATTATGAGACTCACACATGACCACATATGAGACTCACACATGATCACATACGAGACTCACACATAACCACTTATACATATATGAGACTCAGACATGACCACATACGAGACTCACACATGACAACCTAAAAGACTCAAATATGATCATATATGAGACTCACATATGACATAAGACAAAAGACTCACACATGATCACAAACGAGACTCACACATGATCCCATGTGATACTCACACATGACTACATTATGAGACTCACACATGACCATATATGAGACTCTCACATGATCACATACGAGCCTCACACATGACCTATGAGACTCACATATGATCACATATGAGACTCACACATGACAACCTATAAGACTCAAATATGATCATGTTTGAGACTCACACATGACATAAGACATAAGACTCACCCATGATCACATACGAGACTCACACATGATCACATGTGATACTCACACATGACTACATTACAAATAATATCTGATTACCATAAATTCTGAGTTTGGAAAAGGGTCGTAAGGAAGAAATTACTGCGTGTCATTGATTGCAGGGCTAAGTAAAAATTAAATAAAAAGTCAGTCAAATTGTAACTACGAAACATAGAATCCTGCGCCAGACCCTCAAAGGCCACGAATAGGCTTTGCTAATCAAAAGCGTGCAGCACAAATATAGCAAAGTCAAATATTTCGACAGTGCACGTATATTTCGCCTTTTATCAATCGTTTATGGAGAATAAAGATCGACATTCTTTTAGCGCTTTTGACAAAGGTTTCAACTTTTTTACTTTGTAGTTTTGCTTCTACTTTAGATTTGTCTAAAACACAATGACGGAAGCATGAATCTACATACTTCGTGACGGAAGATAAGTAAGCTACCACAAGCTCTGTCTGGCTCTGTCTCTGGCTCTGGTTCTGAATCTGTGTAAGTGTTGACTAAATAAATCCTACGTCGAAACGTCACATACACAATATAATACAATGGTGAGTACTCACACAGGCCTAAAACCAGAGACAGAGCCAGACAGAGCTTGTGGTAGGCCTAAAGGGCAGAAAGAAGAAGACAATGACGGATTAATGTACTTTGCAAAAGAAAAATTCACTTTTAGTATTACCAAACCCGTGCAAAAGCCGGGTGAATGCAGGTATATTATTTTCATAAAACTAAATAGTAGAGCTCTTTGTGAAGAGCTCGTCCGGGGAAGTACTACCACCATGCCTATTTCTGCCGTGAAGCAGCATTGCTGTGTTTCGGTTTGAAGGTTGTGGCTGTCGGTGAAATTACTACGAGACAAAAAATAAATAAAATTAAATATTATGGACTATCCACACAACACTATCCAGCCTCAAATTAAGCTGAGCTTGTACCATGAAAACCAGATAGCTGATTTAATACTTACACACTTGTTTTTTACAGAGAACAAACGTCTGTGCTCATCGCACAAATATTTGTTCTTGGTACGGATCGAACCCACGGCCTGCGGACCAGCTGGCCTACCATGAGCTTCATATGGTTATGGTTATGGCTGTCAAAATTGTGTCAACACATTAAACCCCAAGAAGAAAATGAATGTGTGGGTCAGCCTATCTATACACAATTTGAGAGCATTTGAGAAGAATAGAAAGTAGAAGAAAAAACGTTGCTAATTCCGTTGCAAAATACCAGAAGTTCTTTCCATATTCAAGCATCAGGTTTAAACTTTAAAATATGACTCCTGAAAACACATTAAAAACGATTTAGTAGCTTAATAGTGTAGCTTGGTGTTGCAATATTTTTAAAATTACCCGTCACGTTATAAATAGCGTTTTACTATTTATGTACGTCAGAATAGAGTTCAAAACTGTAAAGCTTTGAGAGTTTAATATTTTGGTGCTTGATTTGACTGGGACTTATGACCCTCAATGTACAAGTAGTTACGAAGATGGTTTGTAGTTCATAGTGTTAAACCACCTACGTACTGCCCCCCCTTATCTCCCCCCCCCCCTCCCCCCTAAATACATATAGGAGTTGTCTAAAGCCGGTGGAAAAAGAATATTTAGAATATTCAGATTTTTACGTCATAGATTACACATTTGAGCTAGATCAAATAATTCATAATTTATGTGCACCCTACGTTTCGTTTTCCGGTTCGTGGTTGCCATTCGAGAAGCTTTATTCCCCAACGGTGGTCGGTTCTTCGAGCTATATGACCTGCCCATTGCCACTTCAACTTACTAACTCTATGACCAATTATATGATATGTCTGTGACCTTGGTTCTTCTACAGATATCCTCATTTACATTTACAGTTAGTTTGTTACATATAGGTAAACTCCCTCTAATCCGTTAGCGATTTTATCTGTATGAAGCGTGTTTGAGTCCAATGAACGTAGACTGTCTCTTTACTTACAAAAATAACCTCAACGATGCTTAGCAAATCTTTGCTTTTCCTATATTTAACTATTTATATTGAGTAAAAGTCAAAGTCGAATATGTATTTATTCAGTAGTATCACAAGGATCACTTTGAAACGTCGTAGGTGCCAGTTCCACGCGACCAGGCCTTGAAGAACAGGCAACCAACTACGGCTTGGTTACGGCTACCATTTTTTGAAAGATCCTTTTACAAAACAAAACTAATAATAATAGCAGTTAATTTCCAGTTTGGTGCCACTCCACTTAGTGAGACATAGGCATACAAAAGCAAACGTTTCAAAGTAATAAATATTAAAAATGTCTCTAGATGATGTGTTCAATGCTCTATGGACTAAATCTCGTCTACTATAAACTATGCAAAGAATTCGTTCCTGGCATAGTTTTAATCAGTAGCGCCATTGCACCATTAAAAACTTTTGACTACACAAAATGCAAAGTGCCAATTTATAGTTGGGGACAAAGAAAAGGCACACTAACTGCAGGACTGGGGATCTACCGCGTTCTTGATGCGTTTTCATGAAGCTTACGTCACCGTATATTTTTGCATTCTTTACAACTGTTTTAGGTAGAATGTTATGCTGACCGTAGCCTAGAATTGTATAGTCAGAAAAAAGAAAAAAAGCTGAGTCAGAAAAATTACTAAAAATTCATAGCGTTTTATTTTAAATGTCTGAAGCATAATGTAACGCTTAAATTATCTAGATAATGTCTCTGTCTGCAGTTCAATGACCTGTTTTTATCTTCACACCTTTGTAACTGTACCAGCTAAGCTAAAGTATTCACAAAGCGTTTAAAAGTCGCTTAAAATTCCTTAGATTGGAATAAAATGCACTTGATTTATGAGTTAGTTTCCGCCTCAGGGCGGCAAATGCATAATGTATCTTTGTGCTGGAAAAATATCTTTGATTTGCACATAAAATATATGGTATAAAAGAAAAACTATTTTTCATCCCGCCTATCTAGAAAAGAATAGTTTTGCTCTTCAATATTCTCAGTGCAAAAGCCGTTTTTATTTGCTAGGCTACAGGATAAATTAAATTGAATTTAGAACATCATGTGCACTAAGTTTGTGAATTCAAAACATGATTAAACCTATTTACTTCTACCTCCATGGTGCCGAATTTATCATGCAAGCTCTTTAATTTTTTTTTAAACTAGTATAAGCTCAAATTTACTAAACCTTCTCGGTAAATTATTTTTTTAATTTGATTTACGTGCGCCATTTTATTTTTTGCATTAAGTAATTTACTCGCTGAGGTGGGAATAAAAGATACGTGTTGCACTAGAGTGCAAAGATTTTTCACCTCGTGCTCATTTCATTACCTCGCTGACGCTCAGGACTCTAATTTTAGAATCCTTCGCTTGGTCAGTCATCAAATTTGAGCACGAATAAATTTATTTTCACTCATCTCGTTCTTGACCCAAACTCGGTCACTCCCTGCAGAACGCGTCCAGGTCATCCCGTCAACGTTACCTGGGTGTGCCTCGGCGCCAACTTCCATCTGCAGGGACCCACTCTGTGCTGGAAAATATAATAATTAAATATAGGTATTGTAGATAATCCACACAACACTATCTAGCCCCAAATTAAGCAGAGCTAAGCTATAAGAACCATGCAGCTGGTATAATACTTTTTTTTTTGTAAATACAAACTAAGAATTCAATATAACAAAATTTTTTATAATGTACCAAAAGTTAAGAGCCAAGCGCAATTTGAACCCACGCCTTCCTGGTACGGGGCTGCGCTGATTGAATCAATATAACACCCAGACAAAGAACGAACATCTACGTTCGTCACACAAATATTTGTTCTCGGTGGGGATCGAACGCAAAAGTTACTTATAAGCTAGCACTTTAATATATTATATTACTTGCAAACAAAATTAAATTCTCCACCTTCTTTCCTCAACTGAGATGACGTCAGAACACACGATGCAATCTAGCTCGTAATCAGCATCTTAAATAACCAATTAACTAAGACGGGGGTCTTAACGAGCTATATGGAAAATGAGCTTTAAATTCAAGGATATAAGGACTTTATTGGTTTAGAAGATTATTCTGCAAAGGTATTCCTCTAGCTTAAGTTCGTTAGTTCAGCTCGTTCCAAGGTATTGAGGAGCAATCATGCACAGTTTCCTGTGATGTGGCTTGACGAGGAATAAAAACAGTTCTATAAAAGACAACCTAGCTACTATACCCCTGGGGGTAGGGTGGGAAAGTATACCACTGTATAATACAAAAACTTTTGACGTGACAACGTCTTATAATTCGATGGAGCCGGCTGCACGCACAAAAAAACTTGACTCATGCGGCGTTACCTCGCTTTGAGGCGTTCCATTTAAAGCAGTGCAAGCGAGAGCGCGGAGCTAGCGACAAAGAAGCACAATCGGCCTCCACGTTCGGCAGCGTTCGACATCTGTCTCTCTCCTACTTGAGTGAGCGATGCGTCCACGTGGACAGCTGTATGACGTTGTCAAGTTCAACTATCGTCAGTAAACCGACTTTACAGACAACCGATGTTTTAATAATGAAATATCTAAATAAAAAAAATTCTTTAAATTTATAATCAAATATACCTAGGTATTATACAAAAACTACACGTTAAAACTTAAAAATAATTGTAATTAAACTTCTCAGAGCAAGTTGAACTTGAACAAATACATTTCAAATATAATATGCAATGTTTTTAATGTCTAATGTTTCTTTATGTTGTCTTTATGTTGATTTCATGGGCAGCTAATTTAATTTTTCTAATAAAACCATCATTAATCAGTTGTTCCTTTCTATAACCAAAGTATAAGCAAAGTTAGGAGCATAGACAATTCTTTATTCCAACCAATCGGCTTCAAATTCTTTTGCTCAGAACACTATTTGATTTTAAGATTTAAAAGATTTATTTGGTAAAAAATCAATGGTTACAAAAGTGTTACTACATTTTACAAACATGTTACTTATATAAAAACTAAAAAAATAAATGATAAGTTGTAAAAAAAAATTTTTTCATTGGTAGGTATTTTCTACAATATTTGCTAGTTATTTCTCACTGTTGCTGGAGCCACGTAAACGCGTTTCATCTTAAAACCAAGAAGCTGTATAAAGATGGTATTAATTCAGAAAGTTCTCGCGTTTCAGACTGGCGGGTTGATTATGTAAGAATGAGCGATAGCAATAGCAGTAAAATTAGTCGTTGCTCATTGAATAGTGCTATATAAACATAATTATATAATATAGTAGCATAAAGAACACCATTGAAGAAAAGGTTGAAGGAAAACGGGAAAAGGAAGGCGAAGAATAAGTTACGTGAGCCAGATAAAACAAAAGGTCGCTGTCATGTCGTATAAGGTATTCAAGGAGGCCGCATTCAAAAGACTTAATTAGAGAAAACTGCATCAAAACAACGAAAAGAGCTAAGCTCTTTCAGAAGAATTTAGAGCAATGATAACCAATTTATATGTCATTGTTTCTTTTTATTGTTTACACTTGTTTATACTATTCTTAACGGAATGGAACGTAAAATTTATGAAATTTGATTTGAATTGAATAAACTGCCTGTCATGCTAATCAATTATCGCACTGACAAAAACTAAATAGATTTTTTTTATATAACTATCTGGTGGAACAAGCATATGGCCCACCTGATGTTAAGTCGTAACCATCGCCTATAACAAAGCATTGCCTCGTAGGTCACGCACGTCAGGAACGTGCTCTACGATGCACTTCCCTGCTGCGTCCATCAATTTGAGTTCATCGATTTTCATACTAGGTTCAGTCAAATGACTGGACTAGTCGGTTTTTTTAAAATCAACAAACAATATCGCTGTTGCTTGTTATTAAGTAATACAAGAGTGAACTCCTACAAACGCTAAGTCCATATTATTTTCATGAGGCAACTTTAATAAATAATACTCGGGATTTTAGAAGCTTTTGAGTGTTTTCAAAGAAGGATTTCTACTTTTGAACAGTTTAAAACCTTGCGTACATCTAGGCCATCTGCTATGGCAATTACAATCAGCTTCAGCATTGGATTTCACATACATCCACACACACTGCCGTGAACTTTGACAGTGTGATATTTACAGCGATTCACTGATCGCCATCGCAGGTTATCTGTGTGTGCGCAAGGCTACTCAACTGAAAACAACTACAGTTTGAATCGAGTAAGCTGTCTTTGGGTCTTCAAACTTTATAGAGAGATATTTTCTGTTTGAGAACTCAGAAAATGAAGATTCGTTTCACAAAACGAATCACATTAAAAAATTTAACTTTATCAGCCGAATGAATAAGCTAGATTATCTAATTGAATAAACAAATATTGTGGACAATTATCAAAACACTGTCTAGCCCCAAACTAAGCAAAGCTTGTAATATGGGAACGAGATAGCTGATGACATTCGACTTTTTTTTGTAAATACTTAGAATATAACTAACATCAATTCGATCAATCATCATCATCATCAATTTAGGTTCATCGTTACGGGCTAGATAGAGGGCAAAAGACCAAGAGGACGAAGCCCAAAGAGATAGTCGGACCAGGTGTCAGACAACCTGGATATGCCCGTTAAGAGGGAATCACACAGGCGACTCTCCATACAAACGTAGTCCCCTAAAGAAAAAATCACCTCCAATTCATATTTCATATAATAAATAATAAATAAATAAATATTGTGGACAATTCACACAACAATATAAATCATATGAGGGTCATATTTTCTTTATCAATAAGTTTATGAAAAAAAGGAAAACATACAGGCACGTATATAGCAGATCTGGATTTTATGAGACAAAATGGTTACTCTAGAGGCATTATCCAGGGAGGAAATAGGGGACTACGTTTATGGAGAGTCGCCTGTGTGATCCGAAGAAAGGGGCAAGTGGAGGGAAACCGTAAGAAAGGTTCTTGCTCAAAGACGTCACGATGCTCAGCAGTGAAGGACCGACGGAAGGGGAGGAGAATATAACACCCAGACAGAGAACATCTACGTTCACCACACAATCATTTTTTCTCGGTGGGGATCGAACTAAATATCCCGTTATTCATAAAAATAGTGCTCAAACACATGATAGTTTCAAAAGTTATATTGCTTTAGGGCCATTATGTAAATAACCATTTATAATTGATTTTCTATACATCAACATCTTTCTACATTACTCTCCACAAACAACAAAGTTCAATAAGCTTACAAAAACAGTCACCAAGCAATTAATTTCCAACCTCGTATTTACTTGTTATCCAGCCAAAAGCTGAGTATTATTGTAAGTAAGTAATTCTTTTATTAGGCGTGGGAAGTCGTTGTTTGGACCAACATTGTCTTTTGTCTAATTATATTTTCTAAGCAAGCAAACCAACAAAAATATATGAGATGCGGGTCGGTTGCGGCAAAAAGTTGAAGTTTTTCTTGTCCGCTAAAATAAATAACCCTTGTAAGAAAGTTACGATGGGCTTAGATAAAGTTTAATAGCATTATTATAATTTAATTATTTTATTGATGATCTTTCTACAAAACGAACTTAGTTTTACTATTACTTAATTTTATTCAATTCAGTCCAGTCGTAGCTAAATTAGAAAAAGTGACAAACCAAAACATGGGCCCACCTGATGTTAAACCGTTTCTTTAGCAGTAACAGTACTACTGCATAACTAAATGCTAAAACTTTTCAGCTATACCTGGGATTACAAAAACAATGTTAACATTGTTTTTGTACTTTTAACATCAGGTGGGCCCATGTTTTGGTTTGTCACTTTTTCTAATTTACACACCTAATCTTATAACCAGACTCTATTTGTACATGTCTATAATACCGCGGGCAAATTCCTACAACCTTTTGGGATCGGCTGGTCCCCTTTTAATTTGAAAGAGAAATCGAAATCTGTATGCCTGAGGCATTGTAAAGATTGTTCAGTGTGTCTTATCTACAGAGCTTTAAAAAACACCTTCTCAGAAGAATTAAATAAAAAATACAATAAATATAAATAAATACTTTCGACAATCCATATGTCACTATCTAGGCCCAAACTAAGCAGAGCTTGCACTAAGGAAACCGAATAGCTGATATAATACTTACATACATTTTTTTGTAAATACATACTTAGAATACAATATAAAACCCAGACAGAGAACAAACATCTGTGTTCACCACACAATTATTTGTTCTCGGTGGGGATCAAACTCACGACCTACGGCTCAGAAGGCAGAGCTACTACCAACTGAGCTGAAAGGCCAGTCAAATATGGACGGAACAAACAGTTTACCTAGTGAATATCTCAAATCAGTATCTCAAAAATGTAGCGTTGAGATACTGAGTTCAAATTTTACTACGTTATTTTGCCCGAGGTCTTCGCAACACGAACATAACTACAACACCTAGTTGTTATTGCGAAGTAATAGAGTTCAAATTAGATTATATTCCGAAAATGTCAACGTTTACAATTTAGACATAGGCTCCCTCCCACTTCATTTTATTATGATGTTTATTTACTTTTGTTTTCGATATTTTTTTTAATAGTATCAAAGGAGACGTGATAATAATGTAATGGAAAAAGTCGTATCAATGTGAATGTAATCGAATCGCAAACGTCGGCACGACCCAATCTCATTCAGAATTTCGGGTAATTTTATTAAATTTTATTTCAAAAGAATTCTTAGAATCTGCAAACATCTTTGTTCGATTTCGAATTGATAGGTTCAAAGGGCATTCAACACAAGTACCTTTTATAGAATAAAGTATCAAAAACTATTAACGACGATTTGAAAACAGATGTTATTATATCGGAAAAGAATATCGTGCTGTATAGATAGAAATATTTAAAATAAAGTGATTATTTTTTTAAAATAATTATGACGAATGTAATTCTATTGCAATCAAAAGTTTGATTCTAACAAATAAATGATACTAACGAGGAACAGCGATCACACAATATCTTGTTGCAATATTTTTTTGACCACTATCTGTTGTCACACTAGTTTTATAAAGCGAAGCTTCTATTCGCTGTCTCATATCAGCAATCAGTCTTGTAACAATCAATACTTGCAAATAAAAATAAATAAATAATGCGGACAATCCCCAATACTATCTAGATCCAAACTAAGCAGAGCTTGTACTATGGAAACCATCAGATGGCTGATATAATACTTAAATACTATTTTTTGTAAATATATACATTGAAAAAAATATAACACCCAGATAGAAAACAAACATGAGTTCACAAATATTAGTTCTCGGTGGGGATCAAACCCACGACCTACGGCGCAGAAGGCAGAGCTACGCCAACTGAGCTGAGAGGCCAGTTGAGACCTACGTCTACGTTCGAGTGGCACCACACTAGCCTAGCTTTAAGACGTTTCAAAGTGATTCTTGTATCGTATTGAATAAACGCTTATTGAATCTTGAATCTTGAATCTAGAACTTCACTGCTGTTATTACTTTGTAAGAGGATCAGAAAAAAAGGGGGGGGAGACCGAGCCGTAGTTTGTTGCCTGTTCTTCTAGGCTTGGTCACGTGGAACTGGCACCTAGACTCACCTAGCTTTAAGACGTTTCAAAATGATTCTTGGAATTGAAATGAATAAAAAAAACTGTAGAAACCAAGCTGAAGTTGTTGCATGTGCTTCTAGGCTTCTAGTATTACTTTATGTTCTGTGCCTTTACTGTGAAGGAAAGCTTAACTCCTAAACGTTTATAGGAAAGTTGCATTTTATTTCCGCACATGTGTTCAGACTCAGACACTCATTTCAGATAGCGTCTCTCACACGTCCACTGCGTTTGTAGAACGAGCTTGAAGCCAGTAAAATAGCGATTTCCTCCTTCCTCCTCCTTACATCGGCATCCTCACTGTTGAGGGTCAAACCTTTGTGCAGGACCCTAGTCTGTACTATGTTCCTCCATTGGGTTCTGTCCTCCGCGGCATGGATGCCTTCGCTCACGGAGGAGTCTGTTACTGAGCGCACTTATAACAGTACAATATTTCCAAATCCCAATCGTCTGAATGCTAGGAACGAATGGATGAGACTTGCAAGAGACCGAAAAGAGTGGTGTAATAAAAAGGATGAGTAGGTATTGGTCACTCAGCAGTGGGTGCATGCAAACGGTTTGAAATTATAATGATGATGATTCAAATTCATATTATAATTCGATTAATTTTATGTGATCTTTGTGATTAATGAATGAAATTATAATTTAGTTTTCGATACTCAAAAATATCTGCTGCCCTACCATGAGCTTCATATGGTTATGGTTATGGCTGTCAAAATTGTGTCAACAGTGTCAACACATTCAAACCCAAGAAGAAAATAAATGTGTGGGTCAGCCTATCTAGACAGCCATAGCCATAACCATACGAAGCTCGTGGTAGCCCTGTATTCAGTTGTATTATTAATTTAATTCATTTAATAACTATCTCACTTTCGATACTCAAAATAGTACATTGTTACCCGAGGATGGAAAGTGGCACCCGAGCGTAGCGAGGTCGCCAATGGAGCTCGAGGGATTTAAATAAGTTTTCCACCCGAGGTAAACACTGTGCTTTTCATTACGAATACAAGGAAAGTAAAAATAAAAACATGATAGAAAATGAGTGAATTTTATTAATTAATTTACTAATGGGTTTCCAACCTCCTTGCTGAATCAAAAGTTGGAACGTGGTTGAATAAAAATGTGAAAATAGAACTTGTTTTTTTTTATAATTTGACAGCTGTCAGTAGAAAGCGATTCTCCCTAGGGCTGAAAGTATCACTTTCAATTAGGCCCCTCAGGCAACTTCAGACCTACTTTCCGAGTATTAGCAATGAAAATATGTTTGTTTATTAAGTAGTACGACAAAGTATCGAAAGCTCTCTTTTTGATGGGTACTCAAAAATATATAATATGTATGATTATGTTTATCGATTTCAATCACAGGTTATCATCTAAAACTAAACTGGCGCCTTTAAACTCACAGCTATACTTATCATCATCATCATCATCATCATCAGCCTGAAGAAGTCCACTGCTGGATATAGGCCTCCCCTACACATTTCCAGGAAGAACGATTCTGAGCCCTTTCCATCCATCGACTTCCCGCGATCTTATAACGAATACTAAATTGAATCATTGGTTAGCTCTGTCACTGTTTTTCATTACCCAGTGGTAAGAGATGACAATAGTTTAAGCACTGTTTGACACGTTTTTTTAGGTAAGAACATCTAAAATTCTTCTTATCGTGTCGATTATCATCATGTAATGCTTTTTTTTTTTGCGTGGCATAAAAATAAATAATTTTTGATTTAATTTGATAAGAAATAAGAAATATCTAAAAATATCTAAACTAGCGACCTGAATCGGTTCTGGTGTCTTCCCTTACGACATCCATGGGGTAATGTGAGGGGAAGAAGGACTAAGCGTACGGCCTGAGTGAAGAAGCGTCTAGCGGAGCGTTCAGCGTTGCGTGCATGCGGCGAAAGAGCGTTCGCCGAATGGCCTTAGTGCACGCTTAGCGTTCGTGTAAGCCGGGCACATTTTTCATCATGGCGTCTGCGTCGTACGATATGTATTTAGAAGAAAATTTGTGGCTAAAATTTAATTATGAGTCAAGACAAGGTCCTAGTAACATTGTGAAGCAAAGAAAACAATTTGGAGAGTTTTCTACGTTATTTGAAACATTAAGGGTGAATGAAGATACATTTCAATAAATTTGCGAAGATAACCATATTTCAGGTTTATTTTGTATTTCTGAAATTATTTCTTCAAACGACATCCTTCAAGAACGCACGTATCACCGCTGCAAAACACAAACTGGTTTGAACTTGCACGCGACGCCCCGCTCGACGCAAACAAGCCCGCTGCTGCCCACGCTCCGCTCGGCCGCACTCAGGACGGCCACTACGGGTAGCACGTGTTTAACATGAACGCCGCACGCCCCTCCCCGCCCCACGCTCGAATAGAGCGTGCACTCAGGCCGTACACAATATGTTGGGGCAACGCCATGACGTCAGCTTTTATATCAATTTTATTAAATCGCTAGTTTTATAGCTTATGGCTTGATAAAATGCATAAATAATACGAGACGAAACCCGTCTTAGGAGTCTCGAGATTGGATGAGTATTACTTTAAATTTTATTTTATTTTCTTTTCATATGAATAATGTTTCCTTATATTTTGAATAGACTTATCAAATACATTATACGAGCATAGTGGCCTAGTGGTAGTGGCCCCACCTTCCGATCCTAAAGGTCGTGGGTTCAAATCAAGTGTATCAATTACTTTTTTTTCAAAGAAGATACACGTTATGTTAAGACGGTCAAGGTTAGAAATAATAATAATAATAATAAATATTCTGGACAATTCACACAACACTACCCAGCCCCAAACTAAGCAGAGCTTGTAATAATATGGGAACCAGATAGCTGATATAATACTTGAATACATTTTTTTTTGTAAATACATACTTAGAATACAATATAACACCCAGACAGAGAACAAACATTTATGTTCACCACACAAATATTTGTTCTCGGTGGGGATCGAACCCACGACCTACGGCGCAGAAGGCAGAGCTACTACCAACTGAACAATCCTTAGTCCACCCCTGCAATAAAGTAATTAAGGGTCAGAACGAACATTTTTTCCCAGAAAATGTCCGAACTGACAGCGTTGCCTAACGACTGCCCACAGTGCTTCCCAAACTTTGTTTTTTAATCGCATCCTCGTACGATAGCTCGTTTAGATCATGCCAGTATTTTAGTATTTTAGTGATCACTGGTGGTCTAGTTGTAGCGGTCCCGCCTTCTGATCCTAAGGTCGTGGTTATAAATCCAGTCGTGTACCAATGAGTTTTTTGTCGAAAAAATTATGTAAACAATGCTAGTGCTCTCAAACGGTAAAGGAAAACATCGTGAGGAAACCCGCGGCTTAGCCAGCTCCGCACGTATTGACTATGTCTTTCCTGTGGATTAGGCCGACTAAGCTGTCAGGATGGTATAGGTGCTGTGCAAGGTTCCATATAAAATCCTGTCCCAGGCACTATAGTGTCTCACGATTAGGGCTTGTGTAATCACCAGTTATTTCTGACGCTATATAAATCATCTAACATAGATGCAAAGGCCTTTTAACTTTTTAGTATTTTAGTAGAGTGTTCAAAACCTCTTTATAATGCTGGACACTTTTGGGTTGGTGGGCGTTTTGCGTTTGCTTGGTGAGTGTCGATCCCCACCTAGAACCAATATTTTTATGGTGAACGCAGATGTTTGTACTCTGTCTGGGTGCTATGTATTCTAAGGCCTGTATTCCGAAACAGTGCTTTATTCTGAGCCAACACGGACCTAAGTGTGTATTTCCAAAAAAAAACGTAGGTATATAAGTATTATATCAGCTATCTGGTTCCCATAGTATAAGCGTTGCTTAATTTAAGGCTAGATAGTTTTGAGTGGGTTGTCCAAATTATTTATTTATTTAGTCTCATTAGATATAAAGGGTCTCTGATATGTCGTATAAATATTTATTTTCGGTTGGGAACGAACCCACGCTCTCCAGCGCCGCAGGGAGAGCTACTACCAACTGAACAGAGATTTGTAAAATGTTGGTTGGGTGGGTGGGCCATACTATGTTTCGTCAATGTACTAATTAATGTCAATGTAAATGGCTCTTATTCATAATGCTCCTATAGCAGTCATTTAGCTTAACAGACCAGTAAGTCTGTTGCGATCTTTATTTGCTGACATGAAAGTGACAGTGAAAGTAACAAGCTGCTAAAAATAAATAATAAATTATTGTTTATTTTTAAGTTTCCTGTTTTTATTTTTAAGTGTTATTTTAGTTCATTGTTTTTTTAATAATGTATTTTGACTGTGTATTCTACTGTGGATTTGTGTGGTCCAAATGAAACGGTTTTTTTCTATCGTGGACAATCCACACAGGACTATCTAGCCCCAAATTAAGCAGAGCTTGTACTATGGAAACCAGATAGCCAGACAGAGAACAAACATTTACGTTCACCACACAAATATTTGTTCTCGGTGGGGATCGAACCCACGACCTACAGCGCAGAAGGCAGAGTACTACCAACTGAGCTGAGAGGATAATCTTGTTGATGTAGACTCATCTAGTAGTAGGTATGCGAGTGTGAATGCATTTAATAGGTACCATCCATTCAGTACTCGTGGTTGGTTGGCTTTAATCGTACAAGGATATTTGAAGGCAGTATGTGAGCGTTTGGTATAAGTTGTACGGAAATAGAGGACCATTTTACTGGCTCAGACTTATTAAGGCTTGGACTTCTACTTTCAAGGTTGTTATTCCTTAAAGTACAAACTTTATCCTTCTATCTTTCTATCTTTATCTTTATTATTTTTTTATTTTTTTTTTATCTTGGTAGAACTGACAACAGTTCTACCAAGATTTTTAGTATCCCACTTACGGATTCTCAAACTTCTGATTGACATTATCTCCCAAAAGTTTCCACAGTGGAACTACAAAAGTATTTTAACTTTATTAGGTCGTTTATTTATTTATTTTAACCACCGACCGAAATGAAAAATAGATTAATAGTTTCAAGCCTTTACTGCTGTTTTCTTAAAGTATTTGTCACATCATCCACTGCTGGACAAAAGCCTCCCCTACACATTACCAGGAAGAACGACTCTGATTTATTTCTATCCACCAACTTCCCGCGTTCATAACAATGTCTTCGGTCCATCGGGTATCCGGCGTTTATTCGAGAGCCTACCCCCCAACAGTTGTACCCAACTGTCTACTACTTGCCAATTTATCGCTTATATCTCCTAAAAGGCTGAAGTCGGACTGTAGGCTTGCCATGTTTGCCACATGCCGGCCGGTCTACTCTTGAACGAGATTCCGATCCCAATCTTAAGTTTTGACGGAATTTTGGCATAAAACCCATAGGGTTTTTGGTAATTGGAATCGCGTTCAAGGGTAGGCCGGCAGCACTGTGGGCTAAAATTTTCACATTGTGGAGCCCTGAGACAGCGAGGAGTCTTCACGGTAGACCACGCAGGCGATGGTGGGACGAGCTGGACGCCTTTAAGAGGGATTGGCAACTGGAGCACAAGATCGAGGCCTTTGCCCAACAGTGGAATGATTCGGGCTAATATTAGTAAAGGTTAGTATGCTTAGACGCTGCCTCCTATAACCTATAAAACTTCATTAAGACGTAGTTTAAAATCTAATCCAAACGCCAGCAGGCAATCTGACTGAAGATAACTTAATTCCTCGGAAGCTAACTCAGTGCGGCGGTGGATTGAATTGAATCAGATGCCTATGTAATTCCGGGATATTACTGGACTTATTAAACTAGACTTTCTAAAGTTGTGCGCTAACCAATTTGCCGCAAATTTTTTGAGCAGAAAAATCATTTTTATTCATTTATTTCATTTCGCTGGATTAAGTCAGATTTTTAATGAGACTAATAGCGGTTTCCGTAGACGTAAAAATAAGCCCACTAGTGACAGAGTAGATTAACACTTTAAATTTTTTGGTACCTAGAACTTTTTTTTTATATATACAATACAGCTAAGCATTTAATTTTGACTGCCTAATGGAAAGTGAGGATGTAGCCTGAAGATGGAGCATGCTTAGCCATAATCAACCTGTTCACTTCTCGTAAAAAATCCTAAATGGAAACGTTCTGGAAATACTGGTCAGTATTTCCAGAACGTTTCCATTTAAACTTAAATAAATCCTTGAAAATTTCCAAAGAGTTAAAAGTCAGAGGCACATCGTAACATCTCTCTCGTTTACCTATTTCAAGGAGCAGTCTTTTTAAATTTTGTTTACATTAAAGTGGAGTATAATATAATTGAATTAAATGTTGTGAAATTAGAACCATGTAGAATTATTTTATTGTACCAACAAGTAGGTAAATGTAGTATTACAAGCTGTTGTAGTGGGTGCTACGGATGCATGGCTACGAGTCTCTACGCCGTAGGCGGTCTACGACGTGCTTCTATTTTCCAGGAAATCTTGGCTCAACTGTTCACTTAATTTTCAGGGTATGCGCATTCATGCTATAAACAGTAACTTACAGAATTACGAGTAACTATACAACTTGGCTACTAGGCTAGGTGTTACCATCTCAGTGTAACGCTAGCTATAATATTTCCTTTGTTTACGCCAAGTAAAAGGCAGTAAAATGGCAGTAGCAGTACAAATAAATAGAGAAAATCTGAAATTTATAAATGTAATTTATTTTATGACTGGCCTCTCAGCTCAGTTGGTAGTAGCTCTGCCTTCTGAGCCGTAGGTCGTGGGTTCAATCCCCACCGAGAACAAACATTTGTGAGGTGAACATAGATGTTTGTTCTCTGTCTGGGTGTTATATTCTAAGTATGTATTTACAAAAGAAATGTATATAAGTACTATATCAGCTATCTGGTTCTCATAGTAGAAGCTCTGCTTAGTTTGGGGCTAGACAGTGTTGTGTGGATTGTCTATAATATTTATTTATATTTAAGTATTTATAATTCCATGATTCTAATGTAACATTCACATGCGTATTTCCCCATATAGCGTGCTGCAACACACTTAGCTCAAGTAGGCTCAAGTTGTATCGCTACAGGATCGCGATCGTATCGCTTAATTAGTTACGGAATAAGTGCTTGGATTGAATCTTGATGTGTGTTGATTATTTAGGCTTTAGAATACAGCTATAAATAAATAAATAAAATAATAAATATTGTGGACAATTCACACAACACTACCCAGCCCCAAACTAAGCAGAGCTTGTAATATGGGAACCAGATAGCTGATATAATATTTGAATACATTTTTTTTTGTAAATACATACTTAGAATACAATATAACACCCAGACAGAGAACAAACATTTATGTTCACCACACAAATATTTGTTCTCGGTGGGGATCGAACCCACGACCTACGGCGCAGAAGGCAGAGCTACTACCAACTGAGCTAGAGGCCAGTCAAAGCTGAAACGGCCAAGTGAGAATCTAACTCACTCTTTATTTACGCAGTAAAAGTTCATCATCATCAGCCTGAAGAAGTCCACTGCTGGACATAGGCTTCCATTTAGAAGAGAACCCTTACGGCTTCCCCTACACATTTCCAGGAAGAACGATTCTGAGCCCTTTCCATCCATCAATTTCCCGCGATCTTAACAATGTCGTCGGTCCATCAGGAAAAATTCAGTACAAGATACAATACAAAACCAATAAAATTATTTGAGAAATAGATTGATGACTCAACTCGGCTATTTAAATTGTATTTTTTAATTAATCTTAAATCATTTATTTGTTTCAATGGTATATTTCTTCAATATAATATTGAAAATAAGTCGCAATTAGAATAAGACCAAGTATTTTTACTGGTTTTTTGAAAGTCAACAAAGATATTATTATATTCTCCCAAAAGAAAGGAGCCAATCGGGATTCGATCTTTGGTAAATGTCTCTACCAAAAATATTCAAATAGTATAATTTTTTTTATACAACTAGCTGATAGAACAGGCATAATTATATCCCAACTGATGTTAAATATTATAGAATATCTATACTATCTAGCCCCAAACTAAGCAGAGCTTGTACTATGGGAACCAGATAGCTTATATAATACTTAAATACATTGTTTTTTGTAAGTAATACTTAGTATACCAATGTAACACCCAGACAGAGAACAAACATCTGTGTTCACCACACAAATATTTGTTCTCGGTGGGGATCGAACCCACGACCTACGGCTCAGAAGGCAGAGCTACTACCAACTGAACTGAGAGGCCAGTCAAGAAGTGTCATGTTAAGAAGTAAACATCACCTATAACAAAGCATTGCCTGTTATATCATTCAAAAGACTGTAGTTAAAACTCATGGTCCTAAATGAAAATCACCTAAGTTTTAATACCCCATAAAATTTAGATCAATTAAACCGCTTTCAAAGTTTGAGAACATATAAAATAACATGATGACTATCATTCATGTTCTATCTCGGAATTCACACTGAAATTACGTTTGAAGTCGTAAATTGAGTGTAAGCCTTAATTCTAAATGACAAAGTTAAATTGCGTGAAATACATGTTAGGGCTTAGGCAAACAGAACATGTTAAGGGGCTGACAACTACTTACCACTTCTCTCTCTAACTTTTTAAAAACATTTTAAGCTAAAAAAACACTATACTTTTCCTCGTATATTTACATTTATTTACACAAAAAAAAAACTAACAATTCTTCTTCTTCTTCCTGCCCTTATCCCACTTTATGTGGGGTTGGCACAACATGTCTTCTTCCTCCATTCCCCTCTGTCAGCCGTCACCTCTGCATTCACTCCTCTCCTAACCATGTCATCTTTCACACAGTTCATCCATGTATTCCTTGGTCTACCTCTGCTCACATATCCATCCACATCCATACTCATTACTCTCCTAGTCACATGACTTTCATCCCTCATGACATGCCCGTACCACGCCAACCTATTGCTCTTCAGTTTTTCAGTCACTGGCGCTACTTTCAAACTTCCCCTGATATACTCATTCAACAATTAAACAATTAATTACAAAATACTTGAAACAGTTGAGCTATCTGTAGACAACCACACGACAACCGATCTAAAGATCCAGATCAGATCCAGATGGAAGCCAGAGACAGAACCAGAGACAGAGTCAGAGCCAGAGACAGAGCCAGATAGAGCTTGTGGTAGGCCTACAACTATCAACCATCTACTGTTTTTATTGCACAGAAACCAGTGACTAACTTTGAAACCCATTTTATACCGTCAAAGCAATAAAACCTACCTAGGAGTACCTGGCAATGCCGCCAGCGTCTTGGGGACGCTTCCGTCTGGCACTGATTTGGATCAGTTGAGCTATCTCTAGATCGTTTGTAACGATCTGCAGATAGCTCAACTGTTTCTTGTGTATTTTGTACATTTTGTAAATATTTGTTTAATTGTAAGTTTCTTTGTGTAAATAAATATGTTTTTAAGATATGCCTCACAAGGAGTACCTTACTTCAATTTCTATTTGGAACGAAATGAAAGCATAATATAAGCAAAATTATTATAATCAAAATTTACATCTCTATTGAAATTTCAATGACATGAAATATAGAATTTCGATGAAATAGCTTTTCAAATTGTAGTGTGGAAATATTTAGGTATTTGATTTGAATCTAGAAAATATTACACAAGAAACATACTAATATTAGGTAATTGCGGATAGGATGGGGTATATTTAAATAAAATTTAGTTTTCTTTAGCCACCGTGATTTGTTCAAACGCGCATTGTAAAAAATAATTCGTTTTTTTAACACAAATAGTCTCACATCTCCTAACCCAGGTAAAACACTTTTTTTTTATTAATCAAGGTCACGGTTTTCTTCCCCGGACTGTATTAACTTAGTCTAATTACAATGAAATCCTCATGAGACTCTCATCAGTTTCATGAGGAACCACCTCATGAAACTGATGAGAGTCTTGTACTGTTTCAATTTTATTTGATGAGAAGCGTATAATCTAAGTGCAGAGAGAAGAAAGCGGCTATAAGAAACGTCGACAGTAATCGATGAAGCAACTGATGCGTGAAATGGAACATACAAACACACTTCAGTGCGAACCTATCGCACAGAAGATATACGAGTGTTATTACGTTACGTTCTAGACATAATGTGGCACATTAAGTACGTCTTATATTATTTCTTTTCTATACTAATATTAATATTATAATAGAGGAAAGATTTGTATTTTTGTATGTTTGTAATGAATAAACTCTAAAATTACAGTGCCGATTTCAAAAGTTCTTTCACCATTGGAAAGCTACATTCACCCTGAGTAACATACAGTATATTCATGACGTGTTTTAAATTAAATGTAGACCCTGCAAAGCCGCTATTTTAAAATAAAATATGATGGAATAAGAACACTCATTTTTTCTTACATGACGATCGAATTGTACCATGCTTTTTGCAAATAAATATTTCATTTCATTTCAAGAAAAGCCGTTGCCTCTGGCCTAATAAAATTGCATTACTCTTCAGAGTTCAGCGAAGTCGTGCATTATTGTGATATTTCTTTTTTTTATACAACTAGCTGATGGAACAAGGATATGGCCCACCAGATGTTAAGCGGTAACCATCGCCTATAACAAAGCATTGTCTCGTAAGTCACGCACATCAAGAACGTGTGCTAATGCACTGCCCTGCGTCCATCAACTTGAAGGATACAGATGTTCAGCCTCACACTCTTCAAGCCGGAACACAGCAATGCTGCTTCACGGTAGAGCATGGTGGTCGTACTTTCCCCGACGAGCCACGCACAAAGAGCTACTACTTACACTGCGTCCATCACTCAGAGGGAAAAGGGTATGAATTTTATGTGCAACCATTCTTTAAACCGGAACCCAGCAATTTGACATTAAAGTTACCAGATATCTTCATTTAGTTTGGTCTTTTGAACCGATTACAAAGAAAAAAAAAGAGAAATTCACAATTCAGCTGCATATTTTTTTCTTTGTTACCGCATAATTCCCATAATTTATAATATTTCCGAGCAGATTTAAATTGTTACCGAAGTTATTATTGATACTGTTTTTTTTTGATGACCAAAACGATGTCACTTCTATGCAACGATCTCTTCAAATTCCTTCAGTCAAGGCCTGCGCACACCTAGTTCGCTGGCGGTAGCGATCAGTGAAACGCTGTCAAATATCGCTGTCAAATCTCAAATCTGACAGCGATATTTAACAGCGTTTCACTGATCGCTACCGCCAACGAACTAGGTGTGCGCAGGCCTTAGGCTCGAACACACCTAGTTCGCTGGCGGTAGCGATCAGTGAAACGCTGTCAAATATTCGCTGTCAAATCTCAAATCTGACAGCGATATTTGACAGCGTTTCACTGATCGCTACCGCCAGCGAACTAGGTGTGTTCGGGCCATCAATGGACATTATTTTTCTATGTCATGGGTAAACCTAATTTCTATTTTTATGATATCGAAATGTTAGGAGTATCAACACCCACTACACCCGACACGTGGATTGTATATCTAGTATCCAAGCTAGTCAACTACAGTGTGAATAATCACCTAATTTCGCCAAACATATTCAATTTGTGTAATGCTACACCTAATTTAATCAAACCTACTGTAACACAAATTGATTGTTTCCTATCCTATTTATCTACATCAATTTATATTAATTCCCATGTTCAATCAACAAATTACATTGCCATCCAAGCTATAACCGGCCTTGTAAGTGTTGTAATAAGTGAGGTTTTAGCTTGATGCTGGTTTATCGGAGCTAGCGAGTCAGATTAGTCGGTAGAAGCCAAAGATAGGCGTCATAAAATGTCACCATCTTTGTAAGTACAGACCATCAGCCTACCACAGGGGTCGGGCCACGGAAATGGCTGACATCTTTTGCTATAACCAGTTCTCCTTCTTTTTCCTGCCTTTATCCCACTTTATGTGGGGTCAGCACAACATGTTTGCCTCTATCAGACGTCATCTCTGTACTCACTTCTTTCTTATTCATCTTGTTCATCCATCTTTTCTTTGGCCTACCTCTACCCAAATATCCATCTACATTCATACTCATCACTCTCCTACTCCCATGACTTTCTTCTCTCCTCATAACATGCCCGTATCACGCCAGCCTTCTCAATTTTTCTGTCACCGGTGCCACTTACCGGCAACAACCTGTTATCTAGGAGGAAAAATAGTCTTCGCAGATCACCAGTTATCTGACGTCGGTTAACTGTAAGGAACAAGCGTATATTTTAACTATAAATAGACCATTTGTTATAACTTAAGCCTGTGAGGATTTCTAGGCATTCAAACGTAAAATTGGAAAATGGCGATTCCAATTTTAATAACAAAATCGTGGCTGACACTTTTGCTGCTGTTTTATTACCGGCCATAGAGTAGCAGAGATCTTGGTAATATTGTCAGAAATATTAATTATTATTTGAATTTGGTCAGACAGCCTGTCTGGCTCCAATATTGACTGACCCATCAATCTGCGTCACGTGAAATGCAAAAACATCAATAGCAATCCAACAGCTCTCTTCATAGCCAAGCCCCAATACGTCCGTATCGCTAAAGGCAGCCATAAACCGAGAACCACAGTGTTTGCCCATAAAATAGAGCTTCAAATCAGGAGTAACATACTACATCAAACATGTTCACATCTTATCCACCCATATTGCTTTAGCAATAAGGATTAAATTCGCAACGTGGGCATTCAGATGGAAACTGGCTACTAAATCAATAGTTATTGGAAATAGTTCCGATGTTTTATGAAGTTAGCAATTTTCTGTAATGCAGTGGATTTGCGAAGGCTGTTTGACGGATAAGTAGGTAAGTAGGCTAAGCTGGGATGAGCGGGACAAGTTACAGACGTGTGTCACGAAGATTTTCTTATCGACGAACTGGTAAACGATTTTCGTTGCCTTTTCCATCCATCCAATAAGTAGGTACCTATTTACTTTAAGTTTTGCGAATATTTTTGCTAGAAGGTTATTATATTTTATAAGTAGCGCTATGGTAGCGTGATAGTTTTTAAAGCAGTTGAGGAAATGGGTAAGAAATCGTCGAAAAAAGGTTTAACTACTGGCGTCTGTAAACAAAAAAAATATGTTTAAAATAAAAAAAGCATGAATTTAAATTCATCATTTCTTTATTTCATTGTTCTTTTGAACGTCTTGAAGGTAGATGAGTCCAGGTGCCAGTTCAATACAGTTAGTAGATACCTTACAAAAATCTTTTGAATACAGGCGGTCAGAGGCGGTAGGTACATAAAACCATGAGTAGTCCAAGTCAAATAATATATTTATTTTAGTATCACAAGGATCACTTTGAAACATCTTAAAGCTAGGTTAGTCTCTAATGTGCCCACAGTGCTCCACGCAACCAAGCCTTTTTGTATGATGTACATACTTACAACAATGTTTCTTTTGAATATATAGAACACGCGAAGTATCATATTTACGTAGACTGAAAAACCAAAATCACTTCCCGGCGCGTTCCCGCTCCGGCAATGTTGTATGAAACGGTGTGCTGTTTGAATTTAGAACTCTTTCATCTATCGTACACATTGCGTTCTCGTGGCTGTATAGCCACAGATGCGTTTACGTTTCGGCACAAACTGTAAAAAAAAAAAAAAAATTGGCGGTAAAGCGGAGTTCTTTGATAATTGGTTAATAAAAAATAAATTTATTGTGTACTATTTTTTTTTATTTCCTTGCATTTTTTTAAGAAAAGCACTATATATGCCTCGGCCGAAATGGCAATTGCCTATTTCGCTGCCTTTGCAATAATGTACTATTATGTGATGTACGTTATGATGTACTTTGTTGTAAAGGGCTCAGAATCGTTCTTCCTGGAAATGTGCAGGGGAAGCCCCATGTCCAGCAGTGGACTTTTTCAGGCTAATAATGATGATGAAGACATACTTACAGCCTTCTAAACTACTCCTTATAGGTAGTAGGCAGGTAGCTGTAACTTTCATAGCAGGCTTCGTGGATTAAATACGCGAACGCGTATTTCTTGTAAAAATCCTATCAAAAGAATCCTTACAGATATCCATTTCTAAAAATATTTACAGAATCTTTTGCACCCATAAATCAAATTTATGTGAAGCTTCATTCACTTTCAAGTCTGCAATAGCTCATCAGTGTACCTACTAGGTATGTCTAGGTCTAGATCTAGACGCAAGTGCTGCTTAGTATGCGGCTGGCTACCCTCTCACAGAACTAACACATGAAACAAACTAATCTATCTAGAAATCCTGGATGGACGGTCCGAGAAATAAAACTGTAACACTTTTGTTTTTAATAATTAAAAAACACAAAAAAAACAATACATTTTACAAATATAATTTCATTTATTTTTAATTGTAATTTTTTTTTGGTATGTATGTTTTTTTTTATAACTAGAACTTTATGTTTATAAAAAAACTGATTTAGCAATTAACAATCCTCACATTTTTTTATACTAAGAAATTTTTCTCACAAATCGGTTGTATTTTTTCCCCCAATGTTTGTTATCGCATAACCTCTTCATTTATGACCTGATTTGAAAAATCTTTTTGTATCTGAAAGGTGTAAATTTCTAGTTTTACATTATAGAAGAGAAATTTGATCAAAATCGATTAAAGTTTTTTAAACTTATATTATTACTCCGTCTGTACTTTATCCGTAACGTAGAAAGCGAAGTGAACTTAATTAAAGCGCCTGCAAGATGCAGACATAATGAACGGAGGTTTGTATTCATTAGTATTCTGAACGACGCGCAAATTATTCTCTATTGGAGCTTTAACAGGTAGTAATTTGATTATTCTTCCTTTGAGTGCTGGGGGACGGTCACGGAATAGGAGCTCAATTCTGCTGTGTTGAGGAATAATCACTTTGGGAGTTGAAATATCCAAATTTTTTTATAATGTTCTAAAAGTTAAGAGCCGAGCGGGATTTGAACCTTCCCCTTGGTTCGGGGCTGCGCTGACCACTGCGCCATCGGATACTAATCACACTCGACGAATAACTCTTAGGGACTGTATAGGTTATGTGTGTGGGGGGTTTTTTTGGGACATAATCTTTGTGATTTCCTTAAATGTAAAATCAATAAAAAAAAATGAAATATCCAGTTTTCTTTTTTTTGTATACTGTAACTTAACAAGCTGTACCACAAGCTCTGTCTGGCTCTGTCTCTAGCTCTGGTTTTGAGTCTGTGTGAGTGTAAACAAATCCGTCGGAACGTCACACACACAGTATACACACTGGTGAGCACTCACACAAACTCAAAACCAGAGCCAGAGACAGAGCCAGACAGAGCTTGTGGTAGGCCTACTAATATAACAAGCATAATAATGGTCAATGGTTTACCTGATGCTAAGTGGTAACCATGGCCAATCTAACGCATAGCTCGTAGGTCGCGCACGTCAAGAACGTTCCCTACGATGCAATGTCCTGCGTCCGCCAACTTGAGGCATAAATGTTCAGCCTCACGTGCCAGTAATTTAACTGGCCTCAGGTTTATTATGATGGTAAAGCTACAGGGTTGTTATTTTTTTCCTGTGTAACGGGTTCGTTTTTCGGTTCAACCATGTAGTTATTTAAATAACTATAAATGCAGTTTGTAAAGTTGTTTTTTAATTTCCAATTCTTAATGTATTTTTTCAGTAAAATAATCCATCAACAATATTCAAGCTACTTTTCTTCCATGTCGCATATCCGTGGAATGCCCTGTATAGATATAAAATCTATTCCTAAAGCAAGCTTGACGTTTTAGTAAAGAAATAGATCGCAAAAAGCTCGAAGGAAGTTATTATAAAAAAACGGTAGAAACCGAGCCGTAGTTTGTTGCCTGTTCTTCTAGGCTTGATCGCGTGGAACTGGCACCTAGACTCACCTAGCTTTAAGACGTTTCAAAGTGATTCTTGTATCGTTTTGAATAAAATTTTATTGAGTTTGAGTTTGGCGGAATAACTAGGAGCTAGTTATTCCGCCAAAATAACTTCCTTTCACACCTACTCTACTCAACAAGATAAAGTTACTTCACTACCCACTCTCAAACTCTAACGAACTAAACTTAGAAGTCCAACTTATTTTCAGACACTTCAGCGCTGAACAAGCTATTGACTATCTACGCTAGTGCAATTAATAATTGCAACCCGCTTTGAAGAGAAATTGACGATGAATAAGAATTAATAAGTTGTCGCCCGCAGGAATACAGAAAAATATCAAAGTACAAATACAAGTACAAAGTAAAAATATCAAAGTACAATGAGGTGTCTTATCACTAAAAGCGATCTATTCCAGACAACCTTGGGATAGACTAGGCGTGGTCGAGTTCGGCTTGCAAGATTTTCATGAGTTTTATTTATACACCCTGTAATATTAACTCAGTTGCGTAAATCTCAATACAACGGAAAAAAACTCGCAGTGTTTTCATATAACTTTTTGCGTATATTTCTTTGCGTAAGTAGACTTTATTACGATATTACTCATGTTTTTCGTAATCCCTACCAATGCTCACTACGATGCTATAAATTTCAGTATTTTATTCTACGCGTGTTATTCGCGCGTGTGTATTATACTGTTACGGCAAAACTCTTCATTAAATATAGCTTAAACTCTGTATAACTTCTTCTTCTTCTTCCTGCCCTTATCCCACTAGGTGGGGTCGGCACAACATGTATTTTATTCTCAAAACCGCCTAACAATACACATAGATTAGATTATTTCGTGATGAATTACTTTTATTTTTCATATTTTTGAGAGATGAGTGTACATGTGTGAGAATACTTGTTTGCACTACATTTTTATACACCATACAAAAAAACTGTGCGTAAGTTCTCAAATTGAAATTAATAAAGGAGTTTTTAATGTCAAAGTGATCCTTGTGATAAGGATCACTTTGACTTTCTTACTTGTTCTTCTAGGCTTAGTCACGTGGTACTGGTGACGCACGTGCCCTACGATGCACTTCCCTCCGCCTATCAACTTGAGGCATACAGATGTTCAGCCTCACGTGCCAGTAATTTCACCGGCACCCCACCCTTCACTTCAAATCGAAACACAGCAATGCTGCTTCACGGCAGAAATGGGCATATGCGTAATTCATAAGTAGGTATAATATATAATTATCAAGTTTCAAAGGGAATCTTGTGGTTCTACTGAATATAGACCGTTTTGATGTTAAATACCATACAGGCTTCCTGCGAGGAAGTGTCTACCAGAGGCGTGATTAATTACTACTAGAATTCTCCTTAGTGTTTTTCTGTTTTATTTTTTGTGTGCGTTGGAGCTTAATGAAAGTTAAGTTAGTGCTATATCCAGTTTCCTTTTAGAAGTTATGAGCTAATAATAAAACACGCAAGTGAAGCAAATTCAGCGATTAAGGCGCGTTTACACTGACGCGGAAATGAACAAAGCGAAGAAGAGACTAGAAAGAAACAACCAATCACATTGGTATACGTCATCAGCCTGAAGAAGTCCTCTGCTAGACTCATATCTCCTTACATTTCCAGGAAGAACGAATCTGAGCCCTTTCCATCCCCCAAATTCTTCGTAAATAAATAACTTAATATTGTCAACAACCCACATGACACTATCCAGCCCCAAACTAAGCAGAGCTTATACGATGGAAACCAGGTCGCTGATATAATAGGTAGTATGATAGTAACGTATATTTTTTAGTAAATACTTACTACAGACAGAGAACATCTGCGTTCACCACATAAATATTTGTTCTCGGTGGGGATCGAACCCACGCCCTCCAGCGCAGAAGGCAGAGCTACTACCAACCGAGCTGAAAGGTCGGTAAGTACCTACACACATTTTTCTATCATTTACTGAAAACAGTCAGAAGAGTCAAAAGAGCCAGAATAAATTATATAGCTAGCCCCTGCAGGCAGTGCTCCCGGAAGTAATAGGACCACTACTATCCTATTCCGTCTTTACCATAAGGGCACACGGGGCCCGTGCCCAGGGCCCCCATTCTCAGGGGGCCCCGAAGGACCGACACTTTCTGCACATTCATTCTCAAAACATTTTTGTCGGGCACATTACATTTTTTTCACAATACTACGCCATTATAGCCTACTGTATTTGATTACCTATAATAAATGGTTATGCTTAGTAAAAAAAATATTATAATTAGCTTTTATTACTTTCCAAAAGGGCCCCAAATTCTTGTGTGCCCAAGGGCCCCAGCCTAGTTTAAGACGGCCTTGCTACTATCCCTTCCCTTAGGCCCCCTGTTGGTTTGGTGCCTTAGAGGTCGTATGAGAGACTACTAAAGGATAACCAAAGCATAACATCTAGGTACTCACCAATCTGTCTGCTAAGCCTATACTCCCCCTCTCGCAAACATACACCTATTTTCACAGCTCCGTTTTTTTTATCTGCTCTTTTCCGCCACAGTAGAAACGTATCCTTAAGGTTCTATAAATAAACAAGGAACGTTTCACCGAATTGTTTGAAGTGCTGAAATATTAACAGAAGCTACTAAAATATTAAAACTTCGCAAAATGAACTGAAAAATATTCCTTTTGTTCCAAAAACTTATGGGGATGGGACCGGTCTAATTTAGAAATGATTTCAATTTTTAATAGGGACGGTGGAAGTTAGCTTTGTTGTCATCAAGAAATCCCTTGAAAGGGGTATTATTGTGATAATTAGGGAGGAATAATTTAAAACTTTTAGGGTACAATAATGATGTCCATTCAGGTGCGAGAACAAAGTTTGGAGGTGATTTGTTACGATGAAGTTGTTAAATTTGAGTATTTTTAATGTAAGCCCAACGCCCGTTCTATAAATTCGTAGCACGTACATAGACTTTTTCTACGGCGTAGACTCATCTACGCCTTATTAGTGTCTACGGCGTAGATGGTCTACGCCGTTGATAGACAATCTAAAAAATATTCTCGTAGTAACATAGTCATGTTGCCATCATAGTCCGTAGGCACTTTCGTAGACTGAACACGGACTTAAGGCGCGGCGTCACCTCAAACCCCTTCTTTTTTTCCTATATATATATTTTTTATTTACTTTTAAAAATTCAAACGTAATATTTGTACCAGAACGAATTGGACCAGTAAGTAAACATTAAAATGATAGCTAAAAGTGATGGTTTGTTTATGTCGTTTATGTAGAAATGCCAACAAATCTAGACTTATAAGCCGTCGTCTTTTAAAAATATAAAACCCTAATTTTAAGATGCTTCTATCGAGTTAAGTAAGTTATCAGCAATTTAGAAGAATCTCATTAAAAGTTTAAGCTTTTATTTTAAAAGAATAGTTCAAAAACATTTTTAAATTTATTTAAGCTTTAAGAAGTTCTCTTTTATTCTAAGCACGTAAAATGCGTGTTCAATAATGAAGATAGGGTTCCAGCAAATGAATTAAGTAATTATAATTTAGAAAGTGCTTGATAAATAGAGAAAAAAAGGCACTCCCTTTTTTTCTCTATTTATCAAGCATAACCGTAGAAATAGAAGTAGTTTTACAAATAAAAAATAACAGTAGTGAAGACTCCAGTGTGGTTCCACTTCATTAAAAAAAAATATTAAAATGAGTAGGTAGTTAATTATATTAAATGGGTATGTGTATTGTGTACGACATTGTTAAGATCGTGGGAAGTCGGTGGATGGAAAGAGTTCAGAATCGTTCTTCCTAGAAATGTATAGGGGAGTTCTATATCCAGCAGTGGACTTCTACAGGCTGATGATGATGATGATATGGAATACTCTCGTCGGTTTATAATGCCTCCTACCATTTCAAATTAAAAAAAAATATTGTGATCAATCCACACAACACTATCTAGCCCCAAACTAAGTTGAGCTTGTACTATTGGGAACACATAATCTTAAAACACTTTTTTTGTAAATACTTAGAATACAATATATCACCTACACCAGAACAAACATTCGTGTTTCTCTATAAATTTTTGTTCTCGGTGGGGATCGTACCCACAACTTACAGCACAAAAGGTAGAGCTGCTACCAACTGAGCTGAGAGGCTAATCAAAATACCCGCGAAATTAAGTGTATTAAATGCAAAGTATAATAAATGTAAACAAACATTATCCAAATGATTCTTATTCAGCTTACTATAATACCATTTAAATCCGGTAGAGGGCGTGCGCAGTAATTAATGGTGAAGAAAAACACTTTGATTCGCTTAGTAATCTGTTTTGGAGGCCTAATGACCTCGTACGAGCGTGGAAGACAAAACGACCGTGTGAAGTGAACTCATTCGCTTTATCTTTACCCTTATTTATCATCTTTACATCATACATACTCAATAAGTAGGATTTACTGCTGTACAGAGAGGCCGTGTAAGTAGGCGTTTGCTGCTGAATGCATTGTAAATGCCCTCTTCTCTGGTAAATGCGTTCCATTTTCGAATCGCTTTAATGTCATACCAATCAATCACTTTACTGATTAAAGGCCTGCGCGCACCTAGGTCGTTGGCGTCGGCGATCAGTGAAGTGCTGTCAAATTCGAAAGCGATATTTGACAGCAATTCACTGATCGCTATCGCCAGCGGCCTAGATGTGCGCAGGCCTTGATTGATTGCTTGATTTTCAAATCACTTTACTGTCATTTAAACCAAGGAGGTTTGCATAGCTTGATAAACGCAATGAATGTATCAAGCTATGCAAACCTCCTCGGTGAAACAATCTCTTTTCTTAAAAATGGTTAGGTAACTTTTTACTGAAAAGATATTCATTTCAATTTCACCAATTTCTCAATTCGAAGAAATAAGCTATGAATAGAGAATTACTGAATTCGTTTAACCAGAAATCAGACCCTGAAACTTTATATTTGAGTAAAATCACGTTACAAGTTTATAGGGCTCGCCCGTATAAGGGTAAAGGTTGGGTAGGTTAGGTATACTAGCTAGGTAAGTATGTATAGTTAGTAAATTTTCTGGGTCGTATAACACAGCTATGGGTAGGTGCGTAGCCTATACGCAGGTATGTATAATCTAACCCTTGAGCGTTTCGTGTAACACGAATTTGAAGAGATTTTTCTAGAATTGATATTCAGCTTGAAACCACATCTCAAGTTGGTATTTTTTTCAAATAAGGTGGACAAATTGGGTTAAGTAAGGTACCTTGTACATAATGTAATATTTAAACGAAAAGTAGAGTCATTGTTTAATTAAACTGATTTGCATTAAGAGGAAGACCACCGTCACACAGCTTTGCTGATTGCAGTTTTTCAATCATTTCAGTGATTTCATTTAGGTACATACTAACTGTTGGAAAAAGTTGTTTGACGGTTTTCAGCCGCTTAAGCAATAGTATGACGTCATCTTCCACATTTTAAAATACCTAGACGAATGCAAATTGATATTTTACTTCCAAAAATAAAAATCACAATACGATTTCTCCAATATGTATCTCAATGAATAATAATTTATCAAACGATTAAATTCCAACTCATCCATTCTCGAGCATCCTAAAGACCGCACTCAGTGAGGTCACTTAAATATTAATCGCCATTGAATTGTTCATGAGGTCTTGATAGAGCTATCCACAGTGCTTAGGTACCTACTATCGGCTATTGACCTGTCATCGTCTCTTTTGGGCACGTTTTTCAGGTTGAAGCATGGCGGATGTTTCAAAATTCTTGTTTGGGTTTTGATGCAGTTTTCTCCAATTAAGTCGAATGCGGCCTCCTTGACATCCTGGGGCTCAATTCTAGACCAGTGACTTTTTTGTCACGGTAGATAAATATCACAAGAACTGTCAGTTTCTTTAGTGAATTTTACAGTTCTTGTGATATATATCTACCGTGACAAAAAAGTCACTGATCTAGAATTGAGCCCCTGATGCGACATGACTGCAACTTTTTTTTATCTGGCTCATGTAACTTATTCTTGGCCTTCCTCTTTCCCGTTTCCCTTCAACCTTTCCTTCAATGATGTTCTTTATGTAGCTGTCATGTCGTAGAAGTTGTCCAAACATTTTTTCTCTTCGATTTTGTATCTTCTCAAATACTAACTCTCTTCTCCTTTACTCGCTCGAAGACCTCTTTGTTCGTAACTTTTTCCGTATAACTAATTTTCTCCATTCTCCAAATTATGAGTAAAGAACGAAATTCATTTGGACTAAATAGAAGGGCAAGTAGTTAATAATATATAACATAACATATAACGAATTAATAATATATAACTCTAATTACTATTGGAATTTTAACACGTGATGTGATTCTAAACTAAAAAAAAGAAAACTGTTTATTCATACGGCACAGGTGATAAGAGAAACAAGATCTCTACTAAGAAACATTATACGAGTACTACGCGTGTTACTATAACATTCATAATTTAAATAAATAATTATTTCATCTAATGATAAAACAAATGCTTGAGTATAGATTCTTTATTTCAAACTGGGCGTCAATTCCAGCAACACGGTTCGATTGAGTGATCGTCGAGTGATCGCTGAATCCGCGTTCCATTTTCAAATTTATCAAACAAAGTAGGTAGGTATAAGTGACATGAACCAAACAAACTTGAACAGAATTTGACAAAACTTGAACAGAAATTAATAAAAGCCTCATAAAGTTCTTTCAAATCGTAAGATTACTTTGTACTTGAAAGTCTTACTAATCCAGTTTATAAGAGTGAAGGCGCTGGTTACGGCCGTAAATGACGCAACACTCGTTCCGTTTATATTTTTATCGGGAATGGTTTAATAAGGAATTTCTTTGAAGCCACCTGCGTCCGGATTTCAGCAATTCAAAACATTCCAATTTAGATGAAAAACTCGGGATTTGCCCTGCAAAGAATGAAACTGGTTATGAAAAGTGTTGGTTTTGCGATTGTTTGGTTTGGTAGGTTAATAATAATGCGGACCATCGAGGCAACACTATCTAGCCCCAAACTAAGCAGAGCTTGTACTAGGGAACCAGATAGCTGATATAATACATATTATGCATATTTTTTTGTAAATACATACCTACTTAGAATATACTTATACTCGTAACACCCATCCAGACGGAGAACAAACATCTGTGTTCACCACACAAATATTTATTTTCCGTTGGGATCGAACCCACGACCTACGGCGCAGAAAACACAGCTACTGCCAACTGAGTTAATTGAGAGGCTGGAGTTGGAAGTTGCTTTTACATTTGTTTTTTTTTTCAAAGTCTAAAGTATCTAGGTAGGTACTTAGGCGAAATAATTTCGGTTGATTACGCATTTAGGTAAAGACTTGTAGTGAAGTCTGTTTTAGTTGAATTCCAAAAATACTAAATGTGTTTGATAATCCTTCGTCAAGGTCGAATATAGGCTACTTTTTATCTCAAAAAAATTAACAAGACCGGGAAAAAAACTAACATGCGAGCGAAGCCGCGGGCTGCTACGAGTGATAATTGATAAATGTAAACTGGCGATTTTAATACCTACGATACAGTACATATTTTCCCAAATAATTAAAAATTCTTACAAAAATATCAGTCACCAGTGTTATGAATTATATTGGTTCGCATGTCGTATTTCATTCAGAGCCATTTTCCCGTTTGGAATTTATCTTCTGATGATGTATCACTCAATTATTTGTAAGTTATGTAATTTATATTCCAAATAAACAATTTATCACCTATTAAAAAGATTTTCAACTCCAGGCACAGTATTTTACACAAAAATTTTGACCATTATTTTGAAGTATCACAGATTGCTAGGTAATCGTCAAATTAAACACTAACTTAAGTTAGTGTTTATTTGTCTATACGCAAACCTGAATTCAAGGTTCAAGGTTTTTTGGATGTCTGAGGGTGGTAGAAGCTCTTCCAAAAGTTACCTAACTTCCACAAAAAACGCTCATTTCGATGCTCGGGTGAGGAGAGTTTAAATTCTAACACAACTACAGTTAAACTTAACTTTATCACGGCTAACTTTAACCAACAAGTTATCCTATTCAAATAGCCGGCAAACTAGTGACACAGAATATACATAGTTGTTTCCGAGAACGGGGGTACATTAGATGAAACTTGGCCGGAGTTAACTTGGCTACTTTATTCAATAATATTAGACGGAGTAAGGTCAGGCGAATGGGGCAAATGTTTCATTACTTGACCGGTAGTCTTTTTTTTCTTCCTGCCCTTATCCCACTTTACCCCACTTGCCCTTATCCCACTTGGGGTCAGCACAACATGTACCTATTCCTCCTCAATTCCCCTGTCAGCCGTCATAACTAGACCGTTATTAAGTATTCAAATATAAATTATGCGGACAATCATCACAGTCACTATCTAGCCCCGAACTAAGCAGAGCTTGTGTGGATTGTCCACAATCTTTATTTAAGGTTGTTCGATTCCGACACAAACTGAATTTACACAACTATGGGCAAACAAAGTATAAATGTACACTAAAATAGCTGTAATATAATTTTACAGTGGTCTTTATTGCCGGCCAGTTATATAAAGTTGGAGAAAACTGTAGGATAACAGAAATATTAATAAAAAACCAAAAAAGTAATTTTTTCGTCATTCTTTCTAACGGGTACTCGGCATTGAATACGTGAATGAGCTTAAAACATAATTATGTCTCAAAATAGTCGTAAAAGTCTGTTAGTTTTTTTTCTGAAGCCCCGACTGCCACGACCAACGGCTACCACTCCAACTTTATATAACTGGCCGGTAATAAGGACCACTGTAAAAGCCTATTACAGCTATTTCAGTGTACATTAATACTTTATTCGCCCATAGTTGTGTAAATTAAGTTTGTATGGAAATCGTACCCCCTTAAATAAAAAATTACGAAAATAAGAACAACCACTACTCGATCAGCAACTGTCAGTGCCCAGAGGGACAAAGCAGGGCGTCGATTCCAGCAACATTCGAGGCCCGATTGAGTGATCGCTGAATCCGCGTTCTATTTTCAAACAAAAATTGACAACCCACATTGATTTAGGCTGTGTTGCTGGAATCGACGACGCCCAGCACTGCAGGTTTCCTGTGACAGTTAACCTACCGTATACCGAAAAAAAACCAGAACATACATTGTTTACCCTTGATTCTATTGCCCCTCTTAAATATAACCCTGAGTACACATTAACATTGAATCCACGGTACCACTTGCACTTTGACTGGGCAAGTTGAAACAATTTGGCGGCACAGGGGTCCAAGCGACCCGTACCTTGTTGGAACACGGTTTACTTCCGAATAATTGTGGGGTTAACTTTGCCAAGTGCAACATCAAAGTAATAGTTTGAATACGCCGTGAACGTGAACCTTTGTGGATGCTGATAATTTTAGTCTTGATTAAATTTTGTAGTGAAATTGATTAGGTTTCTAAGTAGCTAGTTTGCTAAAATTAGCTGTATAACTTCCGACCGGAGAGGGGCGTTTAAGTTTGAGGCCACTGTACCTACTGGTGGCAAACTTAAACGCCAAAGAATCGAATATTAGAGTGGAGACCGCGTTTAGGTAAGGGTAGTGTAGGACGCCCTCCAGCAAAGTGGGGCGACGAACTGCGAAATGTAGCTGGCAAGCACTGGAGAAGAGCCGAAGACCGGGCTCAGTGACGCGTCCAGCAGTGGACTGATATAGGTTGATGATGATGATAAGTTGTTATCAAATCAAATCAAAAATGTATGTTTTCAGTTGTATCACAAAGATCACTTTGAAACGTCTTAAAACTGAGGCCAGTTCCACGCGACCAAGCCTAGAAGAACAGGCAACAAACTAAGACTGGTTCGTACAGTTTTTTGTATGATTCTTTTACAAAACAAGTAACAATGTCCCTATAGATATTCTTTCAGCTCTCTTGGTCCTTGAATCCATCTTGTCGTGTCACTAGTTCTTCTGAACCAGTGTGTTGAAGGGATGATGATCCTTGATGTTCTTGGTCTTTGTTTGCATGTGCCGGTAAGATGACACTTATATTTGGCACTTGTTATTAGATAGATACCCTTCATAAGTACCCTATGTAAGTATATACTATGACGGTGTAACTCTTTATTGATTATAGCTTGAACTCTGTTTTACTTTAATACACGGCAAACCAAACATAATACGCGTTACGCCATCTTCCCCCCTCGACTAGTGATGTCACTCGTCGCTCGGTCCGAGTAAGGATGTCCCATTCCCCAAAACCGGCTAACAGTTCCAGGTATAGCTTCCTTTGGCACTTGTCCGACCGCTGATGATGAGCGAGTGTGAACGGCAAACCATCAACTAGAGTCCGCGCCACGACTGACGTCTTACGGCAAAAGCGGGAACTAAGCCTCTTTAAGGTCTGCGCACATCTAGTTCGCTGGCGTCGTCGATCAGTGAAACGTTGTCAAATTTGACAGCGATATTTGACAGCGTTTCACTGATCGCTACCGCCAGCGGCCTAGGTGTGTTCGGGCCTTTACACACAAAAATAGTCAAGTAGAATATGATTCTGTGTCAGCAGCGCCGATTCTATTGGACTTCAGAGGTGGTGCGGACTCTTCATCAAACGATCAACTCTTTTGATACAGAATTTTTAATATTTTGTTCGTATTTTTAAGCGATAAAATAGTTGTGTTTAGCGATCGCTTGCTCGTCGGCGTTCGGACAAGTGCTATAATAGTAGTAAGCTTTTTATAGATTTCAGAGGGCCTAATGAATCTCCTCTATAAGTAAAACTAGCCGTTATAATAATGTAGAATAGAATATAAAATAGAATAGAAACACGCTTTGACTATGAATAAGAGTTAGGCAGATCTATCAGATAATAATATACCCGATACATTTAAGGGATGAAGTAATCACAGGATTTTAACCTCTAAGTACCTACCTAAGTACCTATAGGTAGCTATATGTTATCGAGCCTAGTCTTAATCTCTGAGACTCGTGTGTTGTTTGTGGCCATGGCTTGTAGCATTGTCCTGTCAAAATTCGAAAAGGCTATCTCATTTCATTTATTTACCACATTATCACAATTGACTGTGATACTAGGCATGTAAATTTTTACAATATTAGTAGGTAACTAAAAATCGATTTAATTAATATGTCAACTCTGGCGATGGAGTTCAACGTTAATGCTATGTTCACATGGACGCCGTGCAGCCCGGCGGGTTGCCTGGCGGGCTGCGCGGCATGCAGCCCGTCCCAGGCCGGCGAAAATTTAAGCTGTTCACACGCACGCCGACACTCGCCCGGTTCGCGGCATTCACGTTCACAGGCGCGTTTACGGGCTCGGGCGTACCGTTTACACGCACGTGAATGTGAATGTGCACGTTGAATGTCGAGTTGAACGCGCGCGTGTGAACGTAGCGTCAGTTTTATTGATGCAAGTTTTTGTGTTTTTAAGGGTTTTATAGTCACAAGATCCCCTATTATTTATTTAATTTATTCGGGGCTTCCTGTGTTTCCTTTTTTTCCTCTATCGAGCGTGTGTTGAAAACTTTCGGACTCCATACAAAGCACGGGCACGCAATACAGAAAACTAAGGCTCTTATGCAAAAACAATCCATCAATCAGTCTCTGTAATACCCTACTCTGTAATATCTAGAGATAGGTCCAGTCCATTTCAACTAATGATTCAAGATTTGCGTCCAGTTCCTCAAGTCAGAGTTTATTTTTCAGTTTTAGGCCCGTATGCAGAAACAATGCTCGAGTCTTAGTCGAGCCTTTGGACACGAGTTTTTGGACAGTTCTCCATTGAAGTGTCAAAAATCTAAAGAATGTTCTATCTATCTACACTGGACGTGCGCGGGGTGTCGTATTGGTGCGAGGAGGGAAATTTGACTGAAGAGCCAATCGGCGCTACGCATACCCCCCCCCCCCTCAGGTACCTAATTTGAATTCTACGCAATAACGGCCAGCGCTAAAGTCACGTGCCGCTACCTATACTTTGTTGCTTTTATTATGGTATTGAGATCAATACCATATGCCAATACCGAGCCAATGCTTGGTTTTACAGTTTGATTAATGAGTTAGGGACAAAAAATGTGTTGTAAAGTTCCAGTGCTTTAGCCAGAAGATCAAAGGTTACCTTTTAGGACTACCAAAATCCTAGGTAACCTACTAGCTGGTTACGAAACTTGGTTACGAACAAGCCTTAGAGACCAAATTATTTGCAAATTTAGCAGAGACGTATGTTCAATTTTTAATGGCCAAAATTGAAGTGTTTTTGAACAGTTTTAACAAAATGGTGCCTGTTCACAGCGATAGAGACAAAATAATATACGGACATTTTGTTATTTTTTATTATTCAAGCAGAGAATAAAAGCAGAAAAAACCCTAATTTTAACTTCATCCCAACCTACTAAACAAAAGCGAGTTTCTATTCTATATTATTCTATTTTATATATTCTATTCTACAATATTCTAAGAAAAACTCTTGACCGTCTTATTTGCAACTGTCGCTTAGCCATCATCTTGACAAAGTTCTGAAAAAGGCCGATAGTGACCAAGAAAGAACCAGTAACTTGAGTGGCGAATAAAACAGCCAAGCCAAAAGGACCACTAGACTAGAAAAAAACAATATATTCTTGCAACTCTGTATGTTTCTCATACAAATTATAAAATCCACAATAATGTGATTAGAAACTTTTTTGGGTGATAGAATCTCTTTCATACACTTTATACATAATTATTTTAAAATGTTATTGCATTAAAACACAAACACGGTGTCATTTTTATGTATCATGTCCATACCTGAGCTAAATGAGATGTGACATGGAACTATGGAGTCCACACCAAGTCTATGTACACCAATCTTAAATACAACTTAGCAATGTAGAATTCGCTTTAAAATGTTATTTTTCTTGAATTCTACTTCGTTTGGTTGTACATAAGGGTTTTCTTGGTCAAAGAGCAACACAACGCACCCAAAACATGGCGTGGACATTGGACATGACGAGAAGTGGTAGAAATGTCATTTTGACAACTAAAGCTGTCAATTAGCATGACACTGACACTTATTTGTGTCAGTCACTGCGGTAAAATACCTTACCTTTTTTACTATTCATTATTTTGTACAACGTACTTGTTTATTAATTTTGGAATTTAGTATTTTAGTGGTAATCTTAATTATTTACTGCATTTCTCATACAAGTGTTCATAGACCTAGCGCATTATACAACATTTCTTTTGTCATTTTTTATTTCTATATTATTGCTGTGAATCAGTCGCGTATAAAATGATACATAAAAACTTCGTAGTTTTTAAGTTTTTAGCTGACTTACGGACAAACTATTCATAAGACTAAACCAAATATTAGCAAAACGCTATTCCAAACATTCTAGCTTTCGCCGGCGGCTTCGCATACTTGAATACTACAGATGAAGAGCTATGTCTGTTCAAAGCCTCATCTAATTCGGTCCAGCCGTTACGCTGTGAGTCACTTACATCCAAATATCTAAGTTTTCGCTTAACTTCACAAACAATACCTCAACATAAGGCCTCTTAGGGGCCATTCAAATATTACGTAAGCAGATTTTTTACAATTATTTAGCCCCCCCCCCCTTTTTCCTTGTCAGAAAAAGTAAGCAACCCCCTCCCATGCTTACGTAATCCAAGTAAATAATAACTGCTGACGTAATCACAATATCGACCCCCCCCCCCCACCCACCATGTCATCAAAAAAGAGCAAAGAAAAGACCCCCCCACTCAACCGCTTATGTAATACTTGAACGCCCCCTACTCTCAAACATTACAAAGATTTTATAATATGCCAAAATCTTTCTGTCGTGTCAGCTAGTTCTACAAACCAGTGTGCTGAAAAGATTTAAAATGCGTCTTAAAAAGACTCTTTTCGTATGTACATTTGACACGTTTTTTGAACTCCAAGAAATAGTAAGCGTACCCCGTATTACGGGGAGTTTTTGGACTCGAATCTCACCCGGTTTGTAACTTCTGGAATATTATAAAATCTTCGGTCTAGTATTGCGGCTTCTTCGTCAAAGTATTTTCGTCAAAACTATAATAATGTATGCCAAATAACTTTTGTAAACTTAACAATGTACATCTGTGTCTAATTTCTGATATACCTTATGCAGAATAGGTACCTACATAATACTTTTTTCTATAAATTTTGTACCGTTCCAATTTTAATAATTTATTTACAATTTCGAGAATAAGTGAATATTTTTATACAAATTATAGTTTTGCTTATTGAAGAAGGCATTTTTAAAATACGGCCGATTTGCATGATAGAATATAGTGCCACCAAATTATATTTTTAGGAATAACATCAATTCATTTTGTTTTAAACGCTTAATCAGCAGTATTGTATGTACAGTGCCACCAAGTTATATGCACAAAGAGTTAGTTGACCAAAGAGGAACTAATATCATTTCTCTAATATAATTTTATCGAGCGACGATCCCTCTGATAAATATAAGTTTGTGACACTGTAACCTATTCAAAAATGATTAAACCTCTATATTCTGGAACCTTATTTATCCTGTCAGTATAAATCGGCTGTTATTTTCAAAATTTCCAACGTGACCTTACACTGGTAGGTTATAAATTTCAAGATTGTAAAAAATGCCTTCAACAAAAAAAACTTCTCTATTTACAAACAAATTACTGACTATTCAACTGCCTTCACATCTCACTATCTGCCGATAACATTAACCTATCCATTAGATCAGTTATTAACGTAAACCACTGATGTTTTTCAATCGTTCGATCAAAAATTACCACTGATGTTTCTCAAAACTTCCATCGAATTCTCAGTTACTAAAAAAACTGGTGTTAAAAAAACACTATATCACCAGAATCTTTGTGGCCTAGGCCCTGTCCACCGATTCACCGGCCTAGGCCCATTTCTGGGCCAAAACTGGTTCCCAAAGTTAGGCCCGGGCGGCCTAAAGTTCCTCGGGCTCCAGTTTCTTGGAAACCGTTGGTTCAACTGCCTCGGTCGATACTCGTAGTCTTCAAATTCCTCTGTTCTATCATCAATATCTCTATCAAAGCCCCTGCTTCGTAAGTCCTCTTCGTACGCGTCATTAGACGCCTCATCATCTATTTCTATCACATCTTGGAAGGTCATCCTTCTGTTGGGAGGCATCACCTCGAAGGGATTCACCATTTGGGATAAGATCGGCGCGGATTGGGGCTCTTTCTTGTCGCTGTTGATTTGTATGAGGTTCGAGTGGTTTTTATCGTGCGTCTTTCCGTTATCGCCGCCGACTAAGACTTTGTTGTTGTTGAAACTTTGACGGCGGCCATCAGACTGAATGTACATACCTTCTGGAAGAGGAAAAACAATTGTAACGTAAAAAAAAAAGTAAATAGGCCTTTGCATCTATTGTAGATGATTTATATAGCGTCAGGGGCAACTGGTGATTACTCATGTCCCTACTTACGGGACGCTTCAGTGCCTGGGACAGGATTATTAGATAGAATAAGCTTGACAAGCACCTATTAGTCCATCTTCTTCTTCTTATCGTGTCACTGATTCTTTTGAACCAAGTGTGGTGAAAGGATTTAAAGTGCGCCTCAAAGAGGCTCCTTTCGTGCACTTGACACATATTTTCGAACTTTTTAGGTTCTACGATATGCCGGTTTCCTCACGATGTTTTCCTTCACCGTTTGAGGGCACTGGCATAGTGTACATAAATTTTTGGGAAGAAAAACTCATTGGTACAAGACTGGATTTGAACCCACGACCTTAGGATCGGAAGGCAGGGCCGCTACCACTAGGCCACCAGCGCTCCCTGAAATGTTACATAAGCTTTACATTTTTTAGAGGACGCAATTTTATTTTTGGGACATGTGTGGAGGGTCAATAGAAGCTTAACTCCAAGTTTGTGGGGTTGCCGCCCTTGTCCTCAAGCCGCCATCTTTGAAAAAGGGATGCAAACACCTTTTTCGCAATATCTCGGAAAGTATGCGTCCTACAAAAAAATCATCAAGACATAATAATTTGTAGCAAATCGCTTTGCTGATGAAATATTGAAGTTAAAATTGTATTGCGTGCGTGACAGTACACATGCGCAGCTATCCCCTCTGCGTGTTGCTCAGCGCTAGACTTACGTGCCGCTAGTTATACTTACGTTGGTCCTCATCTTCAGATAGGTCCATATCAACGCTTTCTACTATATCTGATGGCAGGACGGGTGGCACCATCGGCGGGACTCGGTAATCCTGAAACGGAAAACAGTCTTCTTCTTCTTGTCGAGTCACTAGTTTTTACGAACCCGTGCGGTAAAAGGATTTTAAATTGCGCCCCAAAGAGGCTATTTTCGTGCACTTGACACATGCTCTCGAGCTTTCTAGGTTCTACGACATGCCGGTTTCCTCACGATGTTTTCCTTCACCGTTTGAGAGTACTATATCAGCTATCTGGTTCCCATCGTAAAAGTTCCCATTGTGCTTAGTTTGGGGCTAAACAGTATTATGTGGAAGATGCCTTGGAATTTTCAAGTCAAGAGTGAACAAGTGGATAATAGCTAAGCGTGCTCCACCTTAGACTGCATTTTCACTTTCCATCAGGTGCGATGGCAGTCAAACGTTTAGCTATCAACAATAAAAAAAAAAAAAAAATGCTCCATCAAAAACGAACGGTACTTTTTTAAATCTTAGGAAAGAGTTTTTATGTCACAAAGTGCCTCTGCCTAGCAATATCGCCTCGGCTGTAATTTTCAACTTACCGCACTTATATCATAATGTACTACTAGCTCTCAAAGACAAACCTCATGATGTATTATAAATAAATAAATAAATATTGTGGACAATTCACACAACACTACCCAGCCCCAAACTAAGCAGAGCTTGTAATATGGGAACCGGATAGCTGATATAATACTTGAATACTTTTTTTTTTTTGTCAAAACATACTTAGAATACAATATAACACCCAGACAGAGAACAAACATTTATGTTAACCACACAAATATTTGTTCTCGGTGGGGATCGAACCCACGACCTACGGCACAGAAGGCAGAGCTACTACCAACTGAGCTAGAGGCCAGTCAAAAAG
This sequence comes from Thera britannica, assembly GCA_939531255.2. NCBI lineage: Eukaryota > Metazoa > Arthropoda > Insecta > Lepidoptera > Geometridae > Thera > Thera britannica. The sequence goes on from OW618045.2 coordinate 3,589,104, forward strand.
TCACAAGTCAAAGGCCAGTCAAAAGTCTGCTTTCTTGTAGTAATATCGCCTCGGCTGTAATTTTCAACTTACCGCACTTATATCATAATGTACTACTAGCTCTCAAAGACAAACCTCATGATGTATTATGTCCGTTACCTGATCCAAGTTGATAACCGGTCTAGGGACGGGAGGCGGCGGATGATTCAAACTCAAGGGCACTGGGGGCTGATGCGTTAGGGGTATCAGATTCCTGTGGTCCACATCTGAAACGATCACTTGATATCAGGCTTATTTTACGACTACTAAAAAAACTACCGGATTTGTATGCAGGCAGAAACACATGCTTTAAGCAAGACAACCGTCTATGTTCTTCTCGCTTGCACAAGGTTCTACACGAAATTAAGTTTCTTATTAGTTAAAGATTCACCTTTAAAATAGCAAAAAAGAGATAAATATATAGACACAACCACACACATAAAGAATGAAAAGTAAAATTACAATGAAAAATAATAACAAAAACATATCTTAAATAAAAACGACGAACCAAATCAAGATGGTATGTGTGTGCACTCACCATCTTGATTTGGTTAGTTTTTAGTATTTTGTATGATCTTTTTGTCTAACAGCTCACACTGTGTAGCAGCCAGACAAAAAGGCTCAGCGCATAATATTTACAAAATTTTTAGTAAAGCACTGATTTTCAGCTATTACCCTTTCACGCGAAGACAAATTGAGATGCTAAACGACGGAACCACAATTAGTTGTGTTTGTGACTGACAGTGAATTTAAAAAGAAAACTTGTGCATAGTCTATACATTGACTAATATCTCTAAGTATGGGTTTGTGTCGATATGAGAAGCGAAGGATTACCTTGATGTTGCCTGTTAGTAGCAGATACTGGCGGCACGGGCGGCGGAGCCGGCGGCAGTAACCTGTGGTCCACATCCTCTATATCTGCAAATAATCATACTAATATTATAAAGAAGAAAGTTTATTTATTAATATTTCAATCTAAATACAGTCAAACCTGGTTAAGCAAGAGTTCAAGGACAATGTTATTCTCGCTCATAGAGGTTTCACACTAACCAGAGTTTCTCGCTAATGCAGGTATATACATTATACATGGGTAGTCTCTCTTAAAGAGGTACGCAGCAATAACAAGTCACAGCAAGTACGAATGTAGTATAGAAAAATAGAATAGATACAATATTGACGAGAAAACAATACAAAAACAATGGTAAGAAGTTCCACGAAAGTTAAGAATGAGTCATAAAATAGCAGATGTGTTATTTGTAATTTGTTTTTGTATGTGTGTATCTTTTATGCATGTACATATGTATTTTTATTGTAGCTATAGTTCCTCCTAAATAATATAAACAAATAAAGCTCGACTGTCGCTTATAGAGCTACTACAGATAAATAGCAGTCTCACTTACGGAGGTCCATGAGGGAAAAACGACTCTCTCTTACCGAGGTTTTTGTTTCTCGCTAATAGAGGTTTTGGGACCTTAAAATGACGGGTCCTGGCTATTACTCTCACTTATAGAGTTTTCTCAGTTATCCAGTTCTCACTTACCCAGGTTTGACTGTATATAAAACTCTTACGTTACTGACTGACTGACAATCATCGCGCAGCCTAAACTAATGGTCTAAGGAGTATGAAATTTGGAGGGTAGATACCTGGTTAAGGGTAGGGGTGCACTAAGAAAAGAATTCCCGAAACTCAACCCCTAAAGGTCTGCAGCGGGGGTTGAAGTTTGTATGGAGAAACCTTACCGCGAACGAAATCGCGCGGGATTCCACTAGTTATCTTTATAATTATAAAACTAGTTAAACCAAAATTTTATTTACAACAGAATATACATTATTTATTTACAAAAACTATTATTATAAAACATGAAATGATTAAAATGAAAAATTAAATTTTATAAGAAACTAGAAAATTTAATAATGAACTCTGTTTTCTACCTGTAACCTACAGGTGGAAAACAGAGTTCATTATTAAATTTTAACCAACCGATCATCTTTTTACATTATTTTTTCATGCATATTGTATCGAATGACACAAAATACTAAAAAAGCGTGAGCTATGACCATTTTTACAAAAGTATATGAGTATACTTTGATGAAAAATGGTCATGGTTAAAAGTTATATAAATTTTCACATTAGAAAGAAAATACTTGATTGCATACTACATAAACTTAACAAAGGAATACAGAAAAATATTTAAATGGAATACAAAGGGCAGTCTTATCACTGACAAGTTCAAGACAACCTTGGGATGGCCTGGACTCGAAAAGAACGATAGAGGAAAATGGTATAAAAAAACAATATGCGTAATGCATACACAATTACACAATTACATTATATTTACATAATACAACGTGTTACATATGCAAAATACCCCGTAAAAATTATCAAAGCTTAACATTTAGTCACCCTAGTAAGCTGTCATGTCAGGGAACCAAATTATTTAAACAGAGAGGCCATCGTACCTATTTGACCCAATAAACTACTTTAATAGTTTTTCTATTTTTAATTCATAAATGTTTGTTTTTTTTATTTTTTGGGTTATACAGCGTTACTACGGTTCTTAAATATTGTGAATGGACTTTTATGGCCCCATTTAACCTCCTTTCGGCGTTACGTGTAGTTTTGTAACACCCTGTATAAATGATGATGGTACAACAACTACCTAGCATAAACAGCAAGCAACACTTACCGTCCTCGGTTTTTCCTGAAGATTGAACAAGCATTGAATATATGTTTTTCTTTCATGCTACATCATTACTTGCATAATATATATTATTATGCCGTACAGCCCTGTCGTTATTATCATCATCATTATCGCCAGTCTGGAAGTCCATTGCTGGATATACGCCTTCTATAAATCTCGCACAGCTGTTTCCATAATTTAATCTGCCTATAAGCGCCAGACGCCATTATTGAGATCAGAAAAAGTCGCCGGAGAATGCCCAAAATTTTTCTTCTTTTACCCCGAGTCCCAGTTTTGTTACCACAATTCGTCTACCAAATTTTGTTTTCATGTGAGCACGTGTTTCTGTCTTTTGCATGGAAAATTGATGTGACAAGAACTAGTTTCGATCGTTTCTAAGTAACTTATTTTTGCTGTTTCATATTTTCTCCATACAAAGAGAGAGACAAATAGGCGAAACGAAAACAACATTTCGCAGGACAAAATTGTAATAGTTGTAAATTAAGTGAGGATTGCCCTTCTGGTAATGTCTGGTATGGGTGCGGCACATAACTTTAGCGCTGACCGTTATTGCGCAGATGTCAAAAATAAGTTATCTGATGGGGGCTAGCGGGACGAAGGGCGGGCGTGCGTAGCGCTGATTGGCTCTCCATTCGCACTCCGCTCTCTGTACCCATAGGACACTCTGCACACATCCAGTGTGCGCGACATGCGCACACTACGACGCATGCGCAGCTATCCTCTCCGCGTATCGCTCAGCGCTAAAGTTATGTGCCGCTAGTTATACCAGGTGTTTCCAGACTACTACCGAAAACTTAAGGGGATGAAAGTACCCATCAATATGAACAACTTTTTCTAAGAAACCAACACTGTGAACGCGAAAAAAAAACAGCTGTTTCATACACTTTAGCCAAGTAGGTATTGAACTTATGTATGGAACTGCTGTTTTTTTTTTCGCGTTCACAGTGTTGGTTTCTTAGAAAAAGTTGTTCATATTGATGGGTACTTTCACCCCCTAAAGTTTTCGGTAGTGGTCTGGTAACACCCTGTATAATAGGTTTATGTCTGGTGATAGGGGAGGTTATGTCCAGCAGTGGACTTTCCAGGCTGCTAATGATGATGATGGGGTTGGGGGGGGTACATTACAATGTACTTACGTCCGAGTATAGGAAGCACGGGGGGTGGGGGCGGAGGCGGTAGTATCCCCCTGTGGTCCACGTCGATTGGTGGCATATCCTGTAACACGGCACCACTTGTAACAATCTTATATTTCATACCATTTGTATCTTTAGAACGAATGACACGAAGTTGAAATGGGACAAATCTATCGGGATTGCCGGGGCTTAGGCAGATCGCTATCTACTTGGACTGGCCTCTAAGCTCAGTTGGTAGTAGCTCTGCCTTCTGTGCCGTAGGTCATGGTTCGATCTCCATCGAGAACAAATATTTATACTGTTATATTATACTATACTGTATACAATAGTGAACTGTAGTGTAAGTGTAAACTAGTGCTACGACTTAAGAACACAAGAACAAAGTGTCTCCCCTTAAGTGAATATAGACAATAAGAAACCTGCTTATGGACACATTCTTGGAATAACAATGTAGAAATTTAAGTCAGCATAAAATTGCTCATTAGCCTACATTATGACTAAATCGTAATCTTATTAGGATAAATTATTTATAATATTATAAGTGTGTAAACTAGTACAAAATAACTATCTAGATTTGTCCAATAATTCCATCACAATCTGTTCAGCTGTTTGGCTATGAAGTCCGTTTCTCAAGTTTTTAAACTTATAGTAATGTATAGTTACCGGTTCGGCAGGGTATACTCTGGTTCTAGGCGGCGGCACCGGCGCGGGCGGCGGCGACTCTGGCGTGTCACTCACGTGCACGCCTAGGGACACCGGCAACGCAGGCGGGGCCTAAACATTATATACTGTTAGTTATTTATAAAACAATTCAAAGTAGTAGATTATGCATCAAGGGGGAAAAAAAGCAGTGTTTTATATAGTGGGCGCCGTATTGAATCCCGAGCAAAACGAAAGGGATCTAGCGTTTACTCCCGAGCGAAGCGTGGGAGTTAAGAATCAACTCCCGAGCAAAGCGAGAGTTAAGACAAAAATCCTGAGTGCAGCGTGGGATTCAAGGTCGTCCAAGACGAAGGCACGTTTATCCCAGAGAAGAATACTCTACTTTTAACACCACCTACGAGACAATAAAAAGCAATAAGTACTATTGCTTTTTAGAACCAATTTATTTTTTAGTGCAGATCTTAACGGTGAATGCATGGAATTGTAGTATCTATACTAAGTATCGTAAATGCTCGTATGCGATTTCTACTTTGTGTTCGAAATTCACATCACATTAATGACCAGCAAATCATAATGACATTCAGCACAACATTAATGCCCTGCTAGACCTTAGGGATAAAGGCCTTCGTCTTGGGCGACCTTGAATCCCACGCTGCACTCGGGATTCTTGTCCTAACTCCCGAGCAAAGTGAGGGAGTGAACGCTAGAGTTCTTAGTTTTGCTTGGGATTCAATACGGCGTCCGCTACATAAGACACTACTTTATCCCCTTGGTGCATAATCTACTATTATTCAATTGTATCACAAGGAAACGTCTTAAAGCTAGGTGAGTCTAGGTGCCAGTTCCACGCGACCAAGTTGTGTGGATTGCCAACCATATTTAAATTTATTGCTGGCCGCTGCAGTCTTCTTCTTATCGTGTTACTAGTTCTTTCAAACCAGTGTGGTGAAAGGATTTTAAGTGCGCCTCAGAGAAACTCCTTTCGTGCACTCGACACAGGTTTTCGAACTTTTTAAGTTCTACGACATGCCGGGTTTCCTCACGATGTATTCCTTCACCGTTTGAGAGTACTGGCATAGTACAAATACATTTCTGGACGGAAAAACTCACTGGTACACGACTGGATTTGAACTGACGACCTTTAATTAAGTACTATTTTTTAATATAGCAATCAGTTTTATCAATAACTTACCGGCATACTCCACGCATTGTTATTCCAATTATTCGTTCTTTCGGGATGGTACGGTTCTGGCTCATCTGAAAAATAACATCCATCATCATCAGTCTGAGGAAGTCCACTCATTCTTCATACATGCTCGTCGGTTTAGGGTACTCCTAACCTGGGGCCTAATTCTCGGGCCGACCGAGATTTTCTAAGCGAATATTTTATTTTTGGCATTGCACAACCCCGCTGTTTTTCTACGTTTTCCGTATATCGTAGCTGTCGAGTCTTCTACGATGAGGTCGTCGATGAATTACTCAAGGAAATCATCCATTTTCTCTTCGAAAACATGCAGTAAAATAAAATTGCAAAATGATCGAGATCGCCCCGAGAATTAGGCCCCTGGCCTTTCTCTAAAACGTCTGCTATCTGATCGAGATACATGCACCATGCATGATTAAAATAATAAAATCGAAATAATGGTAAAAGGTTGTACACAAATTTACTTACCGCTTGGTGGCACTTCTTGGAAGCATAACAATTTGTATAGGTTAGTAAGCAAACAATATTAGCATACACATTTTTTTTGTGCCTACACATTTTATGCGACACGAAAGCTTACAATATAACTACCATTCATATTTTTATGAAACGTTTTATTGACTGCCTCCACAGTTCAGTTGGTAGTAGCTCTGCCTTCTGCGCTGGAGGACGTGGGTTCGATCCACACCGAGGACAAATATTTGTGAACTGAACATTCATGTTTGTTCTTTGTATGGGTGTTAAATTGTAGTCTAGGTGTGTATTTGAAGTATATCAGCTATCTGGTTCCCATAGTACAAGCACTGCTTAGTTTGGGGCTTGATAGTGTTGCGTGGATTGTCCACAAAATTTATTTATTTTATTTATGCACCGAAACTGCAGTTTAACCGTTCCAAATTTTTTAGTGTAACTTTTTTTAAGCTTTATAACACAATATATTTTCTACAATTCTTTACTTGATATCTCTTTATAGGTTTCTGTATGTATTATTTTGTTGTTATACCTGTTTTAAAGGATCATTAAAAACTCTCTTAAGATGGAACAACGATTTAAATTTGAAGTATACGTAATTTTTGTTGTAGAGATCGTCCAATCTTAAACTGCACGTCCCACTACTTCAGTCAGTCAAAGTAAATTGTTCTATAATACCTACATCACAAAGATCATTCTGAAGTACTTTGCTGTGAGCCAACTTCAAGAAAACGTGGTGGAGGGGCGTGCATTTGTAGACTGGTTTATTAATACGTCTATTTGATTACTCAAAATTAAATTCTCACATATACATACATGTTTTTACTGTAGAATAACAACATATTCTTACCATTAAGCAGGTCTATACTGCCGTAGAAGGAAGGCGCGGGGATTCCCGTACTTTCGGGAGTAAGCAGGTCCAAACCGGGTAACGCGTCTTGTGACTTCTGAGACAGAGTACCGCTGACCACTGAAATATCAAATGTATTACTTTGATTGGCTGAATAATATTTTTATGGTGTCCTTTTCTTACTATTACCACAGATAAGTTAATACTATATTAGTACAGATACCTCGTCCCATACATTGAAAAGTGACTGCTCTAATGCGGGCTATTCTTCGGGCTATTTTGCTGTGCCCACACAGGCGCCAGAGTTCATGACGCTACAGATTTACGGTTCAGACTTGCCTCTAACTTCTTACCCCTATTAAATTAGTATGGTTACCAGCTAACAACTAAATAAGCCTATTTATTGAAGAGGCCAATATCCAGCTGCTATATCCAGCCAATATCCAGCTTTTATAGGCTGATATTATGAATCAGGATAGAAATCTCAAAACACCTTCAACTAAACAAATTAACATTTATCGTATAAAACAATTTGTGCTTAAAAACATGACACAGGAATAAAAATTAAGCAACTAAAACATTAAAGCGGCCAAGTGCGAGTCGGACTCGCCCATGAAGGGTTCCGTAGCATCAAGTAACATAATATAAAGGTTCTTGTAGGTCGTCGAAAGCTAAGTTGCGGTTTACTATTTATGACGTATAAAAAAAAAACTACGGATTAGATCTCGTTCAAACCAAATATCGTTGAAAGTTTGCATAGTAATGAACAACATATATTTTTTTTAGTTTTATCTTTCTCTTATTTTAGAGGGGGGGGGACCAACTTTTTTCCACTTTGGAAGTGTCTCTCGTGCAAACTATTAAGTTTAAAAAAAAAACTATATTAGAAACCTCAACATCATTTTTGAAGACCTATTCATAGATACCCCACACGTATGGGTTCGATGAAAAAAAACTTGTTGAGTTTCAGTTTCAAGTATGGGGACCCCCAAAATTTAGTTTTTTGTGTAAAAACCTTAATGCGATTCACAGAATATACTCGCCAAGTTTGATCAGTCTAGCTCTTACAGTTTCGGAGAAAAATGGCTGTGACACGGACAGACAGACAGACAGACATGACGAATCTATAAGGGTTCCGTTTTTGCCATTTGGCTACGGAACCCTAAAAACTGCCTAGCGTAATTTTAGTAGACATGGATGTTGCTACCTTTGCTTCTATATGACTCATTTATTCAATAAATATGTCAGTGTTAGAAATATCCCGTAGAGGAGGCCTGTGGCCAGCAGCGGACTTGTATAGATTGATGATTTGAAACTTACCGGAGTTGTTATCTGATGTGTTGATATTATTCTCGTTCGGCACGAAGCTTTTCAAAAAGTCATTGATGTTGAAATCCTGCTTTTCATTAGGTCTCGAGTTTAACACTTCTATTTTATTGGCTGAAACAAAAAACATTATACTATGGATTTTTGGAAATTACTGAGCTTCAAACATGTCTGAAGAAGTCCATTGCTCGACATAGGCCGCTCTCATACATTTCCGTTTCAAGATAAGAGACTAACGATCTAGCAGCCCAGCTGAGGGTAAGCGGTCACCGTCGCCCATAGACACCAACAGCACCAGTCTTTGGTCTTTACCATTCATAGACTTCTCGCGATCTTTAAAATACGACTTTGTTTTTTTTTATCATGAGGAATTCGGCATATCGTAGAGCCTAAAAAGTTTGAAGACATAATAATATGTCAAGTGCACAAGAGCCTTTTTGAGACGCACTTAATATCCATTCACCACACTCGTTGGAAAAAACTAGTGGCACGTACGACAACTCAATTATACTGCTCACTATATCAATATAATATGTGCTCAATATAGTGTGCTGTATTTTTTTATAGTGCAAAAAAACATCCACTGACTGGACCCTAAGGGTGTTATTAATAATCCTAGCGCAACGCTGGAGTAGTTAAATCGTATTTTGTCACATTTGCTCGAGTTGACAATTGCATGTCAATGCAAGAGACAAAATACGGATCAACTAGTTCATTTTGTCTCTTGCATTGACATGCAATTGTCAACTCGAGCAAATGTGACAAAACACGATTTAACTACTCCAGCGTTGCGCCAGGATTATTAATAACACCCTAAGAGTAAAAATGCTGAACTGGTGGTTTTGTTGTTATTCATTGGACCTCAAGAGGTGTTCCAGTCAGTCTGTACTCTTGGCTCGAACTCGAAAGACGTGTCGTGACTAATTAAATCATATTTAAAACAATTTTGCTTTACTTACCACTACTAGGAATGAGGTCCGCATCGTTAAACATCGCCAGGGGGTTGTCAGAGGTGAGGAAAGACGACAGGCCGAGGTTGTACAGCGACCCGTCCGCAGCTAGAGACGTGTTGAACGTACGGTCGATATTGTATGATACTGCGGACAAAATATTTAGATATTATCTGATCTATTTATCTATTTTTGACTGGCCTCTCAGCTCAGTTGGTAGTAGCTCTGCCTTCTGCGCTGTAGGTCGGGGGTTCGATCTCCGCCGAGAACAAATAGTTGTGAACAGACAAGTAAACACAGAATGTTCCACTTCGCTATCATCTCTTTACTTCCACATCTTTTTACGATGATCATCATTATCAGCCTGAAGAAGTCACATACAAGACATAGGCTTCCCCTGTACATTTCCAAGAAGGATTTTGTGCCCTCTCGGACTGGTTTCCGCAAGTAAGCCACAGGTGGGCCTTTTTTACGTGACGTTTTGTGCCCTATCCAAACACCGTCTTCCCGCGATTTTAACAATGTCGGTTAATCGAGGATTGGGCGTCGTTTCAGATCTCTTAGGCATGATAAGAATTTAAACTCACTGTCATCATCTCATCATCATTATCAGCCTGAAGAAGTCAACTACGAGACAACTACATTTCCAAGTTGGATTTTGTGCCCTCTTTATGAGCGGACTGGTTTCCGCAAGTAGGCTACAGGTGGGCCCTTTTTGCGTGACGTAAAGTATTTAGTAATCGCAAGAAGTCGGTGATTGGAGAGGTCCAATCACCGACTTCTTGCGATCTAACTATGTCGAACAATCGAGCGGGTGGGTCTTACGTTTCGAATCTCTTAGGCAAGATACTCACTGTCATCATCAGCTTCGTTCTCGACTGGAGGCGGTAGATCCAGGTCCTCATCAGGCCCGGGCGAAGGTACATCTTCGTCTCTAGCCGGGGGCGAAGGCGCCGCGTTAGGCAGCGTCGGTATTAACTCATCGAGCTTGCGTTTTAACGCGCGGACGCGGGACCCGAAGCTTTTGTAAGCCTATGAAACAATTGAGTTGAGAATATGATTTAAATTTTTCTTTGACTGTTTTTAAATGGTAGGTAAATAGCATGGGGAGAAAATTTGCTTTTATCTCACTTTAGATGGCAGCACCATCGACTGGTTCACAGATCTGTCTCTTTCCATACTATTTCAGTTGATTCGATTCAAAAAGGGAAATTTGTTTGTGCTGCTACCAACAAAAAGCTTTGCGTTTTCCGCTCCATTACTTTATTTCTTGTACATTTTTTACCCAAAGATACACCATATTGTCATGCATTACTTAGCGGGCCTAAAGTTGGGTGTGAATCTTGCGCTAATCCCATGAAGTTATAGATTTCAATTTTAAAATATCTTTATTTGGCATACTATAGCGTCAAAGAGAAAAAACCATAGAGTTCTTTAGGCCCATGTTCAGAGACAGTGCTGAAGTCTGAGTCGAGCCTACATTCTAGGACTAAAATCAACACTGGAATTACAATATCGTTTAAAATATCTCTTTTTAGCGCTTTAAAAAACTCATTATATTAGCCTAAGATTGAGTGCTCTTAATGTATAGTTGAATTTTAGAACACAATGCATACACAGAAAGTGGTATCTTGTCTAGCTGGTTGCATAGCATAGGTTTACTTACATAAGCCACAACTTTGACCTCTCCTCTTTGTGTGGAATAGTACTGATTAGCCGATGTCAGCAAAGCTAGTAATGCTTCTCTAGCTACAATCTCCCGTTGCAATGCTTGCGAGTATTTTTCCACCCGGGATATGCCGTCATTCAGTTCTTTTTCTGTATCTTCCTTATTACTTTTGTCTGAAACACAATGAAATAGGCTGTGATTCTCTGGCTCGGTACATAGACTTAAGTGGGTGATCCATTGCCAAAGGTATAAACCGCCAATGGAGCGAAGAGAACCGCGGTTTTGTGGGTGCTCCATTGGCGGTTAATACCTGGCTCGCAGGCTTGTCGGTTTAAGTTCGTTAATGGATCGCCAACTTTACAGTAAGCAATAAATATTGCACATCGCCTAATTTCGGCTTCTTAGAGCATAGTGTGCGTCAGAAAGAGATAGCGCTCTACGAAAGCAGAATAGCCGATGTGCAGTATTTATTGCCTACCTATATTTTCATCATGCTTAAAGTTTTTTAATATTTTTAGTTTTACCTTTTAAATGAGTACATAACGCATTCATATCATTTAACTGTATGGGACATTCATGTATGTACTTCAGTTTTTGGTCCGTGTCGATTTCCAAGTCCTGGCATTGTTTTATCTTATTTACTAGTTGTTGAGGCTGTAAATAAATAAAAAGTGTGAAATGGGCTATTTCTAAGCAGGACGCGAACACTCAGGCTATGGAATGATCTCCCTGCTGAGGTTTTCCCTAAGGACTATAGCATGGGGTTCTTCAAAAAGGGTGTTTTAAAAGTTTTAAAGGGTTGTGATGCCTCTGGTATTGCAGGTGTTCATAGGCTACGGTAACCGCTTCCCATCAGGTGGGCCGTATACTTGTTTGTCAACTTACTTGTATAAAAAAAAAGACTCTTGTGGGTAACCATCCTAACCCATCAAAAATTAAATTAAATTGTCAAAAATGATGAATTGGTCAGGGTGTATGATTTTTTTAAAAAATATTTTACTTTAATATATGATAGATTCTATGTGATACCAAACAAATGCCATACTTGAAAATCCAGGGGATCATCATCAGTCTTCTTGACGGCTCCTGCGCTGAGCAAACCAGTTAAATCGGAGAGAAACTCATCATCATAAACCGACCTCTGCTCCCATATTTTGAAGATGCGTAGAATTTTAGGCCTTACTTTATCATCTCTGAAACCAATGCACTATGTATTAATGGGCTTCGGCAAGTTTTATCATGCGCACTTGATGTGCGGGCAGGTTTTTCTGCAAGTAGGCCGCTGGTGGGCCCTTTTTGCGTGACCCTTGACACGTTGCTCGAACTTTTTTAGGTTCTACGACTAGTCGGTTTTCTCACGATGTTTTCCTTCACCGTTTTGAGAGTACTGGCATAGTGCACATAAATTTTTCGACAGAAACACTCATAACACACAAGTGGATCTGAACCCACGACCTTCGGATCGGAAGGCGGGGCCACTACCACTAGACCACCAGTGCTCTAGCTCTTATTAATGGGCTTATTAATAGTCATTAAGGCGATAACTCAGCAATTTGCAATAACATAACACTGTTTGTTCTCTGTCTGGGTGTTATATTGTATTCTAATTATGTATTTACAAAAAAAAACTTATTCAAGTATTGTATCAGCTATCTGGTTCCCATCATACAAGCTCTGCTTAGTTTGGGGCTTGATAGTTTGTGTGAATTGTCTACATTATTTATTATTTTATTACCGATTCAAGAATCACTGTCATGTTACTATATTTCGTTTTGTTTGATTACAAACAATAAATTATGTATTAGGTGGACAAATGAAATGACTGTATTAACTGACCTGACAAGAGGAGTTGCCTTCTGCAAATTGAGTCCCCAACTCTCAACAAACTCATAGTTTTTCCGTTTGCTGTATTGAATCACATCATTGGCTAAATAAAAAAGAACCAGCCTCTGTTCAATTTTCACTCGCTTCAGCACATTCAACCAACTAGCCACAATCTTTTTATGGTGTGTTCTTTGCTTCAAACACCATGAAGATAACCCTTGTATACATTCTTGAGTGTCTTTCAGATTTATCAATCTCTTCTCAAATGTTAGAGGGTTGAAGTCTCCCTTATCAGCCATGGTCACAAAACACTAATACTTCCAATATCAACACAGTTTTTGTCCATGATAATAAATGGTATTACTTTGAAAAATAGTAATCACACGGGATAAATATATATCTTGATCACACACGCGATGGTTATGGTAAGCACAATAAACGCGGCGATGCGATGCGAACCGCCAGAAAACTATTGTATTTGAAAGGTTAGAGATAACAAAACGTCGATAAATTTAGTAAAATTTACGATGTTACGCATCAATCCAGTCTTCTATCTATTTGTAAACTAACAGACGTTTAGCAAACTGCCAAATACACTAGAGATTTTATATTTTTACGAAACAACAACTGACTGACCGCCATTTTTCACGGAAGACTTGTCTGTTTTGTTTGTTTGTCAGGATTATTTTTTTGTGTGCTGGTTTGGATTCAAAGTTTTTTCGCCACGTTTGTCAGTTTGTCGTCTAAACCCGTATACAATCTAAACCGTATAAACCCTTAAACCAGATGACCAGATTTAAATATGTTTAACATTATGTCAGCTACTCATAAATATTCTACTGTATGTAGTAATAAGTCTTTCAAACGGTGAAGGAAAACATCGTGTGGAAACCCGTGGCTTAGTCAGCTCCGCACGTATTGACCATGTCTTTCCTGTGGATTAGGCCGACTAAGCTGTCAGGATGGTATAGGTGCTGGGCAAGCCTATCCCATCTAAAATCCTGTCCCAGGCACTATAGCGTCCCGTAAGTAGGGGCATGAGTGATCACCAGTTGCCCCTGACGCTATATAAATCATCTACAATAGATGCAAAGGCCTGTTTACTTTTTTTAAAGTCTTTACCTACGAAATTGGAGATTTGAATGAAAATGTTTCTACTTATAAATTATGTAATTTTTTTTTATTTTAGCTTAGCGAAGTATTGCCTCCATGATTGCCTCAAATTATAATACTCGCGCAGACTTGTCACGAGGCCTTGTCTGGTTGACTGGCATGTGGCGACACATAGGTGCGCGCAGTCACAGTCACTCCTTCACAGAGCAGAAACCTAAAAGTATTTAGGTGGGGTTGACTAAAAAGACCCCACATACTACTTGTACTTACTGATACAATCTGGATTAAACCTACTCGATACTGATCAGCAGTGTCGAGTAATATATATTACATAGAAGAGGATATATTACCTAAATAAAATACTTTTCCATCAAGTCGAGTCAGTCATAAACAAGTCGGCTTTGAAAACAAAATGATGGTCGTTTGTTTTCAAAACCATTAGAAACATTTTATTTTCGATCATATCAGAATAGCACCATATTAAACTTTCATTCCATCTTTTAAAGTCCAAAATATACACTTTCCATTTACATAACAGAACTCAAAATAACACTAGAAAAACAATTAAAATGGAAAAGCTATATGACTTCCCAAAATGACAGAAAACGAATCCGGCAAAAATTACTAAAAATGGACAGATGCCATTAATTAAGAAGAAAAAAACTTTACTATATCAAGTTTATCATCCAGGGATATCATCTCACAGCCCGTGGTGCGTGTTTCGGTTTTGTTGTCTCTAGGTTCTATAATACAAATAATCTGTCCGCGCTATAATCTTCACGGGAGCGGATTGTTTACCTACTTATAAACTGTTTTTCTGGTAAATACAATCTTAATAAAAAAATACGGCCAAGTGCAAGCTAGACTCGGCACGAAGGGTTCCGTAGCATTATCTATAAAAACGCCAAAAAACACGTTTTTTTATGGGAGCCCCCTTAAGTTTTTTACTTCATAAAATGGGTTGGCTTTAGCGATTTGCTACACGCGGAGGAGGGGAAAAAGGTATCACTATTATTACACGAAATCGCATATTTTTCGAGAAATTCATGAATTAAGTTTCTTATATTAAAACAGTTTTATAGCGGAAACGGAATGTTAAAATGGCTGATTGACAACCAAATCTGTTCCACATTAATAGATGGTGTAAAATGACGAACAGCAATGAACGGAACGTAAAAAAAAAAAATTGTTGTCTAGCCCGACTTGTGTATGCTAGGCTATATGCTATGTTATTGTGTCACAGCAGAACCGACCAACCGACGAAGAGCACCTTGATTTGAGTCAGTTAGGTTGGAAATGTGTGACAGAACCGACACAGAGCACCCCGACTCCACGTAGTCTTGAGGTCCCTACCCCTAGAGTGTATATAAAAATCGTGAAGCCAGCCGACGACCTCTTAAGCGGAGCGAAGGTTGAGCGGGTGAAGCGACACTCAGGGCTCCTCGCGAGTGTTCTGGCTGAGCCATTGCAGATTCAAACTCGGGGCACCCCGACTTAAGTCACAAAAGTAACACAGTAGGTTGTCAGGTTTTATTTTTATACCTACCTAATTTCAAGAATGGTGCATGTCAGTGCAGAGAGGACCCCTCCCCCGTCCCTTCTCCTCCCTTACAATGCTGAAGCCAACCCAAATTTTAACTTTACTACGCCTTTCAAGCGACTGTAAAGTGTTTTGAGGTTAGGTTACATTAATCGATTTTTCTCCGGAATGGTGATCTTATATCTTTCTTGTAATGCCGGTGGTACCAGGGGGACCCCCCCCTCCCGTTTTCGCCAGTAGCAGATCTCTAAATTTTTACCCATAAACCAAATTATTTATTTTTGCCCTCATCTCAATATCGACCAAACCAGAGCAAAAAAATCACGTTTGATGTAGGTACCTACCTATGGGAGCCCCATTGTTGTCATAGCGGCAATATCATATTAGTAGGGGAGCCCACGATGCTAAATGGGGATTTACTCGAGCCAAAGCTTTTATATATTTTTTTTATAATTTATGCGGGACTATTTATCGTTCTGGACGTATTTTTGAAGTGAAAACTCCTTCAGCCCGACTTGACTAACGCTGAGGTCTGTTTTTACAGATAACACACGCTGAAATTAACGTGCAACCTATGAATGTATCCCTGAACTTAACTGTGAACCCATTATAGCCCTGGTCTATTGGTAATATGGCAGATACTTCAAATACTCTTGTAGCCGTTAAAGATGAACAAATATATGAGGATGAACAAGCAGAAACTATTGAAATTGAGTTAACATCGTTCAAGATAGAGTTCCTTGCGGATGAAGATGTCAATGATGATTCAAATAAAACAGGTAGGTAATGTTCGAGAAAGTGACAGTAATGTAAAGGCTGATATCAATAAGCGCTTGCGTTATAATTGTGATATCTGTAATAAAATATTTAACAAAAAACATTACTTGGTAAAACATTTAAAAGTTCACACTGGAGTAAAGGCATATTCATGCAATAGATGTGGTAAGAGATGCATTTCTAATTCTCAACTTAAAGTACATATGCGAGTTCACACTGGAGAAAAACCTTATTCCTGCAACATATGTTTTAAGTCATTTGCTGAAGCATGTACTTTAAAAAAACATATGCGAGTACACACTGGAGAAAAACCACATTCCTGCCATAGATGTGAAAAGGCATTCGCTCAAAAATATGCTTTATCAAGACACATCATGGAAGTTCACTCTAACAAAAAGCCATATTCCTGCAACCAATGTTTAAAGAAATTCAGTGCAAGAAGAAGTTTAAAAAATCACATGCTAATGCATACTGGGGGAATTCATTACCATGAATGTCAAGAATGTCATAAGACATTCTCTCAAAAAATAAATTTAAAGAATCACATGCTAATTCACACTGGAGAAAAGCCATATTCTTGCTCCATATGTGATAAGACATTCTCTCATATAAGCAGTTTAAATGTTCACATGCGAATTCACACTGGGGAAAAACCATATTCCTGCTGCAAATGTTATATGAAATTCACTCAAAAAATCCATTTAACAAGGCACATGAGAACGCACGGTGGAGAAAATTCTCAAGGAATAATTTATGTCAATGCAGCAGATTTTGCGCCCCATGAACCACCAACTTACGACATCGATGAAGTCATCAACATGGATTTGCAAAAACAGGATTGGCATCTCTAACCAGAGTAACCACAATTCTGGTGTATAACAAAGCAAATGATCGAAATTAAAAACGACAAGAGAAGAAGTAGGTACTCATACTTATACTACGTAATACTTTACGAACTTGCAAAAATTGAATACCTACTCTTATCTAGGTACTTACAATTCTCTTCATCGCCATCTTTAAAGACTTCAAATCACTATAAAAGAACACACACATTGGAAACAAGAAAACACTCGTCCGTATATCATAGCACCAGTATTTTAGACCAGTCAAAGTCAGTATCATCTGGTGACAGACGGACAGATGGACGCACAAAGGAGTTTTTGTAATAGGGTCCCGTTTTACCCTTTGGGTACGGAACCCTAAAAACTAAGATCACGCACGATGTTACCCCGAGACACAGACAATGTCGCTTCCAAATAAATATATTAATTATTGGAAAGGAAAAATCCAAATAAATATATTAATTTTGTTATTTTTTACTTTTGTTTTTAATGTAGGTACACAAGGATACGCATCAGACTACACACTGCTAGCTCTTATGTCCTTGCAGTAAGCGTCAATTTTCTTTGTTTTTAGGTAACTTAAGCTGTATCCCACTGTACCTACACAAACCTGCCTTTAGATATAGTCACCTCTCTCTAGCCTCAAAGGTTTGCTGTAAGAAAACTCTACTCAGGGTTAAGCTCGCATTTGTAGGCACATGTCCTCTATTTCTGTTCTTTTCCTATGTTTTGTATTGTGTGTAGTGTGCAGTAATGAATTAAGAAAGGAGGTTTTGTAAAGAAATAAACTCATTGGATTGGACGCCTGTATTTCTTAGTTTGTGGGACTAAACATAGTTAACAATTTCATATGTGTCATGATTAATTTTACAAAAGGTTTTTGTTTCTAACTTATTGTGAAGTAGGTACACAATTTAGTGCAGCAGCAACAAACTACCATAAGTAACTATACAACTTATGTTCAAATTTAACAAATCACTCAAATAAGTTATTTAGTCTCCAGCAAAAATCGATGTACCTATACCTACAATGTTTGTAAACAAACCTGTAATACCTACCTGCTCAATTTAAAAATCACTTTCTTGTCGTTGCTTTTTTCATATTTTTGCACTATAGGTTACTTTTCAATTCGACACCAAAGAGAGTTTTCGATTTTTGGTTGGTTCTAGGTACATCGAATTTGTTTAGTGACTGGGTATGAACGATCAAGGGCCACCATGCACCCTATTTTATAGTTCCACGGTTTAGCATGGCGTATTTTGCTATCAGTTTGCAATTGTGTCTAAAAGTTTAACATGGACTGTTAAGTACAGCGATACTATTGTCAACCAAATTAATTGTTTTGCTAATTGACTTTGAGTACGTTACAGTAAGACATTTTTCAATTCTTAACTAACATAGTCATAATAAGTGAGTATAATATAAATTGGCTGTAAGAAAACCACTATCGAAAAGTTAAATGGGACCTTTAGTTAGATAATGTATCGCGATATTAAGTATTACTACAACTGAAATGAGAAGAAAGATAGTTTCAGCAGAAGTCAGTTTAAACATATTTGTACCTTTTGTTTACCGACGTAATCCGACAAATAAATATAAATAAAACAAATATTGTGGACAATCCACACACTATCTAGCCCCAATTATGGGAACCAGGGAACTGATATAATACTAAAATGCGTTTTTTATAAATACATAGAATACATATAACACCCAGGCAGAAAACAAACATCAGAGACAGAGAGAATCGAACCCACGACCTACGGCGCAGAAGGCAGATTGTATTAATTTTTCGAGAGCGATCTTTCTACACTACATTATCTAAGTAATAAGAATCCATGATATAATTATTTAATATTAAATTTTCCCAATGGATAAGGAAGTTATCCTGAATTGATGATTTTGACATAGTCAGCAGCAGTCATCAAAAGTTTATAATAATCATTAAAGTCAGCGCCAAAAGTAGCTGAACACTCCAAGATTTCGCAAGAACTTATGCGTTTAATTAGTGTTTGCAAAGATGAATTTAAGTACATTTTACCCACAACCATGACATGTTCAGTTAATTTTGGGTCTAGCTTTAGTATCTATCTAAATAATACTATGAGTAGGCATTATTAAAAGAAGAATTACAAAATATTTAATTACTTTCTAAAAATATCAAGCACCAACCGAATTTTAATAAATTATTGGAAGACATAGTCTAAAAACTTGTTACAAAATCGCAAAGAACTATAAAAATCTCCTACTTCTATTTATGAATAGACTTAAAAGTATACAAGGAAGGATTCCTATTTCAAGAGTAATGGACATTCAAATCTATGTTTACAACTTACTATTTTGAACGGGAATTATAGAGGTAATTATAGAGTATAGATAGTGCAATCCACGAAGGCGCGCCCCACTATTCCTCCTAACCGTTCATAGTATATGTGTGCAAGCTTCCGTCAATGTTTGAGTGTTATCGGTACACACTAATTACCTATGAGTGCACACGCACACTACAATGAATAGACTACGGTTCGCAACTGCCGCTCGGAGCAAACTCCCCGCACCCCGCGAGGGGCGCGTCTTCGTGAATTGCACTATCTATACTTAGTTACTTGTTTTTTTGATCATAAATAACATAGCGTTTATAGTATCAGGAAAAAAGTAATACCTCATTACATTTTACCTCGACTTCTGAATATTATTTTGTTCATCTAATTAATGTTATGAACTAGCTACAGATATTATTAAAGAATTATCAAAAAAGAAAAAATATCAATCCGAAACAGATTGATGAACATGGACAAAAGTGTTTTGTTAAATTATTTTTTAACAAGCGGCCGCCCGCGGCTTTGAATTGTAAGTAAAATCAACTTTGAATAACAAGATAATCAAAATATTGAAGTCTGTGCAAGAACCTCAACAACCATACCAGTCTACTTTTTTTATTACCGAGAGTATCATAAATACCTTGACAGTTTTCATCGTGTATGAAGAAACTGTACGAATTAAGCTACATAGCTCAAAACTGTGCTAACAACCTGATTTTATTATCAAACAAAGACTTACATACGAACTCGATCCATTTATATCACAAACTCGCGTGCAGCACTTAGTTTACAAATATTAATATGCGATATGATTTTGGAGTACCTACATAATTATAACATGTTCATGTATTTCTAAAACCCAGCAAAAAATACATTAAATATTCTTGATACAAAAATACATTGACATTACGGTTTGACGTTTCCACTTTTCAGTGTGAATATACATATGACGCGCATTGTGCGTAAAATCTATTTGGTTATCTATTTGATTGCGGTCAAACGCAAGCAATAAGTAAAAAAAAATTGGAAATGTGCTCAATTATGCATGATGAACAATTTTCATATCATTTGTTTTTTTTATTGCTCTCGTTAAAATCCTGTATTGCCAGAAAAAGATGTTAAGCTATTTCTGAAAGTAACTACACTTTTTTTAATTGAAGCTGTGACACTGTAGGTAACTTTAAGTTAGGGTACTCCAAAAACCTTACTCGTACATTTCTTACACTATCACCCTAACATTTGTACTTTTAAAAGTATATTTTTATTCAACTGGTAGGCAAGACTAATAAAAAAACAATGCATGATTATATGCATAAAATACACTAAATATTATTGCAACGAACTAACACTAAATAAAGATAATTTTCATTTACAAAACAACATTTTACCCAAACGTTTATTACGGGAAGTATACCTTACATGTAGTATAGGATGCTAGATGAATCAATCTACCGAACCTCATACAAAAGCCGCGTTCAAAAGAAAGACGCAGGTTTTTCAGTTGAAAAAAATTCAAATCGGCTCATAAATAACAAAATTATGCCATAACAAAAATATAAAAAAAACAACCGAATTGAGAACCTCCTCTTTTTTTATTTGAAGTCGTTTAAAATTGGCCCAAATTATTCGTCTCGTGCCTAAATAAAAGAATTCTCTTCTAGAATTTACATTAATAAAAGTTGTTTGGTAAATGAAACTCTTCTTAATTAGACTACACCTACATAATACTCACATTACATACTAAAACTATGCTATTTTCGATATCTAAATCAACAGGCGTTATCTAGATCAGTGTTGCTAGCTAATTGTACATTTTACTTTTTTTGTTGAGTGTAAGAAATACTGTAATTTTTACTGTATGTAACATTTTTCAACCTTGCAATCAAAAAAAGTGCTTACATGCAATTAAATTGTAAAATAAATACATTTGAGTCGCCTGTCATTATAAAATACCTTCTTTCGTATGAAACGATTTCGATCAAATCCGGATAGGGACGAAAAATTTTAATAACTTTAATAAAACTATGGTTAAAAACAATCTATTTTTTACATTATTCAAAACAGACAGACAACGCCAATAAATAAATGAAATGGCGGTGCTAAATGACTCCTCTCTCTAAATATACACCTTTCATTCATAGGTACTCGTGAGATGTATACAGGGTTGTTTTTTGAGAAGGGCGGTGATGGCCAAGTCCGAAACCACGAGTTAGGGAAAAGTCGTGAAAGAAGTCATGCCCTTGATTTATTAGAAAACAATACTTAACTTGTTTTCTAAAATCTTTTATTAGGATTTTGGATATGCCACCAAATGATTTTTCAAAAAAAATTACACCCGATATCTTCTGAAAAGGATTCTGTCTTTGAAAATATAATAAGGATCAATCTTTGAGGATCAAATTTTAACTGACTCCTTTGACGACTATTCCCTTACGCTCGTGGTTTCGGATTTTTCGATCACCGCCTTTCTGAAAAAAACACCCTGTATATTAGCGCTACCATTTAAAGTTAGCTTCTTTTTTGGCTAGGTTTTTGTTTAACATCAGGTAGGCTTGTCAACAAGTTGTATCCAGAAACGTAACCAATAATGTTCATTCCGTCTTAGAAATAAAATACAAAAGCTTACGAAGACGTTTGCCTCGGTTTAACATCGTCTACTTGTATCAGCTGTTCAATTGGAATCAATGATAATTCTCCTCCTAACATCGGTGCTGGAAGAACCTGTAAGAAAACATAATTTGATTGAACGAAGCGAGCGAAAATCTTAGAAACAACTTGGGCGATTTGTGATTTTTTTTATTTCCTTCTGTAAGGGTCAGACCACCGATGACCTTCTCGCTCGCATTCTTTAACCTTTTGAAAGATAAAACATTATGGAACTTATTCATAAAAAATCGCGAACAACTATTTTGTATGGAATCTTATATAAGGTCAAAGTGTGCGAGTGGTAACTTATTTCACTATGTTCATCGCCTTAAACAGTCTTCTCAAATAGAATGACGAAAAACACTTTATTCCAAACTCGCTCGCCCCGTTCCAGTTAGATTTTCGGAATAAAAAGTATACTTCTTAATCTATCTTTGTGCCAAAGATCCAGATCCCTTCAGCTGTCCTGGCGTTATTTAGCAACAAACATCCATCCTTCCATACAAACTGAGTTAAGTAGTTAAGTGGGATGATTTTGTATAGAATAAATGTATGTATGTAACTGTATGTATGGTCTGTAAGGTACTTACACTGTTTTCAGGTGTGTGCGATGTTTGTACCTTTTCTGCTTTTGCCGCGGCCTCTCTCGCCTTGCGGAGGCCGAGCGAGAATACGGCCACTGTGCGGACTCGTTTCACTAGCGCCGCACGAGCTCGAGACCTATCTGGGGAATAAATACAAGTTTACATACCCCCATCTCGGAATGACATTACATAACCAGGGAAGTAAAATAAGAAATGTCTCAGATCACATGTCATTGTTTACCGAGGCAAAGCCGAGGTTGATAAACGTGTGATCTGAGGCTTTCTTTTTTACTGCCCGTGGTGTGTGTGTATACGAACAGGAAGGACACTGTGTACAGGACAGGTAACAGAACTTACTGCTTTTATCCTTCGGCTTGTCGTCTTCGCTAGAGGTCGCGCTGGCGTCGATAGATGGCGCTGATGAGGGAACTGCATTCAAATCCGGCTCCGAACCGCCTGCGCTCACACTGCCTGACAACTCCTGGAGATCACAAACATTTTACAGGAACCCATTAACTGCCACTTTTTAGGGTTCCGTAGCCAAATGGCAGCAACGCAACCCTTAAAGATTCAACTTGTGAAACTATCATGGTTTTAACACTATTTTTATGAAACAACGGGATATTTACCATGATTAAATCAACCAACCAATGAGTTCAACCGCGATCATGGTGCATGCAACTACCGGAAAATACCGGAAGTCAACTCAAAAATTTAATGATGGTAAATATCCCGTTGTTTCATAAAAATAGCCTTATAGATTCGTCATGTTTGTCTGCCTGTTTGTCCGTCCGTATGTTGCAGCCACTTTTTCCGAAACTTTAAAGGCTATACTGATGAAACTTGGTAAATAGATGTATTCTGTGAACCGCATTAAGATTTTCACACAAAAATAGAAAATACACAATACATTTTGGGGGTCCCTATACTTTGAACTGAAACTCAAACAAAATGTTCACCAAACCCATAAGTGTGGGGTATCCATTGTATAGGTCTTTCAAAATGATATTGAGGTTTCAAATATAGTTTTTTTCTAAACTGAATTTCGAACTCCGAAGGGTTCTGTACCATCGAGTGCGACTCGCACTTGGCCGGTTTTAGTATCTTACCTGTAAAGTAGGATTGACAAGCGGTCTATGCTGCGCCGGGTTCGGTATACAATGCGCCGATCGGTGCAGTGGTTCGTCTCTGAGCCCACGGACCCCTAACAACGATAGTGGCGCCCCTGGCGTTGCTTCCTGCAAACGAACAGGGTAATTATGATTGTGATTTGTAAAAGGATCATATAAAAAACGGTAGGAGCCGAGCCGTAGTTTGTTGCCTGTTCTTCTAGGCTTTGGTCGCGTGGAACTCATTTAGCGTTAAGACGTTTCAAAGTGATTCTTGTAATCATACTAAATAAATACACTTTTGATTTGATTTGATTAAAAAAAAAAAAAAAAATGAGGGCAATCCAAACAACACTATGTAGCCCAAATTAAGCAGAGCTTGTATTATGGGAACCAGATAGCTGTTATAAAACATAATATACTTTTTTGTAAATACATACATACTTAAATATCGCACTGCAAAGTTCGCGGCAGAGTGCGGATGTATGCAAAACCCTAAGCTGAAACTGATCGCCATCGCCACCGCAGATCGCTTAGATGTTCGCAAAGCTTTAAAGTTGAAATGCAGATACAAGAGCCCAATAAATCAGGTTTATAAGTTTAAAAAACTTGAGAAACCGACTTCATGGCCAAACTTCTGGACCGATTTTAATGAAATTTAAATAGGACCAATCTTACAGATTATATCTTTCTAGATAAAACAAAAATTTACTGAAACGGTTCGTAAAGGAAAATAAAAAAATCGACGGAATTGAACCTCCTCCTTTTATTTGAAGGTGGTTAAAAATCCATCCATCCATCCATCAGGATCCATCAGGATGGCTGGTTTTCCACAACTGCTCGTTTTTGCCGGTCCTTTTTGCCACGCACGAGTAAGTTGTGGAATGACCTGCCTTCTGCGGTTTTCCCTCGGAACTTCGACATGGGGTCCTTCAAAAGGCGGGTGTATCACTTCTTGAAAGGCCGGCAGCGCATTAGCACCACCTCTGGTGTTGCAGGTGTCTATGGGCGACGGTGACTACTTTCCATCAAGTGGCCTGTCTGCCAGCTATGGTATAAAAAAAAAAAATATAGTAATACATACCTTCCGTCGTATAGGCTTCGTAGGACTAACATCTTGCAGCATTTGCAATGAACCAGTAACGGTTGTAGTTACCGTTGGCTCGGTTATAGACGCGGCTTTGGCTCTGAAAATATTATATTAGTTACATTTACAGATCAAATAAAGTACAAATACCGGCAAAACTTGGGGTGTGAAGTTAGCCGCTGATCTATAGTCATTGGTTATACCTTCATAAACGGCTAACTTCAGACCAGTCAAGTTAAACTGGCCGACAAGCTATGTGTCGTGTACGAATCACGTGATTAAGTTGCGCAGAACGAATTTTGCATTGAATTTTGGTTCTGCGCAGATCACGTGGTTCGTAATTCAGCGGCCATCTTGTTTGTAGCCGTATAGTATTATGTAACCAATATTGCACATCGGCTAATTTCGGCTTTATAGAGCGTAGTGTGCGTCAGAAAGAGATAGCGCTCTACGAAAGCAGAAAGGCGATGTGCAATATTTATTGCCTACAACCGTACTTATGTTAGTTTTGCTTTACAAAAGAAAGGTAAAATGTACAAAAAAAGCGAAAAGTATGTCAGGGTCGTAGCAAGAATAAACCCAATGGTTGTTAGTAACCATGGGTTTGATTTATGGTTGTATGGAAGGTAAAAGCGATAGGTCTGGTGTTGCAGGTGTATATGGGCGACGGTGACTGCTTTCCATCAGGTGGCTCGTCTGCTCGTCTGCCAGCTATGGCATAAAAAAAAAAGGAAACTTGCTTCATGGTTTATTAATAAAATTTACAGGGTTTTAGGGTATTTGAATTTTGATGCACGATTTTGAAAATTGTACATTGACGGAATCATTTTCACCTGCCCGAAGTAAGCTTCAGTAAAGAGTTTTTTACAGTAAAAAGATGTGAGTAATAGAAGATTTTGAACTTTAATGACACCAGTATTTACGATATATTTTATAGTAAATTACATACAGAGAGAAGCCGACATTATCGATAACTTGCATTGATTTAAGAATGCTTTAGTAAAACTGGTATCATAAGAATTCAAAAAAAAATAAAATAAAAAATATGAATTACCTTTTGCGAAAATCTCGTGGATTTACAGAGAGTTTTGTTCTCTTTTTTGATGAATAAAATAAACACAAATTATGCATAAAATGTATTTTAAAATTAAATTGTTACAATAAAAAGCAATAATACTGAGATAATGGAATATAACGTTATAAAGGCACTTCAACTACACACCAATCCAGGCATACTTCAAAATTAACTGAAAAAAAAATAAAAAACAAATTATAATCTATTAAAATTACTCATAATGATGATGGAATAAATATTGTAGACAAGTCAAACAACACTATCTAGCCCTAAATTAAGCAGAACTTGTACTATGGGAACCACATAGCTGTTAAAATACTTATTATACATATTTTAATAAATACACACTTATAAAAGTAAACAGACCTTAGCATCTATTGTAGATGATTTATAGTGTTAAAGGCAACTGGTGTTTACTCATGCCCCTACTTAAATGCATACAAGAATACAATATAACATCCAAAGAAAAAAAATGCTGCGTTCACCAAACAAACATTTGTTCTCGGTGGGGATCGAACCCACGACCTACGGCGCAGAAGGCAGAGCTACTACCAACTGAGCTGAGAGGCCAGTCAAATAAGTAAAATTAATGATTTAAGAGGTGATAGAATCAGAAATGAGGATATCCGTAGAAGAACCAAGGTCACCGACATAGCACTTAGAATAGGCATGAAGACAGTAATCAAGTATCGCCAAAATATTTATCTGATCTAATGAAAAAGGATTCAAAGATTTAAAAAAATGTATTTATAGGTACTCTTATTAATGTCGAGATTGTCAATTTATTTGATAATATAAATCTACAAAATACAACAATCCGCCATGATGGCTCAAACACCGGTCAGAGCGAATTACGTCACGGCTATATAAATGTCATTCTGATTTAGCACAAAAGCACCAATGTTTACTGTTGAATACTATAACCGTGACGTAATAACAGACGCCATGACAACAGCGAGCGTTTTGGCGAGAATTTGAAAATTTAAATTTAAATGTACTTTTATTGCACAAAAACCTTAATTTTCTACAGAAATATGATATATTTTAGACATAATAGATACTTCTGAATATGATAAGAGATTTTGAAAATTAGTCGTCAGGCCTATTAGTAAGTTGAAGTGGCAATGGGCAGGTCATATAGCTCGAAGAACCGACAACCGTTAGGGAATAAAGGTTCTCGAATGGCGACCACGAACCGGAAGACGAAAAGTAAGGCCCACCCACCAGATGGACCGATGACATTGTTAAGATCGCAGGAAGTCGGTAGATGGAAAGCGCTCAGAATCGTTCTTCCTGGAAATGTGTAGGGGAGGCCTATGTCCAGCAGTGGACTTCTTCAGGCTGATGATGAGGTTATAACTCACCTAAAAGGAGGTATCTCTGGTATCTTTCCAATGCTTATTTTCTTCTTGGTATCGTTAGGCTTGTCTTTGGGCGTGGTCGGTGTTACCGTGCGAGGTGTGTTGAGTCTGGTTGTACGGACGTCGTCAAGGCTTGAGTGTTCCGACTAAAAATATACAATTTGATGGGAATTAAACAGAGCTTCAACCAAAGCTGTTTAGTTTGATGACCTCAAAGCTTCGTTGGCCTCAGTACCTCTGTATTCTGACCTGTAGGCAGAGGACTGATATTTGTGTGAGGAACACAGATATTTGTAGACTCTACATCTATGCATGTTTTTTCTCGACTCGACTCGTAGCGCTACTCTACTCCGTAAATGAATTGTGAATTTACGGAATAACATTTTACTATATTTCTTTTTATCTGATGAGTAGAAAGTAAGGGCCTTTGCCCAGCAGTGTGACACACCAGGCTAAATTAAAAAGATGGAAAATCAGCCCTTCAGCTAAACAGTGTGATTAAATAAATGTTATAACCTAAAATACTTACCAAAAGCGGCGCATGTGCGTTTTTGATAGCTTCCCGCCGTTGGAATTCCACCTTAGCCATTTCAGTGGCGAGCCACGCTGGGATCTCGGGTATAGCTAGGCGAAGCGCGAGCACGATCACTATTATCACGTGCTGGAATAAAATATTATGATTATTTATTCAGTTGCATCACAAGAATCAGTTTGAAACGTCTTAAAGCTAGGAGAGTCTAGGTACCAGAGCTCGAAGTCCCAGTGCATTTACAACATTTCGTTACCAAATGTTGTTTTCGTTTTGCCAATTTGTCTCTGTCTATTGTATGGAGAAAAGATGAGACAACAACTCGTAACTACGTAACGTATTTTTGCCGTCTCATATTTTCTCCATACAATAGAGAGAGACAAATAGGCGAAACGAAAACAACATTTGGTAACAAAATGTGGTAGCAAAACTCCGACTTCGGGTACAGTTCCACGCAACCAAGCCTAGAAGAACAGGCAACAATCTACGACTAAGTTCCAACCGTTTTTTTGTATGATCTTTTTACAAAACAAAACAAACCAGTCCCGCCCGCGCCGTTGCAAAGTGCAATTATTATTTACTAACTTTTCTTAATTCAGGTGGTACGGACAAAAAAATGCGCATATTTGCGATGTACGACAAACATTGAACGCGCTTTTGTCACATGTTTGCAAGATATTATAGTAAAACACAACAAATGTTCAAGGCTTAAAAGTGGCACTTTACAGCGTGCATGCGTAACCGGAAGCAGAAAATAAGATATTAAAAAAAAACTACTCTCATCCTACCGCCTGCGGCAAGTGAAAATGGCGAAGCCAGTAGGATAAAATGTATTAATTCAAAATTGTACCTTACCTCTAAAGCAACAATAACCAGTATCGTCTGCGCCGGCGTCGCTTCGGGCAGGAGTCTATGCACGGGCCCGGAGAGGCCTATCAGTGCGCAGTTCACAAGGACCGCTACTGCCACCATTGTTTCCATTGCGTGCTGTGGACAATAATTTAGTTATAGACATAGAACTATCTTGTAGAACTCCTGTGTCCGTAATTAGACGCAAAGGCGGTTCATTAAGCGTCAGGATGTGCTGACTATAACTGTAGCCAACCTAACTTCTCCTAAAAGTAACACCAACTAACTAACTTCACGCTGACTCTCTCTTTATCTCTCTTGCATCTAAACTGCAAAAATCCATCGCCTAGATGTGCGCAGGTCTTAAGCGTCTGCAGATAAATACGTTTTCTCTATTTCAAAAGCGTAGAAACTTCCTGGGGTCTTCACAGGCTTAGAAGACCTGGGGTTGGCCAGGATTTTCTGTCGAGTTGCTACACACATGCATTCCAGGACTACGAGGCATCTTTTTTACACAGTGATCCAGAAGGAAACTAATTATAATCTTAGAATGTATTTGTTTAGATTCACCATGAGTAGATAGTTAGATTTACCTGCCAACTGCCAATACTCTTCACCCGTTCTCCAAAAGGTCTCTGAGCGACATGGCACAGTTTGAACGCGTCCGCTCTGACTTCCAGCGCGTTGTTGAGTAACGCACACACGGCGGCCAATGGGAAGGCAGATGAGAATAGCACCACGTGACCTAGCTGGGTTAGCATCTCTAGGTATTCCGCGAATGTGCCGTCGTACTGAAATAAATAGGATTTATATATTTTCAGTAGGACAGAAACGACGCACAAATACCAACAATATCAGTACGTAAATCAAAACCAAATCTAAGTGTATTTATTCAGTAAATCGCAAGGATCACTTTGAAACATCTTAAACCTATGTGAGTCTAGGTGCCAGTTCCACGCAACCAAGCCTAGAAGAACAAGCAACAAACTACGGCTTGGTTCCTACCATTAAATAACTGAATAACATTTATTTTCCTGAAGATGCTTCGTAGAGAGGCGAAACACGTGTCATAATTTTGTAAAGTTTTTATTTTTGTGGTATTTTGGTATTAGTGTTCACTTTGCAGGATTTGCGGATGCTGCGTAGGGTGCACACACAAATCTACATTAAATTAACTTACATAGATTAGATTTAGCAAGCTGCCAAACCGTGTCAGGCATTATGAATGAGGAGGGAAGTTACAGAATCAGGATAGAGACATATTTACCTTGAAAAGCTGCGATTCCAACTCAGCTTGATGTATAACCTTCTGTCCGACTATGGGCGAGTCCAAATCGCGTCTATCGTCTTTCTCTGTCGCACCATTCACTAAGCTGTTCTCTGGTGGGTCTCCTGAAGAGTTGGTGCGCTTGTCGAATATATCTATCATTTGACCTGATGTTGGGGCTAGAATAAAGACAGAAATTTAAAGATTTGAATATGTTTTAAATTCAAAATATATCTTTCAGATTGGTCCTTTACAAAAACAACAAAATCAGATTATTTATGAACCTATTTAGCATACTCTTTTTTTTTTTGGAAGTATACTTCTTGATACAGAAAAAACCAGATAAGTGTATAAAAAAAAAATATCCTATAGAAGTTTCTAGAATTCTAGAAGTCGACTTCTCGAATTCTATAATATAATATAAATATACTCACTTTTAGTAGGGCTCAAAGCGCCAAAAACATCGACGCATATCTTCGCCAATCTCAGGTTCTCTATAAGGTACGGAACAGCTGATTCCTTGAGGTTTCCTATTATTTGTCTTGTTATAAGCAGCACTGCAAGTTGCTGAAACAATCGGAAGGCAATAATTAACATACATACATACGTGAATAGCTTCAAGAAAAACGTTAAAAACTCCTCCAGGGTAGGCAACGCAACAACAGCACCCTTGGTGTTGTTGGTGTCTATGGGCGACGGTGACCGCTTACCATCAGGTGGGCCGTATACTCGTTTGTTGTGTTTAAATAAAAAATAAAAAAACACGATATTGTACACCACGTTATAACGAAGCCAGTTAAGCCTTACGGTACACTGTAGCAATTCAATCATTAGTTTTTGCTTTTTTGATTTGGCACTGGATACGTGGCACGTGTCCTAGAAACTATTATGAGACGGATCCGACTAGGATTGGTTGGGGCATAAAAATTACGCACAAGGCGAGCGCCGCAGGGTCAGATTTTTTTTTAACAGTAAATTCAAAGGCCTTTTCAGTTATCAATTATCCTCAATTATCTTTTTCAAAGCATTTATCCATCGCTAGATAAAAAAGTTATCATTGAATTATTGAACTGCTACAGTGGACATGGGCCTTAGCAACTTGAGAGTGGTGAGAGCGGCCTACTTGCGGAAACCAGTCCGCACACCAAGTGTGGATTAAAGAATTTGCCAATTTTTTTATGAGCCTAAAAAAATTGTGAACTTATTAATAGATATTATGATCATTGAATTTTTGCCTTCTAAATGTTCAGTCAGGGGATTAATCACAGGTATAAAAATATGACGAACTTGGTTTTAATTCAAAATTACTCAACTGCTAAGTAACCCAACTTACCTCTTTCAACTTATCCATGTCCTGAAGATAGAACGCAATGTAGAACAAACTTATGAAGGAGTTGACGAACTGAAACTGAAATAATAATCAAATTAATGACAAGTTTTACCTAAAATATTCATGAATGCTACATCTAAAGCGCTTCTACAGCTTTGGGAAAGAGAACAACGATATGTCAAGAGTGAAATGATTCACACAATGAATTGATAAATGATAAGTTTCATATCTTTTCAAATGTGCCATTTTCTGTCAATCTTACAGTTGCTGTCATATGTCAAATTTGACATTTGCTGTCATATTTGTATTATTTTCAATGCGTTCATAGAGAATTTTACAAAGCCGCGAATGGTTCAAAGCCTGTTTTCTGTCAATCTTACAGTTGCTGTCATATGTCAAATTTGACATTTGCTGTCATATTTGTATTATTTTCAATATTATGTTCATAGTGAATTTTACAAAGCCGCGAATGGTTCAAAGCCTGCAGCCTGCATAAAATCGCAGAACTAGAAAAAATATCCCAGTAGTTCTGTGCTAGGGTGCTTTTTAACAGAACTAGTAGGAGAACTATATTAGTTTTTCGGTCAACAGAACTACTGGGAACAAACTGAATTATCTAGCTCATTGAACAGTGAAACGACATTTAACCCTCTCGCATGATACTCGTATAATCTCGTGGCAGTAAAAAACGAATCTAGAAAAAGATGGACCTCCATTTTGGATTCGTTTTTACGACGCAATTTACAAGTACTGTCATGGTTTGACAGCTGATTAAAAACAGACAGATTTCATTATGCTAGCAGCATCATCTACATATTAAGGCTTTAACTTTGAAACTATTATGGTTTTTAACACTATTTCTCAGGCTCCCGTTGTTCATAAAAAAGTTGCATGATACTGTTTTCTAGATTCACCATATAAAAAAAAGCAGCCAAGTGCGAGTCAGACTCGCCCATGAAGGGTTCCGTAGCATCAATTAACATTAATATAAAGGTTTTTGTAGTTCGTCGAAAGGTAAATTGTGGTTTACGATTTATGACGAATAAAAAAAAAACTACTGACTAGATCTCGTTCAAACCAAATATCGTTGGAAGTTTGCATAGTAATGTACAACATATATTTTTTTTGGATTTATCATTCTCTTATTTTAGAAGTTAGAGGGGGGGGGACCAACTTTTTCCACTTTGGAAGTGTCTCTCGCGCAAACTATTCAGTTTAGAAAAAAACGATATTAGAAACCTCAACATCATTTTTGAAGACCTATCCATAGATACTCCACACGTATGGGTTTGATGAAAAAAAAAATTTTGAGGTTCAGTTTCAGGTATGGGGACCCCCAAAATTTATAGTTTTTTTTCTATTTTTGTGTAAAAACCTTAATGCGGTTTACAGAATACATCTACTCACCAAGTTTCATCAGTCTAGCTCTTATGGTTTCGGAGAAAAATGGCTGTGACACGGCCGGACAGACAGACAGACAGACAGACAGACAGACATGACGAATCTATAAGGGTTCCGTTTTTGCCATTTGGCTACGGAACCCTAAAAAGCAATGTACCTAAATTTAATGTAGATGAAATCATGTTAACGTATACTATCTAAGCAATTGCACAAATACACTTTTCTTAAGTTTTTGGATGTTTTATATAAATTAATAGTTTTTCTTTACTGCTTTATTTAAATGAGATACATAAGTGCTAATGGAACAGCTATTTATCATGCGATTCAAATTACTAGCATGCAAGCAAATCGAACTGTAGCGTGCTGGTGATTGTCATGTCACTTTTCGTGTTGTTCTGTTACGTCAGTTTTTCAAAGCAAGTATTAACTTTAAAAGTTTGACCTATAGAAATGTGTACATGATTTGCAAACCCAGGGTCTGTGTGTTGTATTGTCGTCACCAGTGTGGTGAAAGAATTTTGAAGGTGAAGAAAGTGCGCTTCAAATACGCCTCCTTATGTGCACCCGACACATCAACCATATTATTGCAAACGACTGTTTAACCATGCCTATATAGAAATGAATCCAAAATGGCGTCTGTAGTCATTACCTCTCACTCGCACACTATTGCTAACAGTGATGCAAAGTGAGAGGAAATGATTATTGGCGATATTTATAGAAATCTTTCCTTTATTGGCGCGGGTCATAGATAGTGATTAATACGACACAGGTTTAAAATGCTAGTGCTGAGATAAGATAATGTACGTATTGTGTATTTAATTTATAACAAAATCGCTGGTGAAATCAATGGAAAGATATGAGTATTTGTCTTTTTGTCTGTTAAATCCTAGACCTTTTATAGTCTATGGTAAGCAAAGCGTGATACGAGCTTAGTTTTAGCGTCATTTATTATACAAACCAACGCAATTTTCACAATCAGATGATTCTCATACTTTGTCTCCAATCTGTAGTTTTCTGTTGTTGAAAAGAATTTTAGATTTTAGTGATATTTAATTTTGTTTTTATTGTAGTCCAGTCCATTAGGTAAGCAGAAAAGAGACAAAAAATATGCGCTATAGTCTTGTAAATCTACCGGTGTTGCTAGTTTGATGCCAGTTTTCACCATCTACTTTAAACGTTAAGTAGTACGTATAAGTACTTATACTTATTGTGCAGTATTAAGTAGATACATAAAAGTAAGGTGGTAAAATCCAGCATTACCTACTATTTTATTATATTTAAATTAAAACAAGTCTAATTTAATCTTTTGAATAGGGAATTCTAATAGGGGTCTATAAAGGATTTTTCTATTAATTCTATTAGTGTCATGCTTTTTCGAATTTACTTTAAAAACCTTAAGATAAAGGCAACACTGATATTATAGAAGTTTTTAATTTAAAGTGTTAAAACTATAAAACACACAAAACATCACAATAGTGATCTAATATGAAAATTAGGCCAGTGATTCTTGCATTTACACTTAAAGTGATATAAAAAACTACCATAATTACTATCAGTATAAAAATATTCCTTTAAACCTCAAATAAATAAATAAAATATACCTCGCGCCAAAAAGAGACGCCATTTTGGAAACATCTGAATCAAAAATGGCGTCGCTTATCATTACATCTCATTCACACACTATTATTAAGAGTGGGAGCTAATAATTAGCAGCACGTTTTGTTATATTCGTTTCTTTATATGCGCGTGCTTTATAGTTTTGAATCTAGCATGCAGTCACTGGCCCAAACTACAACATAAAAACCAAATAAAACCATAAAACTCAAATATAACGGAATTATTTTTCCCATTCCTCAGTACAGTATTCCCCATTGTCGCATGCAACTATCAAAACATCAGGAAAAACCTAAAAATTAGTAGATATTCCGATTTTAGATTAGTGTTAAATAAAGTGATTTATCAAGTCTAAAAAACAACATACCTCTATCGTTAAGCCATCTGGCTATTCTAGCGTAGACTTCTTCTTCTATGGCTATTATAATAGCTAAGAACGCCCGGGGTATCCATGTGAAATATATTATGTTTGTTTCCCACCAATCCTGCAAAGATCATGTATCATTACTATAGGAATAAAGGATTGCATGAGAAAACGCATGATTATTTTAACAAATCATTTTAGTAGCTATATACCGAAATTCTTGTAAATATATTATATGAAAATGAAAAGGACAATCTCTTATTGCATTTGATTATAAAAAATACAAAATATAAGCAAGAATAACATTTAGAGGGTCAATTTATAGCTATGTCTTTCTTCTTAATTTATAAAAGTCGATTTTTATTGGAACTTACGGCTGCGGCAACTGACATGGCGCAGCCGACGGGATCAAATAGAGGTCCCATTTCTTTATAATACTATTTACTTGTACGGCTGTAATAATAAAATATGGAAATATAAACAAGGATGCTATTATAATATTAATAGTATATTACCTCATCACTATCAACCTGAAGAAGTCCAATGCGGGGCAAAGGCCTTCCCTATACATTTTCACGAAGAATGATCTAGCTCTTATGTCCTTGGAGTAAGCATCATTTTTCTATGTTTTTAGGTAACTTGAGCTGTATCCTACGCTACATTACCTGGGCCCGTAAAAATGCGAAGGTAGCAACCGAAGCGAGAGAGAGACAGAACAGCGTGAGGGGAAACGAAACGCAGTGTCGCCAAACGCGACGGCGCCATGGATTGTAATGCGGCTCCGGACGACCTGTCACTTCACTGGTGCCCATTTCACCCTGAAATAATACAAATACAAAATCTTTTTATGAGCAAAATTGGTGTACGTCCGGATTTTGACCCACGATCAGAAGGCAAGGTCACAACCATTAGACCACCAGTGCTCTGTTCTGTAAAAAACTCTTCAAACTCTCTTAAAACTTCTCGTGTAACTTGGTTCGATTCCCGGTTCAACCATGTCATTATTTAAATAACTATAAATGCAGTTAAAATTGATTTTTAAATTCAAATAATGTCTTCTTTCGGTAAAATATTCCATCAACAATATTCAAGGTACTTTCCCTACATGTGGCATATCCGTGGGACGCCCTATATCGAAAGTTTGGATGCGTGTTTGTTACTCAATAACGCCAAGACGAGTTTCTTCCTCATCCAGTTGCTACAGAGGACTTTTTAACTTTTTAAAAATCCTCTTTTTCGCGGGTAACACCGCGGGGCGCAGCTAGTAGATGCTTATTTACTAGGATTACTAATTATATTGATGCATAGATATATTTTACTTGTCCATACCTGAAATAAAGGTCTCGGCTCAACCAGAAGTTCGTCTCTCTGATCTAGAGTTCCCCATTTATACGCCAAAGCATTTGAGTACCTGTAAAAATATTATTTTTACTTCAAAAATAAGAAAATAATATTCATCATAGCCCGTTTGCACCCATAGGTGAGTATAGTCATCCTCTACACACATCAACATTACCTAGGGATATTCAACTTTTGTATTTATTTACACAAAGAAACTTAAAATTAAACAATTATTTACAAAATGTACAAAATACACAAGAAACAGTTGAGCTATCTGCAGATCGTTACAAACGATCTAGAGATAGCTCAACTGATCCAAATCAGTTGAGCTATTAACTTTTTTTATTAACTTTTGTTGATTTTTACAAACACTGAAAATAATTTCTTTAGGAAACTAGGTATGGCAAGAATTTTTATTTTGTGTTGTTTATTAATAATAAAAAAATACCAATGTTTGATATTATTTATTAATAAAAATTAAAGTAGGAACAAAATCTCGAAAAATCTGAAAATGAATTCGAAATGGAATATTCCTAGACAGTTTTGTTAAGCGTATATTGCGCCACTCTTCCCGGTCTAGTCTCATCTAGTTATTCTCAGCACTCGCAAGAATGTCTTTCAACCAAAACGATATTTTTTGTAAAAATAAAATAAATATTTTGAACAATCCACACAACTATTTCTATGAATCAACGGGATATTTACCATGATTAAATTTTTGAATGCAACTGTGCCGAAATATCGGAAGTCAACTCAAAAATTTAATAATGGTAAATATCCCGTTGTTTCATAAAAATAGTGTTAAAAACCATGATTGTTTCAAAAGTTGATCCACAAAACACTATCCAACCCCGTAATTCAGCAGATCTTGTACTATGGGAGCCACATAGCTGATATAATATTTATATATTTTTGGTAAATACATACTTAGAATACAATATAACACCCAGACAGAGAACAAATATTCACCACACAAACATTTGTTCTCGGTGGGGAGAGAACCCACGAGCTACAGCGCAGAAGGCAGAGCTACTACGAACTGAGCTGGCCAGTCGTAATAGTGTAATAATATTGATATTTACCTCTTCCAAGTCTCGAGGTAAACACACGCCCATAGAACGTTGAAGAGTGAGAATAGCACATAAGCTAAGTCCTTCCAATATTCGTTCGCTGTTCCCAGCCAAATCTAAAATAAAGAAATATTAATAACCAATTAGTACTCGCGTTTATAATAAAATAATAAGGCACTACAAGTAATTTAGTCCGGCCCGGTTCAATACCAACAATAGATTTAAGTATTTTTGTATCCAAACAAATACTTTGACGTTGTCTATGGTTTAAACGTATGAAGAATTATTGTTATCGTGGTTGTCCGTGATCAATCAACATAATATAATACAGTCCATAAATATACATTTTAACATACAAAAATCTCTTTACTCTGTCTTGTACACTCGCTCGGGCCACAAGTTAAGGCCTGCGCACATCTAGCGATGGCGATCAGCTGAAACGCTGTCATATTTGACAGCCATCGCCATACACAATTAATCTTCTATGAATGCCGTTCTACAATAATAGCTGCTGTCTATGTTGGGATGCCAACAAATTAGAAGCAGAAATTAAAATATTAGAATGACGTCAGAGAAATAATGGCAAAATAAACAACATACCCAAAATATGAAGCCAACGGCAGCCGGCACGGTTAGTGACTGAGTATAATGTCCCAGCCAAGCGAAATACATTGCTATTTTAACGCCGAAGTATTCGCTTATTTCATCTGAAAAACAAATATAATTATTTATAGAAAATAAAATATTATTTTATTTTCGACTCAAAACACCATGACCTAGTTTCTAAGACCTAAAACATTACAAAACACATTGTGAAAAATCTCGAAAAACGGACACCACTCAAGAATAAAGGATTAAAAACTTGGGTGGAGTCAAAACCACAACCAACGCAGCTAAGAGGGTAGGTAGTCTTTTTCCTACCGTGACACTTGTGTAAAGTTTTAAGTGCGCCAGAGAAGGTAGTAAAACAGCAACATAATTTTTACCTAGAGGTTGTGGTGAAAACACAGTTTTGACCCATTTCTTTCGTAGATTCTCCAAAGCGTTCCTCTCGTGCAGCGGAAACATACTGGCTACCACTCCCCTGCTGACACATGCTGGCACTGAAACAGAATATAATTGAGAATGTGTTGACATCCCACCGGCTGCGCCATTATCATACTCAATCTCATTTCTTTTTTCAGGTTTCTGGCGCAGCCGGTTGCTAATGTTATTAGACAAAGAATTTAGATCTTTAAAGTATCTGTTGCAACAAGTATTACTTGCGTTCAGCTAATTAATTTCCTAAATAGACGAAAAAAAAAACATCCAACATTTCATAAAATTTGGCTGGTCAAGATAAAATACCTGTTCTTAGCCTAAAAACAGATGAACTAAGAAAGACCGGTGTTTTTGATATGATTCACACTTTGCCATGTCTTGCCGCTCATATAGGCTTTGGTCGCGATGAAATGGCACTTATACTTATAAGATATTACAAGTGATCCTTATACTTTACTAAATAAAGATCATTTTGACGTTCACTTACCAATACTCTGTCCAGGGCGAAGTGTAAGGGCCGGTTCTAATGCATGCTCATCTCCTTTTTCCGCCCTCGCCGATTCAAGGACATGCTTCACTAAAGCACCGCGCTCTTGAGAGTTTAGTAGATCTGCTGCTGAAGATCCCTAAAGCAATATTTACTTTAATAGATACTCAAAAGCTTGAGAAAAATATGAACAATATAGTTTTAACACAAGAATCCCAATTCATTATTTCAAATTATTTACTATATTATAATTTGACATCGTAAATGTGAGAGTACCCAATATAGATATACTATTAGTAGGCAACGAAAAATGCACAGCTAATTTTGGCTTCATAGAGCATAGTGTGCGTCAGAAAGAGATAGCGCTCTACGAAACCAGAAAAGCCGACGTGCAATATTTATTGCCTACAACCGTACATAGGTCCCATAAAAATGTCCCCAAAATCGGTTCAGTAGTTTGGCAATAAAGTCGGTTTTTCAAGTTTTTTAAACTTCACTTTTATTGTATTCTAAGTACGTAAGTATTACAAAAAAACAACTCTAGTATTATAATTATCAGCTATCTGGTTCCTATCGTACAAGCTCTGCTCAGTTTGAGTCTAACGTGTTGTGTGAATCTTCCGCAATATAAAAACGTTTTATACGTTATCTCAATACGTGATTTCATTTCATTGTGGCACATCTGGGGCAATAGGTACCTACTTTATGTAAATACTCTTTAGCCTTAGTAAACCTACCCTCATAATCGATAAGAAAGTAATCGAGTACTAAAATATTCACCCGAATTGGAAATTCCAAAACGATAACGGCCTACAACTTAGGCTGGCCGCAGACACACGTTTCCATATTCGATTGCCGAATGCAGAATTTCTATTTGGAATTCCGTGAGCACAGCGCAAACGTTCGCTTTCTTCATTCGGAATGTAGACAGTCAGTACGGATAGTCAATAGAAATTTCCGAACGTGTGCGCCGGCACCAACAAAATGTATGCAAGCGCTACGTTCCGCATTACGTCATTAGGTTTATCCAGATAGTTTCTCCGAACGCGTCGGCTTGCATTCAAAACGTACATGCGGAGTTTGCTCCGTTCGGAAAATAATTATAAGTTTAAAAAACTTGAGAAACCGACTTCATTGTCAAACGGCTAAACCGATTTTAATCAAATTTGTTAGGGACAATCTGGACGTAAGAATAACCAAATAAAAAAAATAATTTTCTAAATCGGTTCTTAAATGACGGAGGCATGCAGTTACAAACATTAAAAAAATTATTTAAAAAAAATGGCAACACCGATTTTAATAAAATTAAAATGGGACCAATCTGGAAGCAGTACCTTTCAGATAAAAAAATAATTTTTCAAATCGGCTCACAAATGACGAAGTTATGCGGTAACAAACATTAAAAAAAAAAATAAAAAAAATAAAAAAAAAAATAAAAAAAAACATACAACCGAATTGAGAACCTCCTCCTTTTTGATTGGAAGTCGGTTAAAAAGCGAATATGTGCGACAGTTGATGTATTTTAAATTGATTGCATGCATTCGGATGTACGAAAACGGAAAACGAATTTGAAAGTCGAATAGGGAAAACGTGAGTCTGTGCACATCCTTAGGTCCTTACGCAAATCACCCTTCCGTGCGAAACACTTATAAAGTATTCATAGATATTGATCGGAATACCGATGTTTTGTAAACTATACTTATACATTATTCAAACGGAAACCAAGGCCTAAGACTGGAGCCAAATTGCCTAGATTTTACTTTTTAGTTAAATATTCATAATTATTTATTTCGATCAACATGGATCATTTTGTTAGTATAACTTAAATCTATTGTTAGAAGTACTTAATTAACCTATACACATACATTTATATGGAGTTGGTTTGTATGGAGTTTAACAAAGAGAAAGTTTGACGCTGGAATAGCCTTAGAATAGCCTCTATTGAATTTACTTGAAATACTTTTATTAGAACGGCACTCCATCGCTTTTGTTGACTTACGCTAAAACACATAGGTCGTGGTTCATCCAGCTGTACCAATGAGTTTTTTTGTAGAAAAATAATCGGTTGTCTGTAAAGTAGGTTTACTGACGATAGTTGAACGTGACAACGTCATACAGCTGTCCACGCGGACGCATAGCTCACTCAAGTAGGAGAGAGACAGATATCGAACGCTGCCGAACGCGGAGGCTGATTGTGCCTCTTTGTCTCTCGTTCCGCGCTCTCGCTTGCACTTCAAGCCTTAAATGGAACGCCTCAGAGCGAGGTAACGCCCATGAGTCATGTTTTTTCGTGCGTGCAGCCGGCTTCATAGAATTATAAGACGTTGTCACGTCAAAAAACAAAGAACTTAGAACACGCCACGTAGCCTTTCTATTGTAGCTCGTTTACGAGCTAGACTAGTAACTAAGCCTTTGTTCCGTCAAGGGGCCAGGGCTATAATGTCAGTCATGTGATTTATTGTTCCTATCTTTGATTTATACTATCCCGTTACGCTAGTGACTCTTGTTGTTTGCCAAGTCATTTGAGGGTGCGTGTTATTGTGTGATTAAGTGGCTGGTAAGTATATTTGAGTGTTTTCTCGTGCCCTAATTTCTAACAATAGTTTCAGAGCACGGATTCTTTAGCTTTACACAAAGTTAATCATGGAATTCAGATTTTTATCGCTCTTTGAACTGTAGATTTTTCTTTGTGATTTACTTGAATGTACTTACGTATGTAAATGAACTTGAACTATGAACATTTAAGTTTTTTTACATCATACATGCTCAGTAAATAGGATTTTCTTTAGCGCAAAGAGGCTGTGTAAGTAGGCGTGTGCAGCCCAGTGCATTGTAAATGCGTTCCATTTTCAAATCACTTATACCGTCTCACTATGCTTGATACGTAATGGTTCATTACAGTTCAAGAGCTATGCAAACCTCCTTGGTGATGGTTCATTACAGTTCAAGAGCTATGCAAACCTCCTTGGTGAAACAATCTCTTTTCTTACAAAATGATATGAAAACTTTTTACTGAAAAGATATAGTAGCTCACAGATAGGTATGTGCATAAGTCTACGACTGTTTTAGCAGATACCTACCGGTACAAATATTTTACTATTAATTTTAATAAAATTAATAGTATAATTATAATAATACTTACATTATTATTGTAATTTTATTATTCTCAAATTAAAATTACATTTTGTCATACCCATATAAATGTTGTGTTATTGTTGTATTGTAAGCCTATTTCTGCCGAAAAGCAGTATTGCTGTGTTTCGAGTTGAAGGGTATAGGTGCCGGTGAAATCACAGACACGTGAGGCTGAACATCCGTATGCCTCAAGTTGATGGTCGTAGGGCAGTGCATTCTAGAGCACGTTCCTGACGTGCTTGACCTACGAGGAAATGCTTTGCTATAGGCAATGGTTACCACTTAACATCAGGTGGGCCATATGTTTGTTCCATCAGCTAGTTAAAAATTTACCTCGCATGAATGATGTAAAGTAGAATGCTTACCTCGGGCATAAGTAGCTATTGCACCCTCGAACTATATTTGCCCTCGCTCGCTTTGCTCGCTCGGGCATCTAAATATCTCGGGTACACTCGATCCATTAGCGCCCTTTGCGAGCTGTGCTCGCACGGGCGCCAAAAAGGATCTTGTTCTGCAAAAGCTCACTTACTGCCCTTGTATAACAATCTACTATTAAAAGGTATATAATACCACACCTCAGTATAGAATAAGTTTAGTCTTCTTCTTATCTTGTCACTGGTTCTTTCGAATAAGTAAAAACAACGATTAATTGACCGAGTATTACTTCGTTACGGGGCGAGAGAGAAGGGCACCGGTGGCCTGGTGGTAGCTGCTCCGTCTTCTGATCCTCAGGTCTTTCAAATCCAGTCGTGTTTCTGTCCAGAAATGTATGTGCACTATGCCAGTACTCTCAAACGGTTAAGGAAAACATCGAGGTGAATCAAGCAAGTCGTACAATTAATAAAAAGCAGCCAAGTGCGAGTCGGACTCGCCCATGAAGGGTTCCGTAGCACGACGAACTACAAGAACCTTTATATTATGTTACTTGCTGTATCATAATAAGGTTCTTGTAGTTCGTCGAAAGGTAAATTGCGGTTTACGGTTTATGACGTGTAAAAAAAAAACTACTGACTAGATCTCGTTCAAACCAAATATCGCTGGAAGTTTGCATAGTAATGTACAACATATATTTTTTTTAGTGTTATCATTCCCTTACTTTAGAAGTTAGAGGGGGGGGGGACCAACTTTTTTCCACTTTGGAAGCGTCTCTCGCGCAAACTACTCAGTTTAGAAAAAAACTATATTAGAAACCTCAACATCATTTTTGAAGACCTATTCATAGATACCCCACACGTATGGGTTGGATGAAAAAACATTTTTTGAGTTTCAGTTTCAAGTATGGGGACCCCCGAAATTTATAGTTTATTTTTTATTTTTATGTAAAAATCTTAATGCGGTTCACAGAATACATCTACTCGCCAAGTTCCATCAGTCTAGCTCTTACGGTTTCGGAGAAAAATGGCTGTGACATACGGACGGACAGACAGACAGACAGACAGACAGACAGACAGACAGACATGACGAATCTATAAGGGTTCCGTTTTTGCCATTTGGCTACGGAACCCTAAAAAAGTACGAAAACATGTGCCAAGTGCACGAAAAAAGTGCAAAGAAGCCTCTTTGAAGAGCACTTAAAATCCTTTCAAACCTTAAAATCCTTTCAACACACGATAAGAAGACTTCGTTACGGTCGGAAAACTAAAGAAGCCTTCGTTGTTAAAGTAGTTTTTTGTAGCCTGTAATAATAGCATTACATAAAAACTATTCCATAAAAATCAAGCCTTTTCAAGCTAGACGAAAACATTTCTTACCCTTTGAAAGCAGTGCATATCCCTGACAGTAAATTCCTTATAGCCCCCTCCAAACTCAGGCTTCAGAAGCTTAGGCAGGTGGACTTCTTCAGCGGTTTGTAGCAACCTGCACAAACACCATGTTTCTTTGAAATGTTCCAAGAATAAGCACTCGCTATAAAAGTCAAGCAACGGCAGAAATGGCAGAGAAGTGTATTTTCGTAACGTACATTTGTATTATAATTTAATATGGCAAGGCACGACTGGCTGTACATAAAGGGGTGTTAGTGCCGACATTGATGTATGGTAGTGAAAGTTGGGTATGACATAAAAAACATCAGGGTAGAGTGAATGCAGTAGAAATGAGAGCGTTGCTTAGTGTAGTGTAAAGTTGAGTGATAGAGAGAAAGAAGACGTAGTGATGAGAGTAGAGAATAGTATGCTAAGATGGTTTGGGCATGTAGAGAAAACAGATGAAAGGAGACTAACGAAACAGGTGCATCAAGCGAGTATGAATGGAACTGCTGGAACGGGAAAACCCCAGCGTACGTAAACCGACGAGCATGTCACAAGAATGTTATGAGCGTGAATTAAGCGAAAAAGGCAAGTCAGGATCGGAGCCAGTGGAAATCCGTGATCTATGCCTACCTCCTCGAATATTATTGTTTATAACTTAAAACTTAAATTGTAGTATTGTCCATTTGACCAGTCACTGTGTCATCATTGCCTATAGCGTAACACTATCTCTTCTTTGTAAGTGTTACGCGGGGGTAGGGTATTATAGACTCTACCCCCTATACCACCAGTACAA
The DNA here is from genome assembly GCA_939531255.2 of Thera britannica. NCBI lineage: Eukaryota > Metazoa > Arthropoda > Insecta > Lepidoptera > Geometridae > Thera > Thera britannica. Next base: position 3,633,335 of record OW618045.2, read on the forward strand.
TACCCTGCAGATCCCCTAGACTGCGAGAAAAACGTCCTAGTACCAAAAGTAGTAGTCAAACATTTGGATAAATTTAGCTATGTCTTGAAATGTTACAGGAAGATATTACTTACACATCATCATCAGCAGTGATGTAGAAAGCCGAGCATTGCGACGAGGCATGTTGCCTCACGCAAACACGCAAACGAGGCCGGCTGCCTCGTAACTTCTGGAGTAGCCATAGCAACATGCTGTCGGGAAGACCTGGATAATGTTTAGGTAGGTCACTGCGTTAAGTCGCGAAGAGTGGAAAGAGGGAAGGGAGGCCTTTGCCCTGCAGTGGGACAAAACGGCTGAATAATAATAATAATAATAAGGTCAGACTAACGAACTCTTTGCTGCAGCCCGCGATAAACTAGTATGACCAAAATGAGAGTGTGCAGCAAGGAGTTTGAAGTTCATGGCCAGTGATAAAATAAGCAAGGAGTTTTGATGACAACGGCTCTGACGTAATAGGTCGTAATAGGCATGAAGACAGTAATCAAGTATCGCCAAAATATTTATCTGATCTAATGAAAAAGGATTCAAAGATTTAAAAAAATGTATTTATACTCTTATTAATGTCGAGATTGTCAATTTATTTGATAATATAAATCTACAAAATACAACAATCCGCCATGATGGCTCAAACACCGGTCAGAGCGAATTACGTCACGGCTATATAAATGTCATTCTGATTTAGTACAAAAGCACCAATGTTTACTGTTGAATACTATAACCGTGACGTAATAACAGACGCCATGACACCAGCGAGCGTTTTGGCGAGAATTTGAAAATTTAAATTTAAATGTACTTTTATTGCACAAAAACCTTAATTTTCTACAGAAATATGATATATTTTAGACATAATAGTTACTTCTGAATATGATAGAAGTGATTTTGAAAATTAGTCGTCAGGCCTATTTCTCGCGATGATGATATCAGCGCGCGGTGATCTCTCTTGCACATTTTAACATAATTTAAAAATAATACTGAATGTCGTCATCATCATTAGCCTAAAGAAGTTGACTCCTGAACATATGCCTCTCTTATACGTTTCCAGGAACGATTCTGAGCACTCTCCATCCACCTATTACCCGCGATCTTAACAATGTCGTCGGTCCATCAGGTATCCTATCGGCGTCCTACATTTCGTATCCTGAATGTATTATTTAAATAGCAAAGAACAAACTTACAGAGAATAAAAATTAAAAGATTTACGAAACATAGTCATTTTGATCGTACTAAGAATGTATGATGTGATATAGCGGCACGCTGATGTCAGCGTTTTAAATAGCCTCCAAAATACTTCTAGCGCCTACAGATTAGCTAAGCTTTGTTAATTGGTAATCTAATGTTCTGGATTTTATCGTCAGGTAAAAAGCAACCAGGGACGCGGCCCAATGCTATTCACAAATACAGAGGCAGTTTAAGTAACATCCCTATCAGTGAAGGCTGCTTATAACCTTTACAAAACGAAGGCGAAGCAACTGCATTGCTTGCCAAAAAACTTGCAAGATCGGCGTTTCTGCCAAGTCACGGAAGCCTGAAGCATTATATCTTGTATCTAAAGTATACAAGTCTGGCTCCCATTTTGGCGTGATTTGCTACATTGGGATTGAACAGATTTCTGATTTGCAACTTAAGTTGAAGGGGGGAGTAGTCAAATAATCCTCATCATCTTGGCTGAAAAAGTCTACTGCTGGATCTATGTCTAGAATGTATGTAGGTATAGGTGAAGCATATAGGCATGCCAGGAAGAACGAATATGAAACCACTCTATCCGCGGACTTCCCGCGATCTTTACGACACATCGGAGGTCACGCGTGTCAGGAATGTGGCCTACGATGCACTGCTCTGCATCCATCAACTTGATACAGATATTCAGCCTCACATGCCACTGCCAGTAATTTCGAATATCAAATAAATAAAAGGCATTATCAAAATTGTTCAGCAAATGGAACCACATAAAATTGCCCCCTCCACCCCTCTTTTTAGAGGATAAATACCACAAACATTTGCATGCTGTGTTTAAGTAATTCAGGATGAAAACAAGAATATTCTTCAGTAAATTCACAGTGAGGAAGATACTATGTAATTCAAACAAATCTGAATAATAAGCTTGTTAAAATAAAACACACAATAAAAGTTAGAATTTGACATATTATCAGAGGCTGTAAATAAGCGAAATACATTGGACTGTTGCCAAGGCAGTTATTGATCAAGCTAGGAGGTAGACTTGTAGTTTTGGTAATGAAAAGGTTCAATGAACTCTGATATTTGTTATATTGAGGTAAAACAAATATCTCCTTTAGATTTGAAAATCAATCAAATATCTTTGTGATTTCCTTATGTAGCAAGCACTATGAGACTGACAGATATTATATTTTTTTTCTTTTAGTTGATTCAAGATTTTAAATGTTAATTGTTTATTCCAGAAAACTACCTTCATACTTTAAAGTTCACTATATACCCTTTAGAAAACCAAATAATTGGGTAGATCTATGTACCTTTAGGGAAGATCAGTACAACATCAGTGTGTTGAGTAGGAGTGGAGTGCAGAAGCAGGCGACGAGGGTGGTGCATTAGATGAGCACCAATCTGGCCCGCCATCGGCAGACGTCTCCGGAGCTCTCTCCCAGCTGTGTGTCATTAATAATATCAGCAGAAGTGTTATAACAGCTATCTGGCTCCCATATTACAGCTTTGCTTAGTTTGGGGCTAGACAGTGATGTGTGGAATGTATACAAAAAAAATTGTATAGGATGTCCTTTTTAATTGGTCCTTATCACTTTTGCTACACAATAACTTTTTATATTTTTGAAAAAAAAATAAGATATTAATTTTTCAGATTTTAATGCAAAAATAATGATAGTTTCTGCAGCATCAGAATACTAATGGTAAGTACAATTTTAAAAACTATTATTTCATTAACTGTAACTTTAAATAGTACAAGTGTAAATTACTGTTACAATTTACTTTTAAGTTGAAAGTTGAATAAAAAATTAATTTAACTATGTACTCAAAGGTAATTCCGAAAGCTCCAAAATTACTCACCACTATCCAACTTGTCTTTCGCGAATTCAGCAAAAGATTTGTGTTCATAAGGAGTGGAATGGGTACTTCCACCATAATCATCTTTTTCGGAATTCCCTGCATTTTCATCACTATCCATCGCGAACACTAACACACTAAACTACAAAACGACAATATGCGCGCACTATGGGGAGACCTTCAAAATTCTTACATCATCGACAAAGGTACCTACTTACAAATAAACTTGCGAGAATACCGTAACTATACGTATAAGTTACAATAGACAGACAGTCTGTCTACCTGCCTAATCAGCCTGCTGCCTGCTGCCCTTGCCGAAAACGGAATAAATATGCGCAAAGGAGATTTCGTGTGAAAAATCGAACGACGAAAGTGCGGGCCACAGAAAAACCACTTAAATCCTTATTATGGGCTGCGTCCGGTAGCGCAGTGGCACGCGACTATCGCTACTTTATTTACTTTGTTTTGACAAAACACGCACAGCACAACACAAGCATCGCAAATCACAAACCCGAACCTACTCGAACCACAACAACATTCAAAATTGATTTTTGTTGGCCGCCTTCCGCCTAGTGCTGCCAACTGTTTCACTGGTTCTTTACTACCAAGTGTGGTGAAATGATTCTAAGTGCGCTTTATAGAGGCTTCTTTCGTGCACTTGACACAATTTTCAAACTTTGTATTTGTAGGCTCTACGACATGCCGATGCCGGTTTCCTCACGATGTTTTTCCCTGTTTGAGAGTACCGACATAGTGCACATACATTTTTGGACAGAAAACCCATCCTAACCAATATTTTTGTGATTGCTGGACAATTAATTGCCAGTGCCAGCTACAAATTGCAGTAAAACATGGCCCGCTTATAAGCCCTTGGATCAAGGAATATAATACTCTCTACGAGAGGGCCTTGGATAAACCTCTTATCACTACACTAACTACCCAAAAATAAACAGAACTTATACAATGGGAACCAGATAACGGATACCTATACAGGGTTATTCATTATTAGCTGCAAATACTCAGGAATTAGGTTCAACAAATAAAATAAAAAATATTTATGAAATGATTTTTTTTAAGTTTTGTTATGAAAATCCCGAGAAAATCGATAAAGGAATCATTGGCGCCTGACCTATTTTGACCTTTGAACCGCGCCCGCGCGCCGTGAGCGACACTCTGCGTTCAGTCACCGCCTGGGTGGGTCATCGTCCCGTTCTCCATGGCAATCATTATGCAATAGCCGTAAAGAAATTAATAAAAATAAAATTTTGATACAAAAATTTAAAAATTTTTTGATCAAATTTAAAAAAAATAATTTCATAAATATTTTTTATTCTATTTGTTGAACCTAATTCCTGAGTATTTGCAGCTAATAATGAATAACTCTGTATAATAATAATAATAAAAACTTTATTGCGGACAACTTAGAATAACTTAATTACTAGTATATTAAAGAAAAGAAATATATTGTCCTGCAATGGGTGGTCTTATCACTCGGGGCGATTTCTTCCAGACGACCTTGACTTAAAGCTAACTTATAGCTAAAGACTCTAAATAACAGGTGCTAAATTTAAATAGTTCTGTGCTCTTTCTTGTATACATATTGTAATTTCTTGTGTGCCAATTGTTAGTCTGATAATAATATCTGTCGCAGCTGTACGGGTTGGGTAAATTCTGACCCCTGAACTAGTTTAGAACTGTGTCTCAAGGATCAGTACCCGAAGTCGGAGTTTTGCTACCACATTTCGTTACCAAATGTTGTTTTCGTTTCACCTATTTGTCTCTCTCTCTATTGTATGGAGAAAATATGAGACGGCAAAAATACGTTACCTACGTAGTTAGAGTTGTTGTCTCATCTTTTCTCCATACAATAGACAGAGACAAATTGGCAAAACGAAATAACATTTGGTAACGAAATGTTGTAAATGCACTGGGACTTCGGGCTCAGTTTCCACTTTCTGCGTCCCGCTACGACGACGTCGAGAAGCGTGCGTGTGAGTGTGGGTGTGGAAGTGGGGAGGAGGATGTGGATGAGTGAGAGAAGTATGTAGTATAGTGTGTCTGTATAGGTATTAAACATACCTACCGTTCGTTCAAATACTTAGAATACTATTTATTTAAACCCAAACAGACAAAAACTTCTGTGTTCACCATACCACTAGAGTAAATGAACGACATCATTCCTTAGAAAGTCAAAGGATCACTTTACCTACTTCTTTGATTCAACCCAAAAATCACCAGTTAGCCACGAAAGTATTTTACACTCAAAAAACAACTCACTTGCTCTATAACAGGCCCGAAGAAACATGCATTAAGCTTACAGTTGCTAACACAACTTCAACTTCCCATGAATAAAAGTCATTCGCTAGGCTCTATTAAACGCAATATTTGCCAACTAAATGGGGGAACCACAACAGAGTTGGCAGCACTGCATCCGCCATCAGGGCCATCAGTGCTGCCATGCCAATTATTATTCATGCTCATGCTCAGTATTACCTGCCATTATAATAAATGTTTTTACACATTTCTGGCGCCGTTAGGTACCCGTTTTTTTACTTTATATTTCACGAAAACAGAACAGATTAATCACAAACCAATCTAAATCGGACTGTAATTTAATCGATCGATCCATCTAATTGGTACAGATAATGAAGGAAATAAATGAACGAAAGTTTATTGCTCATTTCACTCCAAGCTCACTCCATTCACTCTGTGATGCCAACTCAGTGAATTTACCACTAGAACTGGTGGTTTAGAAAGTCCAACCCCCGAATACTGAAACGCAACTCAGATTTAAGCACGTCTCAAGCGACGAATATTTGACAGATTTTCATTGAAAACTGTCAAATATTTGTCGCTGTAATGTCTATGTGTAATGTCATCCTAGTTGAAGTCTGTTTAGACAATATTACACCCATGAAGCGAAATTTTAAAAAAATCTTGACAAAAATCTATGCTTGAGTTGAGGCTCGACTCAGACTCAACTCAAGCACTGTTTCTGAATACGGGCGTAGGAATAAATGGGACACTGGGGGCGTGCGTATATTAATTAATGAAACAAACAGTTGCAGTTGGCAATACTCCTAAAGTCCTAACATTTGCGTGCCCGACAAATGCGCGACGTTCGTGTGTACAGCAGGCAATAAGTAACTTTCTCTTCTCTATTTCAATTAACAACATTTGTTAAATCCTTACCGAACACGTACGTACAGCAAAACTACGACGAGAAATCCTCTTGCGAGTACTTGAATCGTAAGTACCTCTAAATCTTTGAATATTTTAGAAATGACCTTTCTTTGTACTTACTAGTTTTGTGTTCGTCGCAATTCCGCATTTCTTGACTTCCTTCTGGTTTTAACCGTTGAAAAAATCAATAACCAATTCGTTTTGTTTTTACAGCAGTGTAGGTGAAAAGTTCTTGTGGTAATTGGGGCAATTATTGTTTATTTTTCGAGTATGATTAGCCTACTTTCGTAAAACAGCTGTGATGTCGTCATGCCTCGTATTTCAACAGCTGTTTTGTGATCATGATCATTGATTGTTTATTTATCATTGATTGTTTATTTGACTAAAAGTATCGAGGCTTTAGATCTAAATATAGGATAATAATAATCAAATGATGAACGATTTATTCACTGCATCAACTGTTTTCAGATTAAAAAAAAATACTGAAAAAAGGCTAAAAAAGTTCCTTCAGGGTAGGCAACGCAACCAGCAACCTTGGTGTTGTTGCTTGGTGATGGTGACCATTAACCTCCTAAGACCCCGGGTACATTCTATTGTACATATTTAATTTCTTTCGTCAGTCCCATTACAACATCTGTCTCCTTAGTCAGTGAGACTTGCTGTACATTTTTCTGTACATAACATTCAAACAACTCGGGGGCTTTTTGATTTTTCGCGGGCTTGAGTTTAGACAGTTGACGTATGTGAGTGATGTTTTTTGTCTGTGGTTTTCAATATTACCAACCGTTTGACACCACCTGTCACGCACACGAGTGGACGTGGGAAAAGATGGCGCCGCCCGGCCGCGCTGGTGAGTTTTTATCGTAATTTATCAAAATGACCATGATAGATATTACATCAAACTAATATACGTTTCATTGAGCAATAATCAATTTATTAGATTTTTAAAATATCTACTCGAATTTCACTTTTCTAACCTACTTTATTTCGCATGGAATAATTATGTACATATTTCTGCACTTTGGATCTGCACTCGTCCCACAATTTTAGTACATTTTTATGTACTTTGGGACTCAAAGTCAGTCAAAGTCAGTCAAAGTCAGTCAAAGTCAGTTTTTGCCGTACAGTGTTTGTACATATTTTTGCACTTTGGGTCTCGAGAGGGGCGCTTCCAGAGATGGTTGGTAATCATTTCACTATTATCCACAGATCTCGCAGAAGAGCAAATCAGTCACATACTTGACAATTCTGATTATGAAGGGGACGATTTTTATTTGATAAGTTTACTGTTTTTTTTGCAAATATAAGTGCAATTTTTGCAAGTTTTTGTATCAAACGCGCCAAATGACTGAATACGCAATTGTTAATTGAAACTAAGATATAACTAATTTGTGTGTAACGTTCCTAATATACTATAATAACAATAAATAATGAATATAAGTTTAATTTAATTTCTATATTTCTTGTTTTATTTACTAAACTAAACAATCGAATAGGTAAATGCTAAGACCCAATGTACATTTTTACGTACTAATTAAAAATACATTTTACAACTATAGGTGTATTCCAAACATTCAAAATTAACCTAAACAAAATAAATTTTCATCTCAAAAACTCAAAAAATACAAAAATAAAGTATTTTTAACCTTGGGTCTGCCAAACAATTTTTAATTTGTACATTTTTCTGTACAGAATGTACAAATGAGTACTTAAAAAATATAGTTCTGGGTCTTAGGAGGCTAAACATCAGGTGGGCCATAAGCCTGTTTTTCATCATCATTTGCATAAAAAAAAACAAATCATTTGAGCTGTTTTTCTTCAACTTAAGATCTTAGTTCTTGTCGGGGTTTAAAGTAGATAAAAAAAAAGATAAATGATATGTAAGACTGTCTCTTTAATTCTGTCACGAGTAGGGTTAGCCTAGTTGAAATTCCTCAGAACTGTACCCGAAGTCGGAGTTTTGCTACCACATTTCGTTACCAAATGTTGTTTTCGTTTCGCCTATTTGTCTCTCTCTATTGTATGGTGAAAATATGAGACGGCAAAAATATGTTACATACTTAGAGTTTTTGTCTCATCTTTTTTCCAACAATGGACAGAGACAAATAGGCGAAACAGATACAACATTTGGTAACAAAAAGTTGTAAATGCACTGGGACTTTGGGTACTGATACTTTTAAGCTGATTTTAGATCTCATCATGACTCCCTATTCTACATAAAAATCACTTACACTCAAGGTCAGCTATGAAACCATGACACAACCTATTATTAACTAATCCTTACTAAGGATTCTAAATTATACGTAGAATAGACATTATTAACTTTACAACGATTATGTTAATAAGTTAATTCCACAACAATTACAATTATTTCCGACTCATGTGCTCTGATCAGAATGCCTGACCGTTGGATATTTGACAGCCAAATCATAATATGTCATCTAGTACTCGTATTTGAGATCGGCAACACCAACACTATACATGTAATTTGTCCTTAGATGTCGAGCCCACCATGGGATAGCATCCCACTGCTGGCTCTCAAGTGTATCCTGGAAAATTTGGAGGAGAAAGATGCTCTGGCAGCCACATCGACCTGCCGCCATTGGCGCGGGGGTATGCTTATGTATGAAGGACGCAGGTTAGTCTCTTGTCATAACTCGCTTTATTATAGCCTTATAGTTTCCCTTCTGAAGGACAAGTTTCACTTCAATTACAACAATTTGTCAATGAAATGTTGTTTTCGTTTCACCTATTTGTCTCTCTCTATTGTTTGGAGAAAAGTTGAGACATATCTCATAAATTTTCCAAGTGGTAGTGGCCCCGCCTTCCGATCCAAAGGTCGTGGGTTCAAATCCACTCGTGTACCAATGACTTTTTCTATCGAAAAATGTATGTACTATGCCAGTACTCTCAAAACGGTAAAGGAAAACATCGTGTGGAAACCGGCGTGTTGTAGAGCCTAAAAAAGTTCGAGCAACACGTGTCAAGGGTCACGCAAAAAGGGCCCACCAGCGGCCTACTTGCGAAAAAACCTGCCCGCACTTCAAGTGCGCATGATAAACTTGCCGAAACTTGCCGAGAGACACGTGCTCACACTAAAACAACATTTGGTAGGCGAAATGTGGTAGCAAAACTCCGACTTTGAGTACAGATGTCAGATTATTACGATATAAGAACGTTACCAGTCACAGCGTTCCACTTAAAAGAGCTCAAAGTCCAAACTGTTTAGTCTGTTGCGTAGCCGTGGGACTCCAAGTTTATCATGCGCAATTGATGTGCGGGCAGGTTTTTTTTTTGCGTGACCCTTAACACATGTTGCTAGAACTTTTTAAGGTTCCACAACACGCCGGTTTCCTCACGATGTTTTCCTTCACCGTTTTGAGAGTACTGGCATAGTGCACATACATTTTTCGACAGAAAAACTCATTAGTACACGAGTGGATTTGAACCCACGACCTTCGGATCGGAAGGCGGGTCCACTACCACTAGACCACCAGTGCTCTTAGCATTCCACTTAAAATAGCTCAAAATCCAAACTGTTTAGTCTGTTGCGTAGCCGTGTGTACTACGCAATCGAACCTGTATGAAATTACTAGTTACTAAATACTGTATTTGTCCCAGGGACCTTCTAAAACTGCATGCAAAACATCTGAGTAAGTGCCACTACCTAGTGAGGTTGTTCAAGAAACATGTCCGACGTCTGCACATCCTAATCGGGGCCAATGCTGCGAGCGAACTGCAAAACCTGATGTGCTATATACTACCACAGTAAGTTATTACCATCTTCAGGTATCAGTAGTAATAGAACTCTTTGTGAAGGGCTCATCCGGGTGGGGTACTACCACCATACCTATTTCTACCGTGAAGCAGCATTGCAGTGTTTCGGTTTGAAGGGTGTGGGTGCCGGTGAAATTACTGGCACGTGAGGCTGAACACTGTATGCCTCAAGTTGATTGACGCAGGGAAGTGCATCGTAGGGCGCGTTCTTGACGTGCGTGATCTACAAGGCAATGCTTTGTTACAGGCGATGGTTACCACTTAACATCAGGTACATAGTTCTTGAACTACAACAAAATGAAAACGTTTCATAATACAGTTTGAATGTTGTGTGAATGTCGTATCAGTGACACTGATATAGGTTGATGATGATGAACCTATTATCAAAGTGATCCTTGCGGTTCTACTGAATAAATACACTTTTGATTTGATTTGAATAGTAAACCTGCAAAATCACGTACAGAGTTTATAAACTCTGTACGTGATTTTACCTAACAGATCGTACGCACCCTTTACACGTGTATATTTAATCGATAAGCAGCGTTATTTTCGTAACTTTGTCGTGATTCCAAGAAAGTAATGTTTCTTTTGTAAGATGCCGTACAAAAAGAAGGTTTTGAAATACAGTTTCAGTTTATTTATTCGCGATCTGCCCTGGTTTCGCACAGGTGGATAAATATAAGCGACTTCACATTTTTCACCTCCTTTTTGAATTGATTTGTGCACCGTGCCTCGTTACAGCCTAATCTATACTTCGATACTAAAATTAGGTCTAGAGAGGAAAGTTTTATATATTTGTAATGATTAAACTCAAAAACTACTGAGCCGATTTCAAAAATTATTTCACCATTGGAAAGTGTTGGAATGGCACTAGCACAACACTATGAAGACGTCCCGTCCCTAATCAATTTGTTCGTTCATTCATGTCTGTCTGTTCGTTCTGACTCCCCAAAGTGTGTGCGTGTGTCTTGATCTCTTTATTGAAATATCAATTGTTAATTAGTTATAATTCAGTACAATAAAACAACTAAAGTAAAGATTGTGTTGGCCGTATATTCATCAGCATAAATATCCTCTAACAAATGGTAGCAGAGCGTGGTTTGGGTTCATCATGGCCACCAACCAACAAATTTCCCAATACCGCATTGAGTTACTAAACCGAAACAATTACGATACTTGGGTCATACAAGCTCAAGCCGTTCTTGTAAAAAATGGATTGTGGACCACAAAAAATGACCCAAAGCCCGACGCCGAAAAGGACATGTTGGCGCGATCGGAGCTATTTCTTCTCATATCGCCTACGGAAATACGGCAAGTAAAAAATTGCGCATCGGCATCCGAAATATGGAAAAAACTTAAATGTATTTATCAAAGCGAAGGCCCCGCCAGGAAGGCGGCATTATTAAAACAATTGATCCTGAAGAAACTAATGGATAAAGATGATGTGCAGGATCACCTGTCCGCCATGTTCGACTGTGTCGACATGCTCAAAAACATGGAAGTTGGAATAAATGATGATCTGCTGAGCATCATCATTCTATACAGTTTGCCATCGGCTTATGAAAATTTTCGGATAGCAATAGAAACAAGAGACAAATTGCCTACGCCTGAGGAGTTGAAAATAAAGATTATTGAAGAAGCCCAGGCGAGGTCAAGGCATGGAATTATAAACCAAAAAAATGGCAACGCACAAGAAAGCGCTTACTATTTTAACAAAAGGAAAATAAAATGCACAATATGTGACAAAACTGGTCACGAAGCATCCAAGTGCTGGTCTCGGAGCAAGAACCAAAGTTCAAGCTCATCGGGAAATAAAAAGAAAAATTCTAAAAACTTTTTTATTTCAGAGCACACAGCAAATATGGCACATACCGAGGCTTCTAATGATGTTTGGTGTCTGGACAGTGGATGTACATCCCACATGACAGGAAGAAATGAAAAATTCAAAAACATCAAAGCCGAACAAGGGAAGCTAAAACTGGCATCGAACCACAGCGCAGAAATAAAAGGTACGGGGACAGTCCAAATCATTTATAAAGAAAATGAAATAAATCTTAATGATACCATTTATGTACCAGAGTTAACCACAAATTTGCTATCAGTAGCTCGCATAACTGAGCGAGACCATACAGTTCTGTTCACTGAAAATAAAGCCTACATAAAGGATTGCAAAGGAAAGACTGTTTTGACTGCTGACAAAAAGGATGGGCTCTATATGACTACTCTTAAAAGCATGCAAACAAACGAACAAGCAAAAAATGTTTCAGATAATAATTTAATGAAATGGCATAAAAAGTTGGCTCACTTGAATGAAAAAGATCTAAAAATACTATCATCAAAAAACCTAGTGTCTGGTATAGAATTAAATAAAAATGAAATATTTGAAAACTGTGAAAGTTGTATTCAAGGAAAAATGACACGGTTGCCTTTTCCCAAAAATGATGGAATAAAGACAAAACAAATTTTGGAGGTCATTCACACTGACTTGTGTGGACCCATGCAACAGGCAACCATTGGCGGTTCAAGGTATATCTTAACCTTTATTGATGATTTCAGCCGATACTGTTATGTGTACTTCTTACAGAAGAAATCAGAAACATTAGAAAAATTTAAAGAATTTAAGGAGGAAGTGGAAAAGCTTACTGAAAATAAAATAAAGTTTATACAGTCAGATAATGGTACAGAATTTTGTAATGATGAATTCAACAAATATCTAAGAGAAAATGGTATCCAGAGAAGACTGACAGTCATATACACTCCTCAGCAGAATGGACTGGCAGAAAGGAAAAATAGAACCTTAGTAGAAAAAGCCAGGTGTATGATGATTGAGTCAAAGGTTCCGGAACCTCTGTGGGCAGAAGCTGTATTCACTGCAAATTATATTGTGAATAGATGTCCTGCTAAGGCACTGAATGGTGAGACACCATATGTGAGATGGGTTGGCCGCATTCCATCTGTAAGACATTTACACGTATTTGGATCAAAAGTGCTCACACTCAACAAACAGAAAAAGCGAAATAAATTCGCATCAAAAGCAAGTGAAGGTGTGTTTGTTGGATATGCAAAATATAGTAAAGCGTATAGAATATACTTACCGAAGAAAAATACAGTAATTGTACGTCGTGATGTAAAAATACTAGATGGAAAAATGTACTATCAGAATAATGAAGTCCAAAATGGCCTAACTCTACCTGAACCTGAACAACCTGAAACCGAAAATATAAATATTAATGGAAACAGAAAACAAAGAGAAGAAACAACAATTAATAACTTATCTTTTCAGCCCTCTTATTTTCAGCAAAATGAAGAAAGTACTGATGATGATGATGAATCTATGCACTCGTTCAGCGACTATAAAGATGAAAATGAGGTCACAGTAGCTGAAAACGTAACTGCACAAAGTCAACAACAGCAATGTCAAAGTACTGGTGAGAAAACAGAGGCAAGCCAAACTAGCCGTCCTATCAGAATTAAAAACCCTCCTGTATGGTCAAATGATTATGATCTTGGAGATGGTGAGTGCAACTATGTATGTGAAGAAATCGAAGAAAACGATATTCAAAACAATGGATGGCAGGAAGCCATAAAAGCTGAAATAAAATCGCACATAAAAAATGGTACATGGAAAATTCAAGAAAAAGACAAAATGTCTAAAAATATAGTGGATTTTAAAATGATTCTTAAAGAAAAAATTGGCCCAGATGAAAAAGTAATCAAAAAGGCACGATTAGTGACTCGTGGTTTCACTCAAAGACCCGGAATTGATTACAACGAAACATATGCTCCAGTAGCCAAATTGAGTTCAATCAGAACATTATTGGCTCTTGCAGTTGAAGAAGATTTAGAGCTTCATCAAATGGATGTAACTACTGCATATTTAAATGGAGAATTAAATGAAAAAATAATAATGAAGAAACCTGAATATCTTGAAGAATATATAACTAAAATAATGCAGGATGAAAGTGAAAATGAAAATTTGGAACTATTCTATAAAGCCAGAAATATGCTTTATGATATAAATAAAATAAAAGGTGAAAAAGTTTGCTTGTTGAGAAAGGCCCTATATGGTTTAAAGCAAGCTGGCCGTCAATGGTTCTACAAGTTAGACTGTGAACTTAGAAAAATGAACTTTAAGGCATCAACAGCTGATCCATGCATATATACAAAGATACAAGGCTCAAACAAGATGATAATTGCTGTTTATGTCGACGATTTAATAATAGCATATTCAAATAAAGAAGAATTAAATGAGCTAAAGAAAAATCTAAATAAAAGTTTTGAGATGAAAGACATTGGAAAACCAAAATATGTACTTGGCCTTGAAATAAATCATGAAAATGGAAAATTAAAATTAACCCAGCAAAGATATATTCAGAACGCATTGAAAAAATATAAAATGGAAAATTGCAAACCAATGAGTACCCCAATTGAACCATACCTAAAGTTGGAAAAATCTGATAAATGTGACAAAGATATTCCATATCTAAATTTAATTGGTACACTAATGTATTTGTCAGTGGCAAGCCGACCCGACATAGCTTATTCTGTAAGCTATCTATCACAATTCAATAATGCTTATAGTGAAGAACATTTCAAATATGCAAAGCGCATTTTGAGGTACCTGAAGGGTACAATGGATGTTGGTATCTGCTTCACCAAGTCAAATAAAGAAATGTATGGAATGGCTGATGCCGATTGGGCTGGTTGCAAGATAGACAGAAAGTCTTACTCAGGCTATTGTTTCAAATATGCAAATAGTTGCATTAGCTGGGAAGCAAAGAAACAAAGATGTGTGGCACTATCTACAGCAGAAGCTGAATATGTAGCACTAACTGAAGCTGCTAAAGAAGCCGTTCATTTAAAAATGTTGCTTAATGATTTAGGCATTTTATTAAATAATGTTATAATTTTCAGCGACAACCAGGCAGCTCAGGGGCTTTCCACCAATCCTATCATCAGTGGAAGGTCGAAGCACATTGAGATCAAGCAACATTTCATCAGGGAATGTGTGCTAAAAGGGGTCATCGGCATCAAATGGATACCCACACAAGAAATGGAGGCCGATATCCTCACAAAGGGTCTACCTGGACCGAGGCTCCTGATGCTCCGGAAGCACCTTGGCATATCATGAGTGCTGAGCTCGTGAGCAGAGTGTTGGAATGGCACTAGCACAACACTATGAAGACGTCCCGTCCCTAATCAATTTGTTCGTTCATTCATGTCTGTCTGTTCGTTCTGACTCCCCAAAGTGTGTGCGTGTGTCTTGATCTCTTTATTGAAATATCAATTGTTAATTAGTTATAATTCAGTACAATAAAACAACTAAAGTAAAGATTGTGTTGGCCGTATATTCATCAGCATAAATATCCTCTAACAGAAAGCTACATTCACCTTGAGTAACATAGGCTATATTTCTGTGTTTAAAAAATAAATGTCCACCCGTGCGAAGCCGGAACAGGCCGCTAGTGTTTTCATATAAAATAAGGGACGCCTAAGAGCGGGGGCACACGATGCGTTGCGGCGCCGCACCGCAAAGATTTCACCGTGTCAGTGGGCACACGAGCGGTGCGGCGCCGTAACGTTGTTATGTCGCAGCGGCGCCGTAGCACCGTTGGACAGTCTGTTAATGAAAATGGATCGTAAAAGACGTCTATTGTTGGAAACAACTGAGCGGTGCCGCTCCGTCGTCGCAACGCATTCACCCCTCCCCGCCTCGTCTTTGGTGGTTGCAAGTCCGGTGCGGCGCCGGAGCGCATCGTGTGACATGCCACAGATATTTCTATGTAAGACGACGCAGCGACACCGCTCCGGTGGCGCACCGCCGCCGCAACGCATCGTGTGCCCCCGCTCTTACGCTTACGCTTGAGGATTATAACAAGGGACGCCTTTACGCTTTGATATTGAGCCTTATAAGAATTTTTACATTACAACTATGAGTTTATTTATTACTAGCGGCCGCCCGCGGCTTCTCTCGCCCCGTTCTCGTTACTTGTTCGGGATATAAAGTATCCTATGTCCGTTTGTTCTAAGCTACCTCCCCATCAATTTTCAGTCGTTCACGCGTGATGACGTAACCAAGGGAAATAAGATAGATGATATTTAACTTTGTAAGCAAATAACATTGGCTTTGCCAGCTAATTCTCAAAAACGATGACCATTTCCTAACGCAACATAATGATCACGTTTCATAACAGTTTGATAACTACATAGTCCTGCGTATATTATTCATCATCATCAGCTTGAAGAAGTTCAATGGACATAATAGACTCCCATATACATTTCCAGGAAGAACGATTTTGAACCTTCTCTATCTATTATCCGTGACAGTCGTCACGGCACAGTTGGTAGCAGCCCTGCCTTCTGTGCCGTAGGCCGTGGGTTCGATACCACGTACGTGGGTATATATCAGAAGGTCTAAATAGCTAAATGTCCAACAGAGCAAAAGGTCTAATGAGCAGTAAGTCTAATTCGCAAAATGTCCATGTAGCAAAACGTCTAGTTAGATAGATAGATTGTTAGATAACTTTTTTATTTGGCTCAATAAACACAGCTTATAGAGAAAATGAAACCACAGAAAGAGAAGAACATTGAGCAAATGTACGGCTACACAAGAAATCATACGAGAAAATAAAACATAGAACACATAGTTAGCAAAAAGCCTTAAAAAAAAAAAGTATATATCAACTATCTGGTTCCCATCGTACAAGCTCTGTTTAGTTTGGGGCTAGATAGTGTTGTGGGGATTGTCTCTAATATAGATTATTCATCATTACAACCTATATCAGTCCACTGCTGGACGTAGGTCTCTCCTAAGACACGCCACTGAGCCCGGTCTTCGGCTCTTCTCCTCCAGTGCTTACTATTTCACAGATCGTCGCCCCACCTTGCCGGAGGGCGTCCTATATACACTACGCTTACCTAAAAAAAACTATTATTGTTATTATTTTTTAACTTCCCGCGATCTTAACAATGTCGTCGATCCCTCGGTAAAGAGGCGTCCTTCCTTGTTATTTTCGTGGTCGCCATTCGAGAACAATTTAATTCCCCAACTGTTAAACTTGTTTAACTAAGTTGCTTACAACTTACACTTAGTTCTACAATCTACATACATGATTTCACTTAGTGAAACTTGATAAAAATTCCACTGTAGGCATAACATAATGAATATGGATTATATGTTTATGTAAACAACCACCGAACATGTTACGAAACATAATTAATTTGACCAAGCGAGAGTTTATAGCTGGCAAGCTTTAGTAGTAGTAGAGCTCTTTGTGTGTGGCTCGTCTGGGAAGTACTACCACTATGCCTATTTCTACCGTGAAGCAGCGTTGCTGAGTTTCGGTTTGAAGGGTGTGGGTGAGCACTGGTGGTCTAGTGGTAGCGGCCCCGCCTTCCGATCGGAAGGTCGTGGGTTCAAATCCAGACGTGTACCAATGAGTTTTTCTGTCGAAAATGTATGTGCACTATGCTAGTTCTCTCAAAACGGTGAAGGAAAACATCGTGAGGAAACCGGCGTGTCGAAGAACCTAAAAAAGTTCGAGCAACACGTGTCAAGGGTCACGCAAAAAGAGCCCGCCAGCGGCCTACTTGCGGAAAAACCAGCCCGCACATCAAGTGTGGATGATAAAAAATTGCCGATTTGCCGAAGGGTGTGGGTGCCGTAGAAATTACTGGCACGTGAGGCTGAATATCTGTATGCCTCAAGTTGACGGACGTGCTATTAGTTATTACGTCTTACCTTTATTAAAGCACTGTTTCCTTTTCAGGTTCTTGGACTCAATAAATTTGCAAGAAATAGTATTCGTGGGGCCAGTTTACACAAACTTAAGCGGGATGATGCCGCTCGCTCATCTGAGAAGGTAAAACATCAAACATGCGATCCAAATGCCCCTTATCACATAGGTAGATGGTAATCAGAAAAAAATGTGCCACCATCACGCATTGTTTTATCTACTTTGAGAAAGTATTTTGCCCAGATTCACTGCCTCTGACTATGCCTCACTAATGTTGTATGGTAAAAAAGTTTTAACTCAATTGGCCATTTGATTGAAGAGTTCTGTTGGACAGACTTTGGCTCCATCATCAGATCAGGTCGCTTCCACCATTTTATGACAACTGAGTACCTCCTTAATTTATTTCAAGGAAAAAAAAATAAGAAAAAGCAAACGAATTGACCGACCAGTAGAAAAACCTTGATGTCAACGAAATTCTTAGAGATGGAAGCTCTCGGATCGTTGGTTATCTTAATTTAACCTTTTATTTTGTATAGCAAAAAATGAGCGTCTTAGAAAAAAAAGTAAAAACTGTTTTGGAATGTTCAAACAAAGATCTTTCATTATGACATGTAACTTGATTTTTTTGTGTCACTTTTTTATTTTTGCAACCTTAAAACCTCATATCTTATAACCCCTCATCCGATTTTACTCATATACTTACTATATACTATATTATGTTATGTATATATTATGTTGATTGTTTTTTTTATTTTGCAGGGTAATCTATGAGACTCTGGTACACAAACATGCACATGTGTTGGAGAAGCTAGCTGTTATTGGATGCAACCTGAGCGTTCTTGACGAGAATGACAGATTTGTGGTATGTTTCATTGCCTTACATTTATCGTACAAAAAGAATAGGGTTTACTACATACTAAGCAAAGATTTTTATAATGTCCCAAAAGCTAAGAGACGAGCGGTTTGAATCCACGACCGTCCTCCACGGTCCACGGTCGTCTTAAGGAAATCACAAAGATTTTAAGAATGCAAAAGTTAAGAGACGAGCGGGTTTTGAACCCGCGACCTTCCCCTTAGAACAGCACTGCGCAGACCGCAGCGCCATCGGATCCTAATCACACTCGGCGAATAACTCTTAAGGCTCGAACACACCTAGTTCGCTGGCGGTAGCGATCAGTGAAACGCTGTCAAATATTCGCTATCAAATCTCAAATCTGACAGCGATATTTGACAGCGTTTCACTGATCGCTACCGCCAGCGAACTAGATGTGTTCGGGTCATTAGGGAGTGTTCGGCACTAACGCGACCGTGGCTCCATCTACAGTTTCAGTTTTGAGCGTCCCGCAAGTAGGGCTTGAGGAATCACCAGTTGCCTCTGTATAAATCATCTACAATACATGCAAAGGCCTGTTTACTTCACAAAATAATAATATAAATATTAATTCACAGAATTTTCAAACGGAGCACTACTCAAAGCAGCTCTGCTTCCAAAAGTCAACCGAAAATTTGATATTGTCGAGAAAAAACGTCAATATTATGCCGTTTTGTAATGTCAAGGTATGTACAATAAATCAAAAAGTAAATACATATGGATGGATTGAGCATGCCATGCTTGGCATCAAACATAAAGATCGAGTTCCGAACTCCGAAATCCGAAGAAGAACAAAGGTCCAAGACGTCGGAGATCGGATTACGGAGCTCAAATTGAGTTGGGCAGGACACATTGCTAGACGTGGTGATGACAGGTGGAGTAGAACAACAACCGAATGGTGGCCAAGAACCGGCTACAGAAGCGTAGGGCGCCCTGCAGCAAGATGGATAGATGACATAGACAGGGTCGCAGGGTGGCAATGGTTTAGACTGGCACAGGATCGAGGTGGATGGCACAAACAAAGAAAGGCCTATACCCAGCAGTGGGTGATGTCGGGCGGTGGATGATGATGAAATACATATTCTATTTCTCTTATCGTGTCACTGGTTTTTTAAGCAAGTGTGGTAAAAGGATTTTAACAGGTTAGCTGTCCGATGAGGCACATGTGCCTCATGGGTGATTGCACTGGTACGTATATATGTATATGATATGTCATTATTTACTACGAGGACGTGTACAAAGAAGATCGAAACTTGCTTCGGGACAGCTAACCTGTTAATTGCCCTTCAAAGAGGCTCCTTTCCTGCACTTGACACATAATTTTCGAACTTTTTAGGTTCTGCGATATGCCGGTTTCTTCACGATGTTTTCCTTCGCCGTTTGACAGCACTGGCATAATCAAAGATCGCGGGAAGATCGATGGATGGAAAGGGCTCAGAATCGTTCTTCCTGGAAATGTGTATGCCTATGTCCAGCAGTGGACTTCTTCAGGCTGATAATGATGATGATGATGTAACTTTTGAAACTATCATGGTTTATTACACAGTCTGCATCATCTGTCATCATGGTGCATGCAACTGTGCCGAAATATCGGAAGTCAACTCAGAAAAATTTAATCATGGTAAATATCCCGTTGTTTCATAAAAATAATGATGATGATGATTATTTATTTGCAGCATATCGTTTTCGAATACGAACAAGTATCGACAGAGGCATTAATAACTCTTGCAAATCTGGAAAACCTGAAATTGATTTCACTCAACTTTACATCGAGGAAGGGAATGGTGATACCGATCGTGGATTGGAGTACTGTCAACCGTTCTTTTACTAGGAGGGTGGATATAGCTGTTAACCTTGTACGTAACCCCTTTAATACCTATTTTTATAACGCTTTTATTAGCTTCACCTGTATGTACTCGTATGTTTGCTTGTATGTATGTATGTTTGCTTGTATGTAACCGACACCTTTGAGCTCGATTTTGTCCTACTTTGAACGATCAGATTTGATTCAAACTTTGCGCACCTGTCAAAGGTCGATGACAATGCAATAATGTGAAAAAAAAATGAAAAAAAAAAGTTAAAGTTTTATTTTAACTTTTTAGTTCAATTAGTTATAAAAGCGTGTTTTTTTAGTTTTTTAAACTATCATTTATTAATCTTCTTATCGTGTCACTGATTCTTCGAACCAAGTGTGGTGAAAGGATTTTAATTGCGCCTCAAAGAGGCTCCTTTCTTGCACTTGACACATATTTTCGAACTTTTTAGGTTCTACGACATGCCGGTTTCCTCACGATGTTTTCCTTCATCGTTTGAGATCACTGGCATAGTGTACATACATTTTTAAGTAGAAAAACTCATTGGTACACGACTGGATTTGAACCCACGACCTTAGGATCGGAAGGCGGGGCCGCTACCGCTAGGCCACCAGCGCTCTCCGCACCCTATTTTTTATGAAACAACGGTTTATTTAAAATGATTAAAATTGAGTTTTGACTTCCGATATTTCGGCACAATTGCATGCACCATGATCACGGTTGAACTGAGGTCCACGAGTAAAAGAAATGTTATTGGTAGACAAAACGATCTACCCTCTTTCGCACTTTTTTATTGAATCTCACAAAAATTTGATTATGGTATATATCTCGTTGTTTTTATAAAAATAGTGTTAAAAACCTTTTAATCTTATCCTATTCTACTAAAACCGGAAAACAAAACGTAGGGCGCCCACCCACCAGATAGACCGACGACATTGTTAAGATCGCGGGAAGTCGGTGGATAGAAAGGACTCAGAATCGTTCTTCCTGGAAATGTGTAGGGGAGGCATATTATGTCCAGTAGTTGACTTCTTCAGGCTGATGATGATTCTACTAAAATGATAAATGCTAAAGATACCATGTTTATAATGTCTGTGGCTGAATCACGCCGTAACCACAAATAGTAATAAAAAATTGACGATTTTTAACTGGCTGAAAAAAATCTTAGAAATTTCATCAAAATTTCAGCAGTTTTAAAAAAATTTCAAATTTTTAAAAGTTTTTAAAACATTATTAATTCAAAACTTTAATAATTTTGTTGTATTGCAGATCCACCTATCAGAGGAAATATTGGAAGAAATTATGGAAAAGGCGCTAAGTCCAAAAATGCACGTGACATCACTCAAAGTTCTATTCCTCAAACATGTGAGTACCAACTAACTTACACATCCTTATTATCCTTAGATTTTTTTAATGTCCCAAAAGTTAAGAGCCGAGCGGGATTTGAACCTGTGACTTTCCCATGGTACGGGCTTCGCTGACCGCTGCGCCATCGGATCCTAATCACACTTAGTTAGTCGACGAATAACTCTTAGTTAGTGCCGAACAGTCCCAAGTGCCATCTTTGTGCCAAATTTCATCCAGATCCCTTCAGCCGTTCTGGCGTTATTAAGTAATCATCCATACATACAGACTTTCGCATTTATAATACTAGCAGTTGGTAACCCGGAATTTTTTTCGTTAATTTGTATTTTTAAGAAATCATAAGAGTCATATTATCATCTTTACTGGTTTATTCTTACTAACCAACGCCATCTGCTGGACATGCTTGCAGTTAGTTGCTCACAATCGTCAATAGATGGCAGGAGCAGTCACATATTCAGTTTATGTTTAATTATTGAACTCGGAAAGAAATAATCATTTTCTGAAAATGAATCCTAGCTAGATCAATTTATCGCCTTTTCGTGAAAATCGTTGGTGCAGTTTCTGAGATCCTAAATATATACAAGATTTTCTCGTTTAAAGGTATAAGATAAGTAGGATACATTCGAAAGTAACTCTGTCTGTATGGTAGTCTCGCTCTTTCACGCCACATTTACTAAACCGAGTTAAATGAAAAGAGATGTTTCGTATTGCGCTAGGTCTATGTACACTTGTAAGAAAAATGCAGTTAATAATGAATATTACCACAATAATACTGAATCCCCAAATTATAAACACGAACGTTGTATACAAGGTGTATCTAAATATGTGTACTATGCGAAGGTGGGGGGTTTCAGACCACAATGGTGATCAGTTGTGGGGGGGAGATAATTAAAAATTCCTATTTTCAGTTTCACATACAAAAATATTTAATTTCATAATGCCTAAATAAATTGACAACCCTATCCTTGTAACCCCTTGACCCCTTGACCTACTACCTCTGTAGGTCTACTACTACTACCTACTACCTCTGTAGCTGAGTTTAGGGTTGTCACTTTGCATAAAGTCAGCTGTTCATGTTGAAACTTCGTTGCAGTTTTTTTCAGAGATACCAATCGAAGTTCGAAAAGTCGTTGAACAAAAGTTGTTCCCCGGGGGGTGGAAATTCACCCCCCTTCAGGATAGTACACATATTTTGATACACGTTGTATAAATGTTCAATAGTGATTGATTTTTTGTAGCGGTGAATACCAAAAGGCGCCGCCATGACAGTTTTATCGCAGTGACTGACACAAATAAGCGTCAATGTCATGCCATTTGACAGTTATTTGACTGTTTTACCGCAGTGACTGACAAATAAGTTTCTAACACCTAGCTAGCTAATGGAACAAGCACCTGATGCTAAGTGGTAACCATCGCCTATAACAAAGCATTGCCTTGACAACAAACTAATGCTTGGTTCCTACCGCTTTTTTGTATGATTCTTTTACAAATCATAAATAACTAGCAGTTGGTGACCGAGCTTGGCTCGGTATTTATTATTTTTAATTTGTATTTTTAAGAAATTATAAGAGTCAAATTATCTACTGAACAACGCCATCTGCTGGATATGCTTGCAGTTAGTTGCTCACAATCATCAATAGATGGCAGGAGCAGTCACATGTTTAGTTTATGTTTAATTATTGAACTCTGGATGAAATAATCATTTTCTTATAATGAATCCTAGCTAGATCAATTTATCGCCCCCGAAACCCTCTGTATACTTAATTTCATGAAAATCGTTGGTGCAGTTTCCGAGATCCTAAATATATATATATATATATTTATACAAGATTTTCTCGTTTAAAGGTATAAGATAATAGTTCTACAAGCTATGCCGGTGACCTTGGTTCTTGATTTCAGTTCTACATGGACCTAATTCTTCACGTGGCTCAAGCATACGGGACGATACTGGAAGAGTTTATTTGGGCGGACCCACCAACACCGAACCCCCAATGTAGACGTCTCATTAGGACTGCTAGTCTCGAGGTAACTAACTAAGATCAATACTAAACTTTTGTCTCGAGAGTTTATCAAAATCAAAAATAAAACAATATTTATTTAATGACACAAGTAATACAAGGATCTTTAACAAGTATAGATAGTGCAATCCACGAAGGCGCGCCCCACTATTCCTCCTAACCGTTTATAGTATATGTGTGCAAGCTTCCGTCAATGTTTGAGTGTTATCGGTACACACTAATTACCTATGAGTGCACACGCACACTACAATGAATAGACTACGGTTCGCGACTGCCGCTCAGAGCAAACTTCCCGCACCCCGCGATACCCTCAACCGAAAATTGGTGGGGCGCGTCTTCGTGAATTGCACTATCTATAACGATAACATAAAAATTGGTCGTCACTCAGCATAAATGTTATAGTAGCAAGTTCCACTATAACTCTGGTCTTCCGTGACACCAGTAGAGTGCGACACAACGCAGCAAATGCGACTCACTGTCGTTTAATTTACAGAAGAATAATAACACGAACCGTTTACGTAGTAGTTCAATAGATCGCGTTCTCCGTCGCATTAACTCGTGAGTAGTTCGACTACTCAACAACAGATGGCGTTAAAATTTGATTGTAAAAAATAATCAATCAATCCGCTAGTTGCACATATATTTTGCGACAGAAAAACTCAATTGGTACACGACTGGCTTTTAACCCACGACCTAAGAATCGGAAGGCGGGGCCGCTACCACTAGGCCGCCAGTGCTCTCTTCGGCGGCTATAGTTCGCCTTTCTTTCTTCTTTCTTTCTTTCAATAGATCGCGTTCTCCGTCGCATTAACTCGTGAGTAGTTCGACTACTCAACAACAGATGGCGTTAAAATTTGATTGTAAAAAATAATCAAAACGACATTTTCTAAAAATGAATCCTAGCTAGATCGAATTATCGCCCCTGAAAACTCCTGTGTACTAAATTTCATGAAAATCGTTGGAGCCGTTTCCGAGATTCTTATTATATGTATATTTACAAGATTTTCTCGTTTAAAGTCATAAGGAATTATACTTTATTGTACACAGAAGACACGTAGTATAAAATAAACTGCTGCCTTCACATTGAATGGGATAAAAACAGGAAGGTATTGATTAAAAAGCATATTAATTTTATTTATGACTACCCTCACAGCTCAATTAGTTACTACCAGCGAGCCGAGCTACTGCTCGGTCTTCTACGCTGTAGGGCGTGGGTTCGAACCCCACCGACAACAAATGTGGTAATCATTGATGTTTGTTCTTTGTCTGGGTGTTATATCATAACTCTGCTAATCACATGACTTATGGATTGTCTACTTTTTTTTCAGCATCGTGACACTCCATACGGGCATGTGAATCCGTTCATATACCTCGCTTGGCAATGTCGGAAACTACGAAGATTGGACATACATGGTAAGATCTCATCATCATCATCATCCTGAAGAAGTCCACTGCTGGACATAGCCGACGGCGGCTGCTAGTAAATTGGCCAATTCATTATGCGCACCTGTGCGGACTAGTTTCCGCAAGTAAGACTGTTGGCGGCCCCTTTTCGCGTGTTTTTTGAACTTTTTAGGTTCTACGACACGCTGGTTTCCATCACCGTTTAAAAGTACTGGCATATCTTACTATATAAAAATAAGTCGGGTTTTCCTTCCTGACGCTATAACTCGATAACGGCTGGACCGACTTGGCTGATTTTGGTCTTGAATGATTTGTGGAGGTCTAGAGAAGGTTTAAAAGTTTTTTTTTTCAACCGGAACGGTAACAATGAGCGAAGCCGCGGGCGGCCGCTAGTTGCACATATATTTTGCGACAGAAAAACTCAATTGGTACATGACTGGCTTTTAACCCACGACCTAAGAATCGGAAGGCGGGGCCGCTACCACTAGGCCGCCAGTGCTCTCTTCGGCGGCTATAGTTCGGCCGTTCAGAGAATGCGTTCCTGACACGTCGCGATTGAACTGACGACGTAACTTTGTAATGGCGTTGCAGTTACGATAAAAATATTTTTGCTGGTTGTTTACCGTTTTAACAATTGATGAGCATTAAAACAACATTATTATATCAATAATCAATGAATTTTATAATTTTGTGCCAAAATGAGTGTTCAATAACTTTTTATACAATATTTTTCTAAATCTATACTGCGCTATTACAAGGTTATGACAGCGCTTTATATTTGTAGTGCTGTGCTAACTATGTGACTAACTGGTCAAACGCATTCTCTGAACGGCCGAACTATAGTAAACAGATAAAAAAAGCTAGAAGTCAAAAATATTGTTGCAGGCTACTGGATTTGCGAGTACGATCTCCTAGGTGTGACTCGCCTTCGCACCGGATTGCAACTGAACGCATCCTCAATATTCGAGTCGACTCTGCCTCTGTTCGAGCAGCCACCTGATATAGGAGGGGGGAATGTTCTACGAGTGATGACGTCAGACGACCCGCCCAGGATTCAACCTGTCAACAAGAGTGTGAGTGTACTTCTTCTTCTTCACTTTTTTTATACAACTAAGTTTGCAAACAAGCATACAAGATCTATGTGCATAAAATGTTTTTTTTGTGATACCTAATTGATTTTCACATCTTGGATTTGTCTACGTTTTTGGTGAAACTTCTTTTTTCTTTTCGATAGTTTTTGGATTTCCATATATTAGTGGATCCGTATTTATTGATTTTTTTCAATAACGAATTTTACTATTGTATTTTTTCTTATAAGTTTTGTTGACACTGTGAAATTCTAGTGGGCTATTTCCAGAAAAGTAAGTAAAATAATAATATGTAATATTGCATTTTTTTATGGCGTGTTTCTTTTTGCTGTTTATTGATCACTCAATAGTCTCACAATTTTCAGACAAGTTTAAACAAAATAATGGAATAAAAGAAAAATTCTGTAAGATTTTGTAATATCATTTTGCAATTTTGGTCTGTTTAGCATATTGCGTCCCGATCTAGCTAGTATAAATAAATAATGTGGGTATACCTACCCTAAACAATGCTTGAGTCTGAGTCGAGTTTAAGCATATATTTTTGACACTTTAATGGAGAAATGTCAAAGAACCGACGACTCAGACTCACGCACTGTTTCTGAATAGCCTTAAAGTACAAAGCACTCAGTTTACAATTAAACAGCAAAAAAAGACACTGGTATCAAATCACAAGCAAGTAAACTTTCAAAAATAATGTCATTTAAATTCGAATCCCCGCTAGAATTTGCACTAGAAACAGCAGCAAAAACAAATTTAAAAGAACTACAAATTGCGCAAAACAAAATAATAAAAGTTTTATTTCACTACGACTTCCTGACACCGACACAAAAACTATACAAAGAAACTCAACTGATGAGTTTAAACCAAATGTACACTTAGAACACTTGCTGTCTAATTCGTAAAATAATTTCAAAAGAAATACACACTGATATAATTATCATTTAAAAGAAAAAACCAAATTCACAAATACTACACAAGAAGCTCGAAAAATTTTGTATTAGTACGACCTAGAACAAACTATGGAAAGAAAAACATTACCTTTGAAGGAGCACAACTATATAATAAATTGCCTAACAGTATTAAGGAAGCTATAAGTATATTTACATTTAAAAAAATATTAAAGGAGCACATCATAAAAAACATTGCTATCTTATAAACTGTAATAATTGTCAATTCTAATGTTAAGTATTTATTAAATATCACTGTTACACCACTGGACTCAAACCAGTACACTGTGTACACAGTAAAAATGTATTATTCTATGTAAGTGAATTTATTGTTCTTTGAGAAATAAATATCTTTAAACCGAATTTGACGGTGATCTATTCCAGATATACCGAGGTCAACTCAACGAAGCCCAAACCCGCCAACTGACGCCTAAGAACTGGGACCACTTGCATCCCGGACTCAAGGTGGGTTCGAGCTGCGCCCAACGCTCTGATTATATCGTGGGAGAGGTGTTAAACCCAATGTTTTGCCATTAAGAAGATGCAACATTTATCTCGCAACATGAACGAATTATCTTATTATTTCAAAAAGACCACAAAAATTAAAACTTCAACATTGTTTCGCCTTTCTACGAAGCATCTTCGGGAAAATTTACTCGCTGTGCACTAAAGAATCCGTTGCCTCGACCTACCCTCAAGAAAAAAGACATTTTATAATGTCCCAATGTTCGTCGGGTGAGGTAAGGATCCGATGACGTAAGGCTCAAGATAATAGTAATTATAATTACAAGCCATACAAGAAATAATATTTATACTAACAACACTACAGTAACAGACAAAAGCAACCATATTTATATACCACGGTTTATTGAGGATACATTATTATCTGACTTATATATTTATATACATGTTATCTATAGTATTAGTCATATAAATGTATAACATGTTGCGAGATTTAAAAGTACTGCATAAAAGAGTAATTAACCCACCATCAAGGATTTAAGACCATGAAAAATTTAAGAGGGCAACTAGTTGTCGGAAAAAGATCTGACTATGACATAAATATATTAGTATGAAAGCTTTGTCTTTGAAAATATCAAATTATTTAAAAAAAAATGATTTCAAAATCTTATGGTTCGTTCACACGATGCCAGTTACTAGTAGACTTGCATGTTAGTTTTGGGCATGAAAGTTATGTCAGAACTAAAATTTAAAATCTTTTTGATTATTCAATTTAAAACACGATAAAGTGATTGCTAATTAATCTGAAAAAGTATTTAAACATTAAATATTAAAAAATCTCTTAGACATTGTTGAGCTATTTTGCGTCCTACATCTTGTGCTTATTTGTCTTTAGAGCGTAAGTTATTTAAGTGTTTCTCTTACATATTCGTATCTAGGCTTAAAAAGTGACATAAAAGACATCAAATAAATCACGTGTTATTCGCAAATTATTCCGTTATAAAATTTATTGTATTACAAATATTTTATGTCGCATTCCATTTGAAACACAATTTTGGCCTCAACTTTATATTAATATCGTTAAATTATTATTGGTTTGGGTATAGCTAAATTGTATTGTTAGTTATAGGAAAATATGTTATGATAGTTATTGTGCATTGACACAAAACAGCTTGTTATGGCCTATACTATTTTTAAACTGTTATAAATTGTGTAATGTGTTTCAAATCGTTGTTTTGATTATACTAGAATATGTATATTGTTTGACTTGTAAAATGATAAATCTCAAAACAGGATTCTCAATATTTAAGTACCTACACAAAGTTCCTTACTAAATTGTTATGCCATAATATAAAATATTTACCAAGACATTGCATTTAATATAATGTCGTGTAAAACTATATCAACGTTATTAGATTCATCTGTTGTAGTTATCTAGATCTTCTATAAGTATTTAAAATGTATTCCAAATTGATGCGTGAAACATTTGAACCAAAACTTAAATTATTTAAATATTATAAACTACTTAAATCTCCCACCTTGCCCAAAATGTAAGCGCAAAGTAAAATTATACATTTTCTTATACATATTTATACTGAGCTAGCTACTTGAGAGCAAACTGCAAATAAAATATAATTCTAAATATTATGACCAATCTGGTTTGAGTCTAGTCGTTTCATCGAATTTAAAAAACAAGGATTGTCTTGAAGAAACCAAAGAAATAATATCATTATTATAATACGCATTATTGCACTGTTTTCAAGTTGATCAAGTAACCAGCTCAGAGTAAATCTGCCTCATAAACCATCGATGTATTATTATTGCAAGATTTAACGTCCTAGCCTTAAAACTGTCTAGAAAAATACTAGCACAATTTAGGTGTGGTCTTATTTGAGTTAAGATTTCTTTCGATAGGGATGTATAGTCTCGTGGTATTTTTTCGCGATGTGTTGTCATGCAACGCTGAATCTAAGTTATAATACATCGATGCCCTGAACGGTTAGAATATCTTAAGTAATATTTTTTATAGAACAGAGAAAGGCCGAATGATATGTTTACTGGCAACATCTCTCTAAAGTCGCGAACTAATATCATGTAGTTGTGATAATGCAATGTTTGAAATATCAAAAAAAGGTGTTACTAAATCAAAAGTGCATTTTCAAGAATAAATGAGATAATATTGTACTTGGTTTCTACTAGCAATGTTTATGTCACTCACACTTCACATTTTGATGAAGACGTGGCATTTTTTGAACCAATTTAAAAAGTAACGGCTCAAGATTTAGTACCATCTTTATGAATTGGCACACCAAAACCAAAAACAACGCTCACTAATTATGTGTTTACTTATAAAAAGTGCAATTTTTCTGCGACCTTTGTAACTGACCGTCGAAAACTCGAAGTATTTATGCATAACTATGGATAAAAATATTTATGTTAAAATGTCAATAGACCTTCATGTATGGAAAAAATATTGTAGACTAGTGGAATCCTACGCGATTTCTTTCTCGTTAAGCTTCTTCCGTACAAACTTCAAACCAAGCTAAGCCCGTTGATGTATACCTACCTACATTTGTCAAGTTGCTACGACTAACGGTTTAGGCTGTGCGAATTAATTATTATTGTTCGACTGATAGACGGTGTACAAAAGTTTAAAATGAAAATGTACCTGAAATAACCTAATTGTGCATACTGTAGCATTACTATTTCTTGAGACAGATTAAGAAAATCATACTGGCTACCACTAACTAGTCATAACCAGTCATACTTTATTGGCTGAATGCTACAATAATAGCTTATTATGGTCACTAAGTCTGTTGCCATCTCTTTCTACTGACAAGCAAGTGACAGTGACAAAGTCTTATAAAGCCAGGAATATAAATAAGAGGGTAAAGAAATAGTACTGTTATAGAGGCCATAATCATTCCATCGAGCTTCGACGGGTCAATATCTATTGGTGTGACGATTTGTATACACGAATATCCATCTAGTCAAGGCCCGTGTATCTGTAAATAATATAACACATCAAAACGGGAAGATCACATAACATTGCACAAAATGTAAACGAAGTATTACAAATACATCTCTGGTGTGTAAAAGAATTAAAAAATCATCTTTTGAAGCCAAAATTGGACGTAATTTTATAAACGTACGAGCGATGTAGATCTTCTAGAAGGAAACTTGATGCTTGCTTTGTTTGAATTTACTTTTGTGTATAGCATGATTTTTTCATTGCTCTATGTACAGTATTGTCGGCATAAAACATTCTTCTTTGAGACATTTTCGATGTTAGACTTCGATTGCTCAGTAAAAAACTACAGATGACTTTTCGATTTAATGACTGTCTGCTTCACGAAAGATGACTGTTTGATTGTTTTTCACATCAAAAATGATATCAAATGATAGATTTAAGAGCATCGCGACGCGCTGTATCAAATACGGCGAATGACTAAGTGCCACATTGACGAACGATGGTATTATGAGAAGGTCTGAAATGCAGCCATTTTATAGCTTTACCCCGTCCGGCTGCATTGAGAGAGAAAAGTATTCATATTCAGTGTCAAAGTTAATACTGATTATTATTATAAGGTCTTCAAAGATATCACAGTATATTATCAACAAGATTTCAAATGTATGTGTAAAATGATATCAAAGGTTAACAACTACTTGGCCGAGTAATTAATTTGAATCTTGTCTAAAGTTTGACGTTCACTCTTCACACGATCAACTCGTCTGACATTTCCGATTTAGTAACTCGCTCAGTGTAAACAAAGCTTCATAATGCGTAGATAAGTAAAGTGTATTTTTATAATAATATTCTCAAACAAACAATAAGAAGAAAATAAATAGAAAAAATCATTTAATACAATAACGACCCAACAGTAAAATACTTACATTACTTGCCTTTAAAATGATCAAAAATGTTGTCGAAACGAAAAACACGTGCAGCCAAATTACTTATAGACGTCCGTCCCTTATTTAATTGTATTTCAATGAAAAAATCGAAATCAATTTTGCTATGTAGCTTTAAAGGCAGGTTCACACTAGACCGGCGCCAATATTATGAATATTCTTCTGCCAATATTTTTCTTGCGAAGTCGATATGATATTTACTTACTGCCAGAAGTGAACCATTAAGGTTAGACCACCCCTGCGTTGTTTATAGGGGTGTGGGCAGAGTGGTACTACACGATGTGAAACATCTTAGGATAGATTCTAAGAATATGAAACATACTATGAATAAGACAGATCCTAAGGATCTTAATGACGTATCAGGCGCACAGTCTAGTGTGGATCATGCTTCAGTAGTTAGTTAAAAACGCATATTAATAACTGAAAATAGTGAATGATCAACCGGGTGATTGTGTAATTCTGTTGCTATCAAAAGTTTGATACTAACAAGGAACAGCGATCACGTATCTTGTTGCCATAATTTTTCGAAACTATCTGTTGCTGTGATAGTTTTACAACGTGAAGTTCCTATTCGCTATTTCATGTTCATACGGCAATATGACTTGTTGCAATCGTTCTGTGTCAAAGATGGGTTTTGTTTCAATCTGTTTTTTTATTGCAATCGAAGCTCAAAATCATGCGGCTAGGTTTTGATTGCAACAAAAAATACGCTATCACCCCACTGGTTATGACGTGACAACGTCTTATAATTCTATGGAGCCGGCTGCACGCACGAAAAAAACATGACTCATGCGGCGTTTGGCTTCGTTCACACGGCATTGTCCTGCACGTTTTTTTGCAGTATACGTCTTAACGTATAAATAGTGACCATACAACGTACATATATCCATTCACACGTCGATTGTACTGCAAAAAAACGTGTACCGCTTATACGTTTAAACGCATACTCAACGGACTAATCAAGCAAATCGAATGAACTTTGACGTATTCGGTTCGCAGTGGCACATAATATAGCTCTGTCTCGTTCACACGGCACGATGTTCACACGTATTAATTACAAGTTAATAACTTTTCAAAACTTTCAACAGACATTCAAAAGTAATTAAAAAACTTTTTTTCATCGTTTCTAAGATTTTCGAATAATTTTTCAAATGTGATCGTTCGCACACATTAATAGGATGTACCCAAAACCTTCTGTTTTGTCGGCGGCGAGACCGTTGGCGCCTACGATACCAATATAAAAGTACAACCACGCGTGGATCCATCAGTGACGTTTACTCGCTGTGACAACTGTGTGAAGACTGCGGCTATTCGTCTTTTACACGAATGATAATTTACCGTGTGAAGACCCGGATGATTGTACGTTAAAAAAACGAATACGAAAAAAACGTGCAGGACAATGCCGTGTGAACGAAGCCTTACCTCGCTCTGAGGCGTTCCATTTAAGGCTTGAAGTGCAAGCGAAACCGCGGAACGAGCGACAAAAAGGCACAATCGGCCTCCGCGTTCGGCAGCGTTCGACATTATGTCTCTCTCCTACTTGAGTGAGCGATGCGTCCGCGTGGACTTTTGTATGACGTTGTCACGTTCAACTATCGTCAGTAAACCGACTATACAGACAACCGATTTTTTTTTAAATAAATCTGTTGCTTAAACTTGGTTGACGTTGGACTATTTGTTACAGTTCTTAAAATGACAATTATTTTCAATTTCGTTCATAAATTGGGTACCATACAATTCTTGATAACCAAATTTTAGACTAACAAAATAGTAGGAATAAATATTTTCCTACTATTTTGTTAGGTACACGCACAAAAATAATGTGATCATAATGTGAAATAAATACAAAACTATAGGCCTTTTAAACTATAGAAACACAATTGATTAAATAATGAATTATCTATTTTCAAACTACTTCTACTAATATTATGTAGTTACTGTTGCTTGTTTCGTATTAGAAATAAGTATTAATGTTTAGTAGATACTCGGAAGGTAATTATCAAACATTTGAAATAATTTCCTTAATATTTTTTTATGAGAGTTTTATAATGATGGGAGTGAGTAATATTTCCTAAGGCAACGAAGAGACTTACCAACGCGCATTCCCCGAGACTGATGATGTGAGGCTATAAACAGCATTATAAATTGTTAAGCTACTAGACATCAATGTAGTTATTGTGATAAAGACATCTATTTTAAGAATTAACATCTTGTACCTGCCTCTTAGTCAAATATTATCAAAGTCTCTGTCCTACGATTATCTAAAAGCATCGAAACGAACTGAAAGACTTGACTTTTAACAATTTATTGCTAATAATTGCATTTTTGTGTACACTCGGCCGCATTCCATGCCAAACACTGTGATAGTTTTCATCTTTATTACATCATTAAAGGTGACAAACAACTTTTGCAGCTGACTGTACTCCAACATTCAAGTAGGACAGAGATTAAAGAACATGTTTTATATCAAAACTCGAAAAGGCTGTGAATTAAATCAACAATTTGGTTTGGCAATTTAAACTGTCTGTTCTAATTATAAATATTTTTTTTGAAACCAGAAAAAACAAAATTACAGTAAATACTTAATGACTCTTACTGAGCTGGTCTTAAAACCTTTTTTAAATTGTCTATTTATTGGATGAGAAAACAACTGTAAAATCGTATTTCTAATAAATAAATTTAAACCTATCAACTATCTACCTCAAATATTATATTAATAAAATAAATAAAAAGTTCGTCAATCTTTTCCGAAGAGGTGTCGGCCACGTGACAATGACGAGACGCCAGCTCATTGTTTTTTTTACACCTCAAAATATGCTCAATAATATTAATTTATCTCCTCAGAATAATATTTACTTATATTTTATTTCAAACAATACATATTTGACTTAAAAAGTTGGCTCTAGACTAAGACTAGTTGTATCTAGAGTAAGGCTGTTATTCCGCCAAAGCGAAACGGACAAAAACGTGTAAAATCTAAAATAGATAAGCGCAACGAGTATGTAAACACCAGTCAAATAATGTATTGCTATAACCTATTACAGAGTATGAATACGATATATCTGCTTACATGTACGTGTTAACTGTTCTACGTGTGAGTAGAGTTTTCATACACTTGCCCCATAATTGAATTGCCAAACCAAATCGCCTAGATTAGATCAAACTCGTACTTATCCATTAGTCCCCTTACTTACAAGCGTTTCTTAACGGATAAACAGTATTTAAGCAACTGCCATTGCCATCTCTAGCTCTAGGTAATGTCTCTAATTTAAGCATCGCTTGTAAGTAAGAGGCCGCAAATGAATAGTGATATTGATAATTTAAGGGAATGACGGAATGATGAGGAACAAAGGGTGATAATAACTGTGTGAAAGATCCACATAAATTTAATTAACTTCTTTCGTTTGTAAGTGGATTAAATTTATAATATTTTTGAGAATTTATATTATGTTTGATTAAGATCTGATTTTGTTTCATTGTAATTGTAACCTAATTGAAGTTTGAAATTTTAATCTAAATGTTATTAAAATTCGATCGATTTTATCAATTGTAATTGCATAAGCTTTTGCAATTTTTTCAGAGGTCATTGAAGACTAAAGCAATTCAAAAACTCAGAGATTACAGGTAATCCGTCAGTATTACGTCAAATCAACATTCATAAAAATAGTAATAAATCTGGGTTAGTGCCCGCAATGCTTTAGTGGACAGTGACCCTAATAATGTTAATTATAATAATGAAGATGTAATCTCAAATTGTACCTACAATCCTTTGCCTTTAACTGCTTTTACTATAAAAGTAGTATAGATAAATATTTACTGAATCAGATACAGTAGTAAAATCGTTTAAATATATTGATGCATATTTGGTAATATTATACACCTTTGATATTTCTTCTTACTACCTATACCTACTAATAATGATGGCAGTTGAAACCTATATTAATGGGAAAAACTTTTATAAAAACTCATTTTTAGATCCATAACGACTTAAATAAAACAAATATGTATCAAAATGTTTATTTTATTCTCACAGCACCTTTATAGTTATTAGTTTAGATGTATGTATTTCCAAATCTTGTTATGTACCTACTTATGTGTATTTCATGATTAATAAAATATGTTCTTAGTGAAATAGTACCTAACTGTTGTTTTAATTATTTTAATCAGTTAACAATTTTTTTTATAATTTTGTGCAATTAGTTATTTTTTATACGAGAATAATGTTAAGCAGGCAATAATGTAGAATCATGTTTAAAATATTAAAATTTGTTTATCTTTAAAAAAAATAATAATTACGTTTTAGGTTATTTTTTTCAAATCGTCCCCTAATAAGACAAAGTTATGCGATAACTAACATAAAAAAAACTAATAATTGCTAGGCCACATGTAGCTCGTTCTATCTAAAATTGTACAACTAAATTATCGAGAAATGTTTTGCAGTCAGCCACTTGTAACTATACTAAAACACTAGCACGGTCTGAACTAGCCTTATGCCATTACTGTGTATTCTTGTAAAACTCTGTAAGTAATGAGTTTACGTAGGTAGGTACATCCGCTGTTGTACAATAGTCATTTTAGAACGGCCTAAGGTTACTTAAATAAATAAAAAAAAAAAAAAAAAAAAACAATAAATTAAGCAAAACATCACCTAAATGTTCTTATTCATCCGTTCGCAAGTTGTAGTCACGGAGTAGTAATAGTCTTGACTGGCATGTCAGGCTTCTACCTATGCCTAAAATTGACGGACGTTGGGCAATGTTTTGTGGTGGACGCTTTAATATCTGACCCTCAGTAGGTAGTACGCTAAGTACCTACAGTTAAAGACTTCTTCAACCTAAGTATTGGGATGAAGCCCAGGGGAAATCCTTTATGGATACCCACGAGCCGGGGTCACTAGTGGGTTATATCAGACTCTTGCTAATGCCTAAAACCCCTGGGGTGTTCCTCTACATTTGCTAGGTGGACGAGGTCATGGCTTCGTTTCGTTCCACAACTCCGTCAGCGTTTATCCTTGCGGACCCATCTTGAGGAAGGGCTGAGGCCCTTTCCTCCTCATCTGAAGGCACCCTGAACACTAGGGCACCTTCCCTCTCTAGGCCCTCACAAGGTTCATACCTACCAAGGTTTACCTACCTGATTCCGAGTATCTCCAGACACGCAATACTTATTTCTATTCTGTGATTGAGGTCACGAAGACCAAGATATATATCACTTCAACCTCAAGGCTTCACACTGTCACCTCCATACGCTATCTCTTTCTAACCATCGTGTTAACGCGAGAAAGAAGATCTATTGTTTCGTGGGAAAAAGGCATTACTCATCTTAAGTACTGTAGGATGAAAGGAAATGCGTTTACCTTCGAACCGTATTTGGTGGCACCTTGGATAGTGTTTAGGTTGTTATCTAATCGTGGGATTTATAATAATAGATTTGCGTAGGTTGTGTGTGGAAAAAACCTCCCGGTGCCTTCTTCAGGCGTGTCCCAGTCTAGAAATTTATCTGCGCCTAACTTATTATCAGGGAAACTTCGTATAGAGCCTTGCATATGCAAAACTAGCATCTACCTGGTGGTATGAGGTGCGATTATGGCTGAATAAAATCAATTTTTAACCGCTTGACGTGACCGATCGACACAAGATTGCGCACAAAGTAACTCTGCGCGTGACTGATGACGGAAAAAATGGAAAACTGGCCTCTGCTCAGTTGGTAGTAGCTCTGCCTTCTGAGCCGTAGGTCGTGGGTTCGATCCTCACTGAGAACAAGTATTTGTGTGGTGAGCACAGATGTTTGTTCTCTGTCTGGGTGTTATATTGTATTCTAAGTACTTATGTATTTAGGTACAAGTTAAGTATAAGTAATCTATATCATATAATATATCAGTTATCTGGTTACCATAGTACAAGCTCTGCTTAGTTTGGGGCTAGATAGTGTTGTGTGGATTGTCTATAATATTTAAATTTCGTTATTAGGTTGTTCTAGTTCATTTTTTTCATGTTTTCTGCCACCAGTCACACGCAGAGATATCTTGCGCGTACTCTACAAAACACTAAGATAGCCTACTCCGTAGGCACTATAGGAGGTAAGTACCTAGGTTAGGGGGCTATGAGTGTGTGGACTGATTATATTATATGAACAACTGTTTTAAAGTAGGCAGGTATACAGAAGTTATTTGTATTCAATAGGTGTGTGGCTGTGTGGTGATGACCCGAGACCAATGAGTCACTGCTTAGTCAGTAGGAAAGTACAGACTCAAGTCTGGCTCCTAACGTACTTAGGCACAGAAGAAATAAATACTTACTTATTATTATTATGAACCTGTGATGCACTGCAGAGCAAAGGCCTCCCTTCCTTCTCTCCAGTCGTCTCTATTTTGTGCCACTGTGGACCATTCTTTAAGGTAGCCGTCCATTTCATCCCTCAATCTTCGCTGTGGTCTACTTTAAATATCCGAAGGCAAAATAAATAAATGATGTCATATGGTTATGGCAAGGATTTTTTGGTTAAAATATCCTTGGGTTATGGATGATAAGAATAGGTATACACAAAACATGTAGGTACCTACTTATGCTTACATACGGTCGAAAAGGAAGTACCTACTTATGATAGTTAGGATCGAAGTAAGTGGAAATCGCTGATCTCTGCCGACCCCTGTAATAATGTAATATTACGAAGGAAGTACCGGAAGTACCTACCTAAGACGATAGTATACTAGACATTCCTGACCTCTACCGCTCATTGCACAATTATTATGCTAAGTTTATCGCACGATATAAATCAAAGGAAATTCGGTCCAGAGCGGATTGCGACAAGTAATAAATTATTTGAAAGTTACGTCATTACTATAATATTTAAATTACCTACAGGTACATACTCGTAAGTAAATAAAGTTACAGCTTCTTCTACACCTACAGTAACTTGCCGTAAAACCTGTTTAGCAAGCAAACGTCACTTTGACACATGCACTCCCGCGCTTTAACGGCCATCGGCCAATCGTGGGGCAGTATCGAGCCGCAAGTCTGCGCAGGTGCGCGCGTATTGTGAATTTAAATTTCGAAACAGCTGTTAAAGTGTTTTTATTTTTTTAATACTGGTAAAAAGTTCTGTGTTTATTTTGCAACGGCACGAAGTGGATTGGAAACTCTTTGGTGTTTCAATGCTGTTTTCAAGGTTTGTATGCGTACGTTCATGAAGCAAATAGAAATGAAGTAATCAGACCTATAGGCAATTATGTACATACCTACCTCAATAAATCGCGCAAATATTTTGCGAAATATTTGTGGCCGGTCTGGTTTGCACGTAAGATGAAACTCCCCGTTATATTTTTATTTTCACCCCCACGCATGAGGACCATGCTCCATAGCTGTCTACTACAGAACTTAATTTATACTCTATGCCGACATGTAAGTTCTATGTAAATCATTACTGCCCTAGATAAATATGCCGCTCGCATTGACCTGCGTAAAATAATTTCGCACTCAATCACAATTAAAGTACCTACCTACCTAAGTACCTGCCAAGTTAATTATATGAATAGGTACACCTTCCTTCGTTTTTTCCCCGGCAAAGCTTTATATTGTAGAGCGATGCTGAAACCTGTAGATTTTTTTAAGAGCAAGTGTGTCATTAACGTCCCTAGCTTTATTGGAGACGCTCGTCATGCTAGCATGCCTCTTCATCGGATCTTTAAACTGTCAATATGGGATCTCATACGGTACTTTTTTGCTCCTTTTTCCAATAAAAACCCCTGAGGAAAAAACAATAGGTACTACCAAGTTTCTTCCAGTGATCTGTTGGCAGAACAGACAGACAAAAGCATTTTTG
The DNA here is from genome assembly GCA_939531255.2 of Thera britannica. Lineage (NCBI taxonomy): Eukaryota > Metazoa > Arthropoda > Insecta > Lepidoptera > Geometridae > Thera > Thera britannica. Next base: position 3,672,805 of record OW618045.2, read on the forward strand.
GGCAATTGAAACTGAGACGCGTAGCTTGCTTCGCTCGCTCGGTCCAACTTATAGCTTAATTTATGTTTTCTTGTAAAACATTTCGTAGCGGCGCGCGGTGTAGCGACATCCATAAGCACCATAGCATTGATGTTTTCATAGAAAAGATTTCAACGCGCTCCGCTAGGCTAATTTTTGGGAGAAATTTCACCAAAAAATTTTAAGTATACCTTCCTGCTAAGTCATTCTCACCTCAAATCTAGTTGTAAACATTTTATAAAGTATTTTGTTATGAAGATCAAAGACCAACCGACGAAACAAATGTTTTTCATTCTAATATGAGTTATGAGAAGAAAAAAAAATTATTGGATCGATTGAAATAGCAAGCTAGTCAAATACTTTAGAAAAATGAAAATTAGCTTTGCATACTGAGGCAAATTTGGCATAAGGTCATATTTATGTTTTTTTTATCGTCCTATCCCATTTCCCGGTTGGCTTAGTGTGCAAGAGTCTTAATTTATACCGGCGCGTGCGCAAACATCATATAAAATGTAAGCAATAAGCAATGTATCGGCTTCCTATAATGATATAAGTCTAAGCGTTACGGGCTCGGAAGCCGATGGTCGATCATCGAGCACGCTATGCCACATTTACATTGTAAGCAGGGTGCAGCAGGTTTTGCCGGTGTATGCCGGTAAGAACCACGGAAAAGGAGCATAATTATATTTACTGTTATTTAAACCGATGTTAGTTAGTTGGCACGTGACTTGAAGACCTCATTACATAGTCATATTTAGTGACTCTTTTTCTGTGAATCTTCTAGGGTTGGTCGCGTTGAACTGGCACGACTCACTTAGCATAAAGATTTAAATAGTGATCATTTTAAGATTAAAGATATTTTGAATTTGATTTAGGTCTATTCTTGGTCGGTATCATTCTTCAAGATCAGGCAAAGCTGCAGAACGATATCTATCAAATCATGCTAAGACTATGATAAATAGTAGGTACTCTTCCCATTTAGATTATTCTGTACTAAGTTTAGACTAACATTTATCATGCGGACAGCTAAGCAGTCCTGGTTTGACAAATCTAACACCATGGTAGGTTTAATATGTATACCTACCGTTAAGCGGTGTAAAATAGGCGCTGGCAAAAAATCCTGCTTTTAACAGGAAAATATCTTAATCTTACGCAACGGTATGTACCGTAAGATGTTTTTATAGTAACGTACAATTTTCCAACAAGTAAAATGATTTGTTTGAAAGCTTCCGTAATTCAGTAAATATTTAATAAGTACTTTACAGCAGGATGTTAGGTAGTAGATAATTTGTACGTAACCTATATACCTATAGGATATCTTTTTGCCGCTAGGGAATACCTACTTCATCATCTTCTTGCCCTTATCCCACGTTAACTGGGGGTCGGCAGTCGGCACAATAGGTATTATTCTTCCATTCCCCTCTATCATTCGTCATCTCAGTCAAAAAAAACACATTTGTTGCATGGGAATTTGTTGTAATGGGGTATTAAATTTGTTTTATTTTGTTTGATTATTTATTCTTAAAGTGGATATAAAACCAGCTATTTGTGAATATTTCAACTGTCTTCCTTGCCGTTATCAATATCGAACAATAAAATCACGTTTGTTGTATGGATGGGAGCTCCCATAAATATTTATTTTATCGGATTTTTTAGTATTTATTGTTACAGTGGCAACAATTTCTGTTGTCACTGTACTGTAATATAAACATCATCTGTAAAAATTTAAACTGTCCTACTATCTCGGTTCATGAGGTACCTACTAGGGCATGCTCCCGGGAAGTATCAGTATCGAAAGTACCGGGAATTATCGCTGATTTTGAACTTTTCCAGTACCGGTTCTCCACGAAGGAATTCCCGATACTTTCGATACTTTCGATACCGATGACAATGATCAATTATTGGTGTTTTCTAGTACGATATAAATAAATGTAGATAAAAAACACTAGCTATGCTATCAGTTTCACTTTTCTGTATACATTGCTAGATATTTTGACAAATTACAAACCTATAACTTACATCATTCAGATAATATCTCAACAATTTCGGACAAGTCAAACCGAAAATGACATGTTTATTTTACCTGAATTGAAGATTGTTTAATATTGTATTTTAGTTAGATGTTCGTTACTATTTATGACAAAATCTGTTAGAAAAAGAACGAAAATAACATGAACGGCTTTCTTTACGAAAGATGGAAATGCTTTTACGTTCAACTTACGCCTTGCTGATATTTCGCTATATCTTTGCTGAGCTGATTTAGTTAGATAACGTACATAGTTTGTTACTGTTAGTTCTAACTGTTGATTTATTTGATGGATATTCGATTTAACTTTGATATAACCTAGCTCTGATTGTTGCGTGCACGCATTAGTGTTTTAGTATTATAATAATGAAGAAATACGCGAAATAAATGAGAATATTTCGTGTATTTTGTGGCGAGTGTGGGTTACGGTTCTGAATAAAAATAGTTATTTGTTATACAAGAGCGCAAAGCTGCTTATTAACCGCGTGCTCAATTTTGATGACCGAGCAAGCGAAGGATTCTACAATTTAACCACGAGCGTAGCGAGTGGTTTAAAAGTTAGAATCCTAAGCGTTGGCGAAGGAATCAAAAGAGCACAAGGTGAAAAATCTTTGCACTCGAGTGCAACACGTAACTTTTCATCCCACCTCAGCGAGGAAATGCAAAAATGAACATGGCGCGACTAAAAGTAACACACCAAAAAGGTTCCGAGTCTGAGTTTTTAACAAATTTAAAAAGGTTGTATGATAAATTCGGCACCATGCAGGTAGAAGTAAATAAAGTTAATTATGTTTTGAATTCACAAATACACCAAGAAGGTTACGAGTGCGAGTTTATGAAAAAAGGTTGTATGATAAATTCGGCACCATGGAGGTAGAAGTAAATAGGTTGTGTATTCACAAACTTAGTGAACACGATATTCTAAATTCAAATTTACTTTATCCTCTAGCGGATAAAAACGGCTTTTGCAGTCAGATATTGAACAGCAAAAACACACCTTCAGAGCTGGTGGGATGAAAAGTGTTTTTTTCAGTAGTTCTTCTTTCATTGTATATCTATACGGTCAGTTTTATTAAAAAAATAAGTCAGTATCGAAAGTATCGAAATTCCCGGGAATTCCCGGTTCCGAGCCCAGTATCGGGTGAAAATTCCCGGTTCTGAGAATGGTTCCGATACTGCATGCCCTAGTACCTACAGCCTGGTGAAAGACGGACTGACAGATACCTAGTGGAGTTAAAAGGTAGTAATAGGGCCCTTTTTTACCCATTGAGTACGGAACCTAATTAAACCCACGGTTATCTGACTAAATAATAAAGCTTTAGGCCAAAATACTAGCTATATTTTTTATTACATCATCTTATAAACGATATAAACCTGTAGCGTCACTTTGCGTTGTAACTTGATGACTGGATGATTCACTGTTTTGATTAATTTTTAATCATGATGATACGTTTTGAAAAATCATTACGGACAAACCTTGTGTTCGCTTGCGACCTTGTATAAATACTATTCTATTATTTCTTCTGTGATGATACGCAGAATTGTATTTAAATATTCTAGGCTACAATAAAAAATTATGGACAATTCACAATTAATAACACCTATCTAGCCCCAAACTAAGCAGAGCCTGCATGATAGGAATCAGGTAAGAAATTGAAATAATACTTTCTGAATACTTTTATACATGCTTCTGTTATCGTGTCACTGGTTCTTTCAAACCAAGCGTGGTGAAAGGATTTTATTTATATTGTGAAGTGCCATTTCTTGTTTTTTTCACAGCATTTAATTTGACAATTTTGTTCGAAATTTAAATAAAACCTTTGTTATGTTACCTCCTTGGTATATTCCGGAGCAAAAGATCGTTCCGTTTTTAAATTACACGACAGATAAGAGTTTATTAAGTAGTTAATTTATCTGGCCGCTAAACACGACAGTAATGCAATGGATTTTCAAACAACTTTTGGCGGCCGCTGCTCACATGTATTTGAAGTAATTTGAACAGCACAGCAATTTAGATTTATCTCGAAGAAGGTTGCTAAAAAAATGCTCAAACCAAGCATGTTTGAGAAAAATAATATAAATGACACACGCACCACGGATGATCTACAAATGGATTTAAATAAAATACAAGTAAAACCGTTAGCGTACAATACCTTATATTTGCATAAAATATCGGAATTCTGACCATTCACAAATCGTAGCAAAAGCTTTGCAAATATCATGACTCATTTACAAAACATTTACGTGGGCGTGACAAATGAAATTGTAAAACCACTCTTAATACTACGGATTAAAGTTCAAGGTCTATATTGAAATATATTAACCTACGGTTAATATTTTTCAATATTTTGCTGACTTGGCTGTGGAATGAAATAAATGAACTGGTTTTGAAGGTGATAGGGGGTTTCTTATTTTTGTTTCTGTCTTTTGGACTTGGAAATACTTTTGAAAGTACCTCAAATCAATAATTTAACTGGTCTCGCATCTCAGTTTATACTAGCTCTGCCTTTTGCGCCATACTTAGGTCGTGGGCTCGATCTACACCGAAAACAAATATTTGTGTGGTGAACGCAGTTGTTTGTCCTCTGTCTGGGACTCTGGGTGTTAGGTTTGCATTCTAAGTATGTATTTACAAAAATATATATTAGCAATATACCTAATATCAGCTATCTGGTTCCCATTCCCATACTACAATACTACAGGCTCTGCTTTGAGTCTTGATATTGTGGTGTGGATTGTCCACCATATTTATTTATTATTATAACCAAGCTCATAGTTCATTAATTTTATATTGCATCCATTGCAGGTTTTATTATAAGAAAATTCCTTATATAAACAGTAAATGTCTCAAAACCAAATAATCCTGGCATAGTGAGTTTTTTTTTTTTTTTTTTTTTTTTTTTTACATAAAATAGAACATCCTTTGGCTACAATCTCACCTGATGGTAAGCGACGATGTAGCCGACGATGAAGCAGGATGGTCTAGAAGACACCTATTCACTCTTGCCTTGAAGAGGCCCAGATTGTAGTTGTCAGGAAAAACAGCAGAGTTTTTATGACATAGGTACCTTCACATTTTTATGAGTACGTTCTCTTCGTGCAAGCGTACTTTTCTACAAAGTTTTATGTCCCATGCGTGTTTTTAAATTTTTATTACTTTTATAATGTTGTAGTAAGGTTTCTAATTTCAGAGTACAAACTTACTTACGTAGGTAGGTAAGTAAGTAAAGTAAACAGGCCTTTGCATCTATTGTAGATGATTTATATGTATAGTGCCAGGTGCAACTGGTAGTCATGCGCCTATAATAAGGACGCTATAGTGCCTGGGACGGGATTTTAGATGGAATAGGCTTGCCCAGCACCTATACCATCCTGACAGCTGAGTTGGTCTAAACCACAGGAAAGACATGGTCAATACGTGTGACTAAGCCTCGGGTTTCCTCACGATGTTTTCATAAAGCGTTTGAGAGCACCTAGCATTGTGTCGGTACATACATTTTTCGAACAGAAAAATCCATGTACACGACGTTATTCGAGCCCGCGACCGTACGATCGGAAGGCAGGGTCACCACCAAGGTCACCACTAGACCACCAGTGCTCTCATTTACCCTGTATTGAGTCCATTTCCGTCAAAAGTAAAAGGTTTTTGAAAATATTAACCCAGTGCTTCTCAAAAAACCATCCTGTAGTTTCTACAGCTTGTAGTGTAGCTAGTGTGAATTTGCTCGAGTAGCTAAGTGGCAGTAGTAGTGAGAATAAGTGAGTAACATTCCTTTGTGTCTTGAAGCTTGTAGGCGTACTAGAAACAAGAAATTCCTTTGCCAATTGTCTTTGTGTCAGTTGACAGCTTTTTGCAATCACAAAGTTCATGATGTTTGTTATACCTACTTACTTATAAAAGTGTAGTTTGTAGCAGGGCAGGCACCTATGAAATGTGTTTTTTTTATAGTTGATAATCTACGTAGCTTAGATACTTACCTACTTACTTAATATTTTTAGACATAGACATTTATTTACTGCTTCAGCACATATACCTAAAAACAAAGAAAGATAAGACGATAGGTATAACAAAAGCATAAATACCTACTAAAGAAAAATGACATAGAAAAAAACATACTAAAAACAACAAAAAGAGATCAGTGTATGTGTGCCACTGCAGCAAATCTTACGAATAAGCTATAAATAATAAATATACATTCTATAGACGTTTTTTATAGAACTAGCTGCTGGAACAAGCGATTGGTCCACCTGATGTTAAGTGGTAACCATTGCCTATAACAAACCTTTCACTTTATAATTTTACTTGTTTTCATTCCTTGTCTGATGACAACTCTCTAACCTCAAAATCAGTAAAGGCCTGCGCACAGGCCATGGCAATAGCGATCAGTGAAGCACTGTCAAATATCCCTGTCATAATTGTCAGCGTTTCACTGATCACCACCGCAGAACGCTTAAGCTTTGGTCTCGCGATCGTAACGCACAACGCTGCGGTATACAGCATGCGGCGGCGGCGGACACATAATCTTATGAAAAACGTCTATGGTCTCTTGTTCCGTCGCAGTTTGCGTCAGCGGCGAAGTGCAATCGTGTGACGCTGCGTCAAGCCGCATACCGCAGCGTTGTGCGTTACGATCGCGAGACCAAAGCTTTAGATGTGCGCAAGGCATAAGTATAGGCAAGGTACGTCAACATAATAAAACTTCTCATAATTCACATCACGAACAGACAACCGATGAACTCTTGAAGGCAGATCACGTCCTCATATCATCGAATGCCCCAGCGGAAGTGGTCCTAACTGTGAACTGCTATTTTACGACAAAATGAACCCTAAATGGGGGTATGTGGGTTGCTTATTGAGGTCACCAGTGGCGGTGAGGTTTAGAAATAAAAGTAACTGCAGTTTTTGAGAGTTGTGACAACTTTGGCAATGATAAAGGTCATTGATCTAAGTTTGTATACAAAACGGTAACTAACTAAATGACTATTTCGCACTGGAATTAAAAACCTGAAGTTTTGAGGGTATAGTCTAGGAAAAAAAAAAAGTGGTCACAATTGTTTTTAATTTTCGGGTTATGCTACTCTGAAACTGTCTCTTGCTTCTGCTCGCTTTTGACATTAGCTGGCTTTCGAGGTGGCTTCTTCTTCTTCTTATCGTGTCACTGGTTCGATTTTAAGTGCGCCTCAAAGAGGCTCCTTTCGTTCTTGACACGTAAGTATTTTCGAACTATTTAGGTTCTACGACATGCCGGCTTCCTCACGATGTTTTCCTTCTAGATTGCTAAAGAATAGGTAAGTAGGTACATATTCTAGTTCCCTGGTAAGAGGTCATACAAAACTGAAACTTCCCATGTTCATTGAACCTAGCAAACAATAGAGCATCGCACTCACGCGGTGCTGCAAGAAGTTTGCAATGAGTTATTTAACATAGCCTTCCGCGTTCGTAATGACGGGTATTTTGTATTAAAACCTGGTAATTAGGTCTGTGTAATCGGAAAATCATGATGTATCAAGATGTCTATAGGTAGGTATGTCCTTGCTACGACGACCAATGACGCAACGCTACGTATTAAGCTCTTAATTAAATCTCGTTCTTACTTTTGCGATTTATTTGACGTGGGTAAGTATAATCAATTACCCATAGAAAAACCGGGTTCCGTACCATTATCTATTAAAATGGCAGAATATATTACTGTTTTAGCACTACTTAGTAGGTACTTACTATTACAGCGAAACTCTTCATTGATTAAAATAGCTAGAACTCTGTTTTTCTTTAGTACAAAACAATACAACTACGCATTACGCCGCCATCTTCCCTTTACTAGTGATGTGTCTTGCTCGGTCCCAGTAGGGATGTCCCAGTCCCAAAACCGGCTGACACTCCTAAGTTGCTTATTCAGGTAGGTCTTAAACCCTAAACTTAAAACTTCACTGTCTTCACGGTCTTAAAACTTAAATGTCGAATTGTCAGTTTTATTAAACAGGGCCCTGGGCCCTGTTTAATAAAACTGATAATTCGACATTTAAGTCAAAAAGCGACAAAATTGTGGAATTGTCGTGCTTAAGCTGTTTTATAAAAGTGACAAATATGTTACAAACAGGTGGTATTACGACATATTTGTCAAAACTCGACAATTATGTCATGAAACTACAGTCAAATCATTTCTGACATTTGTCGGGTTGTCGCGACAATTTTGTCGACTTCTGACATAATTTTGTTTTACGGAGCTAAACAAACACCTTCAAAATACGATTTCGCGACAATTTTATGTTTTATAAAGAAGATTTGACAAGTTTTCAACGACAAATTGTCACCTGTCACTTGTCGTTTCAAAAAAAATATTATACAGAAAAAGGCCGAGTTGTCGTGACAATGTGACATATTTGTAAATTTACTACAATCAAAATTTTGTCGCCTGTCGGTTTTATTAAACAGAATAATTGTCGAATTGTCACTTTTTGACATAATATGTCGGACTCGTCGAATTGTCAGCTTTATTATACAGGGCCCTGGTAGTAGTCATGTTATCTATAACATACTACACAACCGAGTTCAACGTTCGATAAGGATTTTCCGTTGAATAAATAATAGTAGAAAACTTTTACTGAGGAAAGCGAAACAAATCGATTGGTGCGCCAGTTAAAATGCTACGTGCTTCTATTACTAAAGTAAAGCTGGTCGTGTTTAGTACTAGACGTAGGTACTTGCCGGTCATTTCAGTCATTTGGTTCCGTAGCCAAATGGCAAAAAGTTCTGTCTGTCTGTCTGTCCATTAGTATGCCATAGCCACTTTTTTCCTAAACTGTAAGAGCTTGTTGAAACTTGGTAAGTAGATGATTGTATTCTGTGAACCGCATTAAGATTTTCACACAAAAATAGAAAAAAGCAATAAAGTTTGGGGGTTCCACATACTTAGAACGGAAACAATTTTTTTTTAATCAAACATAAGTGTGGGGTTACCTGGCTTAACAATTCGCCTCTCACTTTGTGTTAAACATTTGCGTCTTCCGTTGATTTGATGGATAACACAAGTACCTACATCGTTTTCTCCGCCATTTTGTCTGTACGAAGAACAAAATGGCCGATCCCTTGACCCTATATCTTACCTAAGCAATGCCTCTCAAATCTCAATGGCTTTGAGCAAAGTTTCCCTTCAGAGTTTTGGGCATCTGTGACGAATCGCCATCACACCCTTCCATCGTCCTTGCATTGTCTTGAGCCGATTGTTGATGATTCACATAGTCGATGCTACAGGTTGTTAACCATATGAGAAACAATGCATGCTAGGTACATGCTTCCTATACAGGTGTGGGCTAGGTTTTATTATACTTATTACCTAGAACACACATCCTACGAATATAAAAAACGTTACTTATACCTAGGTAGGTACTAGGTTCCTAATTGTTAGGGTAAAAATTTTGAACTGGTGGTTTCGTTCAGACCAGTCAATCTGTGCTCGTGGCCAGATTTTGAAGACGTGTCGTGCCTTATTCAATCATTTTTAAAACAATTGTGCTTTTATAAAGCTTTCACTTGATTAGGCTTCACGCTATAGATATACCCCGTGGATTCCTTAATAAGTGGATAAGTAACAGATACTTATCTACCTACACTCCTACATCCACGCTAGTAAAATACTAAAGACTAAAGATTTACGTGTACCTAACGATTAGGTACCTACTCTAAAACCAGTTAAACGATCTCAAAAATTCTTTCACCATCAGAAAGCTACATTATCCTTACAACATAGTCTATTTACTAGCGACTCGCCTCGGCTTCGCACGGGTGTAATTTTATCACCCTTGCGAAATTAAGGCGGATCGCTAGTTTTAGAATAAGACAAATAAGATGCAAATTTTCTAGGTAGATACATGTAACAGAGAGCAGTGAAACAATCTCGGGACCTGCAATTTTTTTCACACAAAAGTAGGCGATAACATAATTAAAACAATAGTTACTATTGAAGATATGCCTACGTTGTCGACAGTAGGCCAAGGTTACACAACACAGACTAAGAGAAACGTAGATTTATTCGCTACCTGTATGTAGGCAGTAGTCATAATTACTCCTACATGATGAAGCATAGAGATAAGCTTTGTACTTATTACAAAGTTAAACAATCATCGTATACAGTCAAAAACAGAAATTAAAAGGTCAAAACACAATAAGACATTGCAATGAACGTCAAATCTAATAAGCATCTGCCTGAAGAACGCTAATTTACTACAGATTTTACAACGTAACATATTTAAGTTATGTAGCGGTAAGTGCCTTAGTCTAAGAGGGGTAGTCAAAGGCATGTTAAGTACCAAATAAATATCAGGTGGGTTGGGTAGGTACATAAAGGGCACATTCTTAACCATTTTGCAGAAGTTTGTATTTTATGCCTAAACTCATAAAACTTAGGTATTGAATTGGAAATCAATTTTAAGCACAAGAGTCAGCAAAATCAAAATCAAAAGCGTATTTATTATATTATTTTATTATATATAGTAGAATCGCAAGGAAATTGATCCAAAAAATGTAGGTATGTACACTATGCTATTACTCTCAAACGGTGATGGAAAACATCGTGAGGAAACCGTCATGTCGTAGAATCTAAAAATTTGAAACATGCACGAAATGAGCCCCTCCTAGGCGCTCTTAAAATCCTTTCACCACACTGGTTTGAAACAATCAGTGACAGCATAAAAAGAAGACCACACTGCTATCTTTAACATCAGCCAGAAACCTCTAATTCTGGTTCTGGCGCAGCCTGGCTGGAGGTATATACGAACAGTCTTATCGAAGCGTCAATAAAAACCGCCATCTCATGGGAACCAAAACCTTTGAGCACAATAGCCACAGACAATGCTGAGAGAACTCAGCAAATACGTGCTAACTATCTCAAATCATTTTGTATGCAAATATCGAACAATGACCTCTGCTCAAAGTTAGTAAGTATACCTATAAAGGTATTCTACGTTACTTTGATAATTACCTACTATTTGTTTATGTAGGTCAGTGCCAATTGATAGAAACGAAACTTCAATTTAGTTTATTGATGCTACAGGCTATAAGTACTTACGTGAAAACTGAGCTTTAGATTGCAAAAGAATCATATCAAATAAATTATAGTTTAAAAAATTAAAAAAAAAAACGCTTTTATAACTAATTGAACTAAAAAGTTAAAAATAAAACTGTAATAATCGCTTGAAAAATTTATATTATTGTACAAAAAAGCGTGGGGTGCTTTATAAAATAACTTCAGATATAATAAACTATTGATAAAATATTTACAACAATCAAAATCAAGCCACGCTTTTTGTACAATAATATATTTTTTTCAATTGATTACAGTTTTTAATCCTTAACTTTTTAGTTCAATTAGTTATAAAAGCGTTTTTTTTTTTAGTTTTTTAAACTATAATTTCTTTTTTACTTTTTAGTTTATTTTTTTCATTTTTTTTTCATATTATTGCATTGTCATCGACCTTTGACAGATGTGCAAAGTTTAAATCAAATCTGATCGTTCAAAGTAGGACAAAATCGAGCTCAAAGAGGACGGTTACATACATACAGGTGAAGCTAATAAAAGCGTTATAAAAACGGTAGGAACAGTTTCTTGCTGTTCTTCTAGGCTTGTCCGCGTGGAACTGGCACCTGGACTCACCTCGCTGTGTAAGACGTTTCAAAGTGATCTTTGCGATTCTACTGAATAAATGCACTTTTGATTTGAATCGATGCACATAAAATCGATCCTCTTTTGCTGGTCGCTGCATCACTCTGCATCAGTAAAATACTATTTCATTTCCGGGTTTACCTAATCACTCAAACAAAGAAACTACCATAATACTTAGGAAATTATTGAAAGGAATAGCTAACTAGACGCTATAATTCAAATTAGACAAGGTACCTACTGTGAACAAATGGTTTTCCCATCATATCATGCAAAACTGCTATGGATAGCTTTTTGTTATGGTCAGGAAATGCATTCCTAGAGGTATTGTTTTGATGCATTATAGGTACCATTGTGTAGGTACCTACTTACTTAATTGACAGCACTGCACTGGTGGTCTAGTGGTAGGTAGTAGCCTCACCCTCCAATCCTAAGGTCGCGGGTTCGAATCCCAATATTTACCTACTGTATTCTTATTTTTCAGGAAACTGGACTAGAAGAAATAAGGAAACCATCTTCTCAATGGATTTGAGATGATGTGCATTCTCGAACTGAACAGCAAATTCTCCTTTCGACACCAATCTAACCAATAACAAGGAATAATTGGATGAAACTCTATGCATAATACAGTGATACAACTATGCATAATACAGAGAAAAAATCGGTGAATTCCAGTGAAGTAACGATAGGCACTCAGTGATTCTAAGAGATAACAGTGTAATACAAGGGATTTGATTCAAAGTGACGTAACAGTATAATACAAGATGTACCGATCTAATACAAAAATTGAATGGTGAATCCTAGTGATTTCTCTATAAATACCTACAAGGATTAACTCTGCGAAACCCAGTGATGTAACAATAAAATACAGGAGTCAGCAATGAATAAAGACAAGATGCCGACCAGCACAGAGCCTGGTGATGTCGAGGCTCCCAAGCTTCGGATGCGGCCGGCTGTTAGCAGAATCTTCTGCTGCAGCGTCACTGCTGCTTCGGGCTTCATCGCTGCTTATGCTTTGGTAAGCTGTCATTCAATATATTATTAAGCCATTATCGATACCTTGCAGCAAGATGAATGGACGACATCGTCAAATTCGCGATGGAGAAATGGATTAAACTGGCACAGGATCGAGGTAGACGGTACAAACTAAGGGAAGCTGTGGATGACGATGATGGTGATGAGCCATTATCGGGAGATCAGGAGAGTGAAGAGCTAGAAAGTGGATGGATATGTTGGTAGACGCGTAGGCCAAAGAAAAGATGAATGTGTATTGTGGATCAGAAAAAAGAGAATAAAGAAATGACGGCATTCCTTTATCGGGGTCTGTCCTCTGCTGCATGGGCCATCGCTCACAGAGGAATCTGTTGCTCAGCACACTTAGTCGCTCTAATGCATTGGGCTTCATCCACGCGGCCTCTTCCATCTTTTTGACCACCATGCTTTTCAAGGTTATGCACTTCCTTTCTGGCAATGTGGCCGAATAAAAACGTAAGGGATCGAATGGAGAACTATTTCCTTCATGCTTAACCAGCCTATAAACCAGCTGAGATGGAGGAAGATGTGTTACACTAGATCTCTTAATTACCACAGGTTTCCTCTGTCTTATCAACAAAGACTTTATCTCCAATCAGCCATATATCTGTCACAAACTATTTTACATAGGTATTCACTCAACGTAATCTGTTAGCCAATCTAACGTGAACCCCAGTAAGTTCAGCTTTGCTTTAAACTTTTACTGGTGGGTTCAATCTTGCAGACCTGTTAGACTGGTCATCTCAAGGCCTTGTAGCTATCTCATGGGATGACGAAATCGGCCAGAAGTGAGAGTGCATGGTGTAATATAAGGGCTTTTTGAATCTATGCTAAATTAGATAACTATGTATTTTATTTAAATGTGGTAAAATCTAGGATTACATAGAGGTATTTGTTGCAAATATTTTGACTCAATTGAACGTGCTTTTATTTGTGTTGATTTAAATTGAAGCTTCTTGCTTAGCGACAAAGAATACCATTGTTAGGTGCCTACCTAATATTGTAAAAAAGTAAAATAAAATCAGCCAACGTCCTATTTATTTAAAATTCACCACTAGGTCCAATCAAAAAAAGTCTGTACAATAATCCGTATTAAGGAAAGTCAATTTTAATTTTATTTTTTCAGGTGGCGTACGCAATAGCACTGATTTACGAAATAGTTTGGGTGGTGGAGTCTCAAAGTGGGCTACCAGTGGCGTCAGCACTCCTAATGGCTTGCTACACTGTCGTCATAGCAGCTACTGTTATACTGGTCCATGGATTGATCTCTGTAAGTACCTTTTAATAGTAGTAGAGCGCTGTGAAGGGCCTGGGGAAATACTACCACCAAGCCTCCTGCCGTCAAGCAGCATTGCTGTATTCCGGTTAGAAGGGTGTGTGTGGGTGAAATTACTGGCACGTGAGGCTTAACATCTATCGTATGCATTGTTATGCAAGATCCTAACGTGCGTGACCTGCGAGGCAATGGTTAGAATAGTAACTACTTAACATCAAGTGGGCCTCTCGCTTGTTTCATCGGCTAATTGTATAAAAAAGGCACTTGTTTAACTTGGACATGGAATAAGAATAATGGCACACCTGATGTTAAGTGGCACAAAACAAACAAGCATGTGGGAAGCCATGGAGTTAAATGGTTACCATCACCTATAACAAAGCATTGCTTCGCATGTTATGCATGCCCTACGATGCACTTCCCTGCGTCCATCACTCGAGGGATACAGATGTTCAGCCTCACGTGCCAGTACTTTCACCGGCACCAACACCCTTCCAACCGAAACACAGCAATGCTGCTTCACGGCAGAAATAGGCATGGTGGTAGTACTTCATCAGAGCCCTTCACTCAGAGTTCTACTACTACTTCTTTCACCTTTAATTGTACAGTCAAATATATTAGAGATTCAGAAGCATTATTGGTTTCTGAATCTCTAATATATTATGAACCTTTCCGTCAAAACTTACTGGTCGACCCTGGTCTCTTTCCACTTACAAGTATTCTGATAAGTCTTAAGAAAATGAGCATTGAATTATACTGAAATCTGTATATTTACAAATCAACATGAATTTCAAAGCCGCTTACACAAAAATACAGCTTTTTATATTGAATACACCATTACCGTACCTAAGTATACCTACTTACATTTTAAAACAAAAAAAACTCTAATTACAATAATATTAACTATTACAAAACAATAAGATAAACTGACTAATAACTAAATATAACTAATAAAACTATAGTTAATAGAATAAATTATAGTTTAAAAAACTAAAAAAAACGCTTTTATAACTAATTGAACAAAAAAGTTAAAAATAAAACTGTAATAATCAATGGAAAATTTATATTATTGTACAAAAAAGCGTGGGGTGCTTTTTATAATAACTTCAGATGTAATAAACTATTGATAAAATATTTACAACAATCAAAATCAAGCCCCCCACGCTTTTTGTACAATAATATAAATTTTCAATTGATTATTACAGTTTTATTTTTAACTTTTTTGTTCAATTAGTTATAAAAGCGTTTTTTTTTAGTTTTTTAAACTATAATTTATTTTTTACTTTTTCAGCTATTTCAGTGTACATTTATACTTTGTTTGCCCATAGTTGTGTAAATTCAGTTTGTATCGGAATCGAACAACCTTAATTTAAAAACGGAACGATATTTTAAGCCCAGCGCACATCTAGGCGATGACGATGGCGATCAGTGAAACGCTGTCATATTTGACATTGAGTTTAGCAAATCGCTTAGATGTGCGCAAACCTTTACTCCGCTCCGAAACATGGCCAATAATGAGGTAACTTGTCAAAGGTTTTATTTAAATGTCGAACTGCCTGCTAAAATTAAATAGGTACTGTACGAGTGTACCTATAATAAAAAAAAAATGAACGACGATGTAAAAATAAACTTTCAATACGAGAAAAAATAGTGTTGTTTGGTTGTTTGTCGTAATTGTATTTGACAAAATAAGTTCAACTACCTACCTACTGGTCTACCCTTGAACGCGATTCCGATCCCAATTTTCAGTTTGACAGAAACCCTATGGGAACTTACACAAACATATTTTAGAAAAAGACTGAAGATGCACTCCCAAAAGGAGCACCAAAAGCAATAGGAACGCTGATCAGACTGCAAACACACAAAAACGATGCTTCCAGCGATGGACAAGCACATCACAACTACTTAAGATGAAAAGGGAAGACCTAAAATTGGAGTAGGAATCATCACGGGCCATTGTGACCTGAACTGCTACTTACTGAAGACTGGAGCAACAGACAGCGACTTATGTCGCGGCTGCCTGCAGGAAAAAGAAACTGTGGAGCATGTAGTACTGCACTGCTCCGCAACAGATGAAGCGAGGTCCAAGACAGGGCTCAGGGAACTGATTGAGACTTGTCCTTCCACAGCCAATCTGAGTCACCATTGGGTCAACTAGAACATTGCTGCCACCAACCCAAAGTCCTACTCCGCTATTTTGAGGAGTTGGGCTGGCTGGGGTAAGGTTTAGCAGGGGGACAATGCACAGTAAACCCCATCGCGGGACGTCAGTGCAGATCTTATTCTACCAACACAATTAGAATGCCTTTTCTACGGTGTGAAGTTTCATATGTCTTGACACTTGATATCTAAAAGTAAATGCTTTATTACATGTACTACATGAATATGGCTTTTCCCCAGTGTGTACACGCATAAGGATTCTCAAATGTGAATTTTCAGAGAAAGACTTACCACATACACTGCATGAATATGCCTTTTCTCCGGTGTGGAGCGTCATATGCCTTAACATATGATATTTAGTAGTAAATAGTTTATCACATTTGCTGCATGAATATGCCTTTTTTATGGTGTGAAGTTTCATATGTCTTGATAAACGACCTTTAGTAGTAAATACTTTATCACATTTGCTGCATGTCTTTTCTCCGGTGTGGAGTTCCATATGCTTTGACACTAGACTCTTATAAGCAAATGCTTTATTACATGTACTACATGAATATGGCTTTTCCCCAGTGTGTACACGCATATGGATTCTCAAACTTGAATTTGCAAAGAAAGACTTACCACATACACTGCATGAATAAGGTTTTTCTCCAGTGTGTACACGCATGTGATATATCAATTTACTTTTATCAGAGAATGGTTTATCACATTCATTACATGAGTATGGCTTTTCTCCAGTGTGTGAACGCACATGCTTTCTCAAACTTGAATTTCCAGAGAAAGACTTACCACATACACTGCATGAATAGGGTTTTTCTCCAGTGTGTACACGCATGTGACTTACCAAATAACTTTTATCAGAGAATGGTTTATCACATTGGTTACATGAGTATGGCTTTTCTCCAGTGTGTACACGCATGTGCTTTACCAAATACCTTTTATCATAGAATCGTTTATCACATTGATTACATGAGTATGGCTTTTCTCCAGTGTGTATACGCATGTGATTTATCAAATTACTTTTATCAGAGAATGGTTTATCACATTTCTTACATGAGTATGGCTTTTCCCCAGAGTGCAAATGTATGTGTTTTTTCAAATATTTTTTTTGAGTAAATGCTTTACCACATTGACTGCATAAATAAGGCTTTTCTCCAGTGTGTACACGCATGTGGTTTATTAAAATACTTTTTCCAGTGAATATTTTATCACATCCACTGCATGAAAATTGCTTTTCTCCAGTGTGTCCACGCATGAGCTTTATCAAATTACTTTTATCAGAGAATGGTTTATCACATTTCTTACATGAGTATGGCTTTTCCCCAGTGTGCAAACGTATGTGGTTTTTCAATGTATTTTTATAAGCAAATGCTTTATCACATTGACTGCATGAATAAGGCTTTTCTCCAGAGTGGACTTTAATGTGCGTTACCAAACTACTTTTATGAACAAACGCTTTATCACAGTGACTGCATGAATAAGGTTTGTCTCCAGTGTGTGACCGAATATGGCTTTTCAAACTATTTTTAACAGAAAATGCTTTCTCACATCTAGTGCACGCATATGGTTTTTCTTCAGTGTGGAGTCTCATATTATGCTTTAACATATGACTTTTATTAGTAAATTTTTTGTTGCATTTACTGCATGAATATGGTTTTTTTCCAGTGTGTGACCGTAATATGTGGGATATCAATTCATACTTTGAAGCATATACTTTACTACATTGTTTACATGTATATGGTTTTTCTGCAGTGTGGAATTTAATATGTCTTACCAAATTACTTTTTTGAGTAAATGATTTACCACATTGACTGCATATATAAGGCTTTTCTCCAGCGTGGACTTTAATATGTCTTGCCAAATTACCTTTTTGAGTAAATGCTTTACCACATTGACTGCATAAATAAGGGTTTTCTACAGTGTGGAGTTTAATGTGTGTTACCAAATCACTTTTTTGAGTAAATCTTTTACCACATTGACTGCATGAATAAGGCTTTTCTACAGTGTGGAGTTTAATGTGGCTTACCAAATAACTTTTTTGAGAAAACGCTTTATAACAGTGACTGCATGAAAAAGGTTTTTCTCCAGTGTGTACTACACGCATGTGCTTAATCAAATATTTTTTAACAGAGTATGGTTTTCCACATTGATTGCATGAGTATGGCTTTTCTCCAGTGTGTAAACGCACATGGTTTCTCAAACTTGAATTTCTAGAGAAAGACTTACCACATACACTGCATGAATAAGGCTTTTCTCCAGTGTGTACACGCATGTGACTAACCAAATGACTTTTATCAGAGAATCGTTTATCACATTGATTACATGAGTATGGCTTTTCTCCAGTGTGTACACGCATGTGACTTACCAAATTACTTTTATCAGAGAATAGTTTATCACATTTCTTACATGAGTATGGCTTTTCCCCAGTGTGCAAACGTATGTGGGTTTTCAATGTATTTTTATAAGCAAATGCTTTATCACAGTGACTGCATGAATAAGGTTTTTCTCCAGTGTGTGAACGCACATGAATTAGCAAATAATGTTGAGTAGAGAATGATTTATCACATACACTGCATGAATAAGGCTTTTCTCCAGTGTGTACACGCACATGCTCTATCAAAGAACTTTTGAAAGAGAATGGTTTATCACAATGATCGCATATATAGTGTTTTACTCCCGTGTGTGACCGCATATGCCTAAACAAATATGTTTTATGAGCAAATGCTTTATCGCATTTACTGCATGAATAAGGTTTTTGTTTCCTAGTATGGCCTTTTAAATGTTTTATTAAGAGAAGTTTGGAGAATAGTTTTTTGTTGCAGACATCACAATAGAAACACAATTGAGTTTGTGTATTCTCCACTTCATCTACGCTTTCTTCATATTCATGTAAACTATCAATGACACTTGCATCTTGTTCAGTTGTCTCCTGTAATTCCTCTTCCGTTTTTACAAGTGGTTCTTCCTTGACAACAGCAGCTCTTGCTTTGCGTGAATGATTAATAACAGACATGAGTTGTGTAGAAGCTGCCGTTAAGGTTGGTTTCCTTGCCAGAGATAGAGTTGTTATCATATTGCATGTGATCTGTAAACAATCATTCACAGTAAAAATTTTTTGTCAGTAAATTCTCTTTTAAAGAGCATGTCTATTTCTACTGCTAAACAGCTTTGCTGTGTTTATGTTTGAAGGCTGGGTAGTGCATCATAGGGCATGTTCGTGACCTGCGAGCCAATACTTTGTTGCATCCAATGGATCGTGTACAAGAAGTACCTATGAGCTAGTAGCCTATTATAAGCCTCCGCCAGAGCTTAACTTGCCCTCTGAAGAATGGAAGCTTTCAGATGTAAATGCCACTTGCCAAGAGGCCTTGCCATTTATTCAACTGAATAGAGACAGAATGCTGCTTAACGTCATCTAAGGTATAGTGTGTTATGGTAACTAGCAGCCTTTAGCTGAGCGGACCGGTTCTTTTTCTGATTATTATTCTGCAAGTAGGCCGCTGGCGGGCCCTTGTCACATGACACTGGACACATATTTTCGAACTTCTTTTGGTTCTATGACATGGAAGCCTCCATAAATAATTTTTTTATTAGTACATATTTGTTTTTTTAAATGCAACAAAAATACGTCATATTCAATGTAAAAATGTCAATTGGCTAACTATGACGGTTCACAGAGATACAGCCTGGTGATAGGCAGACGGACTGACAGCAGAGTCTTAATCGTAGGTCCCCTTTTTACTTTGGGTATGGAAACCTAAAAATTTGGTATGGTTTTCAAAGTCACAAAGATTTTATGTAAAAGTAGATAAATGCACAGGTATCTTACCTCAATGCCCTTTTGTAACATATCACGCATGGTTTTATCAGATTTGCAAGCAATTTTGTAGAAAAGGTAGCATTTCTGCAGATTTCGGTAACAGAAATAACACACTGTGCTGGGCATCCCTGCATCAGATATTGTGTTATTGAGCTGAAATAAAATGTATAGTGAGCTTGTTATTTGCTAGCTGCTTCGACCGCGCGGTGGTGATATTATCTAGCATTAGAAGGATGGAATGTTTTTCGGAACTATCAAGGTACCTACTTATGTTTTTCGGAGCTGTAACTTGGCAAGTTTAGCGTGATGGCTGGTTAAACTTTCCTTTAAGCCACTACGAATTAAGGGGTGAAAGGGGGGGGGGGGGGGGGGGAGGGGCTACCCCCCGGTACCATCCCCACCCTGCGGAACCCTATGGTTATGGAGATATCCACAGTTAAACTTTTAGGTTGATGATGATGAAATAGCTCTATAGGTAAACATTTAGCAGAGTATAGCAGGCGAAATTGGGAGGGGTGGGGAGGGGGGGGGTCCCCCTGCCCTCTGGTACCACCGGCATTACAAGAAAATGAGAAAAACCGATTAATGTAACCTAACCTCAAAACACTTTACAGTCGCTTAAAAGGCGTAGTAAAGTTAAAATTTGGGTTGGCTTTAGTATTGTTAGGGAGGAGGAGGGACCGGGAGGGGTCCTCTCTGCACTGACATGCACCATTCTTGAAATTAAGTTGGTATAAAAAAAAAAAAAAAAAACCTAACAACCTACTGTTACTTTTGTGACTTAAGTCGGGGTGCCCCGAGTTTGAATCTGCAATGGCTCAGCCAGAACACTCGCGAGGAGGTCCTGAGTTGAGCTAGCCCGCGATGCCGAGTGGAGCGAAGGGGGGAGGTGGCGAGCGAAGCGAGCCGGCGACCTCCTAAGCGGAGCGAAGGTTAAGCGTCTGGCTTCACGATTTTTATATACACTCTAGGGGTAGGGACCTCAAGACTACGTGGAGTCGGGGTGCTCTGTGTCGGTTCTGTCACACGTCTTTTTTTACTTAAAAAAAAAAAAGAAACTGTAAAGGTGAATAAAATTCACCTAATTACCGTCAACAAAACGTCAAATGTCAACTTTGACGTCTACTAAGACAATATCCAACCTAAAATTAGGCAAATGGCGTAATATTTTTGAAATTTTAGAAAATTATATCTCGTAAACCGTGAGTTTCCGCAAGTTGAAAATTTGCAAAAAGCTTTCTATTTAGGAGTACTATCTACAAAAAAAATATGAACTTCCAACTAGCAGTGGCTTAAAGGAAAGTTTAGCCTGATGGCTTGATAATTCATACCTCTAAGTTTGTTAGTTTCTCGAACAACTGCAGTAGGTGCTTATTTTCAATACGCCACATCCGAATATTCCCAGCTAAGCATACTCTGCATACAGAACTAGGCAGAGCCATCGCGTTTGAGGAAAGTAGAGGGACCAAATCACGGAACACTAATAATGTAACAAATAATGCGTGGTCTGGGTGGCTGGCTTGTTGTTTTGCTATGGTGTGGTGGTTAGAAAAGAAATGGGCACACGACGAAAGACCTAGCCTCACTGAATACTATAGACCGTGGGCACAGCTTATGGTTGGTAAGGGAATCACTAAGGAAGTTTATTCTAATTCCTTGTGCTTTATGCGAAAAAAGCTGGCAAAGATAAACACAAATTGCAAACAGCAGCCATCTTTGCTTTGCTTTGCACCTTTCACATCTTTTGGATTTGGTTTGGTTGGTTGGCACGTGGCAGTGTTGCCACTGCCACGTGCCAAACCAAAATATCTGAGTATCAAAGTCTAAAAATCTGTATAAATCTGTATTTGATCGAAAAAACACAGAACATAAAACGAAACAAAAACAACACAGAATAGAACAGAAATTATACAAAAAAAGCGGCCAAGTGCAAGTCGGACTCGCGGACGAAGGGTTCCGTTCTAAAAACATTTGTTATCTTTTGTAGGTATTTGCTGTTAAAGCGGCAACAGAAATACATCATCTATGAAAATTTCAACTGTCTAACTATCACGGTTCATGAGATACAGCCTGGGGACAGACAGACAGACAGACGGACGGACGGACAACGAAGCCTTAGTAATAGGGTTCCCGTTTATACTCTTCGGTTAGGGAACCCTAATTATACACAAATATTGTATTTACTTTTA
The DNA here is from genome assembly GCA_939531255.2 of Thera britannica. Lineage (NCBI taxonomy): Eukaryota > Metazoa > Arthropoda > Insecta > Lepidoptera > Geometridae > Thera > Thera britannica. The sequence continues at coordinate 3,694,979 of OW618045.2, forward strand.
TATTGAATTACTTTTTAGGGTTCCGTAGCCAAATGGCAAAAACGGAACCCTTGTAGATTCGTCATGTCCGTCCGTATGTCACAGCCACTTTTATCCGAAACTATAAAAGCTACACTGATGAAACTTGGTAAGTAGATGTATTCTGTGAACCGCATTATGATTTTTACACAAAAAAGTAGAAAAAACAATTGGGAACTGGAAACTGAAACTCTAATTTTTTTCATCAAACCCATACGTGTGGGTCTATGAACAGGTCTTCAAAAATAATGTTGAGGTTTCTAATATCGTTTTTTTCTAAACTGAATAGTTTGAAAAAAAAACGATATTACGCGAGAGACACTTCCAAAGTGATAAAAAGTTGGTCCCCCCCTCTAACTTCTAAAAATGGAGAATGATAAAACTAAAAAAAATATATGATGTACATTGCTATGCAAACTTCCAACTATATTTGGTTTGAACTAGATCTAGGGAGTAGTTTTTTTTTATACGTCATAAATCGTAAACTTCAATTTACCTTTCGACAAACTACAAGAACTTTTATATTATATTATGTTAATTGTTGCTACGGAACCCTTCAAGGGCGAGCCGACTCGCACTTGACCGCTTTTTTCATAGACTAACCCCCGAATACTGAAACGCAACTCAGATTTAAGCACGTCTCAAGCGACGAATATTTGACAGATTTTCATTGAAAACTGTCAAATATTCGTCGCTTGAGACGTGCTTAAATCTGAGTTGCGTTTCAGTATTCGGGGGTAAATCAATTTCCAAAAATCTGTATAAAAGTAAGGTCAAATCTGTAATCTGTAATACTAGCTTGACAACACTGTCCCTTGGAATCTTGGAATGGGGACTCCAAATCCAACCAAAAACAAACCAAATCAACTAGACTAGACCCAGCAAGTTTGAGAGCATAGACAACTCCTGTTTCCAACCAATCACCAATTAGCTTCAATTTTTTTTCAAGGTTTTCCGCCGCCGATTGGTTGGAATCAGGAGTTGTCTATGCACGGTAGAACTTTACCAAAATTAAAAATTGGCAATAAGTTGCGGGTCCGGGTACTGTATGAGTTCGATTAATGTACGGCGAGTTAATGTACACACTGTTAAAACGATGCCACTTTTTTTTCCATTGGGAAATTGATACGGTGCGGGGGTCCGGTTAATGTACGTCCAGTTATTGTACAGCATGTTATTGTACACCATGTTAAAACGAAACCTTTTTTCGTTTTTTGGATTCGTTTTAACCTGCCGTACAATAACTGGCTGCGAATTAACTGGGTGCACAAAATTGTCTCGTGATGTTATTGTACAGCATGTTAATTGGATGCCATTAGGGCCCGTGCACACTGAGGCAATTCAATTATTTCTTATTTTTTGAAGGCAATGGATACTGCTCCTTAAGAAAATAGCCCCTTTGGGGTAAATGTAAATAAAACATTTTCTGGCACTGCGGCGGCCGCTGCCGCGGCACGCTCGCTTTGCTCGCTCGCCTTGTGCGTTATTTATATGTTCTAACATAACCTAACCTATCCAAGTCGGATCCGCCCTATAAAGTCTTAAGGACAAGTACAAGTATCCGCTGCCAGAACAAAACAGCAAATATCAATATTGAATTGCTACAGTGTGCACGAGGCTTAACTGGCATCGTAATAACGGGGCGTACAATAATAACACGTGACGACATTGAACAGCATGTTATTTCGCGAACCTTTTATTGTACGCCCCGTTAATCCAAACCCTGGCATCGTAATAACGGTGTGTACATTAACCTGCTGTACATTATCCTGCTGTACAATAACGGGTCGTACATTATTGCCTCCCCGGTGCGGGTGGGGCCGTGCGTCGTCGCGGCCGGCGCGCGGGCGGGCAGCATCGTTGTAAAGCTTTGGTCTCGTGATCGTAACGCACAGCGCTGCGGTATGCGGCTTGACGCAGCGTCACGACGCAGCATTCACCGTCCTTGCGGAGAGGTGGTCAGTTGATTTTGCCGCAGCTACCAAAATCCATATTGTCAACCTTGACGCATACCCGCACACCGCAGCGTTCAAACGAGATTGACGCCGCGCTGTGCAGCAGTACACCTCCCCACTTCACTTCACTTCACTTCACTAGGCTTTGCCCTTATTTTTTATTTCTTGTAAGTAACTTCTGAATGTTTATATTTTTGGTTCTATGGCCTTGTTTTTCATGTGTAATATTATAAGTTTATCTTAATTTCTAGATTTAACGCATTGGACTCTGTATCTGTCATGTTATTTCTTTGTGAATAAATAATTTGTAATTTGTAATTTGTAATTCACCGCGCTTGCCCCACGCCGCTGACGCATACTGCGACGGAACAAGAGATTCTAGACGTTTTTCATAAGATTTTGTGTCCGCCGCCGCAAGCCGTATACCGCAGCGCTGTGCGTTACGATCACGAGACCAAAGCTTAACGGTGTGTACAGTTATCATTAAGTACATTATCGCATCCCTATTGTATAACAAGCCAGACCAGTTAATGTACGTCCAGCACAGACAGCAGTGACAGCCAGCTAATGAAATTCAAAATAAAAAAAAAACTGATTATTTTATTCACTATCACTAGCTTATTATTACAGCATCATAGTCATTAACATCCTATCTATATTAACTATATATAAAGTTTCAGTTCTAAGTATGGCAACCCCCAAAATTTATTGTTTTTTTGATCGAGTGAGCGAAGCGAACGAAGATCTTACAAACAACTTGGTTGATTTGGCATTTTATGTGCGTATGTATGTTCGTCCGACGATAACTATCAAACCGTTGATCCGATCTGCATGAAATTTGATAAGTCGATAGCTTTTACTTGAGAAATTTACTGGTAAGAATATGAGTAAAATCGAATGAGGGGTTATTAAGATATGGGGTTTTTTCAGGGTGCAAAATTAAAAAAGTGACACAAAAAAATCAAGTGGCATATCATAATTATGAAAGAACTTTGTTTGGACATTCCAAAACAGTTTTTTTGTTTTTTTTTCTAGGACGCTCAGATTTTGCTATACAAAAAAAGGTTAAATTACAATAACCAACGATCCGAGAGCTCCCATCTCTAAGAATTTTGTTGACTACAAGGTTTTTCTACTGGTCGGTCAATTCGTTTGTTTTTTTTTGAAGCATTTTGGTGGCTACCTTAGAATACCTATTTAACACCTTTCTCTAATTACACCACCGCAGCTTGCTCTGTCGCAGTTTTTCTAATTGTGACGGTTTTTTCCAATAAATAAGTTAATTAATTTTGTCCTCGAATGATTTTGTAACCATTATCCAAATGGTATTTGCATCTTAGTTTTTGTGATTACAGAAAAACAACAGCTACCTGATGGCGTGGCTAATAGCAGTTATACTGGTGCTAATACCAGAGTGCGCTCTAGTCTTCTACATGTCCATTAGTCACTGGGTGAGTTGGAAATTGGAAACAACATCTAAACAAGATTAGTTTTATGCTAAATAAATAAATTATACTTCTTCTTCTTATGTGTCACTGATTCTTTCGAACTAAGTGTGGTGAAAGAATTGTAAGTGCGCCTCAAGGAGGCTCCTTTTGTGCACTTGACACTTATTTTTGATCTTTTTAGGTATGACAAATAAATTAAAAAACTTAGTCTAAGAGCTCTTTTTTACTCCATAAAGTGGCTAAGTTTATGAAGTCATTTCATAATTGGGATTCAAAAATCATGCTCTATCCAGGGACTGCAAGGAGTCTACGGTGGGGCGGAGTTGGCTTGCTACGTAGCACGGCTCCCGGCCATCGTATGTGGAGTGGTGCTGGTCCAATCTGCCTACGCACTTCGGGAAGCCAGGTGAGCTCTATGCCGAGTTGGATGCTGTTGAATGCTGGTGAACATAAGGCTCAGCACCTGTATGCCTTAAATTGATGGACGTAGGGCAGTACTTCGCAAGGTACGTTCAAAGAGCGTACATGCTCGACCTGCAAGGCAATGCCTTTTTATAGACAATGGTAACCACTTAACATCAGGTGGGCTATCATGCTTTTTCCATCAGCAAGTTGTTTAAAAAAAGATAAAGAAATAGACTAAGTATTATTTTCATTTCACCTATTTGTCTCTATCTGTTGTATGGAGAAAAGATGAGACAGCAAAAATACGTTACGGAGAAACGATCAAAACGAGGTGTTGTCTCATCAATTTTTCATGCAAAAGATAGAGACACGTGCTCACACGAAAACAACATGACGTGACGTGTGAACAACACGAGACGTGAGCTTTCAAAACTTTTTTGTTTTTAAAATCCTTTTCTTAATTTCAGGAATGCCGGTTACAGCAACGGCCCCGCAATTAGCGGTAGTGAGTTCGATGCGAGCCATTACGTGCCTGACGCGCCCAGTGCTTTCACAAACGATGGCTTTTTGGGAGACAATGGTTGGTTCCTACTTACTTACTTTTATATTAATGCCTGGTGGATTTTATCATCAGAAGAACTTTGGTATCCACGTTTGAAAGGTTCTACAGACTTGAATACTTAACAATATTTTGGAAGTATACGCATAGTAGGTATACCTTGATTCAATGATTGCTTCCTCTTTCGTTAAATTTTAGCATATTTAAAGGATAGTAAGATAAAGAACAGGTGATGGATCCAGTCTAGACTGTCACTAAATTGCGTCAAACTTTCAGGTAAATCTGGTTCCATGCCTGATCTTCGCCGTCACCTAGCTTCCCGCCAATCAATGAACCACTACCCACAAATGCTTCAACCACCACCTGCGTACTGGCAGCACCTTGCCGACCGGCAGCACATGGACCGACAGTATGCGGCCAGCCTTCGCGGTGTTCCTAAACCTTATCAACAGCCGCAAATGTACGGTACCTGGGTCGGCCCTAGGTCTGGACCGTACGACAACCCATACAAACGTCGACATTCTATCGTCGGCGCGTTCGACGAATACCCATCGAAAAGCTATGACTATGATGACCGAATGGATTGCAAGAGTGAGATGGCCTATCCGTATTATCGACAATACCCATACGATCCGCGTGATTACAGAGAATACGACCCAAGGTTTTACCCAGATTTTAAAAGAGAAGATGCTGCGTATGGAGTAAATTTGCTAAGACATGAACCGTACCATTTTGGATCCAGGGAAAGAGTGTTCTACAGTCTCAGGAATAGTCATAATTCTGTCGGTAATGAGTCTGATGACCTGACTAAGTATAAAGATGTGGCGTTATAAAACTTTAATCTAAAGTTTTCATAGGTTGTGCTTTTGGTAAAATAAGGCATGGTTAAAATACAACCGTTCATTAGGGCTTTATGGGGTCACCAGTGAACAGGTTGACCTCAGAAGGACAATAAGACAGTTTCATTGTTATACTTCGGAAATAATGGATAGTGTTATATTTCCAATATAAGTGTACCTAAATATAAGTAATATCTAGTACCTAAGTACTACTTATTTACAAGCAACATTTTACTGCTTATAAGTATTCTCTTTTCAGTCATTTAGTTGTTAAGGCTAGATAGTGTTTATTTGAAATTTCCACTAATATATAATAAGAAAAGTATTTAAAACAGGAAGTGTTATAGTTTAGCCATAATTTTACGAATCTGATGTGAAAGTAACTTAGGTACTTGTAGGTAATAAAATTGAATTAAAGTAGGTAGTTAGGTATAATCGACTGCAGTGGAATGTATACAACTCGTATCTTTTTAGGTTGCAATGGACATTAATAACAGGACAAAAACTCATGAAATCAGTTGACAACTTCGCTTATTTTGTAATATTTTCCCCGTAAATGTCCATTGCTATGCTATGACCTTAACTTGAAATTTATAAAATGTATCCATTCTAGTGCATGTGACTGTACCTACGTATATATATATTTTGCAACAAATAAATAGTCTATAAGATTCTATCTACCTATTTAAATAAAAATCAAATCAAATTGTGCATGTAGCCTTGTTACCTGATTAACCAAAGGTGTTAATTTTTTATTATTAAATAGTTTAATTATTATAATTTACCTACCTACCTATCATGTAAAAGTCACTATTATTTTATTACTTAGGCATAAGTGGATACAGTTATGCATAAGGAGTCCAAGCGCCAAATTTCATTTTTTGATTTTTTCGCATTTTCGTAATCACTAGGGCATAATTAAGCCATAGAAAAAACACTGTTGCAGCCAGCTTCACTCTAAGTGGTATTTTTTGATACCCAGTCCAAGCGCCTTCTATAGCAAACTAAGTATTTTGAAATGCAATACAAGTCCAACAACCAATTTAAAACTAACAACCAAATTTTATGATGAAAAAGCACATTTCCATTAAACATTACTAGTCCAAACGACGTAGTGTTTCGCATCAGTAGTCTACGCGACAGTTGTTTGTAACTTCTGAACGTAATCTTTGTTTGGGAAGGAGAGGCTGGCAGAAGAACCCAAGTCATGTTTAAGGAAGCACATATTATACTAGTTTACCAAAGTCAAAAACTTAATTCTTTGGTCAACTTAATTGTTGCGGAGAACAGAATAAAAAAAATATACGTTTAAAGATAAAGATAAAAATATTTTATTGTAAAACTGTGTATAAAACATCTTAAAAGTAATTATGTTCCAACAGCTTACCTATTTCGGGCGTACAATATAGCAAAAAAGTATAAAAATAGACCTGATGATTTCTCCTCGAAAAGCACCCTATATTTCTGAAACTGCAATTAATACTTTATACTCCACAAGACTACAAGAAAGTTATGGCAAGCTGCAGAACAAAGAATCACAAATACTGAAGAAAAGGAAAAAGCTATTGTCAACAGAAAAAAGATAACAGTGGGCGAGAAGGTCAATAATAATTGGTTAAGAATAAACCAGATAAATAAAAATAAAATAAAATAAATAAAAAAGCCTTTATTTCTAGTATGTTTTACCTTACCTACTTATTTACAATCTTCAATATTTTTTTTTTATTACTAACACTTTTTAATTACATTTATTTTAAAACTAACATACAAGTCGCCTCAGCGGCGTAGGCCTCCCCTAATTTGTTAAGTATGAAATCGGAATATTCTTCGATTGCCTCCTGTAGCTCTTCTGGTTTCACTTATTCCAATTACATCTCACTTGAGAGATTTTATATTTTTACTATTGCACTCTATTCTGTTTATGTTTTCTTTTTTGTTTATGTTTTCTTTATTAATGTTTCCTTTTTCCTTTAGGATAAGGGGGTTTTGGTCTGACTCTTCCACGGTGACCAGCCGGCTTGGAAGAGGTGGAGGGGTGTTACTTAATTTGTTAATATTATTGTTCTTGAATTTCTTGTACATCGCGACTTGTCGAAAGCCCGGCGATAGAATTCAATAGCGGTGGACGCAAGTAGCTTTTTATGTTTTGTGATTTGTTTTTCTTTTTTACCTGCTTTGTTCTTTCTTCGCTACCACCAGTCTTTAGGATACGTTCCATGTCGGGTGACTCAGACAGAAATCTCTTGTTACGGTTTGTCTCTTCCGATGTTTGATAAACCGAGTTTTGTGGACGTAATGTAACAATTTTGTCATAGTGTAGTGCTACCTTTTTTCCAGATTCTCGTTCACGTTTCAACTCCTCTTGAAGCTCCTTCCGTTTTTGTAATATAACAGGAGAGTAATCTTGTTTAATATAAATATTTGTATTTTCTAATATTTTTTTACTACGGAGAAGTTCTAATTTCCTGCTAGTCGTTGAGATAGTTACCACTACTGGTCTAACTCTACCATCTTTTTTTCCAATTCTAGTAACAGTCTCAATTTCCCATTTCTGACAGAGCACTCCCATTTTCGAATTGATAACATCTAGGATTGACATTAAGGGCCTACATGAGGTGAAACCGAAAATGTAAAGTAGCATTTTTTTTCGTTGTATGGACGAATCCATTTATTTTTTTTGTAAAATATTACAATTAAATGGTGTAAAAAAATTATGATTAGGCTAGAAATTCTCCTCAACTCACAGGGTTCGATAAAATTGAACGCAAAGTTTGCCAAAAACTCTCAATTTTTTTTGGATTTGAAATGGTTTTTTTCCGTTGCTGTTAGAGCCATTGCAATGAAAGTTTTGTTCCCGTTTACCTTAATAAATACGTAAAAACCTGATGTTATTGCATTTTTCTTAGTTGCCGTAGTTTTTATAAAAAAATAAAATTTTCAAAAATATAAATAGATAGGTTTCTGTACTTACTTCTCAGTACAGCCCGAGCGGCCAAGAAGGTTGGACCTATGTCAAATTTCGTGACATGACATTTCATCTCTGACTACGTAAAATATACCCTAGATTAAATCATAGCTACTACTGGTACTATAAATTTGCCACAGTGTAACATAAAACAAACTGTCACAGTATAACGAAATGACATAAAACCATCTTCATCGTACATTATGATCGATAACCTGTATTCACATCATCATCAGCCTGTAGAAGTATATATTTTATGTAGCATATAACTTATCAAGTACATTCTAGGGCACGTTCCTATCGTGCGTGACCAGCGAAGCGCAATGCTTTTGTTATATACCTCCATTTTTGTAGTTGCATAAGTAGCTATCTTCCTATCTACCCAGTGCTTTCCGTCATCATCATCAGTAAGTAGAAGTCCACTGCTAGATATAGACCTCCTTTATACATTTCCATGAAAAAACAATTTGCCGATTTCCCACGATCTTTAGAATGTCATCGGTCCATTAGGTGGAGGGGCGCTCTGGTTGCTTAGCACCGGTTATATTGTCGTAGCGACCCGCTTTTTGATTCTAAAGGCGTGTGTTCAAACCCCGTCATGCACAAATTAGTTTATCTGCCAAAAAACCTATGTGCACTATGTCAGTACACTCTAACGGTGAAGGAAAACAATAAATGAAACCAACGTGAAGTAGCAAAACTTTTGAGGCACATTCATAATCCACCACACCAGCTTTAATTTTCTATTGACATGACAAGAAGAAGACTCAAAAACTAGTAGCCGATTTTAGGCCTTTATAAAAATAGTGTCGATTTTGCAAAGAGTTTGGGAGCCCATTACAATGAAAAGGAAGTATATATATATATATATATATTTTGGACAATCTACACTACACTATCTAGCCCTAAACTAAGCAGAGTTAGTATTATGGGAACCAGATAGCTGATGTAATACTTAAATACATTTTGTTTGTAAATACATAGGTACTTGGAAAACAATATAACATCCAGATGGAGAACAAATATCTATGATCACCACACAAATATTTGTTCTCGGTGGGGATCGAGCCCACGACCTATGGCGCAGAAGGCAGAGCTACTAATAAATGAGCTGAGAGCCCAGTCATAACAATAATATCATGGGTTTTGAGTATTTTTGATTGCCGTCTTTTAAATCTGGAGGTGCCTGTAATGTCCCGAATTCTGGAACTTTCTGTCAAAGGCTTCATGCACGGTGCGCTCAAATACCCAAATACCAAAATACATGTGCCTATTTCTATACACGCAGCAAGGAGTTTCCCAAGATTTTGCGTTTGACAGAACTTTGAAGAGTCAGTTGGGGTTGTCGAAACTCTTTGGTATACCTAATATTTTTAAATGCCGATAAAATACAATAATATAAGTCGAATAGACAGTGTTATTTCACAATGCTTCACTGATCTCCACCGCAATGAGCACCGAAGGCCTAAATGAGTGCAAAGCTTAAAGCCACCCATAAATAATTTCCATTTCAATTCATTTATGAATTGAAATGAAAATTATCTATGCATGTAATGTATTGTATTATGTATATCAGTTATCTAGCACCCATAACACAAGCTTTGCTTAGCTTGGGGCTAGATAATGTTGTGTGAATTGTCCAGCATTATTATTATTATTATTATTATTTATTTCCATAGGCATGAATTCTATGCACTAAGTTATACTTACTAGATTTACATACAGATCTGGAAGTATAACCTTTTAGATAAAAGAAAAATTTACTAAATTGGATCATAAAATTAAATGACGAAGGTATGCAGTAACAAACAATAAAACAAAACGGCTTAGCCGATTTTGATGAAATATTACTTTTCAGAAAAAAAAAGATTAAAAGGGAGAAGACGAAAGAGAAGAAAAAAGATAAGAATATTATTGTACAAAAAAAATTGCCCCCCTTGCCCCCCAGGACCCCCCCTTTTTTGAGTGCTACCGGATGCCGTCGAGATAGGGGGTTTTCGATTAGGGTTTCGTATAGAGGGTTTCTTCCTGAATTGAAAAAACAAAAAAAACACCCCCCTCTTGCCCCTTTTTTCACCCCCCCCTTTCGTATCTTCCAAGCGGAGTGACTTGCAAGACTTTTTTTTTGGGTCATGTAGGGAAGGTGAGATTATTTTGAAAGCAAAATAAATTTTGCCCCCCTCCCCCCTCTAGACCCCTTTATTATTTTTGACCCTTTTTTTCGAGTGGAGCATTGCGGCGAGCGAATGGGGAACAGTGCGGCGAGCAAAGCGAGCCGTGCTGTGACCCCCCCCCCCCCCCCTAAGCCCCCCAGAACCCCCTCCTCCTGAACCCGGGGGGAGCGTCGCGGCGAGCGAAGCGAGCCGTGCTGTGACCCCCCCCTCAAGCCCCCAGAACCCCCTCCTCCTGAACCCGGGGGGAACGTTGCGGCGAGCGAAGCGAGCCGCCACGCGACCACGCCCCCCCTACTGAAATTTAGAACCCCCTCCTACTGAAATTTAGGGTGTCTTAGGGGTGTGAAAAAATGTTCACTAGACTGAGTTCAAAATTCAAAATGGCGGCTGTGCCACTTCCGGTTTTGCAAAAATCGTCCGATTAAGGTCGTTCAAACGGTTCATTCGACTGAGGACTATGATTGGAGATTGAATTTTAGGTTTTTTAAGGTGTTTGATTGGATCTTCACTTGGTTTAGGGTTCCGCCCCTGTGGGAACGCATTGAGGACGCGAGCTGCTTGCAGCTCGCGATGCACGCGACCCGGTAGTCAACGTTTGGGTTCCTTCCAGCGGTTTCGACCCGTCAAGGGTTTTGGCTTGACGTACAATTTAGGGTTCCGTATAAGGTTTTGATTGGGGTTTTACTACATTGAGCAATTTGATTAAGTGTTCGACTTTTAGGGTTCCTTAGGACTTTGATTGGAGTTTCAACTACACTTAGGAGCTTGATAATGTTAACATTTTTAGGGTTCCTTAGGACTTTGATTGGGGTTTTACTACATTGAGGAACTTGATAAAATAAACAACTTTTAGGGTTCCTTAGGCCTTTAATTGGAATTTTACTTCACTTAGGACCTTGATTATGTAAACAATTTTAGGGTTCTTTAGGACTTTGATTGGGGTTTTACTACACTGAGGAACTTGATTCACTGATCGACTTTTAGGGTTACTTAGGACTTTCTTTACTACTTTTTGGGGTTTTACAAGTGCAAGTGTAATGTAAAACTGGGAGTAGCACACCGACACGCGAGCTGCTTGCAGCTCGCGCACACGAAAAAACTAGTTAAGGGGCTGACGTATGGAAAATTTTCATACAAACGGAATACCAAAATGATTTCTAATTTAGACAGATTTACACTATATTATTGTAATAATTGTATTTGCATAGTATTTATCTAGGTTCTTCAACAGTTTTTATTTCAAATTACTTACCTAAAATGAAATAAACACCAATCGCATTTTGCACATTTTTATGCTAAACTTATCAAGTTTTCTACCTATTGGTTTCGTACTAAAAACAACAATATCTTACGTGTTTTTTGTTAAGGAACCTAGTATATATTGTCTAGTTACAGAATAACAATACTATGTAAAGAATACAAAAAGTTTTCAGTCATCATTTTTGGTATTACGGAACACGATCAAATTCATGGCATTTTCGAACGGCTACTATTGCTATCGCGCACGCACGGTGCGGGTGGCGGGGTGCAGGGGGAGGAAACGCTTGAAGCACACGGGACACTTCGGTTGTGTGTGTGAATCGCTCGGACTTCGGACTAGTTAAATACCTACACTGGCATAAAACATAATGCTTAGATATTTGATAATTGTTAGTTTAGGAAGGGTACTAAGTGAAGATGGGAAATACTAAGTACCTAGGTAGGTTGTAGGTTGGGTAAACGAAATTAAGGTGCAGCACTAGGTCAAAAAGTCTGCCGAAATTTCGAAAAAAGCCAACATTTCGACTAAAACAAATTATGAACCATTAATTTCTATACAGGGTGGAATTTTGTAATGCCACCTGGAGGGAAAGTACTCTTAATACTGCAGATAGAAAATTTTACTCAAAGGAAACATTCCTTTATTTTTGGATAGAAAGCAATTTCTAAAATTAAAAATAAAATAATTTTTAAATTAATTTTTTTTTTTGAAAGGAATAAATTTATTCTTTTAAAGAAATGAATTCGTTAAAAGAATAAATTTGTGTATCCAAGAGAATGGAGCCCATTTCAAGCAACTAATTTCAAGTAACTAGTTAGTTATCCATTTTTTGTAAATAATTAAATTAATTTAAGATTTCCTGGTTTTTCTTTCATTTAATTTATCATGTTTGTTAGAGAGATTTCATCCTTATAATTGACTAACGATCGATGCAATAAAAGTACAAGGTATAATTTTTCTGATTTTAGCCGGTTCAATTCCCGGGTGTGAGAGAATTTTCGAAAAACTTTGAATGCAGTTTGCTTTCTATTCAAAAATAAAGGAATGTTTCCTGTGAGTAAAATTTTCTATCTGGAGTATTAAGAGTACTTTCCCTCCAGGTGGCATTACAAAATTCCACTCTGTATATGAAGTATTGATAAAAGGTCTAAGAAAAATTACAACAAATTATTTTTTTTCTTTATTTATTTGTAGTTCAAACAAAGCAGCCAAGTGCGAGTCGGACTCGCCCATGAAGGGTTCCGTAGCATCAATTAACATAATATAAAGGTTTTTGTAGTTCGTCGAAAGGTAAATTGCGGTTTACGATTTATGACGTATAAAAAAAAACTACTGACTTGATCTCGTTCAAACTAAATATCGTTGGAAGTTTACATAGTAATGTACAACATATATTTTTTTTGGATTTATCATTCTCTTATTTTAGAAGTTAGAGGGGGGGGGACCAACTTTTTTCTACTTTGGAAGTGTCTCTCGCGCAAACTATTCAGTTTAGAAAAAAACGATATTAGAAACCTCAACATCATTTTTGAAGACCTATCCATAGATACCCCACACGTATGGGTTTGATGAAAAAAAAAATTTTGAGTTTCAGTTTCAAGTATGGGGACCCCCAAATTTATAGTTTTAGAAAAAAACGATATTAAAAACCTCAACATAATTTTTAAAGACCTATCCATAGATACCCCACACATATGGGTTTGATGAAAAAAAATTTTTTGAGTTTCAGTTTCAAGTATGGGGACCCCCAAAATTTATAGATTTTTTTCTATTTTTGTGTAAAAACCTTAATGCGGTTCACAGAATACATCTACTCACCAAGTTTCATCAGTCTAGCTTTTATGGTTTCGAAGAAAAATGGCTGTGACACGGCCGGACAGACAGACAGACAGACAGACAGACAGACATGACGAATCTATAAGGGTTCCGTTTTTGCCATTTGGCTACGGAACCCTAAAAACTGCTACCACTCAACGTCCGGTGGAAATATTGATAAAAGGACTGAGAAATACTTGAACAAAATAGTTTTTTTTTTATATAACTGGAGCTCAATAAACAGAGTACCGCTCAACGTCTGGTGGAAATATTGATAAAAAGACTTGGAAAAATTTCAGCAAAATATTTTTTTTCTTTATTTATCTGGATCTCAAAAAACCGACTACCGCTCAACGTCAGGTGGAAAGATTGATGAAAGGACTAAGAAAAATTGGCACAAAATATTTTTAGTCTTTATTTATCTGGGGCTTAAAAAAACTGCTACCACTCAACGTCAGGTGGAAATATTGATAAAAAGACTTGGAAAAATTTCAGCAAAATATTTTTTTTCTTTATTTATCTGAATCTCAAACAACCGACTACCGCTCAACGTCAGGTTATAATATTGAAAAAAGGACTAAGAAAAATGGCTACAAAATATTTTTATTCTTTATTTATCTGGGGCTTAAAAAAACTGATACCACTCAACGTCAGGTAGAAATATTGATAAAAAGACTTGTAAAAATTTGAACAACATATTTCTGTTTTATTTTTCTGGAGCTCAAGAAATAAACTACAGCTCAACGTCAGGTGGAAATATTGATAAAACGACTAAGAAATTAAAAAAAAAACTTTATTTATTTGGAGCTCAAAAAACTGCTACCACTCAACGTCCGGTGGAAATATTGATAAAAAGACTGAGAAATACTTTAACAAAATAGTTTTTCTTTATATAACTGGAGCTCAATAAACAGAGTACTGCTCAACGTCTGGTGGAAATATTGATAAAAAGACTTGGAAAAATTTCTGTAACGTTCACTAGAAGTTGCTTCATGCAATCAAAATTGAGTTCTATATAGTAATAGTGATAAGACATAAATAATTTTTTTTTCAGTTTGTTTATAATCATTATATAAGTATCCACCTATAGTAGGTTAGCTTGGTACACTTTTTTCGCGAGTTTTGTGCGAAAGCCGAGGTCCATGTAATTGTAGGTCGATGTTCGCAATCGTTGGTTTTGCGAATGTAAATAAGCAGAATAAAAGCAACCTAATTGCTCAACGAATAAAGTATATTTTTAAATGCAGTCACATTATTAGACTTTCTGTACTTTGGTAAGTGAGCCGCTTTGCGTGTTTTTTATTGCTGTGTGTGTGTGATCGATGAGGTCTGGCGAACCACACCCCACCTGATGTTGAGCGGACCTCCACCCATGATCTTCAACTGTAACGTCATGACTGGTTTTGAACCCACGCCCCCCAACCGCTAGGCCGATGAGGTCTGGCGAACCACACCCCACCTGACGTAGAGCGGATACCCACCCATCATCTATTACTGTAACGTTATCACTGATTTTGAACCCGCACCCTCCAACCACTAGGCCAATGAGGTCAAGCAAACCACACCACACCTGATGTTGAGCGGACTCCCACCCATCATCCTCTACTGGAACGTCATCAACCACAACTCCATCGCTCCGCGCCGGGGTCAATGGCTCTCTCAACTCAACTCGGAGTCAATGGTTCTCTTTACTCTTCTTCAATTTGGTCCAGAACCCGCACAAACCCTACCTGATGAATAAACTCACTCGTATCATGTTAGAGAATTTCCTGGTGTCTTTTCTAAGTGCGTAAATAGCTACTCTGAAGGTTCTTTATCGGTTCAGGAATGTTGTTTTTTTTTTCACTTTATTCTTGCATTCAGAGCATGACCAATCCTTGCTTATTGAATACTAGAAAAGCGAAACAAGCAAGCAATAAGCTTAGAGGGTTAGTCAGGTAATGCAGCCACAAAAAATAAAAACATAAAATTGTAGGGTGCAAAAAGTCAACTCTCTTTGACCAGATTTGAACTCCCGCCCACCTCGTCCTCTCAGTGTGAATCCGCACGCCCTAGCCACTAGCCTATCTGACGCTTAGTAACGTTGACGAAATTAGGCAATGCATAAAAATCGTTAGCAGTGGCTGACGCACACGCACAAGCGCGGCACTATGGTTGGATTCACGTATAGAAGTAGCGCGTCACACGAGCGCCTGTGTGTGTATACTACTATTATATATTCCGTGGCGCCCGCATCAAATGAATAGAGATAGCTATATTCGGAGCAGTTTTTGCTCACGCCTCGAATTGAAGTTGCGAGCTGTGTACGTCGGCCCGTTAATATTTAGGCATCCGATTTAGGCGTCGCCTAGGTTTAGTGAAAACGGGTGTTAGTAACGTTGACGAAATTAGGCAATGCATAAAAATCGTTATCAGTGGCTGACGCACACGCACAAGCGCGGCACTATGGTTGGATTCACGTATAGAAGTAGCGCGTCACACGAGCGCCTGTGTGTGTATACTACTATTATATATTCCGTGGCGCCCGCATCAAATGAATAGAGATAGCTATATTCGGAGCAATTTTTGCCCGCGCCTCGAATTGAAGTTGCGAGCTGCGTCCGTCACCCTCTTAATATCTAAACTTAAACATTACGGTATTCTAAATCGCTCCATTGACTTATTACAATCGTACTTGACTGATAGAATCCTTAAAGTTGATGTGGGCGGTGAGAGATCTTTTGGGTCAGTTATTGACATAGGGGTGCCACAAGGTTCGATATTAGGTCCTTTCTTGTTTCTAGTGTACGTAAATGACCTTCCTTTTTTGGTTAAAAAACTATGTGAAACAGTACTATTTGCTGACGATACCTCATTAATTTTTAAAGTCGATAGATAGAAGGCTAATTACGATGACGTTAACGCATCTCTGTCGTAAATACTTAACTGGTTTAATAATCTTTTACTTAATGTTAAGAAAACTCATAAGTTTTATGAAAAAATATTTTTTGAGTGTCAGTTCTAAGTATAAAAATCATAATGCGGTTTACAGAATACGTCTATTTACCAAGTTTCATCAGTACATATAGCTTTTACAGTTTTGTAAGTACCATACTTCAAGCAAATAAATTATTTCTTTTCATTTCATTTCATTTTTTTGAAAAAAAGTGACTGTGACATACGGATGGACAGACAGACAGACATGACGAATTTATAAGGGTTCCGTTTTTTACCTTTAAAAAATACAAGTGTTCATTCACCGACTTCCGACATTTATGAACTTGCAACTCACTCTGGTTTTGCATAATATGAGGAAAATCTCTCTTGGTGGAAGGTTTCTTTTATTAAATCTGGGGCTATTTGCTTGTTATACTATATAAATTAGACTACTACTACTACACTACTATATAAGTTAGATTTAAAATGTAGCGTTCGTGGTAGTTTAAAAAATACCGCACAGCTTGCCATTGTTATCACCAATCCTGGATGAAAAATATGCAATGGAAACTCTGCGACGGGAATCAGCTAACATAACAATTGGGTTATATTTATTTACTGAATATCTGTCTGTGTTTTTGTCTAACGAAGCGTATTCTAGTCAACACATTGTAATGTCGTGACAAATGTCAGACCCAAGCACAGAATAAGTAATAGTTGGTATCAAATACATGAATTCACAGCTCAGGTCAGGCAACGCCATCTTTATTTTAAATTTTTCCAACTTTCCGGTCGTGTTTTGTTTTTAGACCAGCGTATAGCGGAGGCTTAATAGCTCTTCATAATTTTTCTCTGCTTCTTCCACACCGAAGAAAACCAGATTTTTTTTCCTCATTTGTCTGTCTAAGAAATCTATTGTTTTTTGCTGTTGCTCAATTTTCTTTTCCAACTGAGTGGTTTTACTTTCAATTTGACAGAATTTCTCGTCAATATTTTTATTTATGGCCTTTTTTATATTTTCTTCCATATTTTTGATATCTAGCTTCTGTTGCGCTAACTCACCTTGTATATTTTGGAGTGCTTTTAGTATTTCTTCCATATTTACTATGAACGCCCTCTTACGGCTAACGATGTAACTATTGATTGATTATGGGTTCTGATTTTGATAGCTTGTATAGTTCCGCTACTCTTCGGTAGGTGGTGCTATTTTAACTTGTAATACGGTAGATGACTTTTAGGTTTCACTTGTTCCAGGTTATAATTTACGTCCAGATTTCGTATTAAGTTCTTTGTGAAACCTTGGATATACTTGACTGACCTTATTTTCACTTTCTTAGTATTCCTGATCCACAGTTTGCACGTAATTTTGTATTTCCGACGAGAACTGTTACAAACTGTTTTTTGAAATATTTCTTCTAAAATTGTGTTTCTCGGGCTGATAACAGTTTTTCCGGTAATTTGCAACTTGTTTCACTAAACGAACACTTTTTTTTAGTCAGAGAAAGAGGTTTTACTATTTTTATTATTAACGGATCACAGAGACGATGTAAACATTGGCACAGTAGCGCCCTCTCCTCCAGACCAGATAAAGGAAACCTAAAATCATCCATTGCCTCATTATGTCAAGGCAGGAGCAGTAGAAGAGGAAGAAAGCTTAGAAATTGATGTAAAGAAAAGAAAGGGTAGGAAAGGACAAAATGTTTCAGAGAAAAAACTAAAAGATTTAAAATTAAATTATGAAACAGTGCATAATATCCCAAACGACGCTATAGCATTTGGCAAAGATTTGATTTTTGATGACACGATTGAAGATGATATTGTTGTTGAAGGTGTTGATGGCCATTTAGGTTTTAGATCCGGAACATATTGAAGAAGAGTAGATTTATATATTATTTACCTACTCCATCCTTCATCCTACCCGATATGTTCTGGGTTTGGGGTTGGTGTTTACCAATAATATCATCAATCATTATTCTGTCTGTCTGAAACCTGAAGATAATACCTATCTGAGATAGTCCTTATCTTGTTTTATATTATTATTGTTTATTAAATTATGATAATTATATTGTTTTATTTTCTGGACATACTATCAGTGCCATTTTAATAGTTTTTTATTTATTTTTATCATTCCTCTGTAACATTGTCTAATATAAGATGCTGAGTAAATACGGAAATTCAAGGGGTTTTTATTAAACGATAGGAAAATAGTCCAGGAAACATTTTTATGTTATACTAATATACTCATTTTGCAAAATGAGTACATCATATTAATTCGTTTCCACGTGCACTTAAAGCTAATCTTCCTGAATAAATAATTATTTTGTCTCTTGGACTCGTTTTGCAAAATGAGAACATCATATTTATTAGGAGTCCAAGTGCATTTTTAACGATATATTCCAAAATAAAACCTTTTTTTGTGTTTTTTTCTTGTAACATGTTAAATTACAAATATAAGCTTCGATGTACATAGATTTACTTTCTGACGATGCAAATGCAAATCTTCTACTAATAAAAACGCGTTTATGTAATTTCCCAAAAAACTGAAAATGGCGCTTGGACTCACTATGCATAACTGTATCCAAGTGTAACATTAAAATAAAATTACATATTAAATGAGAGGTTAATTCTTTCTGCTTTCCCTTTAACTACAGTAGAGATTCTTAAACTGCACGTCTCACTACTTCAGTCAGTCAAAGTATAAATCGTTCTTTATCACTTATGTAAGTGTGTGTTGTGATGTCACAAGGATCAATTTTAAGTACTTTGCTGTGAGTCAACGTCAAGTAAACGTGGTGGAAAGGCGTGCATTTTTAAACTGGTTTATCTATACCTAGACTTAGCCCACGAGGTAGCCGCTAATGTGAAATAATGATTCCACGATCACTGCCCCAATAGTCGTTTCGGCGAATGGCCTGATAGGGAATAGCCGTGACCAACATCTCAAGAAGCTTTCACTGGAAGGTTGGATCAAGGGCCAGATGTAGAAGGCATGATGATGCACAACACATCACGCATTATCTGGAGGTTCTTTAGCTTGCAGCCCTGACCACCGGTAGCTTGGGCCTAGCCTCGCTGCTTGTGACACCTTAGTTTTCAGATTTTTTATAATATTATGGGCGGATGCGGCGACGGTTGGTTCAAGGATCTGAAAGATAGGCAGGATCCGATCACGATAGGTACCTATGTATATGATAAATAGGTATATAGGTATCACGCAGTCAGTATGGTTCCGCCTCTGTGGACTCATAGTATGCACTGTGCACGCAAGTTGTCGCCGAGCCATCCTGACCACCACTAACCCACATTGTTGGTAATAATTAGTGAAGTTATGCTAGGAGATATAAGTAAAAGTGTAAGTTACTAGAGGTAGGCCAGGACACTCCATGAACTGCAGCATGGGCAAAGATAGTTCAAATCATACCTCAGAGCTTCTCGCTGACCATCTCATTAGAAAGTTAACTTGGTTCAATCTGGCTGCGTTGAGGCTCCCAGATCATTAATTGTATTGTTCCATGATTCTACTGTGGTAGAACCATTGGAACATACAAAACCTGTCCCGTCTCTTAACAACAGATGAAGGGTTCTAGTAAGTATTGTAAGATCTTGCTCATTGGTAGCCCAGCGTACAGGGCCTGTGTTGTTCATTGTATAGCTATGTTTGTAGATATAATATTATATTGCGACTAATGAAAGAATTGATAAATTGTGCTTGTCTTTTTTGAAGAACCTATTCTGGAACCGCTCTCGAAGGTCGGTGTCCCCCGCATCGTATGGACCTATTTGCTAACTAGGTAATTTATACACGACGTGTATAAATTACCTACCTACCTACGTGTATTACACGTGGCGCCACGTCACTCATCTACAGAACCTCTCTCGATAGTCTAGTATGCCCCCCGCGTGGACATAATGACATAACTCGTTGCCGATACCAGTCGGCTTACAGAAGCAGCAGTTCCTGTGGCTAAGATGAGGAATCAGAGACAGGTAATACATTAAATAAACACGGGGTGTACACTTGGAGGAATTATTCCTCCAAGGGTGTACAATAACAAGACCCGTTCTCCCCTCCTTTCACGACATTGACATTTTAATGACAACCAAACCCAGCAGTGTTACCTGAATAGGTATTTAAATACTTTTCGGTAGTTTTTAACGACTTTTTCACTGGAAGTCAGTATTTTTAGTAATCACTATTGGTCAATAGTAAAAATGCGTTTTGTTCAATGGCAAATATGGCAATTGAATGCTATAAGTCAGTTTACATTTACAAGACACGCAAAAACACGCACACGCATACGTCACAATAAAAGACAAAGCCAAAACTGACAATTTATTCAAAGACGAAGCAAACTTTTGTGTGTGCTGCAATTCACACTGATGATTAATAAATAATAGTATTAAACATTGTTACTTTTACTGGTTTATTTACCTTGCGTAAGTCGGTATTTTTCGGTATTTTGTTTTGAGCTACCACGGTAATTTCGTTATTTAATCTGGTCACACTGCGACCCAGTCCAAAACTTTAATTTATTCTAGAGAACTCGACTCAACTCAAGTACAAGTAAACTTTTCTAAAGTTTTTGAAATGTTAAAGTTATGGTATTGCTTGAGTTTGTTACGAGAGCTATTTGCGTAAATAATGTTATTAGATATTGTTTAAATGTTATTGGTGTATGAAAACTGTGTAGGTAGGTAACTGTATTTTGTGTATCGTCGTTTCGTGTAGGTGGCTTTACTGTGTCCCAATCCGACGAGGTGATGTGAAAGTGTTAGTGCACTAAATTCAAACCCATTGTTCTTTTTCCTGGTAACATGGGAAAAACTTTACTTTCGTAAGAGACTGGTGTTCTAAACTGTATTTGATTGTATGTGTGAACCTAAGTTTCGTGTGATTTTATTTTCGGTAAGTTTTGCCACTAAAATAGTTTAGTTTCTAAGTTCTAAACAAACCTTTTGTGTTGATGAGTGCTATTTATGTCGTAGCTAACTAGTAAAATAAAATCCACCAGTCAATGAACTGCCTAGCCATTGCATCTAAACCACTTTCATAAATAAGTTGTTTAAAAACAGAATAAAAACTTATAACCTAACCAAACCTAGCCCTAAAAATACATTAGGTAAATACATTTTATTGTCTTGATATGATGTAAGCAACCAGATTTTTTACTATATGCAATATGAGTTTAGTAATAAAAATAAATTACTTAATACAAAATAACATATATGTTTTTCCGATGATTTCTTTCGAACCGTTGATCCGAAATGCATGAAATTTCATAAGTAGGTAGTTTGTACTTGAGAAATCTACTGGTAAGTATATGAATGTAATCGAATTGGGGGGGTTATTAAGATATGGGGTTTTTTAAGGGTGCAAAAATAAAAAAAGTGACACAAAGAATCAAGTTGCATGTCTTATGAAAGAACTTTGCTTGGACATTCCAAAACAGTTTTTACTTTTTTGCTAGGATACTTAGTTTTTGCTATACAAAAAAAAATATAAAAGTACTATAACCTACGATCCGAGAGCTCCTATCTCTAAGAATTTTGTTGACATCAAAGTTTTTCTACTGGTCGGTCAATTCGTTTGCTTTTTCTTATGTTGTTTTCTCAAAATAAATTGAGGAGGTACTCAGTTGTCATAAAATGCTGAAAGCGACCTGGTCTGATGATGGAGCCAAGGTCTGTCCAACAGAACTCTTCAATCAATTCGCCAATTGAGTTTAAACTGGTTTATCATACAAAAGAAAGAGACATAGAGGCAAAACAAATTGTTCAAACTGATCTATAACTCAGACTATGGGTACCCGAAGTCCCAGTGCATTTACAACATTTCGTTACCAAATGTTGTTTTCGTTTCGCCTATTAGTCTCTGTCTATTGTATGGAGAAAAGATGAGACAACAACTCTAACTATGTAACGTATTTTTGCTGTTTCATATGTTCTCCTTGCAATAGAGAGAGACAAAAATGCGAAACGAAAACAACATTTGGTAACGAAATGTGGTAGCAAAACTTCGACTTTGGGTTCTGGTTAGTTTTAGAAAAGTACGTATTATTGATCTTAGTTAAATTTACTATTAAAGTTATGTTTTCAAGTGCACCCAGCCAATCTTCCATAGTTTTTAGTTCCTCTCCATCCAATTAATGTTGTCTGGAAGAAATCGCTTTATAGCGATAAGACCGCCTATTGTACCTACATGATTGTATTGAATAATATTTATGTGTTAAATAATCTTTTTGTTAGTTTTTAAGGTGTACAATACATAATTTTCTATCTATCTATCTAATGTCATAATAACAAGAAATTTATTTACAGGCTGAAAAATACAGCTGCAATGAATGTGTCATCACAAGAAAATGCTGCACTTCTTTCTTCAGGTATGTCATTGTTCAATAATGGTTTGACAGTTTCTACAAATTTGTTTCCAGAAAGTTTCAGAATAGTTCTTGAGTTGAGACTTCGAGTTAGACAGAGCAGCATAGCACCCACACTCAATTGGATACAGTTATGCATAAGGAGTCCAAGCGCCAAATTTCATTTTTTGATTTTTTCGCATTTTCGTAATCACTAGGGCATAATTAAGCCATAGAAAAAACACTCTTGCAGCCAGCAGCACTCTAAGTGGTATTTTTTGATACCCAGTCCAAGCGCCTTCTATAGCAAACTAAGTATTTTGAAATGCAATACAAGTCCAACAACCAATTTAAAACTAACAACCAAATTTTATGATGAAAAAGCACATTTCCATTATACATTACTAGTCCAAACGACGTAGTGTTACGCATCAGTAGTCTACGCGACAGTTGTTTGTAACTTCTGAACGTAATCTTTGTTTGGGTGGTAGGAGAGGCTGGCAGAAGAACCCAAGTCATGTTTAAGGAAGCACATATTATACTAGTTTACCAAAGTCAAAAACTTAATTCTTTGGTCAACTTAATTGTTGCGGAGAACAGAATAATAAAAATTAAGGCCAGAATACACGTATAAAGATAAAGATAAAAATATTTTATTGTAAAACTGTGTATAAAACATCTTAAAAGTAATTATGTTCCAACAGCTTACCTATTTCGGGCGTACAATATAACAAAAAAGTATAAAAATAGACCTGATGATCTCTCCTCAAAAAGCACCCTATATTTCTGAAACTGCAATTAATACTTTATACTCCACAAGACTACAAGAAAGTTATGGCAAGCTGCAGAACAAAGAATCACAAATACTGAAGAAAAGGAAAAAGCTATTGTCGACAGAAAAAAGATAACAGTGGGCGAGAAGGTCAATAATAATTGGTTAAGAATAAACCAGATAAAGGAAACCTAAAATCATCTATTGCCTCATTATGTCAAGGCAGGAGCAGTAGAAGAGGAAGAAAGCTTAGAAATTGATGTAAAGAAAAGAAAGGGTAGGAAAGGGCAAAATGTTTCAGAGAAAAAACTAAAAGATTTAAAATCACTGTTTCATAATATCCCAAACGACGCTATAGCATTTGACAAAGATTTGATTTTTGATGACACGATTGAAGATGATATTGTTGTTGGAGGTGTTGATGGCCATTTAGGTTTTTGATCCGGAACATATTGAAGAAGAGTAGATTTATATATTATTTACGTAGGTAAATAATATATAAATCTACTCCATCCTACATCCTACCCGATATGTTCTGGGTTTGGGGTTGGTATTTACCAATAATATCATCAATCATTATTCTGTCTGTCTGAAAGCTGAAGATAATATCTGAGATATCCTTATCTTGTTTTAAACTATTATTGTTTATTAAATTATGATAATTATATTGTTTTATTTTCTGGACATACTATCAGTGCCATTTTAATAGTTTTTTATTTATTTTTATCAATCCTCTGTAACATCTAATATAAGATGCTGAGTAGATACGGAAATTCAAGGGGTTTTTAAAAATAGTCCAGGAAACATTTTTATGTTATACTTATACCAAGACTTATACTCATTTTGCAAAATGAGTACATCATATTAATTCGTTTCCACGTGCACTTAAAGCTAATCTTCCATAATAAATAATTATTTTGTCTCTTGGACTCGTTTTGCAAAATGAGAACATCATATTTATTAGGAGTCCAAGTGCATTTTTAACGATATATTCCAAAATAAAACCTTTTTTTGTGTTTTTTTTTTGTAACATGTTAAATTACAAATATAAGCTTCGATGTACATAGATTTACTTTCTGACGATGCAAATGCAAATCTTCTACCAATAAAAACGCGTTTATGTAATTTCCCAAAAAACTGAAAATGGCGCTTGGACTCACTATGCATAACTGTATCCAATTGTAAGATTACTGCTATCTGTTGAGTTTAGACTGCACAATATTGGTTGCTTTTGGAAATCGATGTCAGAAGCCATGGTGGCTGACATAGTGAATCGGTTGTTTCCTAGGTATTTTAATAATTATTAAATTTTTATTACAAGCAAACACGTATAGGCCCCTCGCCCACAACGACTTTTTGTAGCGATGCTGTCGCGCGTTCACATCGATACAGTCGCAATGCGGTCGCTAGCTGTTTGCCCTCGCCCACATCACGATTTTCAGTCGCGATACTGTCGCGATGCAAACGCGTAACGGCACAGAAATAACACAGTTGCAAGATGGACTCTGTTGAAGCAACATTAGTCACATTTTCTGACACGGTCGCGCGTTTGTATCGATACAGTCGCAGTGCTGTCGCGCCTTAGCATCGCTCTACATAAAAGTCGCCTTTGGCGAGGGCCCTAAATCTGACAAGATTTGTGTAGGTAACACAAAAGTTGTGATAAACTGATGATATTGTTAATGGCAGTTTTCGATCTAGATATGACTGCATTATCTATACATCGAAATTCAGGTTAAATAGCTCGGCTCCATACGTTAAAACGTGGTCAAAATATACAACAAGATTCCGGAAAAAATCTAACTTTAAGAAAAATACCGTAAAGAGATACTGCAACAAAAAACTTACTACACGCTATAGACAAGTTCTTTAACGATGAACACATGTCATACTTTGTTATCTTTTTATACAGGGCGTCCCACGGATATGACACATGGACGGAAAGTACCTTAAATATTGTAATAGACCATTTTACTGAAAGAAAACATAACTTGAATTTTAAAAACAATTTAAAGTGCATTCATATGTATTTGAATAAATACATGGTTGAACCGGGAATAAGATAATTGTAGCCGTTTAAACCCCTAGCAATGTGTAAGAGATTTACTTAAGTAGATTAAACAATAAACATACACAGCCCTACACAAGTATGTAGGTAGATCAGATACGAGTAGTTTATTATCTCGCTCGTCGACACAATCTAGATTTTCTATTCAAAGCCTGAACTTTACCCTTTGACCTCGTGTTTCCTCCTCTACTGATATTTAAAACTGTTGATCAAATATTTTTTATTCTTGATGTAGGTTACGTTTTGTGTAGGCTATTCCTAAAGTTCAACAGAGTAAAAAAATTGCTTAGCAAACATTTTTGTATTGTTGTAGATTCATGGCTGTAATAGTCTCATCACGCACGGTAGACATCTCTATAAACTTAGTCTGGTTTAACTTCAAAATGAACAACTTCGTTGATCAGTAAGGTTAATAAAAAGAATCTGAGTACTTTTACCTTGTCGTGTTAGAACCAAAAGGTTCGTAATTTAATTCGCAAATTGATATTGCACGAAAAAGGATTTTTATTACATTTAACTCATTCCTTCAAGGCAATGTCTCGGAAGCAATGATCGGTGAGGAAATACTTTCCTACCTGATGTTCGAGTTCGAGTTTTTATAGTAGGTTCGTAAAAGACTTCAGC
The DNA here is from genome assembly GCA_939531255.2 of Thera britannica. Classification (NCBI taxonomy): domain Eukaryota; kingdom Metazoa; phylum Arthropoda; class Insecta; order Lepidoptera; family Geometridae; genus Thera; species Thera britannica. Next base: position 3,721,154 of record OW618045.2, read on the forward strand.
GGGATCGATTTCGCGCGTGCGCCTTATCCCCCTAGCCCGTATAAAAACCAGCCAGCTCCCATCGCGGCTCGTTCTGTCAAAATAAAACACGGTTTTCGCGATTTCACATCCAAATCTCCTAGAAACCATTCAAATTTTTCTTTTCGGACTAAATAGAACCCAAAATGTCATGTCACGTCGTGCTCATCAGTGGTTTTGTGATTATCGAGAATCGATCGGCTTAATTTAAATTTTTCTCAATTCCATGTTTTTGTGTCCAGTAATTGAATTAGTGTGCTGTAAAAATGTAGGTGCTCTTGGATTCTAGGTATGTCTCTTATACTTGTAGCTTTCTTTTACTTGTTGCTCTCAGATTTTAAGCTAAGGTTACGTAATAGCTCATAAATTTTAATGGATTCTCTAATATGTAGCTCGTTTAGAGGTCATTTGCGCATAGATTGTATGACTCTGCAGTGTGGATGCAAAATGGAATGATCTGATAATCTGCCTGCCAGATTATCAGATCATTCCATTTTGCATTTAATCATCTGCAAAAAATGATTATTCATTATTTTAAACTAACTACTCCTTACTAAAGATCACCACACTCGCTACACTGTTTTACACAGAAGTTAAACATTTTACTGACTCCAAGATTGCCCCATGTTGGGCGCCAGAAGATTTTAATCTGTAGAGTTTTCTGTAATTCGTTGACTTTCAACAGATTCTACTAATTAAGAACTAAATAAATAACATGATCGTGACTATTGGCCTAAGATCATGGTCGAACTACTTCTGAAAACGACTCACGATCTATTTGGTCACGATAATAACTATTAAATACCACTAACGTTTTCATTGGCACCGTAAAATGTCTGACCTTTACGATATTAAATCAGTGGATCTTTTATTGGCTCTAAAAAGTTACATTCTAAGGAAGATTACTTTGTTACACTAAAATCGCGTAAAAGTTTATATGGAGCAATACATTGGGTAACGGTTTAAAATAATTTATATTGCAGAAAATATCTGTTGCTTGTAATAATGGGTACTTCGACTTAGACGTAAAGTTTTAGGGCGCCTTCCGGTGTTTAGCAAATCGAATCGCATGTATTTCATTCGTGGTATTGTATAACCTTCATGATTCAATCTTAAAAATAACTAGGTACCTAGAAATGTGTTGAGTTTGAACAGATGGCCGCTCTACTAAACAATAGCTAGAGTAGACTTATCTCATACAACCTCATGTAGGTAGGACTTGAAGATGTGACCTTGGTGGTTGCGTTGCGGTTATCACACTTGTTCTTGCAGCTTGTAGAACTAACATTCCTAATGCACCTTCTATCTAGACGGATCATGCGGTTATGTCTTTCGATATCTTGCTATGAACTAGGCACTATCGAACCTTTTGGTCTCAGTAGTGCGGTTGGACAAGTCTGTTTATTGAAATAAATTAATTTTTTTCCCGCTTGTTCTGTAACGAATAAACTACAGCACAGAACTACGGAGATATTTTTACTCACTTGTTCTGTGGCCAAAAAAGACACCCTTGCACAGAATTACTGGGATATTTTTCCTCTGACTAGTTCTGCGATTTTACAGTTTGGCCATGAAGTCGGTTTCACAAGTTTTTTTAATTTGTATCCATAAATTCTACACGGGGAGGCATCTGACGCAAGTATTGCGTACCCCACTTGATAAAAGCACTTTGTAATTCCTCTTGTAATGGTGCTCCCTGTAACAATTACACTTTACCCCGGCTTGTTAATTCAAGCCTTAATTAAACTATCATCCACCTGAATAAGTCCACTGCTGCGATTTTCAAGGAAAACGATTATGAGCATGTTTCACCTACGAACTTTAAGGTCACTTGAAGTTTATGGTGTCTGGACAAAATGGGTGGGAGGGATCAACGCATTGTCTCCTGGCTTGTGGTCGCCATTAGGTCACGCGTATGGTGAATTGCGCATATATCTTGTTTTGTGGCATGGGGTAGGGTTGTCATGTTACAGATTGCTAGAACAGTGTCAGTTATGAATGGTAATAAAGTGCTTGTTCCAATAATAATATGTTGAAATATCTTGTTGCCTAAATTATTTACTCATACGACGTGAACTTACAAATCAAGACCATAAAAGTAATACGAACACCATTAAGTAGAACGGCCTTTTTCTTCATTCTGGCACGTTCGCACGTAGGATGTGCTATAATCTGCTTAACGACCGCGATAATTACAAGGAACCATAAATATTCTGGGAAAGGGTCTGGTTTATGAAGGCAGTGAATACGTTTTGATGGCTGGTGGAAGGTTCTAGGTTTAAAAAACCGAAAAGACGGATGTTATGTTTGAGACTGCAGTGTATGTATCTATTGGTCTGTAATATAAGAATGTAGTTTAATTCTTAGGTAGCTCTGAGATGTTCCTCAACTATTTAAAAGTTAGAAATTCATACAGCCGTTTCCTATTACTAATCTCCTCTGTCGGGGGTTTTTTTAAACAATACTGTATAATTATAGATAAGGAATGAATACTTCAAGGGCAGTTTGAAATTGGCGCCAGTGACTTAAAAGATGAGGAGCAATAGGTTAGCTTGGAATGGGCATGTCATGCGAAGGGAAGAATGTCACGTAACGGGAAGAGTGCTAGGTATGAATGTGGATGGATATAGAGGTAGACCAAAGAAAAGATGGATTGATTGTGTGAAGGATGACATGGGTAAGGAAGGCGTGATTGCTGAGATGACGGCTAATGGAAAGCTTATAAAGTGGATAAAGAAAACCTTTTGTGCCAATCCTACATGAATTGGGTTAAGGATTAAAAAATGATAATGAATCCGAGAAAGTTAATACAGAGTTATCTGATCAAATCCGATGATTTGATTCTGTAATCTGGAATGTGGATAATAAATAAATCGTTCCCGATGTTCCCATATCTTGTGGGAAAGTAAACGGAATATCAGATAACGCAGGTATCATATTTCAAGTTGGGAATCAGCAATGCGTGATGGTAGCTGATAAACTCTTAGGGTCTCGTAGGTAAACTAAACAATGATTGTATTGTATGGTACATTGGTCACGCGCGATGAAGAACTATCGTTTTGAAGACACTGACATTTTTTTGATCCTGATTTCGATTGTTAGGTACACAAGGATATACATTATACATAAGTTAAATGCAATAAATCCGTGGCCCTATCAAAATAGCTGCCTACCGTTTGGCCAGTATACTCCAAATTTGGATCTCCGTTCCCTATTTCTATTTTCGTTTTATTTGCCAACTTAAGAGTCAACCGCGCAGCTGTTACTACGTATCTACCTTTAAATAACTTCTAGACGTATTTATTATCAAGGTTCAGGATTATAAACAAGCAAAGGAATTAAGTAAAAACAAATAACGATTGAAAGTCCCAAAAGTTTACCTTTATCAGCATTTGTAATACGAAGTGAAGGTTACGAGAATTTTAATTGGTACCTAAAAAGGAAGATAAAACACCGTTAACGATCCTACCGATTTGAATAGTAAAACTAAAAGTAGAATAACTAATCGTTTTGTGACTGTTATTTGCCTAAGTTATATATGAAAATATGATAACTTTGTGCTATTGTTACCAAGACATTGTGCACGAAAACAAACGGCCAACACGTAGAAACAACCCGTCACTCGTCCAGCTCTCTGAGATCTGTTCCATGCGGGCCCATTTCCTGTCAACCCGATGCCTTTGTTCGGCTGTCTGCGATGAAGAGAGCTCTTTTAGAATGGTTCTCTGCGCACAGGGTTGTAATAAGCCTTGACCCAGCAAAGTAGGTCATTCCCGTTCGGCCTGAGCGAAGCGATTATGCATTTTGCATGCTGCTAATCGGGATAGTGTACAAATTATGTTTTGTAGTCTTTGTTACATTTTCTTTGTTGATATTGAGGCCGTTTTAGCGAATGAGTTTTTAACTGTTCGGCAATCGTACTGAAAATTTAGGCCTTTGACACTTTTGGCTGTCTTGTAGGTTAGATACTTTTTATTGAATACATACTTTTGGTATTCAAACAACGAGAGATTTCAGTTTGATGATCGAATCCACGGCTTACGAGTCTTCATTTTTTTCACTTCAAAGTCTTAAATGTGAACTCGGGTGCACGTAGAAATGTATTGAATAGCTCCATATCCCCCCTTCATATCCCTTTCATATCGTCCGAATCTAGGTTACCTGCTATAATCCCCATTTATTCGCTTTTGAAGTGAATCGATGCGAGAGTTCATCTCGATGTAATCTCTCTGAGTAGTAACGTTCCTGTAATATCCCTTTTCGTTATTTGTTCTTTCCTTCTTTCGCATTAACATCAGGAATATTGAAAGTCAAAAACATTACCCTCCTGGGCAGTCGGCTAAAACTATTCTAACTTCTCCACTCCCACTCATAACTACGATTGAATACACATATTTCCAATCCAACTAGGGATGTCAGACTGAAAACCAATATCCCTTTCCGTTACCCGCTCCAGTTTTATGCAACTTGGTATGGATTTATCGGTCCCGGTGTTTTATCGGTCCTATTTGCATAAACTATGAGTTCTGAATGGTAGTTACATCCGCTGCAATCATTATTGAAGATAGTTGGATCTTGAATTTAAATGTTCCGTCGATTGTATACTTTTTTAACCGCAATGGAAAAGAGGTGTGTCATGCTTATGAGTTTGTATGTCTGTAGGTATGCGGCTTCGTGCGGGCTATTTCTTTGTTAGGAAGCTGATATGTCTAAATAGTTCTTTTTCTTTTTCTATAGAAATCCAACTGAAAATACATGTTCATCACCTCAGTCGGGGGTTATTATATTTCTGCAAAATTTACTTGTTTGCGATTTTGCGATGACCTCGTCTAAAAGAAAGAACTGATAGTGTGCCAAGGGCAATATTGAATTCAAATATTTAATCTAGTTGACTTCGACGACTGATCATGGAATGTGATGTTAATTTAAAAAGCAAGTATGGTTGAGAACAGTTGCCATATCGAACAAAAGCAGCACAGGGACACTAAAATGATAACAAATAGTCTATTGTACGTTTTGTTACAACTTTATCTGAGAAACGGTAGGATCCAAATTGACGGGTTGAGTCTAAAAATGCTTTGTCAGCAAATGGCGAAGTTGATTGGAAATAAACGTTTGAACAATTTGAATTAGGCTGGTCTTCTCGCTGTAGTAGCTCTTCGATTCTAGTACTTACTTAGGAATTAAAAAGTGTTTAAGCACAAAACGTCACAAAATAGGAGACTTTACGAGCGATGGCCAGGTCTCATCTTTCGTGGTGCGTATATAATGAACCCACTACTCACCTACTCCTAATTGGATTATTTGGACACTTTGGCTCGATTGGATCCGGGGAGGGATTGTTTCTCAACTGAACGACACTGGATTATCCAGCTTACCTTCAAGGTTTCGAATTAACCTTTGTTCACCTCTACTTCTAGGAAGTTTGTGGTATTTTTAGAGCATTCATGTGTGAGGTCAAGGGTTTGATTGTACCACCCAAACGGTGCCATGGATTTTGATGAATGAGATATCAGTAGACTCGTCTGGATGTACTGGTATAGGCTGCATGATTACACACTTTTTGCAATAGGGTATTCCCCTTATTATAATCTTAAAGTGTTGGATCACGCGCTCTAAGCAACTTTCATACAAACTTGGAACTCCGATGCACCGGTTTAGGGAATTAACTTTAGGAGCCTACGCAAAAAGCTAATTTAGCCTAGGCACCAAGAAAAATAGACCTGCTCTGTCTATAAGTCCAGCATCGGTTTAGGCTGTGAGTACTACTCGTATGTCAACCAATTAGTAGTTTTTATTCTAGTAGTTGGTTCGTTATTTCCAGACGAGGGCGGCGGCAGCTCAGACCCTCACACCGACAGCAGTGAGGACGAGGTGACAGAGCACGTGACTCGGTCCGCGGCCGCAGACATGGCCGCAGCGCGGGCCCAAGTGCCGACCATCAGCGTCACCCCTCACAGTCCGGGCGTGCTTGATGACAGTCTGCAGCAGCTGAGGAGGCTGCATGCGGCGGTTCAGCGGATGCGAGCGGCGCCATTGCCGCTGATAGTAAGTAACTCAGACGCTATAGACGCTCAGATGGTATATACTTGGTACTACGAGAGAAAATTTATAAGACAACAGCTTGTTTCAATCGTTTCTACGTAACGAATTTTTGCTGTTTCATCTTTTTTCCATACAATAGAGAGAGACACATAGGCGAAACGAAAACAACATTTCGTAGACAAAATGTTGTAAATGAAGTGAGACTTGCCCTTCTTAGGGGATATCTGCCGTATCTGGCGACCAAAGTCGTTAGGCTGTTCTCTTGGAATACTTTAATATTGGCTGTGATGGTTCCGATATAAATTTAAGCTCCTCCATCATCTTCCGTGAATGTAGAACTCGTACGGAAACGTATCAGGAATCAATACTGCGGCCACCAAGCCAATACGCTTGTCAAGCTTTCTTGAAACATGGGGAGACAAACAAGGAGTAAATGAAACTACTTTATTATTTTTCCAGGCAACAGGCAGCAGTCGTCTCAGTACATCATGTCCGTCTCTCTGCAAGGACGGGGTCATCGAACCCGAATGCTCCTCACCCACACATCTCGACTTCTACCCTCAAAGTCGGAAGGGCAGCGGTGAGTTTACTGCTTGTTTTTCGTAGCACAATATGGAGCTACCTCTTTTTTAATCACATGGTTTTATGATTGCTAATCTTTCTTCCAAAGCCTGCTTTTTTTATTTTTTTCTGTGTAGGACGCCCTCTGTCAAGGTGGGGTGACGATTTGAGAAATGTCGCTATAGTATAGGATCCCTAGAAGAAGGACCTTCACCGAGCTGGTTATTTAATGAAACGTATTTTATATTTAATTAAACATGCCAATAAATATATTCTATATGGGTTGCCTATCAAATTTCAGTCCAGGATATGATTAATTAATAATTAAAAAAAAAAAATGTTTTTTTAACTTTCCACCGGTTTGTTTATTAGACAAATTCTATACCAATCGAAAGTATAGACCCCATAGAATATGCAAACGTTAGGTTGCCTATTTTTTTCCGGTCACAACTCTCGGGTAGCCAGGTATAAACAGGAAAATCGATACTAGCATTTTGCACCGGTATGTTTATTGAATAAAAATACTGGGGTCTATACTTTCGATTGGTATAGAATTTGTTTAATAAACAAACCAGTGGAAAGTTAAATTTTTTTTTTTTAAATTATTAATTAATCATAATTATCCTGGACTGAAATTTGATAGGCAACCCATATAGAATATATTTATTGGCATGTTTAATTATATATAAAATACGTTTCATTAAATAACCAGCTCGGTGAAGGTCCTTCTTCTAGGGATCTTAGACTACTAGCACTTGAAGAAAACAGACAAAGACCGGGCTCAGTGGTGGTTTTTGCGAAAGATCTGTATCCGGCAGTGGACTGATTGTCAATTAGGACCTCAATGAGGGATACATTGTGGATGTCATATTATAAAAACGCATATTGCTTTTTTTATTTTATTTTATTTTTATTTATTTTTTTTAATTTATTGTATGGAATTTCAGGGGAATCTCGATCATGGGGTCTGTGGGATCGCCGCGACGAAGGGCGCCGTAGCTCGTGGGCGGCGCTGGAACCCGGCACGCGGCCAGAAGCTCACAGGCAGAGGAAGTATGTACTCTTTGCAATAACAGGCGCCACTTAAACTTTGAAATTAATAAACAGAGTTAAAAAAAAGATTCTATATTCGTTGTGTCTGTATTTTTGTAACCTTATTACTTTTTTATTTATTAACGGAATTGGACAATCATTTTTTTATTAGAAAGGACATATTTTTTTAAGATATTTATCAAAATTAAATTAATACAATGATTGAAAATCTGGTTGAAGTAGTTTTTTCCTGTTTTTTTCCAGTTGAATTGAATCACTTGTAATGCAGTCGAAATCACCAAAAAAAAACTTATGGCCACATTCAACATCAACCTATATAGGTCCACTGCTGGACGTAGGTATCTCCCAAGAAGGTTCTCCAGTGCTTGCCAGCTACATTTCGCAGATGTTCGCCCTACCATGCCAATGGAACATTAGTCTCCAAACCACCGTTATAAATTGACTAGTTCTCTAAACGTTTCCAGCGCTCTGAATGGTCACAGTGCGTCGCTATCGTCTATGGAGTCGGAGGGCGAAGTGCCGCGTCCAGTCAGGCATTCCACGCATTCCTTGAACGATAATGATCTCGCTGTAAGTTACATTTTGAATTCCATTAACGATAATGATCTCGCTGTAAGTTACATTTTTAATTATATTAACGATAATGATCTCGCTGTAAGTTACATTATGAATTCCATTTACGATAATGATCTCGCTGTAAGTTGCATTTTGAATTCCATTAACGATAATGATCTCGCTGTAAGTAACATTTTGATTTCCTTGAACGATATTGATCTCGCTGTAAGTTACATTTTGCATCCTTTGAACGATAATGATCTCGCTGTAAGTAAAATTTTGATTTCCTTGAACGATAATGATCTCGCTGTAAGTTATATTTTGCATTTCTTGAACGACAATGATCTCACTGTAAGTTATATTTTGATTTCTTTGAACGGTAATGGTCTCGCTGTAACTTACAGTTAAATGTTACTTATAGCCTGTAAGTAATTCCAGTTATTCATAAAAATAGTGTTAAAAAAAGTTTCTAATTTATTTACTTGCTAACAATCAAATATAAAAACTACACCTTACCTACCTCTAAACATTACCAAGCCGTCCAAGTTTAATAGTCATACATAGATATTATAAGATTTAATATTAAGAAGTTAGATTTTATTAAGAATTTTGTTACCTAGGTTTACCTAGTTTAATTAGCCGTAAGGCCATTGTAATGCCCCAGCGGGGCTCATGTTCTGGACGTTATTACCCCCTAAGACCTATAAAACACATGAAGCAATGAAATGAAGAAATGAATGAATAAGTGAATATGAATATGGATCATATATTGCAGAAAGACTTTGAGAAGGTGACAGCGGCCTTACGCGCTGGCGCAGTGACGGGCGCGGCTTGCATCACGGAAGGGTCTCGTCTCATCCCGCGGCTACCTTTGCAGAAATCTGTGTCGACGCCAAGCATAGTCGCGGCTGTGCAGCCGCCGCCGCCGCAGCCTATTAATATGTGAGTTTTAAAGCATAACATGCAATGCCAAAAAAAATGTGAGTTTAGGGGGTTATTGGAGTTTAGGGGGGGATAGCATAACAAAAAACACGCGACGGTAAAAAAAAGTGAGTTTAGGGGGTTATTGGAGTTTAGGGGGGGCATAACAAAAAACATGCGACGACAAAAAAATGTGAGGTTAGGGGGGGGATAGTCGTTTACTGTGACCTAAATCATTGTCGTTGCAAAGGGAGCAGGGATCGTGTTCTGACTCTTAACATCAAAACTATCTCTATTCCCTTTAGTTTTATGCGTGGTTGGGGGGTTCTTTTAACAGCAAAACAATCTCTTTCCCCTTTAGTTTTATGTGTGGTTGGGGGGTTAATGCGGGGGGGGGTAGTCGTTTACTGTGACCTAAATCATTGTTGTTGCAAAGGGAGCAGGGATCGTGTTCTGACTCTTAACATCAAAACTATCTCTATTCCCTTTAGTTTTATGTGTGGTTTAGGGGGTTAATGGGGGGAGGGGGGGTAGTCGTTTACTGTTACCTAAATCATTGTTGTTGCAAAGGGAGCAGGGATGGTTTCGAGTCAGAACTCTCTCAACTCTTAACAGCAAAACGATCTCTACCCCCTTTAGTTTTATGTGTGGTTGGGGGGTCAATAGAGAGGATAGTCGTTTACTGTGACCTATATCATTGTTGTTGCAAAGGGAGGAGGGATCGTGTTCTGACTCTTAACATCAAAACTATCTCTATTCCCTTTAGTTTTATGTGTGGTTGGGGGATTAATGGGGGGGGGGGGGGGGATAGTGACCTAAATTATTGTTGTTGCAAAGGGAGCAGGGATAGTTTTGAGTCAGAACTCTTAACTCTTAAAAGGGGGGGATTGTCTTCCATGTAATGTGAAGGCTCAAGCAATAATAATAACTTGTAGGTTTGGATCTTTATTGGATCATTTTGTTTTGCTATAAAGTGACATAGTCCGTCACAACTAATAAAAAAAAATATATTGGGGTGAGGGTTTTTAATTTTGGAATATATTTTGTGTGTGAGGATAAAATGGAATTGTGCATGTTTTTGAGTGAATTGTTTTCCCGTGTGTCACTGTTTGCTTTGCTCAATTTTATTATTATTTTAAAGGCACTAATTTCAGTTCTACACTAACTAATAATTTTAATTTGCAATTTTGCACTGATGCGTAGAAATATTGTGATTGTAGAAAGCCTAGATTATAGTGGCAACTGCTTTTTTACAAAATTGCATCTAGAAAAATGTTGGATGTTTGGACATATTTTACAACAGAATACTGTTAAGCATGTCTTAAATATAGGTTTGAATTTAAATTTAGATTTCGTCTGCAAATATTGCTTTTTAGAATGTATTATGCATCAAATATCGTTTATTTAAATGAGATGCTATTTTTTTATAGTAGATTTATTGAGTTTCCGTCATTGTTTTATTTCTTATTCTTGCCGATGGAACAAGCAAGTGACCTGATGTAAAGTGGCAACCATCACCTATAAGTATTGAACTAAATCTGCGAAAAAATGCTACAATTATTGGACAAAAATTCAAAGTATTAATAATTTAGTCAATCAATTCGTAAGGAGCACGTTGAATCGTCTTAAAGCTAGGTGAGTCTAAGTGCTACCAAACAATCACGATAGTTCTACGCTAACAAACAAATGCGCGCCATTCGCATAAGTTTGTCAGTATCACTATCTCGCTCGGTGTTAGCCGGTCCGGCGCGGGTGCGAGCGAGACAGAAAGCGACGAGGAAGTGTCCGCCGCGACTGTGGGCGCGACCAATCAGCTGCCGGGGAGACGGAACAACGCACATCAGGAGCATTTGGGCTTGCACCGACTTGCGTTTCTAGAACAGTGAGTGGATCTTACGTAAGACGACTCAATCGATGGACCGATGATATTGTGAATCGTGGGAAGTCGGTAAACGGATAGGGATCGTTCTTATACTGGAAATGTATAGGAGAAGGCCTATGTCCATCAATAGAATGTTCAGATTGATGATGATGAATAGATCATGTGAATTGGAACTACTGTAGTCACCGCGTTACCAACTGAGTCGTCCGTCGGCCCTCAGCCTTTTTCAGGGCCACAATACTATCTACTATATTTCTATCTGATTTTATTCTTATCGATATGCGCCTATAACCATCTTACGCACATCACTATGCGGCTCTATAAGACCCACAAGTGCGAGCGAGATAGACATAGTCAAAGTCAAAGTGGATTTATTTACAGATATTTAATCAGGGTTGATAATAGTGAAATGATTTATAGCCGCACAACCCAGTTGGTAACGCGGTGACTATAATGAACAGAGAACGTGGGATAGGGTATCTCTCTCTGTCTCTCTGTCATCATTAATTTATTGGACAGAAAACAATGTTAGCCTACATAACTCAACACTACACAACTCTCTTGTCTCGTATCAGTCACCACAGCGACCCGTAAGTAAGGGCACGGGACTTTACCTTTTATTCCCATGAAATAGAAGTAAAGGACGGGTTAGAAATAGTCTTAAGAAATAAAAAAGAAGTAAGTTTGCACTATTCAATTAAAAATCTAGCATGCTAAGCACATGCTTTGCTTGATGTGTTTTGTTTTTTTTAATTACAGTTTTGCTTCAAAATGCATGTTTTAATTTTTATACCAAACATTGGACTGTTTTGGTCGTTTGTTGGAAAAAAATACCCAGTAGTTCGGTGGACAAAACACATCAAAACTGTTCAACCCAACTATTGGGTTGAACAGTTTTGTCGACACACCACAGAACTATTGGGTTTTTTCCAGTCAATAGATTTACGATAACAATGATCAACAGTACTCCAAATCAGAGTTTTGTTACCACATTTCGTCTACCAAATGTTGTTTTCGTGTGAGCACGTGTCTCTTTTGTATGGAAAATTGATGAAACAACTGCTCGTTTCAGCCGTTTCTACGTAACGTGTTTTTGCTGTCTCATTTTTTCTCCATGCAATAGAGAGAGACAAATAGGCGAAACGAAAACAACGTTTCGTAGACGAAATGTTGTAAATGAAGTGGGACTTGTCCGTCAATGAGTGAATCTTACGGCAATGGGAATAAGGGTTACTTTTAAACGACAGTAAATAAAGGCTCTTCGCAAGAGATGATTTATTATTATGTTTGTTTGACACAGAGCGGCGTTTGATCATCATGCAGAGAAAAGAAGGAAGCGAGGCAGTCTCTTCTTTAGAAAGAAAAAGGTAGGTGTGGTTTAAACTGACTTCTCTTGACTTGACTGGCCTCTTAACTCAGTTGGTAACTCTGCCTTCTGCGCCGTAGGTCGTGGGTTCAATCCCCACCAAGAACAAATATTTGTGTGCTGAACGCAGATGTTTGTTCGCTGCCTGGGTGTTAATATTTGATTCTAAGTATGTATTTACAAAAAAAAATGCATACAAGTATTATATTCAACTAACTGGTTCCAGTAGTACAAGCTCTGCTTAGTTTGGGACTAGATAATGTTGTGTGGATTATTCCGCATTATTTATTTATTTTCAGCAGTTTCGGTTTTGTAAATTTCACTTGTTTTGTATAGAAAATACAGGAAGAAAACTTTGATTATTTACTTGTCACGTACAACACATTTACGTACACGTACACACGTTCACATACTTGACAAGTAAATAATCAAAGGAAGAAAATACATTTATTTTGGACACACATAAACACAGCACAAACAGAGTACTTAACACAAAAAGAAACAAAACAGAATAGACAGAACAAAGAGTAAATACAAATAAGTGGAGCACAAATCCGTCTGTCTGTGCGCGTGTCCCTATGCGCGTGAGCCAAAACCGGTTCCATCTCAGCTATATGCCACCCACTACAAGCGTAGTGAGTGACGCTGGTTGTATGCGATTTCCAGGATAAATCTCGGAAGGCGTCTCACGCTTGGCAAGCGGCCGGCAGTGGTGGCGATTGCGATTGGTGCGGCCGACCGCTTACAGACAAACCATCGCTCTACTGCGATAGTAAGTTACTTATTACTTTACACTTTAAAGGCCCGTATTCTGACTCAGACTCAAGCACTGTTTCTAAATACGGGCCTAAATGGTGCTTATTCTTATTCGTAACTGGATCTTTCGAACCAGTGTGGCGAAAGGATTTCAAGTCCGCATCAGAAGGCTGTTTAGGTGAAACAAGCATTGTTTTTAAATACGGGCCTAAATGGTGCTTTTTTTTCTTATTCGTAACAGGATCTTTCGAACCAGTGTGGCGAAAAGATTTTAAGTACCCCTCAGAAAGGCTGTTTAGGTGAAAATGTAATAAACTCTGTGTTAAATAATTAAATGCTAAACAATAGAATATACATTAAGTATTTACAAAAACTATTAAAATGAATAAAATAAAAAATTACATTTTAAAAGAACAATGGCATAGATATATGTATATATTACAGGTAGAAAACAGAATAAATATTTGATGTTATGTATTGTCTATTTATTTCCAGATTGTACAATGACGGTGCATCAGAATTTGTGCAAAGACCACATTGTGGAATGCAACAAACCAAAAACTTCTAAGGTAAGGTAGAGTGGGGCAAATGTGAGTATAGATAGTGCAATCCACGAAGGCGCGCCCCACTATTCCTCCTAACCGTTTATAGTATATGTGTGCAAGCTTCCGTCAATGTTTGAGTGTTATCGGTACACACTAATTACCTATGAGTGCACACGCACACTACAATGAATAGAGTACGGTTCGCGAATGCCGCTCGGAGCAAACTCCCCGCACCCCGCGAGGGGCGCGTCTTCGTGAATTGCACTATCTATACCATAATTAGCAGGGAGTAATAGCAATAACACGCGAAAATCGCACTAGTTTTCCATAAAAAATATACCTACAACACATTCCCTTGCTCTTTTTACTCCACTATTTAATTTCCCCTCATGAAGATATACATATGTGTCTTCAAGAAACGATTGATAGCCAAAAGGAATCTCTAGATCGCTTGTAACAGTTTGCAGATAGCTCAACTGTTTCTGGTCAAATTTGTTTAATATTATGTTAATAAATTTGGTACCATAATTATGGTTGTTATACAGTTTATATTTCTATGTTCCAGACATCAGTCGGCAAGTCACTCAGTGCTGCCAGTGGCAAAAGTAGCAAACGCAGCTCAGTTTCTGGCCAATCACAAAACTCGAATAGGTAAGTACTTTGCCAGTTAAAATAAAATAAAATTCGAAATTTTAAATAAAGAACAGAATGATCATAAAAGAAAAATAAAAGCACTGGTCATAAAGTAGAAGAACATTTTTGGCATTGAATATTTTGCTGCTTTATTTTTAATTGCATTATGGCAAAGGATGGATGGTCATAATGCCACGACCAAGCAGTATTTAAGCTGTCGCATTTTGTCTTTGGTTTGCGAGTGATAATTTAAGAGATTTTTCAATGTAAAAATAATTAGGATTGAAGTTTCAAGTAAGAGGATACACAAGTATGTGATTTTTATTGTGATTTTGTTATTTGTTTTCGATGTTTTTGTCTTTGCTTTGTTCCTGTTTTGCTAGTTTTTTTTGGGTTACCTCCTTCTGTATTTTTTATTGGTTTGGACGAGATTTAAGCTGTTTTAGTTCCGGTAAGCTATTTATTTTTCGGTTATTTTTTCGGTTTGTTGGACGTGTCAGTATTGAGGTGGTGTTGCCAAATTATCATAAAAAACTTTGCTATTTGTATTCTGTCATTCGCCGAAAAACATGTAAACATAATTAATGGGGTATGTAAAGTAGGCTGTTAGAGAAAACATCTTCAATATGGATATGAGGGATTAAAGCTATTATACAAAGTAAAATACATAAACATATTTTTTTATATTACAAGTTTAAAAAACTTGAGAATCAATTTCAAACCCAAACTATTTAACCGATTTTTATGAAATTTCAATGGGACCAACAATCTGGAATTTACTACCAATTTTATCTGTATTAACCTTTCAGATAAAAAATAATTTTTAAAATTGGCTTAGTAAATAAATGACGAAGTTATAATTATGAACATCCTCCTTTTTTATTTGAAGTCGATTAATAAATACAATTAGTGTTAAAACTCTTAATAGCTGGGATTGATTCAACGCGACTCGTGATTAATTCTTAGTGGGAACCGTAGAAAAACACCACGGCCTATTTTTTTATTTTTAAAGTGTTTTGCTAAACGTAGCCACCTCGATACTAACACTCGCGCTCGCCCCACGCACACATATATACACGTGTGTTGTACATGTACACACAGCAAGAAGTCCGGATGCTACTCGCCGTGGCGTCGCGTCGCCACCAAACTCGGCGTTCAGTAAGTGCGGAGCGATGCCTGTCTCTCTTTCACTCACACATCCACCATCGTTCTGTCTCTTTTTAACAGATTCTCGGCAGGTTCACGTTTTGTAGTCATTCTGATGTAATCGGAATGATTTCTGAACTCTCGGGAAGGGTAAGCAAGCAAAGGGGGGTCTAATAAAGAGAAATACGAGACGCAGTGCGCAATAATATATTTCAGTGGTCTTCTACACTGAATATCAAGCAGATGTACTTATAAATATAATAGAATACACATATTAGTTTGAATACAAAAGGAAAATACTGCACTGTCCATTGCGTCTTTTGCATAGGCTTTGAAACTCCTTGCTGCATTGTTTTTTTGAGAAAACCGACACGCAGTGTTCACAAACAAATTAACAGTGAATGATTTATGAAAATAAAACCATAGGGCAATTTCTTATGCAGAACATTATCAAAAAATTTAAATCTGACACTTATTTATTTGCTGCTAAGTGCGTTTTTTCCCCGGCAGTCGTCCATTATTTCTTCTAGATTTGTTCTCGAATCATCCACGACGCCTTACTTGTGTATCTTTCAATCTATTTGAGGGTAGTTTGAAACTCTTGAGAACGCCGTTGATGTAGATTGTACTTTACTACGTTGAATTTAGGTTGATTTTGGTTCGTATGTGCTGTTTATTTTTTTCAGGTTGTCTTTTCAAGGTTCTACTTGTGTCTACAGGTTTTGTGAATTTCAGGTAGAAATAATTCAATATTGTGATATAACTAGTTCTAGAAAATAAAGTAATTACTTACATACTTCTAAAAAAGTAGTGTATAATTTCCTATCGGTTTGTTTGAAAGCAAATTTTCTAGAATAAAAATTCTGCCTGGCTTTAGAATAAAACAAATATTAAGTTTTTTAGAATAACAGTGTTTATATTAGTTTTTAATACAGTTACCTTGAATAGACAATTTATTTTCTAAATGATATTTGTGCATGACCTATTAATGTTGAGATCAGCTTTCTAAAAGACGCTTCTTCTTATTATTTTTAGGCTTTGCTGAAATAAAACAAAAGTATAAACTTCAGTTTCTATTAAAACACTATCAATTCCTGTGAAGGTAAACCTGTGTTCACACAATCATTTGTTGCGTCGAATGATATTGGCCCTGTCTTCGCCTTTTTTGCACCTTTCTTTAACAATGGCAGCACCGAATAACTATAACCTACATTCGCTGAACCTTTTTGAGACAAGTACCCGAAGTCGGAGTTTGGCAACCACATTTCGTTACCAAATGTTGTTTTCGTTTCGCCTATTTGTCTCTATCTATTGTATGGAGAAAATGTGAGACGGCAAAAATACAGTACGTAGTTAGAGTTGTTATCTCATCTTTTCTCCATACAATAGACAGAGACAAATAGGTGAAACGAAAACAACATTTGGTAACGAAATGTTGTAATTGCACTGGGACTTGGGGTACAGATGACAGATGACGTTCTACATTTGAATTTTTACTCCAAAAAGTTTTCAGTAAGCAGTTGTTATTTGTTGGTGTTGCCATTGAAATATCTGTGAGCAGTTTTGGAGTTTTTTAATGTGTGTGTGGTTTTTTCAGCACCGGCCATATTTATAACGATGACAAAGACTCTGATCATAAACATGATCAAAGCAAGTAAGTTTACTTTTAATATCATTATTTTCAGATAACCTTTTAAATACGGAACCCCAAAAATCTCGTTTTGAGAGCGCGGGGAAAAAGGCTTCATACTTTTAAGCTTAAAAACGGGACATATTAGTTAAGATAGAAAATATTTGTCCCACCTGATGTTAAGTGGTAACCATCGCCTATAGCAAAGCATTGCCTCGTAGGTCACCCACGTCAGGAACGTGCCCTACGCTGCACTGCCCTGCGTCCATCAACTTGAGGCATACAGATGTTCAGCCTCACGTGCCAGTAATTTCACCGGCATCCACACCCTTCAAACCGAAACACAGCGATGCTGCTTCACGGTAGAAATAGGCATGGTGGTAGTACTTCCCCGGACGAGCCACACTACTTCTAAAACTGCCTGACTTCACCCACTGCTGGGCACTCTCTCTGTATGTGCCACTGTTGACGGTCTTGTGCTAATCTCATCCAGGTCTTGTCTGCGATGTTCGCCACATCATTATCACACATTCTACTTTTGCTATTTCTTAATTATTTTATTACTGTTTCCAGTGCTTCAGACGATGGCGTTGGCGAATGGCCGGAGATATTCGTGACCCCAGACCAGCTTGGAGAAGAGGCTATTCTACTGGGACTTGGTGCTTTGGAACCTGATACGTGGGCCGCCGGCGCTCCTAAAGGCCTTGCTAAGTAAGTTTAAACCTTATTATCCTAGCAAATAAAAGTCATTTTGTCAGCAATCGGATGTAAATTTCTTAAGACAACGCCTGTAGCCTTGTGGCTGTAGATTGGTTGGTATTAGGCTGACTGGCCTCTTGCTCAGTTGGTAGTAGCTCTGCCTTCTGCGCCGTAGGTCGTGGGCTCGATCCCCACCGAGAACAAATATTTGTGTGGTGAACATAAATGTTTGTTCTCTGTCTGGGTGTTATATTGTATTCTAAGTATGTATTTACAAAAAAAAATATGTATTCAAGTATTATATCAGCTATCTGGTTCCCATATTACAAGCTTTGCTTAGTTTGGGGCTGGGTAGTGATGTGTGAATTGTCCAGAATATTTATTATTTATTTATTTATTAGAAGTTGCCTATGTTTATTCAGCGGTTAGGCTCCTGTATGAGTTTTAAGCGTAAGAAAAGAACTAGGAACTGCAGAAGTTTTTTCTAAGGCGAGAACCTTCGGTGGTCTTAGAATGGTGTAAATGGTTTGCCAACTCCATAACAAGTCTTTATGCTCAGAAATGTTAAAACAGAAAATAATTAACATTCCAGTAATAAGACTGGCCTTACAGCTCAATTGGTAGTAGTTCTGCCTACTGCGTCGTAGGTCGTGGGTTCGATCCCCAGCGGGAACAAATATTTGTGTGGTGAACATAGATGTTCGTTCTCTGTCACCATACACACATACAATATAGTACCCATGTTTAATTTTTACTAAGTATGGATTTACAAAAAAAATATATTTTAATATTATCTGGTTCCCATAGCACAAGCTCTGCTTAGTTTGGGGCTAGATAGTGTTAAGTATGTGGATTGTCTACAATATTTATTTTATAAGGTTGATATTATCTTCGCAGGCAATTGGGTGATCGAGAAACAAAGAGACAAGAACACATCTATGAGTTGATACTCACGGAAAAACATCACTGTCTCACTATAAGACTTATGCAAAAGGTAAATCTTAAATAATACTGTTTTACGAGTCATGTAATTAAATCCAGTGATTCGGTCCCGAGGCCACCAAATCCTCCGCCGTATAAATCGTGGCGGAATAGTATTTTTATTTGTCGATTTCTTAGTGGCGTTTACTAGAAAGATAATAAAATAAGTTAAAAAAACTTGAAAAACCGATTTTATGACCAAAATATTAAACCGATTTTGATGAAGTTTCTAAGGGATCTATCTGGAAATATTACTATTTAGATAAAAAAATATTACAAGAATTTCAAATCAGCTCTTAGATGACGAAATTATGCGATAACAAACATAAAAACGAAAATACAACCGAATTGAGAACCTCCTCCTTTTTGATTTGAATTCGGTTAAAAATACATCCTACTTTAGAAGTTGTTTTTCTATACCTTAAAGGTCATGAACATGTTTATAAAATATACGTAAATATACACCGTCGATCGCATCATCACTTAACATCAGATGAGATTGCGGTCAAGCGTAAACTTATAAATGGTAAAAAAAAAACTGTTTTTTTACAAATATTTACACACAAAATATTGCACTTCCCGTTAAAATAATCAATTATGAAATTACTAGGTAGAATGAAGAAATATGTTTTTCAACGCACGTTTTTCTTCACAGATGTTTGCAGAAGGTATGAGCCGATTCCAAGGTGTGACCACCGCTCAAATAGCACGAATGTTCCCTCGGATAGAGGAACTATGGTCTCTCCACGCGGCTTTACTTGCCAGGCTTCGGGCCAGGCAACGTTTAGCGCCGTCTATAACCACCATAGCTGATATCTTAGCTGAGACTTTCGCACCCTGCAAACATCATAAGCTCAAAGCTGCTTACGGTAAGTTGATCATAGTTTCTACAGGTTATGGTCACTCACTCGGGCTATGGCAAATTAAAAGGGATGTTTCGAAATGCGCCAGGTCTACGTACATTTGTAAGAAAAATGCGCTTTATAATGAAAATTACCACAATTCACGAATTTATAAACAAGTACGTTGTACAAAAATGTTTAATATTGGTTCATTTTCTGTAGTGAATACCAAAAAACACCGCCATGACAGTTTCAAACAGGCACGTGTCAGTGTCATGCTATTTGACAGCGTTAATTGTCAAAATGACATTACTACTTCTCGTCATGTCTTTTTCATGTAGGTCCACCATGTTTTTAGTACGTTGAGTTGCTCTCGTTGGTTGGTCAAGAAAATCTCTCTGTACAAGTAAACGAAGTAAAATTCTGGAAAAATTACAATTTAAACCAAAAACTATTTTGCTAAACTGTATTGATGATTGGTGTACACAGACCCGTCGCAGGCTATATCGCTTCATGAAACATCTCATTTTGAAGAAACTTATGTATGGTAAACTTAGGTATGTTTAATAAGCAACAGATTAACTTAGAGCACTGGTGGTCTAGTGGTAGCGGCCCCGCCTTCCGATCCTAAGGTCGTGGGTCCAAATCCAGTCGTGTACCAATATTTTTTTCTGCCCAAATATGTATGTGCACTATTCCAGTGCTCTGAAACGGTGAAGGAAAACATCGCGAGGAAACCGGCATTTCGTAGAACCTTAAAAGTTTGAAAATATGTGTCAAGTGCACGAAAAGAGCCTCTTGGAGGCGCACTTAAATTCCTTTCACCACACTTGGTTCGAAAGAATCGGTGACACAATAAGAAGAAGAGCGACAGATAGTTATAAAATGTGTCTCCTGCAGGTGAATTTTGTTCCCGACATCGCGATGCTGTGGACGTGTTCAAAGAATGTTGCATTCGGGAGCCCCGCCTTGCTCGGTTCATACGCAAGTGTCAAAGTAATCCATTACTAAGGAAAAAGGTAAAGATTTTCAAAAAAATTTGATTATATGACATGAAATGAAAATGTTTGTATTTGCAACACATAAGAAAGCAGTGATAACATTTTTATAATTACTTACAAAAGCTACATCAAAAAAACTATAAAAAATAAATTACATACGTACAATGTAAACATAAAAATAAACTAAATACACAACAAACAAAAACGAAAAAGACTGACCTTTCAGCTCAGTGGGTAATAGCTCTGCCTTCTTCGCTCTAGTTCGTGGGTTCGATCTCCACCGAGAACAAGCATTTGTGTGGTGAACATAGATGGTTGTTCTCTGTCCGGGTTTTATATGGTATTCTATATATGTAAAAAATAATAATTTATGTTTTATACCAGCTAATTGGTTCCCATAGTACAAGCTCTGCTTAATTTGAGTCTAGATGGTATTGTGTGGATTGTCCAAAATATCTTTTGATTATTTAAAATAAGTTATTTTACATCTTTTCAAATGCAGAAATGATCTGGCGAGTTATTTTGACGGTTATCAGTCTCTTATAGCGGCTTAAAACTCATATAGTAACTAACATTACACATTACATTACATGTTGTATTTTGTATTTGTATTACAGGGTGTCCCAGAATGCGTGCTATTTGTAGCACAGAGGTTGACTAAGTACCCGCTACTTTTGGAGCCATTGCTGAAAACAGCAGGCGATGATATGCACGAGAGAGAGCTATTGCAAAAAGCACTCTGTGGAGTCAAGGTATGGTTCATTTCAGTTGTACAAAAGGATAAGTTAAATTTATTAGTTAGTTAAGTAGAGTAGAGCTCTTTGTGTGTGGCTTGTCCGGGGAAGTACTACCACCATGCCTATTTCTACCGTGAAGCAGTATTGCTGTGTTTCGGTTTGAATGGTGTGGGTGCCGGTGAATTTACTGGCACGTGAGGCTGAACATCTGTATGCCTACAGTTGATGAACGCAGGGCAGTGCATCGTAGGGCACGTTATTTACGTGTGTGACGTATGAGGCAATGCTTTGTTATAGGCGATGGTTACCACTTACCATCAGGTGGGCTATATGCTTGTTCCATCATGTAGTTGTATATATTTTTTTTTAAAAAAGCCAAGGAAAAATGACGCTTTCTACAAGGGCTTAAGAGCGAGCAGTGTACAGTCTGATGTGTTCTTGTATTCAATTGAAGTCGTCGAG
The DNA here is from genome assembly GCA_939531255.2 of Thera britannica. Taxonomy (NCBI): domain Eukaryota; kingdom Metazoa; phylum Arthropoda; class Insecta; order Lepidoptera; family Geometridae; genus Thera; species Thera britannica. The sequence continues at coordinate 3,742,987 of OW618045.2, forward strand.
AGTGATTAGGATCCGATGGCGCAGTAGTCAGCGCAGCCCCGTACCAAGGGAAAGGTCGCAGGTTCAAATCCCGCTCGTCTCCTGACGTTATAAAAATCTTTGTGATTTCCATAAGTGAAGTAACTCAGTAAAAAACCCTACAAAATGAATTGGCTTCGAACGCGCCGCAACACACGAGCCATCAATAGTCAAAACTTGCCACCTATTTTTTTTTCTTTGTCATGCAAAGGTTGCCTAGAAAAGATATTATCAGCTATCAGCGATAAAGTCGCCCATTATTTTGACAAAAAATCTTTATAAATCAGTTAGTATGTTTAAGTGTGGTGAGCAATAATGAATGATCTATCTATTTTATTCTCAGGAAATCCTAGTCGACGTTGACAACCAAGTAGCAGCGAAGGAGAGAGAAGATAGAAAACTGGAAATATACCACAGGATAGACCCCAAATCGTTTACTAACTTCAGGTCGGATAAGTTCAAGAAAAGCAACATACTTCAGGGCAATAGGAGTTTGATGTGAGTACCTCATTAGTAAGTTGAAGTGGCAATGAGCAGGTCATGACAGCTGTTGATGAATAAGAGCCATACCTCACCGAGATGCCATGGCGACGTGGCCAGCGACATTGCCATGGCTACGTCTGGTGTCCCTGCGTCGCCAGACGGAGTCGCCCAATCGCGTCGCCAATACATTCAGTTCTGTCTCGACACATTCAGGAATGGACGTGCGTTCAACGCGGCGCGGCGACTGGTTGGCGACTGAGTGAGTGACGGAACGGAACGGAGCATACAAACACGTGCAAACAACTGGCGGCGTTGCCAGGTAGCCAGCGTCACCAGTCGCCGCATGCGGAGCGGTCGACTCTGGCTACTCTGGCTACTTGGCAACGCCGCCAGTCGGTCGCCAAGTGAATTAGCCGTTATACATCTCAGTATGAACTAGTTGGCAACGTCGCTGGCCACGTCGCCATGGCATCTCGGTGAGGTATGGCCCTTAAGGTTCTAGAATGGCGACCACGAACCGGAAAACGAAACTTAGGATGCCCACCCGAAGAACCGACGACAGAGTTCAGAATCTTTCTTCCTGAAAACGTAGGGGACTATATCCGGCAGTGGATTGCCTGAGGCTGATGATGATGGTAAGACATCATCAAACCATTTTGGCTCATACATAATTATGCATAATTGGTTACTGTCGGCACCCGTTTAGAACATAAGCTTATTGTGTGTACTCAGTACCCCAAGTCCCAGTGCAATTACAACATTTCGTTACCAAATGTTGTTTTCGTTTCGCCTATTTGTCTCTGTCTATCGTATGGAGAAAAGATGAGATAACAACTCTAACTACGTAATGTATTTTTGCCGTCTCACATTTCCTCCATACAATAGATAGAGACAAATAGGCGAAACGAAAACAACATTTGGTAACGAAATGTGGTTGCCAAACTCCGACTTCGGGTACTGATATTCTATAAGTGTTCAATACTTTATCTTTTTTGATTTTTGTGTAGCCGTATGTATTAGTTGTTCTTCTTTTTCTGTTGTGAGCCAAATAAAAAGTTTTCTATCTATCTATTTATTTATCTTTGTACACCACTATTTTGTAACTACCAAAAAATAATAATACGGTAGTGTAGTAGGAGTAGAACATTATGAATGTGCAATCAGAATTTTTGGTTTCGATAAAATGACAAAGTTATTAAATGTTAAAATTATCAGAAATCCTGCATAAAATTATGGACATAATTAGTAACGTAGTACTAGAGAGAAACAAATTTACGCTGTTCGGTTCCGCTCGGTGTTTAGCGTTTATGAACGAAATGATTTTTGCTTGTTGAATAATTTCTTAATATTTTACTAAAAATTGTGGTTATTTTGGGATATTTTTTTATGACTTGATTTTTTTTATTTTTCGTGGATGTGTTCAGTAACAGCAGCCAATATCGGCAGTTTTTTTTTTGGTAATTTCAAAATAGGGGTGTAATAGGGGTGTAATAGGGGTGTAAATAGGGGTGTATGATGATTGTAACTATAGTTCTATAATCCATAAGTTTTAAAAGTGTTACTGTATTTTTTTCCCTACAGTTTTGAAGGCGTGGCCACATTGATGCAAGGACGAAGCAAAATGCAGACGCTTTTAGTAATCGTATTGACGGATGTGCTATTCTTCCTGCACGACAACAACAACAAATATACGTTCTTCACGCCTGATAATAAGGTATACATTCCTTTGAATATTTGGATACTTAAAAAATAACATTGGCTATCACTGCTAGCATACCACCTATTAGTACTTACTAGCAGTTGGTGATGGCAGGAGCAGTCACATATTCAGTTTATGTTTAATTATTTAACTCGGGGTGAAATAATCATTTTTATGAAATGAATCCTAGCTAGATCAATTTATCGCCCCCGAAAACCCCTGTATACTAAATTTCGTGAAAATCGTTGGTGCAGTTTCCGAGATCCTAAATATATATATATATACAAGATTTTCTCGTTTAAAGGTATAAGATAAGATTATAAAAAAGTGTAAATGCCTTTTTTATACAAAATGTAAGCCACCAAAAAAAAACATACGGCCTACCTGATGGACAGCGGTTACCGTAGCTAAGGGATGCTTGCAATACCAGATGCATTACAATAGCACTTTTTAAATAACGCGATCGTTGTGCATATTTTTTTTGGAAGAAACGGGTATTAATCGCGATTACCTTTATTATTTCTCGACGTTTCGACCGTGTTACAACAGCCGTGGTTGCGGGCAAACTGAAGTTTATTGGAGTTACCGTCGAGAAGCGGAGGCAGTCGCTGTTGCAACTACCCTCACTTAGTTTTCAGAATTAGAAATGTAGAATGAAGGTAATCGCGATAAATACCCGTTTTTCTTCCTTAAAATAAGGTAAATTATGTTTCTGAAAAAATTAGAATCTATTTGGTTAATCTAAGAGCTGGTTAAACATATGTTCACAGACAGGCGTAGTATCACTAGTCAAGCTACTAGTCCGAGAGAAGGCGGGCGCGGAAGGTAAAGGACTCTACCTCATATGCAGCGGCCCGAGTGAACCGGAGATGTTCGAGCTAAGGGTTCATAGGCCGAAGGATATACATGTGTGGATACAGAATATTAGGTAAGTAATAACCAGTGATCGGAATAGGCTGAGTATATTTACCTAAAGTTTAAAGAACAGAGACAAAAATCGGAGACTTCCTTACAACTAAATTTTTTTGTACCAGTAAATTTACCGGAACTATACAATGTAAGTTTTAACATCAAATTATCACTGCATACACTTCATACTTGACGACAACATGTAAATGTATTATTGTATAGCAGCTGTCCACGCGGACGCATCGGTCACTCAAGTAGGAGAGAGACAGATGTCGAACGCGGAGGCTGATTGTGTCTCTTTGTCGCTCGTTCCGCGCTCTCGCTTGCACTTCAAGCCTTAATTGAAACGCCTCAGAGCTAGGTAACGCCGCATGAGTCATGTTTTTTTCGTGCGTGCAGTCGGCTCCATCGAATTATAAAACGTCGTCACGTCAAAAAAAATCATAGGCAATCCTACTAATCCTATCCATCCATACTTACAAACTTTCGCGTTAGCCTCTAGCTCAGTTGGTAGTAGCTCTGCCTTCTGCGCCATAGGTCGTGGGCTCGATCCCCACCGAGAACAAATATTTGTGTGGTGAACATAAATGTTTGTTCTCTGTCTGGGTGTTATATTGTATTCTAAGCATGTATTTACAAAAAAAAATATGTATTCAAGTATTATATCATCTATCTGGTTCCCATATTACAAGCTCTGCTTAGTTTGGGGCTGGGTAGTGTTGTGTGAATCGTCCACAATATTTATTTATTTATTTATTTATTTATTTATGTATGTTTGTTACTCTTTCACGTTAAAACTACCAAATGGATTTTACTGAAACTTTACAATAATATAGCTTATGCATCAGAATAACACAGGCTACAATTTATTTCATCCTTATAATATTAGTATAGATATAGATTGGCCAGTTAATTTCAAAAATCCTTCCACAGGGCGGCAGTACAGAACTGTCCGGAAGAAGAAGAAGAAGCGGAAGCGGGCGCGCAAGCGACTTCCGCTGAGGAAAGACAGCGGCAGCTTGAAGCAAGGCATGAGAATATAAGACTGATTACTGGTGAGTTACTTTGCACTTAACGTTTTAGGCTCCACCTATAAAGATAGTGCAATCCACGAAGGCGCGCTCCACTATTCCTCCTTAACCGTTTATAGTATTATATGTGTGCAAGCTTCCGTCAATGTTTGAGTGTTATCGGTACACACTAATTACATATGAGTGCACACGCACACTACAACGAATAGACTACGGTTCGCGACTGCCGCTCGGAGCAGACTCCCCGCACCCCGCGATCCCCTCAACCGAAAATTGGTGGGGCGCGTCTTCGTGAATTGCACTATTTATATTATGCGAACCTCCAGGGAATGGAACTCATTGCCGTCGGTTTTTCCTGATCACTAAAATCAGAGCCTCTTCAAGGCAAGAGTTAATAGTCTTCTAGACCATCCTGCTACATCGTCGGGCTAAAAAATCTGGGAGCATGCGTTTTATTTGCTTTTATAAACTTTTAAAATTATCTTCTAGTTCTATAGATACTATCCATTTACCTACTTATATTTTTTATTTATATTATATCAAGCTACTGAGTGTTAGGTAACGAAAGGAACTGATGAGAGAAGAGTGCACGCTGCTGAAATGCGAATGTTGTGATGGATGTGTGGAGTGAGTGACAAGGATGGATAAAATAAGCAATGAGTATATTAGAGGAAGTCTGAAAGTAGCACCTGAGACGGACAATACAAGGAGTAATAGGTCAGCATGGTATAGGCATGTCATGCGTAGGGACGAAAGTCATATTACAAGAAAAATGTTAGATATGGATGGTAGTTATAGAAGAGGTAGACCAAAGAAAAGATGGATGGACTGTGTCTAAAGCATGTTTTAGAAAAAAAGAAAGAAAGAAAAGCATTTTATTGACCTAGCATAGGTTAGACGGTTTAAAACCACCGTTTCTACCAAGGTGACCTTGGTAGAACGCCTCTGTCTACACGGTTTAAAACCAACCCCAAACTTTGCCTAGCGCGCCTTTCCACCAAAGACGTTTAAGGTCATTCAAAATTTGGTTTGAAACCACCGTCTACACGGCTTAGGTATAACTTCTGTTTTAAACCATCGTTTCAAACCGTGTAGCATGGCAGTAAGATGACATGAGCAAGAAAAGAGTGAGCACTGAGATCACGAATGATTGAAGTGAGAGGGAGAAGAAAACCTGTTAGGCCGACTCCACTTAATATGGGATTTGGGTAGGAAGATGATGGTGTTATTTGTGAGTGTCATACAGCTAGGCTGAGCGCACACTTGAGTCACGACAGTCTTTAGACAGAGTTTCAAGTCTACCGCGAAACTAGCTTTGTCTACGACACGTCGCAGACCTAAAACAAAACTGTTTTGTCTACTGGGGTACGTTTGGTGGGAGATTGTTTTGTCTTTGATGTGCGCGCCCACATACAAACAAAAGAGAAGCCGACAATCGTAGTCAGATTCGTAGCTGTGCAGTTCTTGAAGGTATAAACAATTTTGTCTATGAGACGTTTTGTTAAGTTTGCGCGTCTTCATACAATTTGTAAAGCGGTAGTCTATCTTAAGACTGTCGTGACTCAAGTCTGCTCTCAGCCTTATTGTGTCAAGGCTTTTTTATTGGCAGTCGGATTTCCGTCCAACACTTCGTTGGACGGAAATCCGACTGCCAATAAATGGGCACGGGTCAACAAGTAACTTAAATATTTGTTTCCATTGTAACGACTGAACGAATTTAGATGTAACTTGGAACATAATAAATTATAATCGCTATTTTCTGATCTAACAGATAAAACGCCGTGGTGTCACATTGAAGGTGATTTTCTATTTTCAATGTAGCATGGATGGATGTGTAGATTTTCTTTTTTTTTACCTGTTTTTATTTGCTGTAGCCATTCTGTACTGTAGTGGTTATATCTATATATTTATAGGCTGAGATTTTATTTTCTATTGAAGTATATAATGTTTTATTTTAATCAGTATGTAAGTTATTGATTTGTTTCCTCAAGGCATCATAGGTGGTGTTTGTAATGGTAGGTAAGGTACCTATTCCAACAACAAGGAATTAGTTTTATGATGGTATATATGAACTAATGAAGGGCAAGTCCCACAATGTCGTAGCAAAACTGCGACTTCGGGTACTGTGGGTAATTCAAGCGAATTCCATAAAATAAAAATTGGTTTGGGAATTCATAAAAAAAAACCTGCATGAAATTTTAGTGTTCTTGAGATGTGATTATAAAAGTAAACCCCCTTATTTATTATTTCTGACTCTTTTTAGCGGCTCGCTAAAAGTCTCTTGCCACAGTCACAGACATGTTAAAAAAAACATTGCGGACAATCAGCACAACACTAGACTAGCCCCGAACTAAATAGAGGCATCAGATTAGTTGCTTAGTCTGATTTCTGATGACTTTTTTCTAAATTTTTTGGGGTCCTTAATCGATACTATCAGAATCCTCAAGTTTATTGTAAATAAACTATTGACCATATTCTGAAGCTGCATTAACTTTGTGCCTAGTTATGATCCCACTATATGCAACTAGAAATAACAGGGCGTGTCTCTGATTAAGAATAAGAATAGAGAAGAACTAAAATAAGTAAAAAAATCTAAATCTATCCCAAAACCTGTAGTTAAGTGGATCCCCCTAAAAAAGCATTGCCGCGTAGGTCACGCACGTCAGGAACGTACCATGCAGTGCCCTGCGTCCATCAACTTGAGGCACACAGATGTTCAGCCTCACGCCAGTAATTTTCCCTGGCACCCACACCCTTCAAACCGAAACACAGTAATGCTGCTTTACGGCAGAAATAGGCATGGTGGTAGTACTTCTCCGGAAGAGCCACACACAAAGAGCTCTACTACTACTAATGATAAACTCCTTCATGCCTTTATCCCACTTAATGTGGGGTCGGCACAACTTGTATTCCTCCTCCATTCCCCTCTGTCAGCCGTCATCTCTGCATTCACTCCTCTCTTATCCATGTCATCTTTCACACAGTTCATCCATGTTTTCCTTGGTCTACCTCTGCTCACATATCCATCTACATCCATACTCATTACTCTCCTAGTCACATGACTTTCATCCCTCCTCATGACAACCTTCTAATGGTAAACAATGAATTAAAATGTTATTGTGTTTCCACAGAGGCGTTGCGAACCAAAGACAAGGAATACGCAACACTGTTGGAAGAGAAAATGGCGTTGCATTTGAAGATGGCCGGACATACTGGCACTTCTATGCTAGACATACCTAATACAGGTAAGCTATTAATTTACAGAGAGAGCACTGGTGGTCTAGTGGTAGTAATCCCGCCTGCCGATCCTACAGTTGCGGGTTCAAATCAAAGTAATTCTTTATTCAGTGGTATCACAAGGATCATACAAAAAAACGGTAGGAATAGGAACCAAGCCGTAGTTTGTTGCCGATTTTTCTAGGCTTGGTCGCGTGGAACTGGCACCTAGACTCACTTAGCTTTAAGACGTTTCAAAGTGATTCTGGCAATTCAACTGAATAAATTATACACTTTTGTTTTTTTTTAATTTTAATTCCTAAAAATACGTCAAGTAGAAATTGAGACGAGTTTTTGTCTCATCATTTCTCCATACAAAAGAGAGAGACACGTAGGCGAAATAAATTATTCAAACTGATCGATTAAAATTGAAACTTGCCCTTCAGTTTGCTGTAACTACCCTCCAATTCAATATAACGTTAAACAACATTATTTACTATGTTTTTAGGAATAACCACAGTTTTTCCTGGAGGTTTGGTGTTTCCCGACTATATGAGATTGGCGGCGCCAAATCAGGACACGCATGCATTATGGCAAGAAGTCTGCAAAGTTGTCAAGGTTCGTATTTTTTATGAACTAATGCATGAACAGGGAGCCCGAGACAATAGGAATGGAGGCGTTTTTAGGGTTCCGTAGCCAAATGGCAAAAACGGAACCCTTATAGATTCGTCATGTCTGTCTGTCTGTCCGTCTGTCTGTCCGTCCGTATGTCACAGCCATTTTTCTCCGAAACCGTAAAAGCTAGACTGATGAAACTTGGCAAGTAGATGTATTCTGTGAACCGCATTAAGATTTTTACACAAAAATAGAAAAAAAAACTATAAATTTTGGGGGTCCCCATACTTAAAACTGAAACTCAAAATTTTTTTTTTCATCAAACCCATACGTGTGGGGTATCTATGAATAGGTCTTCAAAAATGATGTTGAGGTTTCTAATATTGTTTTTTTCTAAACTGAATAGTTTGCGCGAGAGACACTTCCAAAGTGGAAAAAAGTTGGTCCCCCCCCCCCTCTAACTTCTAAAATAAGTGACTGATAAAGCTAAAAAAAATATATGTTGTACATTACTATGGAAACTTTCAACGATATTTGGTTTGAACGAGATCTAGTCAGTAGTTTTTTTTTATACGTCATAAATCGTAAACCGCAATTTACCTTTCGACTCGCACTTGGCCGCTTTTTTTTTTAAATACCTAATAAAAAGTAGTATTGTATGCAGATGTTTAATTTTCTTAAAGCATTCATAACTTTTTATAGTGTGTACTAATTCTTTCGAAACAGTGTGGTGAAAGGATTAAAGAGGTTACTTTTTTGACACAATTGTTTTCAAACTTTTTAAGTTTGACAAGCTTTTTTCCTCACATATTCTTAAACGCATATTTATTGGTGGTAATTAGTTTTTAAGGCAATTACAAAAAAAATGCAGCCTCCACCACCTAACTGGAGTTCTGCATTTTTGCATAGTTTTTAATAATTTAGTAAAATTATTATTTATTCTCTGGAATATTGCCCTTACAGTAAGGAGGAATTCGAAAGCCTAATGGGTTTCGTCTCCAAAGTCATAATACCTTATTATTTTTTGCAATAAATAGCCTTCGTAATATCACTAACACAAGTCTCTAAGCTACTTACAAAATTATGGATAGATTATTGTCTGAAATAAATATTATTTGATTTGAATTACCAGGAGGCGTTAGAAGTGACAAGCAGCACCTGGTCCCCCGGCGGAGCCCTAGGGCGTAGCACCAGTTCGGCGGGCGAACGGCATTCCTCTACCTACGAGAGCCCTGCCTTACCCAGACGGGCGGACACATTCGCGGGCTTTGACGCATCGAGGCACAGAGGTAACTTAATTTGTATTTGGCTTGACGCTATTGTAAATCTTCTAAAATAGATAAATTAATAAATAAACATTATAGACAATCCACACAACACTATCTAGCCCCAAATTAACAGAGCTTGTATAGTGGCGGAATGATAATGTTCGTCGATTTTCAACTTGATTTGTTCAACGTGTCACGATCACATACTACCTTTTGAAACTGAATAGACAGAATACACCGATAAGTTAACGTCACACATTATGTCAAAATGTGTTCATGATCAAGGCACTGCCACTGGTGCAAGCGAAAACCGACTCTAAGGTGACGAACATTTTCATACCGTGACTGCACTATGGGACCAGATAGCTGATTATAATACTTATATACTTTTTTTTGTAAATACATACTTAGAATACAGTATAACACCCATACAGAGAACAAACATCTTTTTTTACCACATAAATATTTATTCTCGGTAGTAATCGAACCCACGATCTACGACGCAGAAGGCAGAGCTACCAACTGAGCTGAGAGGCCTATCATACTAGTAGAGCTCTCAAACGGTGAAGGAATACATCGTGAGGAAACCCGCGGCTAGTCAGCTCCGCACGTATTGGCCATGTCTTTTCTGTGGATATCAAGAAAATGAAATTTCTCAAAGCAAGTCCGCCTCCAAAAGAATCTTCTTGAAAAATATCCAACAGTCGACGTTTTTCTTGCTAATAATGATTAAATTATTGTTTCAGGCGTAGTACCCCGTCTATCTACCGACACGCCCACAGAACTAACAGAGGATGCAGAACAAATCATCATAGGTGCTGTGGCAGAGCCATTGACTGAGGACGCAGCGTTGAGGCTACAACATGCGGTCTACACCCTCACGTGCATCGTGTGGCAACAGCTTACTACTATACACAGGTCATTCACTCATTCGTTCGTATGTTCATTCGTTCGCCGTTGAATGAAGACGCAGCGTTGAGACTACAACATGCCGTCTATACCCTCACGTGCAGAGTGTGCGTTGAGAGTCACCTAAGAATTTTATATAATTTAGATCATTACACCAATACTAGTTAGAACATCGTAGGGCTCTTATCTGATGTGCGTGACCTACGAGGGAATACTTTGGTGGTAAGGACTATAGCGTGAGGTTCTTCAAAAAGGGCATTTTAAAAGTTTTAAAGGGTCGGCAACGCGCTTGTGATTCATCTGGTATTGCAGGCGTCCATAGCCTACGGTATCCCATCAGTTGGCCCGCGTGCTTGTTTGTCTACTTTGTTGTATAAAAAGAAGGTGATGTTTCTAACTAGTCGTATAAAAAAATAAATGTTACAGTTTGGAGGCCCAAGTGTTTGCTTGGCGGTCGAGCGGCGGCGCATTATCCCGCAGTCACGACGCACAGCTAGAGGAGTTGAGACATGCTCAAGCAAGACTAACCGCAGAGCGCGCTAACTGGGAAGCACAGAAGAACGCAGACTATGCAGCCATCACTGCCGGTATGTCTTTAATTCTGTTCTCAACCATGGGAGAACTCCTTAGGCATGGAGCAGGAGTGTCGTGGTATTGTTCTTCAAGAAAGGCAATAAAGCTTTATTGAAGGACTATAGACCGATCTCACTCTTTAGCCATGTCTACAAACTGTTTTCCAGGGTTATTTCGAACCGTCTTGCGCGAAGACTTGACGAGTTTCAAACACCGGAGCAGGCTGGGTTTCGAGGAGGATATGGCACCATAAACCACATTCACACAGTGCGGCAGATTATACAAAAGTCTGAAGAGTATAATCAGCCCTTGTGCTTAGCGTTTGTGGACTATGAGAAGGCCTTTGACTCTGTTGAGACCTGGGCTGTTCTACAGTCCCTGCAACGATGTCAGGTTGACTGGCGATATATAGAAGTGTTGAGATGTTTTTAACAATGGCGCCACCATGTCTGTTCAGGTCCAGAACCAGCAGTCAAAACTTATCCAGTTGCGCCGCGGAGTGAGGCAAGGGGACGTTTTATCCCCCAAATTGTTCCTGAGTTGGAATTGCGGAATTGCGAAAACTAATGTTATTACATGTGAACCTACGTAAAACATTAGGTTTAGCAGTTTAACCATGAAGGCGGTTTCTCATGTTTTTACTTATATTTATTTATTTACTTATTTATTGTTTTACAGAGAAAAGGCAACTACAAGTGGCTCGGCAAGAGTTGGTAGAGCATCAGAAAGACGTGGAGCAACAGCGGGAAAGGCTCTATAGGCGGCTGGAAAGGCTCCAGCAACACGGTAATAATACCTACTTCTACTGTTAAGCCTTGGGCGATCCGCGATCTTCCTTTCTTACGAAACAGTGTGGTTAAAAGATATTTTTATATAACTAGCTGATGGAACAAGCATATGACCCACCTGATGTTAAGCGGCAACCATCGCCTCTATAACAAAGCATTGCCTCGTAGGTCACGCACGTCAGGAACGTGCCCTACGAGGCTATGCACTTTCCTGCGTCCATCAACTTGAGGTATACAGATTTTCAGCCTCACGTGCCAGTAATTTCACCGGCACCCACATCCTTCAAACCGAAACACAGCGATGCTGCTTCACGGCAGGAATAGGCATGGTGGTAGTACTTCCCCCGACGAGCCACACACAAAAAACTACTACTACTAAAAGGTTTCAAATTCACCTCAAAAAGGCTCCTTTCGTACACTTAACACATGTCTTCAAACTTAATAAGTTCTACGACATACCGGCTTTCTCACGATGTTTTCCTTCACCGTTTGCGAGTACATTCAATTTTGGACAGAAAATCACGACTGGATTTTAACCTACGACCTTAGGATCGGATGGCGGGGCCGATATTACTAGGCCACCAGTGCTCTCAGTGTGGAAACTTCTAAATAAAAGTCACGATTCAAGATTCCGTTTTATATTTTAGTAAACAACTTATGTGTGAATCAAACGTGCTAATAGACCTCAATTTCACTAGCCCGTTATTTTGTAGTACATTACTGTTACTATTCCCCCGACAAATGAACTTATTCAGTTTCTTTACTTCTCGAAACCTTGACGTTTACCTACTTTTACGGGTATAATTCATATTGGTCCTACAGCAGTCATTTAGCTTAGCAGACCGATAAAAGTCTATCCCCACACATTAGTGGCGTCAATTGAATTTGAACCTTATAACTGTGCAAGTTGAGTGGAATTTTCGTATTTGGCCCCGATCCGACCAGAGCTCGCCCGACGGGATATTGTCTTATATAAATTCAAATTCAACTCATTGTAAGGACATATAGGGTTCAAATTCAATCGATGGCTCCATCAAGGCCTTGCCCCGTCCCGGACACGCCTCGGATTTGTGGGGGAGACCTTTAGTTGTTGCCATCTCTATTTGTTGACATTGAAGTGACAGTGACAAGAGATTTTAAGCGAGTATTGTTAAAAAGTGTCCGGGAAAATGGAGGGGGTTAGAAATTACCTACGACAATTGAAGGGGGTTGTGTCGAAAAATTTACAAAAATATGCGTATTCAGCATTATTTTTCAGTTAAGTTTGATATATTAACGTTGTTTTCTTACACAAACTATTTAGAAATAAGACTTCTTCTTGCCCTTATCCCACTTTATGTGGGGTTGGCACAACGTGTATTCCTCCTCCATTCCCCTCTGTCAGCTGTCATCTCTGCATTCACTCCTCTCTTATCCACGTCATTTTTCAGACTTATTATTGTGGGGGGGGCGCCCTACGTTTTGTCTTTTGGTTTTTTTATTACTGAATAACAAAAAAAAATTGTCCAATTTTGTCTAAAAGGTGTCGGTTACATGACAGTGTCACCAGTTTTTTTATACAACTTGCTGATAGAACAACCTTTTGGCCCACCTTTTTTAAGTGTTAACCATCGCCTATAACAAAGCATTGCCTTGTAGATCACGTACGTCAGGAACGTGCCATACGATGCACTTTCCCGCGTCCATCAACTTGAGGAACTTGAATTGGTTTTTTCCCACTTTAAATCATGCAAGAAGTTTTTCGAAAAACATGCAAATCATTCTCTAATAACACCATTCCGATTTACTTATTTATTTTATTTATTTATTACAACGGTTATACACCAATAACATTAATTAATTTTATCTTGTATTATCAGGTGGATCTCAAGAGGAAATCGCGAGTGTCGGTACCTTATCACCGGACTCGAGTGTTAGTGATACGACACGGCGGAAAGAACCGAAGTGGCGTAGTAAGTACACTTACAAGTGTTTTGCGTAATTTACATACTAAGCTGTGATAGAGATACTAAGCAATTATGGGATTAAAGTGTTATGTATTTAAGCGATAAACACCAGCCACTGACGCTATATAAATCATCTATAATAACAAGTATGATGGCTATATTTTGAATATACAGGGTGGTTTACTGTCAGGGAAAAGTCGTGGAAAAGTCATGCCCTCACGCAAGAAAAAAATAACGGCATATTCATTTTTTTCCAAAATCTTTTACTTTTGACGGATGTGGACCACGAATGATTTTTCTAAAAATTTACATTTTTGAACCATTAAATTTTATATTTTAACACGGATGAAAACACCTCAACCTAAAAGTATAAGATTTTTGAAAAAAAGAAATATGCAGAAATTGTTTTCTTATAAATCGATAGCATAACTCCTTTCACGACTCCTATATCTCTCGTGGTTTCGGACTTGGCCATCACCGCCCTTCTCAAAACACCACCCTGTATATATTTTTTTATTTCGTGTCCAGCAGTAGAGTTCCTCATACTGATGACGGCTGTGTTTTTGACGTGACAACGTCTTATAATTCGATGAAGCCGGCTGCACGCACGAAAAAACATGACTCATGCGGCGTTACCTCGCTCTGAGGCCCTCCATTTAACGCTTGAAGTGCAAGCGAGAGCGCGGAACGAGCGACAAAGAGGCACAATCGGCCTCCGCGTTCGGCATCGTTCGACATCTGTCTCTCTCCTACTTGAGTGAGCGATGCGTCCGCGTGGACAGCTGTATGACGTTGTCACGTTCAACTATCGTCAGTAAACCGACTTTACAGACAACTGTTTTTTTTTATAGATAACCGCGGCTCGACCGGTTCAGAATCTGGTGCTAGCGCTTGCAGCGTCCGCGGTGCGCCCTTACCGCCGCAACTACTCTCCGCACAGAACGAAACGAGGGCCTCACATGCACCCACTGCTGTAAGTATGAAAGAAAGAAAGAAAAAAGAAAGATAGAAATATTTATTTGTAACTGTCAAACAAAAACACGGGTCACACATACACGGTGATAGTTGCGAACAAGATCCTATTGGCGCAGCTCGCAAAGGGCACTAATCGATGAGTGCACCCGAAATATTTAGACGCCCGAACGAGCGAAGCGAGCGAATACCGTTCGAGGGGGCAATAGCTACTTACAACCCCCCCCCCCCCCCCCCCCCACGCCCCACGCTTTTTTGTACACTCAGCGGCACAATTAACCGCCCACCTTGATTTTTTACGATTTTGGTTAAAAAAACAAATTGTGGCCTTACTTGTGAATGTTATTTTATAACGTAGGTATATTTAAGTAAAATGAAAGATAATATTGTTTTTAATTATTACGTTTATTTATAAAAAAGTCTGAAAAACACTTTGTCTGTAAATTATCAAATGTGATGAAATGGCTTAAAAATAAAAAATCTGCTGAATAAATGAATTCTAACAGTGCGTATTTCCACCTCTAGCCCTCATGACTTCCATCAAACGGTTTGGCATGCTGTCGATGACATCTTTGATATGTTGTTGTGGAATGTTCTACCTCTCCTCAATCACGGATTGTTTTAATTAATCTATGGTGGTTGGAGCTGGTATGCGGCTTCGAACACGTCTTTTTAAATTGTCCCATATGTGTTCAATAGGATTTGAATCTGGGCTCCGGGATGGCCATGTTAATTTTCGAATGCCGACGGTATCCAGGTACGCGGTAACAACTCTAGCAACGTGGGGGCGAGCGTTGTCCTGCATTAATAAAAAATCTTCGCCAATAAATGGGGCAAATGGCATTACATGAGGTTCCAACACTTCTGTTACATACCTCTGAGCATTTATTCCACCTCTTTCGAAGATAACCAAGTCGGTGCGTGCTTCGTAAGTAATGCCGCCCCATATCATGATAGAGCCACCTTGGTAACCTACTGTTTCCACAACAGTACATGGTGCAAACCTTTCATTCTTGCGTCTGTATCCACGCTGGCGACCGTCAGGACCGTGCAAGCATATTCTTGTCTCGTCAGTAAACATAACATTCTTCGATTGTTCCATATTCCATTCGGCGTGCTTTCGGGAAAAACAAAGTCTTTCTCTCCGGTGGCCTACGAGCAATTGTGGCACTCGAGATGGTCGAAAAGCTCCAAGGGCATTATCTCCTAGTCTTCTTCTCACTGTTCTTCCACTCACTTGAACATTGTGAACCTCACGAAGTTGGTTTCGTGCCTCAACAGCTGTAGTGAACCGGATTTCTTAGAACATTGGTCACAAGAAATCGGTCGTCACGAGCGGAGGTGCATCTTTTTCGGCCCTGTCCTGGTCTTGGCTCATAAGAGCCAGTTTCCCTAAACCGTTTCACTGCATCCCTTAAGGTGGTACGTGCGACACCAAGCTTCTGCGCCACGTAACGCTGACTAAACCCGTCGTCGATAAGAGCGACGGCTCTCGCCACTGAATTAGCATCAAATGGCATGTTTGTGATGTCCAAGCACATAGCTTTATGTTACGAAACCAAAACAAACTCAAATTGTTTACTTTTAATGCCACAGAAGCAATGTAAGCAGTATGGCAACGATAACGATAATGAGACGAAGTTCGATATTTATCCTATTCACAATTTATGCGTAAAAAAACAAAGTTAAGTGGATAGTTCGTAATTTTTTCGTCACTACTATTCTCTCACACTTGACTTATTTAGGCCCAATAACTTACAACTGCGATAACATCAAAATTTGCCACTTTAAAAGGGTGGGCGGTTAATTGTGCCGCTAAGTGTACAATAATATAATTTTTTCAATTGATTATTACAGTTTTATTTTAAACTTTTTAGTTCAATTAGTTATAAAAGCGTGATTTTTTAAACTATAATTTATTCTAATTCTGCCTTCTGCGCCGTAGGTCGTGGGCTCGATCCCCACCGAGAACAGTTTTTGTGTGGTAAGCGCAGATGTTTGTGTGTTATAAGTATTTAATTACAAAAAATATACTATGTATTACATCAGCTCTGCTTATTTTGGGGCTAGATAGTGTTGTGTGGATTGTCCACAGTTTTTTATTTATAATACTCTTTGATTTTAATAGCAGATGGTGAAACAGCAGTTACCGTTAAAACTAGCGAGTGGTAAAAGTCAGCAGCCGCCTCCTGGTTACCACCGACTGAACGAGTCGCCCAGTGATGTAAGTAAAACCTTATTACAACGGAATAGGGGCTTTATTTGCTTGGCTGATATATTTTGATATTGTCTATGTATACGAAATGTGAAACTACCGAGCCAGTACCCAGTAGTCTAACCAGTTACTGGGAATTTTCTTCCCAAAAGATTTAATTATAGTAAGACTTCGCTTGTTATTTGTTTCCCATTATTTTTACGTTATCAAAATGTATAAAACATAGTCCTCTTATTTGATAGACTTAGACTAGTAGCTTTATTATGTCTACGAGAAAAAGAAAAAAAATTATAAACCTGCATTTTCATCCTACGTCATCTATTAATGTTTTTTTTTTATTTATTACACTAAGGAAAAAACAATAGCGTAGTCTTCCTATCAGTAAATCTTTAGGGAAGAAAATTTCCCAGCCAACTGTTAAGACTAGTCGGTAAAAATACTGGGAACAGATCAAGCTACCACAAACACGATCTAGGTTAAGTAAGTAATATCATCGTTTTAAGCATCTTAGTACTGCAACAGATCGAATGGTTGGTTCATTTCAGGAAATCGAGTATCCGAACGTTTTTTAAGCTACACAATTGTTTTTGTAAGTAATATTAATTTGTTAAAGTAGATTATGTACAAATTCGATGTTGTATTTATGAATTCTTGTGGTGTTATTATGTTGGTACGTGTTTAGTGATTCATACCTTTCTTTCTTGATTTTTACTTTTGAATGAATTACATATTTATAATCCGATTTGTGTGCCCTTTTTTTCTTGTGGAAGTTTTGGTTACTGCCAGTAGCGTAGCTACCGGAGGGCTAGGCGGGGCGGGGCTTGGGGGCCCTGGGGCCCCAATCTCAGGGGCCCCTCGGACTCCGACTTACAAATCTGGAGTACGTCGAATTCGGAACACGACGAATACGGAAGACACCAATTTAAATAGTTTAGTTGAGGCTCTTGTTTGTTTATTGCCTCAAGGTCTTTGGTTACCTAGCTACTCCACTGGTTATAGCCATAAAAGTATTCATATCAAAGAGGCCAATAAAGGCAATGTTGAATAAAAACATTGTTTTAATAAATGTAAGAAATAAAGAAATATCTATACAATGGATACAGTGAAATTCTATCTTCTGAAAAACTCTATTCAAGCTTAATTTTCAAAATACACAAATTCGGTTTCACTGATGATTAACCGATTAATCAAAGTCGACATTTCCTTAAATCAAATTTTGGGATTTTTTTTGGTTGAAATTGGGATAAATAGCTGTCAAATATTTGATCGGCCGATTATCCCTCAGTGGGGTAATCAGATGAGTATAATAATTATAATATGGCATTTTAAATAAGCTTTCTATTTTATATCTACGTACGAATGAATTTCTAAACACGTAATACAAAATAGCAACAATGTAAATCTATAGCACTGCTAACTATTGGCTTTGTTAGAACATGTAAGGTACATTGGCTTACCAATCTCTCTTCTTGTATCGGTGTTACAACCATTTTGTCTGTTCAGCTTTCGTTGTTAGCGCATGTTAGGTTACTTCCTGACTTTACCTTAATACCTAAATCATCAATATAATCAGAAAAAATCTTGCATTTATTGAAAATTCATATGACGATAACTCGTTTCTACGTAACATATTTTTGCTGTCTCATATTTTCTCCATACAATAGAGAGACAAATAGGCGAAACGAAATCAACATTTGGTAGACGGAATGGGGTAGCGAAACTCCGACTTCGGGTATTGAATTTGAGAAAAATAGAGAAGACTTTTACCTAGCAGTGGGATGATACAGACTAGGAAAAGCACTACAGGCTTTTTAAGCGACAAATTAGCCCCGAAGGGTGAATAAAGTTTCATCTTGTTTATTGACGAAATGTTGTAAATTAATTGGGACTTGATTTACAACATTTTACCAACTGTCGGGATGGTATAGGTGCTGGGCAAGCTTATTCCATTTAAAATCCTGTCCCAGGCACTATAGCGTCCCGATAGTAGTGGCATGAGTAATCACCAGTTGCCTCTGACGCTGTATAAATCATCTACAATAGATGCAAAGGCCTGTTTACTTACTTAAGTGGGACTTGCCCTTCTGGCCTTTTTTCACAATATATTGTATGTTTTCAATAGTTCCAGCATCAGCAACACCAAGGTCTGGTTATCCATCACACGAGGACTGGTAGCTCGCCTGCTCCTTTACCATCGCAAGCGCCGCCTACTAACAAAGCCACTAGGTAAGTTGGACAACATGGCGGACAAATCTCACTAATTTTATAAATGCTAAAGTTTCTATTGATGGATGGATGTTTGTTACTCAATAACGCCAGAACGACTGAACCGATCTGGATGAAAGTTGGCACAAAGATTATAGTCTGGTATAGCACATAGGATACTTTTTATCCCGAAAAAGTAACAGGACTGGAGCGTAACGGGAACGAGACGAGCGAAGTATGTACTCGATACTTTTGTTTCGATACCAACTAGTTTTAACATCGAATCAATAGCAAGTACCTACTAGTATCGAAATAAATGTACTAGAATCGAATCATGACCGGACGGACGAAACTGTTTTTATGAACGTATCTTCTAACGAGTACTTTAAGGTTACTTATATGAGTAGCATCGTATAACGATATGATTACTACTTATTTGAGTAGGTATCGATACCTTATAATTATCGGAACCTCCCTAGTGACAAGTATAAACTTAAAAGTGATGAAATGTAGTCTACTACTTAGGTTTTTTATTGATTTTATAGTGTTTACTACACTTAAGGAAATCACACCACCACGCACCACGCACCACCACGGTCGCGTTAGTGCCGAACAGTCCCTAAGAGTTATTCGTCGAGTGTGATTAGGATCCGATGGCGCAGTGGTCAGCGCAGCCCCGTACCGAGGGGAAGGTCGCGGGTTAAAATCCCGCTCGGCTCTTAACCTTTGGGACATTATAAAAATCTTTACTACTTAGGTATCTATGTTTCTAATAATAATCTTTGTTCCAGAACAAACACATACCCAAAGCTGCCGGATAAGTTCCGCGTGCGTTCACCAGAACCCACCCCCGCGCCCCCGCCCGCTAACCCCGAAGAAGAGGTCATCTTCTTCTGACGGTCGCGACAAGCGGACGCGAATACGCGCTCCTGAGATTGCGCCGTCTCTTAGATCTTCCCCATTTATGAGCTCCTGGTACTTTTGGTTGCATTTTGTTTTTAGCTCATTGAAAACTCCTTAGTGCTTATGAGCGCCTAGTAATTTTTGTTGCAATTAGTGACATTTACCTCATTACTTACAAGCGTTTTTAAAAGATAATCAGTGTTTAAACAACTGTCATCTCTTTCCATCCGGTAATGTCAAACAGTTACAGGACGAACTTTAAGCAGTACGTCACATCTAAATAACGCTTGAAAGTAAGGCCATTACTTTTTAACGAATCAAAAACTTCTGAGTACTTATGAGAGCCTAGCACTTTTGGTTGCAGTTATTGGTATGTTGTTTTTAACGAATCAAGAACTTCTCAGTACTTATGAAGTCCTGGTCGTTTTTGGTGCAGTCAGGCACTTGTCTGACCGTGGTATCAATTCAATGCTAATAATATCTATTATATTGAATTGATACCACCTTTATGTTAGGAAAGCCTAGTACTTGACATCATTTCAAACAATCCTAGTAATACGTAGAGAGAGAGGGGCGTACAGTTTTAGACTTGAGACATCTCTACATACGTTTAAATTATTTTGGATTATTTTACTATCTCTTAAGAAGTAAAATATGCAGCTGAGTTTATATTGTAGCTAGCAAAGGCAGTTTAGAACATTATAGAATTTTTATTTATACATTTCTTAGATACTTTTGCATTTTTACTTTTAAATCAAACATTCTAATTCATTACATTCCATCCAGTGGCGTAACTATGTCACCAAAAAGCCTTGAGGGAATAAATAAGGGCCCCAAATAAACTATTTAAAATCCAATCTGCCGAATTCGTCGTGGTCCGAATTCGACGTACTCCAGATTTGTAAGTCCGAGTCCGAGGGGCCCCTGAACTTGGGGCCCCGAGGGCCCCGTCTAGCTTTCCAGTAGCTACGCCACTTATTCCATCTATTTATGAACATTCCATTTCATCATAAGCACATTCTCAAGTTTACCCCAAAGTGATCTCTATTTTTATCGCCATAAAGTATAGTTTTGTATGTTTAATCAGTATTTTGCAGCTTATTCCTATAGTTCTTTATTTTAAAAACCATGGGAAGGTTTAAAGAGACATGTATTTTAATAATGATTGGACATTTTAGACCTTACTCGGTCGACATAAAGACAATTTTAATGGTTATAAACTAGGTTACTTAAAATAGTGTTATTAGCTTGAAATGTGGTTCTAAAAGTGAAAGTGATATAAATGCAGCTTGAGATCAAATGGAAACACAAAAAAAGGTATGATTCGAGTATGATAACTTAAAACCCTAATAAAATAGACGTAAGCATGTTATCCGTAGAAAAAATATATAGTGAAAAGTATTGAACATGTTATATTAGATGTGTTGGGATTAAAACAATTCTTGTTGTTGAATTTACCTAATATTTGATTAGTTAATGTTGGGAGCACCTATTGCCAACTTATTTTCAAATAATGTGCTCAATAACTTGTTAAAAACAACTAACTGTTATCACTCAAAGTTTTTAAAGAATTTCTCAAAACACGTGCTCACGACTAGAAATTTTTAAAGTGTTTAAATTCAAAACTGTTGTTGAAACTTTTTTATAAATATCTCTACTAAGCGACTTGTTATTCGATTGTAAATATTCGCGAAATTTATAACGTAGCATATTAATATACTCCCTTCAAGATTATAAAGAGGTCTAAAAATTATTTTATATTCCAATACACTTTTAAACACACTATTTTTAATGAAAACTTTGAAACATAGTTTATACTAAAAACTAAAATATAATAAAAACGTATTTTAATATTTTATCTTTGCAATCCTGTTACAGAAAATGTTATAATAATATTAATATGTAAATATGTTGAAATATTTATTAGTGTATCTAATATTATAAAATTTATCTAAATTGTTGCGGACATAACATTTATTGATACTATTCTTGTTAAAAATAAGACATATGGATGTTCGTGAAAATAAAAAAAATAAGAAAATGATTTCATTCCGGAATCAAAATTAAAATCTTTAGGGATATTTTTAAAGTTATTAGTACATAATTACATAAATTATTTGAAGTTTTATCAGTACACTCAGCATTAGAAGACGATAAATTGTTCAGAAAAATAAGTTTTTTTTTTTAACTATTTTGGCTCTCTTCACTCTTTAGTTAAATAACAAACAAATATTTTAAAACTTCATCAAAGTAAGTTATTAAAATAGAGAGGTTTTATCGTATCAAATTAAAATCGTTCTAGATATTATTGCAATTCGCGGTAAGAGGACTAGCCTGAATAATAAAGTAGTAATCAGTAAACAAAATCGAGTAGTAATCGATTGTCTAAAATCTCTACTTAGTACTCAAAAGAGTGGCAAAATGTTTCGACATGGAATGTGATAAAAAAGTGAGAAAAAGAAATTTTATGGAAAAGGTGTATTTTACAGTATTTTAATCGACATTACTTTCATAAGTTTTAAAATCAAGTGCAATCAATGTATTGTTCTTATAATTTCAATTTATCTCTCATCCCATTGGCTACTGTAAGCTTTCAATTTTATATCAGCCAATTAAATGCGAGATGATACGACGACCCGTATAGATAGTGCAATTCACGAAGACGCGCCCCTCGCGGGGTGCGGGGAGTATGCTCCGAGTGGCAATCGCGAACCGTAGTCTATTCATTGTAGTGTGCGTGTGCACTCATAGGTAATTAGTGTGTACCGATAACACTCAAACATTGACGGAAGCTTGCACACATATACTATAAACGGTTAGGAGGAATAGTGGGGCGCGCCTTCGTGGATTGCACTATCTATACTATAGTTTGACCGCGACCGCTGTACCGCGCCTGTTGTAGCCCACGGCGAGACGGGGGGGGGGGGGGGGGACTGAACGGTCTAATGTCAGACGCACAAAAGATACATATCCATAGATATGTTAGCACGAAAACTCTTCATTGATTATAGCTACAACTCTGTTTTACTTTATTAGACCGCCCAAACAATACAACTACGCATAGCGACGCCATTATTTTCTCCCCTTCTTCTTCTTCTTCACCACTAGAGATGCGACACCCTGCTTGCTCCAACCAGGGATGTCCTATTCCCAAAACCGGGCAACAGTAAGAAGGGACGAGCGTTATCTCGGGATGTCAAGACCGTTATTTTTAAATAACGTTACATTACGTTAGTAGTCTCGAAACCAATAAAAGAGTGCGAAAGAGGGTAGATCGATTTATCTGCCAATAACATTTACGATATCGATATCTATCTAACAATATCGACATCTCATGTGCACTCTTGGTCTTTTTTCCTCGGCCCCCACGCCGCATTTTCTTAGGGCAACAGTGGTTGTGGTCAAACTATACTAACGGATGCTCGTAGGTCATAGGAACAGATACTAACGTCGTAAGTTTGTTGTTAGATCACATTTACTCAAGTTTGTCAAATAAATAGTGAATAGTTAAAATGTTGAGTAGTTCTGTTAAATATTCGTATGCATTTAACATAGTTTGGGTGCAGATGTACTACAGACACAGTAATTGATTGTGAGGGAAATCAAATATTATACTAACACTTGTTTTCTGTTCTACGAAAATCGATTGAAAATAAGTAACTTTCCTTCGTAAAAGTACTTAAACTATTGCCATCTCTTACCACCGCGTAATGACAAACAGTGACAAGGCTCACTGTAAGCAATTATTAAATTTAAACTGCGTTTATAAGTATGGCTGTTAGTCGCCTCTTACGACATCCATGGAAAGTAAAATAGGGGGGCTTAGGGGGGGCATGGACAGTACCAAATCCTGCAAACAGTACCCCAAGTCCGAGTTTTGCTACCACATTTCATTACCAAATGTTGTTTTGGTTTCGCCCACGTGTCTCTGTCTTTTGTAGGGAGAAAAGATGAGACAGCAAAAATATGTTACGTAGCTAGAGTTGTTGTCTCATCATTTTTCCATGCAAAAGAGAGAGACACGTAGGCGAAACGAAAACAACATTTGGTAACTAAATGTTGTAAATGCACTGGGACTTTGGGTACAGTATTAAAATAATATACAAAAGCCGCATTCTAACTACTTATTCCATTCTACACGCATGCCGTTTTATACACGTGCGTGTGTGTTTCTTCTTTCGTACTAAAATCAGATTTTCGTGAAGATTTTAAACGGTGGTGCCCCGATTGGTGGGATTACAGTGTCCGTTCTACACGTAGTATTATTATAATGTTCTATAAGCTACGGCATAATTCATAATTCATAAAAAAACTATAGTAGTAGGCAACAAATATTGCACATCGACTAATTTCGGCTTCATAGAGCGTAGTGTGCGTCAGAAAGAGATAGCGCTCTACGAAAACAGAAAAAAGCCGATGACAGATAATTATTGCCTACAACCGTAATTAGGAATAAAGTTAATGTTACTGTTAATAAAAAAAAAAACATGACATCTGCACGCCAAAGTTGTTTTAGCTCCTTTGAAATATTGTTGTTACAGACTCATAAGACTATTTATAACTATTTTTCGTGCATTTACTGTAATAATTTGTATTGTAGTCTAGAGGTGATATTATATAAAAAAAACTATTTTCTTGTCTAAGATCTTTTTCATACTGTGTATATAATATTGATGTTGATGTTTGCGTAATAATTGTAAGATATCTTTAAATATAAAATAAATTAACTAAATTGATTTCTGTTGAAGTCTCGCAATAATTTTTGGCATAAATATAAATTCTAATAAAATTTCAATTTTATGACTTGTTGAATGAATAACCTATTTTATTTGTAAATCTTATTGACTTCAAAACATTATGTATGACAATAAATAAATGCTCTATTTTTCCTAATGCGACATATATCACTGTAACTTTTGAAATGTATATGCACTTGTTATTTTAACGGATCATAAGGCCATTGACCTAGTATTTACACTCATATCCAATGGCCCAAATACTGCATTTATATTTAAATGTTCCTTGATATTATTTTTAAAATGAGTTGTTTCATGATGCTATAGAGCCCGCGCTACGTCTGTGTACACCAATCATAAATACAGCTTAGCAAAATAGTATTCGGTTTAAATTATTATTTTTCTTTAATTTTACTTCGTTTACTTGTACATTGAGATTTTCTTGACCAACGACAGTAACACAACGTACCAAAAACATGGCGGACCGACATGACATGAACATGACGTGAAGTAGTAGAAATGTCATTTTGACAAATAACGCTGTCAATTAGCTTGACACTGACACCAATTTTTGCGGTGTCAGTGTCACTGCGGTAGAACTGTCATGGCGGCGCCTTTTGGTATTCACCACTACAAAAAATCAACCACTGTTGGACATTTTTGTACAACACTTTTGTATTATTGCGGTAATATTCATTATTAACCGCATTTTTCTTACAAGTGAACATAGACCTAGTGCATTATGAAACATTTATTTTCCTATTTTAGTCCTAAGCATTTTATTTAATCATGTTTAACAATTGTACAGTCGGTTACAGTAAGATTTAATTACTTTAAAAACTGGTGAAGTTTACATTATTTTTGACAGAACGCAAAATCATGAAATTTGAGTTTACTTGTTATATATTTTGTTTTGTGACACTATTGAATGCACCTTATTGCAGCCGACTATAGAATATAGAAAAACTTGTTTGTTTCCAGTTATATCAGAAATTCACTATTTACAAAGATACATAAAAAACTATTTAAAAACGTTCATATTTTAAAGTTTACCGAACCTTTAATCTAGCACGTTCGTGCCTTTGAATTCTAGATATTCTATAGCTCTGTAGCGTTTGCATAGCAACACAATATTACTTTATAAAGCCTGTATTCTTGTAGTAGAGTTCCATCACACAGCATTTTAAAATGTCGAATACATTGAACGAGAAAATTTGCAAGAATAGGCAACAAAGTTGCACCAAACAAAATTCTGGCAAAATAAATTATCGCTTCACGAACAGTTTGTTGGTTAGTATTTTTGTTAGGCGAAAAATGCACTTTATTTTTTATAATTTCTGACGCAATGTAATTTTTAATATGTATAGTAGATTTTTTCATAATTTCCTTATGACGTCATGTAAGATAACAGACGTATGAAAAACGTTTCTTATCTTTCTCAAATGTTAAAGCCTTGAGTACTTCTAAGCTTTCTGTGGTGGCGATCAAACACTATCAAATATGACAGCGATAGTTGAAAGCGTTTCACTGATCGCCACCGCAGTACGCTTAGATGTGCGCATAGCTTAAGAAAAATTACATTCGCACTAAGCGTTTTGACTCCACCTTCATTATGCGAACCTCCAGGGAATGGAACTCATTGCCGTCGGCTGTTTTTCCTGACCACTACAATCTGGGCCTCTTCAAGGCAAGAGTTAATAGGTGTCTTCTAGACCATCCTCCATCGTTGGCTACATCGTCGCTTACCATCAGGTGAGATAGCCAAAGAATGGTCTATATCTTGTAAAAAAAGAACGTTGTAAACATCTAATAGGGCTTTCAAGCGATTGTGGTAAATAGCTTCAATATTCAACTACCCTCAAAACATAAATTATTTAGTGAGACGTTCTGTAACGGTATAATAAGTTGTGGCAATACCTATGTTTAAGCTTTAACTGATGTACTTAATTAATTTAAGCTTAAGTTATTCTCCTTCCAATTTAATATAATAATGACAATACATATTGTATTGCTCAAAATTATCGCTCATCCTTGTATTTTATATAATTTTACAATTCATTTCTTTATTATACAATTACTTTATTAATTATTTAACAACTTGATCTGTGAGTTGCGGTTAATCTGCCTTGTATTAGAATAGATGATGAATAAATTTACTTAGTATCAATATTCGAGTTTTATTTATCACTGCTCCAAGTAGGAACACCCAAACCCCCACTTTATAGGCAGGGCCCACGTTTACAACTTTTGATTCTGGTGTCAGACACAAGTTTTATGTATATTTAGTTTCTATAGAACCCAGTATGAAATCGTCCACTCCCTGCGCATTTGTTGAACTGTGTTCGATCACCGCTATAGGACACAGCAACTACTCCCTGTAACAGCCCGTTCACACTAGTCGTAAGTCGCATATGACTAAGGTCCAATTTCACCGTTAAACGCGTTTATCTAAACTCGTTTATATGTACGTACACAAAAGAAATGCAACGACATTGACAGGTCTTTAAGCGCGTTTAGAGAAAAATGTACCAACTGAATGCTTAAGCGAGTTTAAACGTCAGTAGAACGCGTTCAATTTCAACGGTGAAATTGGACCTAAAAGTCGAATGCTCTGGTCACCATATAATATACTAAAATGTCGCATAGTCGCATCTCATCCAATGTGAACAGCTCCATATAAAGTGTATGATGGTGACCAGGGGCCTAATTCTCGGGCCGATCTCGATCATTTTGCAATTTTATTTTATTGCTTCTTTTCACAACCCCGCACTTTTTCTACATTTTCCATACATCGTAGCTGTCGAGGCTTCTAAGATGAGGTCGTTGATGAATTACCCAAGGAAATCTGCCATTCTCTCTTCGAAAAGAAGCAATAAAATAAAATTGCAAAATGATCGAGATCGGCCCGAGAATTAGGCCCCAGAGCATTCGACTTTTAGTCATTTGCGACTTACGACTAGTGTGAACGGGCTGTTATGGTGTACCACGTCGGCGACAAAGAGTGTACGGTTGTAGGCAATAAATGTTGCACATCGACTTTTCTGCTTTCCTAGAGTGCTATCTCTTTCTAACGCACACTACGCTCCATGAAGCCGAAATTAGGCGATGTGCAATATTTGTTGCCTACTACTACGAGTGGGTTTGAGCAGCTCAGTCTCTTGGTATTTATATCTAGATTTTCGTTAGCAGTTGGCATCGATGGCAAAAATTGGTTTGTTAATTTTCCTTTCAATAACTTCGGTAAAACTGTAAAACAGAAGACAGTAAAACCAGTAGCCACTCCTACAGCCGATAACAGAAAATGCACGTTAGCTGTCACAACACAGAGCGTTTTCGCATGAGCGAAGACAGTCCACTTTGATTGTTTGCATGTTTGATTGATAGTATCGCAGCGATACTAACAATCAAACATACCTACGAGGCATTGCTTTGTTATAGGCGATGGTTACCGCCTAACATCAGGTGGGCCATTAGGTATGCTTGTTCCATCAACTAGTAGTTTAAAAAAAAACATACAAACAATCGTCGTTTCTGTGAAACGTCCACACGACAGTGTCGTGTAGTTCTAAAATCGTGTCGGTTCGTCGCTCGTGTGAAAATGCTTTCTTGTTTGTGCGTGTTGCATATAATAATTACTACGTTGGATTACGAATAATGGAGTTCATGTGCTAAATGAGCTACTCGTACAATGTGATTGACTTCTGTACCTATCTGTTATGGGCCTATGCCCAGCTGTGGGTTAAGTCGGGCTGCGGTTGATGAACATGATAAACTCCTACGACTGTTGTGTCGTGATATCGTCGCTCGCTCGAATACGTCCAAGCGAATTTTAGTCGTGTGCTGTGCGATGCGACGTATGGTTCCTTAAATCGTGTCGTCTCGTCGGGACGTGTAAAACGCTGTTATAGGTATTGTCATCGATCGAGCACGCAGTCACCCGGAAATACAGATAACTCGAGTGCACTTAGAGCCGTAATACTTCATACTGGACACGATGTGATATCAGCGAACCCTCTTGGACGATTATTGGACTGTTGACCCCTTGGAAAACTTTCTGAGCAAGGAATTTCAGAGCGTGTAGATAGCGTGGCGTAGATTTTATATAGCGTAATTTTCACAACGAGAAGATTATAAAAATGTCAGCGACTCGATCGACTCGCTCAGACTAAAAAGAATGCTCGTAATATTAGTATAAAATAACGTTCAAATAATATGGTCACAATATCGATTTTTGTATTTTGGCCTCCCGCCATCCCATACAGGCTTGTCCTAGCGCGGGGACCCCAGTAATTTATGTTAACCATAATGTTCTTTTGATAAATAAATAAATTGGTATTTTGTATCAAAAAATCTGAAAAACTTTGTCTCAAGCAACGAGATTCAAACACAAAAACTGATGGTCCTTATCTTTACCTACCATCTATTGTCATGTATAACCTCCTTCACATCTTCTATTATATAAAAGAAAGTCGTGTTAGTTACACCACTTATAACTCAAGAACGGCTGAACCGATTTGGCAGAAAATTTGTGGGGAGGTAGCTTAGAACCGGGAGAAGGACATAGGATACTTTTTATCCCAAAAAAGCAACGGGAACGGGGCGTTACGGGAACGGGCGAGCTAAGCCGCGGGCGGCCACTAGTTACGAATAAAACACACACACATTGTAACCACTTGACAGTTTGGCTGTAGTATTTTTATTCGTAAATTGTAATTCAGGACAATACACCCAGTTACACCCTTCGGCCTTCCGCAAAAGTAAAATATTTGCCATAATTTTAGCTCCAAAATTTTATTTTTAAGTAAGAAAAAGGCGTGTTGACTTTGGCATTTAATTTAAAACTTTTGTAGATAAAAGGGTGACGGGTAATTTCGCAATTCCTCGCTGTGAATTTTTTTATAACTTCTCATTATTTGGGGTCTTAAAATATATTTCTGAGTAGACCCTTATTAAAATAACAGACCATTGACGTGTCGTACTCGTGGACTTATTAATAAGAGGGCTGACAACCGTCGAATAACTTGCTCGTACATTTCAACGTTTCTGAGGATTATTTTTGAAAAATAGCATTTAACAGAAATGCTATTTTTCAAAAATAATTAGGAAAAAATTCGTACATTAATAATCCTCAATTGAAATGTACGAGCAAGTTATTCGACGGTTAATGATGATGAGAGACGCAAGATGTGTGATCAAACGAGCTTACATACAAAAAGTATTGTGATAAGTACCTACTTGTATTTTTTTTGGTATTTGGCATTATAATAAACTAATACATGAATTTCTCAAATAATACGAGTGCCTACCTAGATTTTTATTCCTTACTTTACCAAATAAAATCTTGGAACCATGCAGATATTTTGCTATCATATTTTTTTATCTAGTGATCTTTGTCAACTGCACTTTGTTTACAAAAACTCGTTCATGTAGTTATTTCTATCTTCTCTTTATTTTATTTAATCTTGAGACCAGTAATTTTATTCCCCTTGGAAAGCATTCTCATTCATGAATATGAATTGCTTTGTTAAAAAAAGGATCAATTTTTTTATGAAGACAGTCATTTGAGCTCGCGTCGTGTGCATACCTCATCAAGGATGAACAAGAGAACCACATATTTTATAGGCGCCTAAAATCACATCTTGTACAAAAATGTTATTACTCCATTGTTGAATTTAAATCAGATAATAAATGTTGACATTTAATTTAATTTAACATTTTATTGATTTTACATTATTTTAATTGACTTTGACATGTGATCGGTATTAGTTATTAATTTTGTGAAAATCTTATCTCTCTTGACTTTACTTTGACTACTTTTGACTAATGTATAATGATTAAGTATCTGATTCTGTCCATAATTATGTAAATTGTATTGTAAAAATGATGACATTGCAGTGCCCAACAGGGTGCATGTACTGACTATGCTAATTTAAGAACAAGTGCTATATATTTGTGTACATGCAAGCAATAAATAAATGAATGAATGAATGAATGAATACTTAATTAAATCGACAGTAGGTATGTGCATTGGATTCTGTTAAACTTTTAACTAAGTAACTAAATTGGTTCGTGATGGTGGGACCTATTATGGGTCAAATTTTGGGTAAGGGATACACTAAGCACCTTTTGCACTAAGGTGCACCCCTACACTACACCAGGACCATTAGTGTATGCGTTGATTGTCAGTCAGTCAGACTGATAGAGACACACACAGACAGATAGAGTGCATAATATTATGTGCGTTGAGACCAATACTAGGCAGGCATCTATTAAGTTTAGTTAGAGTTATTCAAACTTTCCATAGTATGGGTACAAGCCCTCTGTTGGGGAATAAAGACGAAGCATAGAACTCCACTGGATGGACCGACGACATTATAAAGATCATGGTGTTAGTCTAAGGAGGGGCTCCAAATTTATATTATAAGTAGACATGTGTGAACTTTTTTAGACTGAAGATGAGGTCAAACTCAGAAATCAATACCTTATTAGCTGCTTACCAGTGATTATTATGTCATCATCATCATCATCTGCAGCCTGACCTGACCCACTGCTGGGCATAGACCTCTCATTGCTCTTGCCATTCACCACGATCTTGGGCTACCCTCATCCATCTGCGGCCCACGACGCTGACAATGTCGTCAATGTCTAAATGTGTAAATATGTGTGTGTGTGATTATGTGTAAGTACCTACCAAGTACCTATTAACAGTATAGTTCTCATGAAAAAATACAGCAAATTTTATTTAGTTGCAAACTACACCACATTTATTTTGTAACTGATTGGATTCTTAGAATAAATGTTTCAGTGGCGTCATAAATGCTAGTTTTCCTAAAATTCTGGGAAAAACAGGATATAATATAAGCTTTTACTACTACGTTTAATAAAAAACGCACCACGTAAAACATATTAATCTTTTAGTACAGTTTTCCAAAAACCTCGGGGCAATAAAACAAGCATTTTGTGAGTTTGGAAGTTTGGACGTGCTGAGCCATGAATCAGTTCAATTTTGTGTTGGAATTCTAAACCGATACTCTGCAGTTTCTGTCGTATCATAATGAGTGGTAGATGAAGGTGTAATTTCAGCCATACCTAATTATTTTCATAAAGTGGAGGAGGTTTACAATTAGTTTTTTGTTTTTTATTCATAGATCATAGATTTCATCAAAATCAATCCTGCAATTGGTTTTAAAGCCAGTTTTGTTATATAGAGTCAACATGCTGAACTGGTGGTGGCTTTGTTGTTATTCGTTGTGTGTATACATTATATATTACGACCAAGAGGTGGTCCAGTCAGTCTGTGCTCGTGGCCCGAATTAAATCATATTTAAAACAATTGTGCTTATATTGAGTTTGCAGTTGGTTACAAAGCCGTTGTGAAAAACAACTTCTCCGTTGTTTCCCTCCTCTCTTCTCTTTTTGGATGACGCATAGGTGACCTATGCGCCATCCTGAAATAGCCCGCAAACTTAGGATATCAAATGGACAGAAAATCGCACCAAAATAAAACTCAAATTGGCTACGTGCACGCCCCAACCTAGCCATGTTTTAGATAGCCGAAGCTGTTCGATAAATTGGGCACTTCCCCTGAGATTAGCTTCGTGTCAGCCAAGGAACCTTTCTATTGCATTTTCCGACCGAGATGCTGGATGGATTAGCGCATCAATCTTAGAGTAGGCCCAATGAATTTGAAATGCTTTGGAAAAAGTATCTCTACCTTACTATTTTGTAATGGTATTTTTTTTTGGTTACCGCATCTTGCTGGTGGACTCTTTTTACTTACTTATCTATCTAGTACCCAATTGATTTTGTTTTCAGGAGTATAATAAGTAATAGGTAATATAGGCATATGTATTCTGAATACAAGACAGTGATATAAAAATATTCGAAGAAATCATTTCAGTGTTTTAATTTCTAAAGATACACATCTCAACAATTTACATTAGAATATTCGAAGAAACCTTAAAAAAATGAATTCAGCGTTTTAGTTTCTAAAGATAACAACAATATTCGAAAAAAAACCATACAAATGATGTGTATAACACAGAGTACCAATATACCTACTTAGTGTTTTGTAAAGCTTAATATCAAACTCGCAAAAACCTTGTAAAACTGCTTAAATTTTAATAGGGTAGAGAATTGCATAACTAAACCTATATATTGCAGCCAGCCAAATGAGGGTAGTTGCATATATTGTTCGTTTGGTCCCAGTGCAAAGGCACCGGGCACATGAACTTAACTGGAACAAATCCACTGGTACCGCTGTAGATGCACATGTAGAAAGAGGTGCATTCTGTGGGATTTGGCACCATACCTGAGTCTGTGCAGATAGGTCTAGGCGAAGTCTCTGAAATTCACAAAGTTTGGATGAGCTAACCACATGAGTCACTGATTTGACGTTATGTTCTTTCACTACATAAATTTAATAAACTGAATTTGAATTTTCAAACCAAATGCAAATTCAGTTTATTATAACCATTACCATAACATTACAGAATAATATCCAATGCGCAATACTACGTCATATAAAATAATAAAAAGGTACCATGGAGATCAAGCAGAACTAAAATTAAAATAGCTTTGGAAGCATTTGTACAAACAATAAGAGAAAACAAATTAATTATATTTACCTACCCAAGTATATAAAAATGAAAAATCTTGGAGATAAATTACCTTTAC
Organism: Thera britannica; assembly: GCA_939531255.2. Lineage (NCBI taxonomy): Eukaryota > Metazoa > Arthropoda > Insecta > Lepidoptera > Geometridae > Thera > Thera britannica. The sequence goes on from OW618045.2 coordinate 3,776,149, forward strand.
AGACCTAGAAAGAACCAGTGACGCGATAAGAAGAAGAAGTGTTATGTTAGTAACAGTTATACAGATGGAGCAAATGAGACAATGAATGGATGAATCATTTTATTAATCTACAAATAAACAAAAATATATTATTTTAGTGTTAACATACCGTTATAAAATCTTCAGCCAGTTTTCGAGACTTTTCGTAATCTTTGTCTGCTGATACTGTTTGTTTACGTAGATAAAATTTCGTTTATAAAATTATTTCCTTTATCGGAAGCATGCTCTATCTAGCCTACCTTTTTTATCTTAACGATGACAGTGATTTTATTTCCTAGCGGAAAAGTTTTCAATCATGAATGCTTTGTTTTTTTTAACTGTTGTAGCCATAGTTTTTTACAGTCCCTTGAACTCTGTCGTGTGTAATATACAGGGTTATTCATTATTAGCTGCAAATAATCAGGAATTAGGTTCAACAAATAAAATAAAAAATATTTATGAAATGATTTTTTAAAGTTTTGTTATGAAAATCCCGAGAAAATTGATAAAGAATATCCTTTGGAATCATTGGCGCCTGACCTATTTTGACCTTTAATCCGCGCCCGCCCGCGCGCCGTGAGCGACACTCTGCGTTCAGTCACCACCTGGGTGGGTCATCGCCCTGTTCTCTGTGGCAATCATTATGCAATAGCCGTAAAGAAATTAATAAAAATAAAATTTTGATACAAAAACTTAAATCAGTTCAGGAATAAAATTGATTCGGCCAAACAAATATTCACGACCCAAAAATTAGGCCCTGTCAGTTTGTGTAGCTAATAATGAATAACCCTGTATACCTATTGTATTCAAATTTTCAGTACAATTAAGCATTATACTCTGATTCTACCTCTTAAAAACAAACCATTATAAGCCTAAATTAAATCTATAGACTGCAGTTAGCCAAGTGAGAGTAGTTGCATATATTGTTAGTTGGGTCCCAATGAAATGGGTCAGGACAAATTAGCCTAAATGACACAATTCCACCGGTACCACTGTAGACACATAGGTAGAAAGAAGTACAGTCTGTAGGATTAGGCACCAGACCAGTGTTATTGCAGATGGGGTTAGTTGGTAAAGGTGTGGTCTCTGAAATACACAAAGTTAGTATAAGCTTAACTTGATGATGGTAATAGACCCACAGGCTAGATATAGATACTGACTATCTGAATGCTCTGAAAAGAACCAATAATAACATACAGATAGATTGTTTAATAAGGTGTGGTTTTGTAAATGAGACAGTGAATTAATGAATTAATTTATTAGTCAACATAACAAACAAAAATGTGTCATGTAGGGCTTAAAATACAGTTAATACAATGAATTTTCGAGACGAACCATAATGTTTTACAAAGTTTTTACATTAGTGTAACATTAAACATTATCTGATGAGTAACAAAGATAATAACAAAATACCTGTTGATCCTGAAACTGTAGTAGAACTAGAAGTTGAAGGCGCACTTGTCGAAATAGATACCGTTGTAGAGTCACTTGTCGGAGTCTCTGAAACTGACTCCGTAGTAGAAGCGGTACTTGTCGAAACTGTAGTAGAAGACACATTACTGGGAACAGTAGGGGCATCCGTGCTAGGAACAATAGTAGACGGAACAGGGGTTTCAACATTCTCCAGTGCAGTATTGACAACTCTCAGCAAAGGCCAGTTTCCATCCCCACACAAGCCGCGAAAATCATCAGTCTCGATGCTCCAAACCATGATACTGTTGATGCCTAAGCTCTTAGCAAACTCAACCTTCTTGGTGATAGAGTCTTCATCATCATACGATACCCAGTCTTGACCGCTGTGAGCGTATGGGACCATTGCTAAGCTATCGTAATCTAGACTCCAGGATTCATTTTTTAGTTTGTAGCAAAACTGAAAGAAACAATGAAGTGGATGTGAATTAAGAAGATTAGGATAATATTTATGCTGAATACGGTAATAAAACCTGGAGTTTACGTTACCTATCTACATTAGGTATCTATGACTACCATTAGGTTGTAGGAACCAGAAAGGGTTTTAGGTACCGACAATGAATAAAGTGTATATAGCATGTAGAAAATTTACGATGAAAGGAACACTCAACTCCAAAAATCATGCATCGCAAAGCTGTGACAAAAACAGTCGTAAAATATACACAAATGTTGACATTATATGAAGCCGTACCATCAGATTTGTTTCAGAATTTAATTTATGACATCTGGGGGCTCTCAACTCACAGACAAAGTTTCCCGAGAAGTTTGGTGTCAGTTGCTCTTGTGAAGTATAAGTTAAATGTACCTAGCTGTGTGCCGTTTGAACTTTTGTCTTTGTTCAATAACAGTGGATTTTCGTGTAGAATTGAGTTATACAGAACACGGAATACGTCGTGCGTGGGTCCTTTCAATGAGGCATTTTCGAGTTTGTGTTACAATTTGGAGTAACGAAATTAATATCATCATCTTTGATGTGCGCGGAGTTTTGTGTTTACTTTGCTTTAAGACAGAGTAGGTACTTATAACATAATAGATAATTGGCAGAAATGAGCAGAGTTATAATTAGGCAACTATGATAAACAAATAAACTAATAAAGCGCATTGAATGTAGATTGAAAGACAGACAGTCTACAAACCAAAACAATCAAGAAGCCTTCGGAATAAGTAAGGGCAATTTAGTTCTTCAAAATCAAATGCTTATCCATTTCAAAGTAGTTAGGCAAATAAATGTCATAATATTGAGACTTTGACATCAGACTAACTTAACAGACTTTGGGCTTGGGTAGCTTACCTCGTTGTATCCAATAAACCCATCAGTCCCAGTGTAGGCTCCACTTATTCCAGGTCCTGATGATGGATCCCTTACAGAAGTGGCGCTCTTGTCTGACAGAGTGAATGTTCTTCCGTAAAACGGAACACCTAGTGCTAACTTTTCCACTGGAGCACCTGGGAATGTGATACCGGAGAATCATGAAATAGCCGAGGACGAACTATTAGTTGATAATAGTTCAAATTCTTTAATTGACACTAAATGGACTTCTGTGTGGATTTTCGTGTATGAGAGAGCCATCGATGGCTAGCTCAAAAAGTTTACTTTTTTAATACATAACATACCAAGTCAATAAACAAACATTGCTTAAATGGAGGCTTAATAGTATTTTATGGAAGGTCCGCTATTTATTAAACAGCTTGTAGTTCTAATCGTAAGCAAGTAGTTAGGTAAGTATATCAGAAATAACTGTTATCGCACGTTGCTAACCGAAGACTTTTGTGGCTTTACGTTGAAGAATGGGGGTTCCAATAGCTTACCTTGGCTGATCCAGTACTGCAGCGCGACATCGACTGTGTACAAGTCCTCTGGGTCACCGACATCACCGATGCCCTTGTGCAGCGGTGCGTTGTGACCGGTCATGGGATCCCATGCGCCGTACATGTCGTATGCCATTATATTGATCATGTCAAGATACCTAGAAAGAGTTTGTACATCCAGAATCAGAGCTAAAGGATTACGTTCTACCGAATTCTCTTTTTCTTCTTTCTTGTCGTATCCTTGAATTTTCGAAACTATCTATGGTGAAAGCTTTTTAAGTGCGTCTCAAAGAGGCTCCTTTCGTGCACTAAAGAGTTGAATATTACTACCTAATTCATCAGTAATGAGGGAGTGCTTTTCATTCTGAAAAGTCGGCAGGATGGAAAAACGAACTGCCCGCAAGAGTAAAAACAAGCTAACGGGCAAATCAACCGCTTTCATAATTCCCTACGGAGCATATTCACACTCGCGATTCCCATCAATGTTGACTTCTCTCTGATCTTGTTTTCTTGATTTTAGTAAAATACCCTAAAAACAAGCAAATCCACCATTGGAAGATCGTCAAGATTTTTTAGGACACGTACGTTTCACCGAAATCTTGACAAATCAGTGAATGCTGTGTGAACGAGCACTTACTTGGAAATTTCCGGTATATTATACGACTGTTTAGCCATAGCCCTGACAGATGAAACAGCAGCGCTCAAGAACAAGCCATGCTTGTTAAATTCTTCCTTCAACTCCTTAACAAGCAGCGTGAAGTTCTCTACATCGTCAGCACCATGGACCGTGTCTCTGCGGTTTGGATACTCCCAGTCGAGATCAAGGCCATCGAACCCGTGTGTGTTGAGGATAGCGACCGCACTGTCAATAAAGACTTTTCTTGCGGCTGCAGTGTATGCCATCTAAAGCACAATAGTTTCTTTGCATCACATATTTTGTTACTTCTTCTTCTTCTTCTTATCGTGTCACTGGTTCTTACGAACCAAGTGCACTCCTTTCGTGCACTTGACACATATTTTCGAACTTTTTAGGTTCTACGATATGCCGGTTTCCTCACGATGTTTTTCCTAAAACCTTTATTTACACAAATAAACTTTACATAATTATATGTTATTAATAATGATCGTTTATAACGGTCTGCAGATAACTCAGCTGTTTCGGGTGTAGTTCGTACTTTTTGTAAATAATTGATTAATTTTTAGTTTCTATACATGATTTTACTTTGTAATAATAATAATAATAATAATATTTATTTTCTTAAGAGGTTTACAAAGTGGTCTATAGAAAAACTAAGTCTAGATAGGTAAAATTAGGTGCACAATTCATTTTAAAGTGGTTTGCAACTAAACTTTTGTTATAGTCTAAAGACATTGACTCCTCGCTCTAACTAAGTAAGAACTTGTATGTAGACGCGAGGGATCTCTGCTTCGGCTGATCACAATTATAGTTTGGCGACAATGACGTATGATGTATTGTATATATAGTGCAATGCAATGTAGTACAATAAACCACCCACATACAATAGTAGTAGGTAGATTCTAGTCTAGTAGTATCCATTCTAGATTTATACAGAGCCAAATGCAAATTTTTTATTTTGATGCCTTATAAATAAAATCTAATTAATCAAAGTGATTAAGTGTATTTATATAGCTAATTAATTAAGTTAAAATTAGGTAGGTACTGAAGTTCCTTTAATTATCTAGTTAAGTTCATATTTTCATGTTTATTGTGTAGTGTACTAGTTTCGTTTTGGGTGAGTGTAGTTGTTTGTAAATACTTGTATTATTTGTAAGTTTCTTCAATCCATATTATTGATGAATGTACAAAATACACAAGAAACAGTTGAGCTAAGTATATTTAATTTACACTTTTTGTACTGAGCCTGTTTGAGAAACGATAAATGAAAAGAATTTTCTCTCGACTGTCTGAAATTTTTCAGTATCTGGGGTTTATGAAGAAAATTAAATGAGAAATTAAAGTTTTGCATGTGGACTGCAAAACCAAATCTTCTACAAAAATGCAGGCATGAGAATATTATGCTAAAAAAACTACATACGACCGAATATTTAGCAGAACCCTCATTCCACCCGCCAACTGCTAAAATAGTTTTCAAATTTGGATTTTTCTCTTTCAAAGCCGTAAAAGCTCCATAGTTATCTGAAAAAATACCGTGCATATTAGATTGGCTGGCTAGTTTGTATGACCGGCCAACACTGGGGACAGTTAATCAGTCCACTCAATTCTACTGTTGAATTGAATTCAGTCACAAAAACGGATCTCTCTAGCTCTTTTTAGAGAAAACTAGCGGCCTGCCCCGGCTTCGCACGGGTGGACATTTGTTTTTTAAACACATAAATATAGCCTATGTTACTAAAGGTGAATGTAGTACGGCACAGTAGTTTTTGAGTTTATTCATTACAAACATCAAACAAAAATAGAAAACTTTCCTTTTTATAATATTATATAATACTTAGTAGAAAAAAAAATGTAGACATAGACAAAAATCACTAATCATCATTAAACTTTCAATTATATTCATCATTATAGGCAGTTTGTAGTAACTCACTACTGGGCATAAACTTTCCCCCTTTGACGCTACATTTCGGCTTTTTGCTTTTTGCATCTAGGACTGTCTCTGTACTGGTTTTACTTATATGTTAAAAAATCGGTTGTCTGTAAAGTCGGTTTACTGACGATAGTTGAACGTGATAACGTCATAAGAAAATACTCATGGAATGGTTGCATTTTTCAAAAGAAAATTTTAGTTTTACTGAATTGAATTGAATGTGAATGAAACTGAATGATACTGAATGAAACTGAATGAAACTGAATGAAACTGAATAAAACTGAATGAAACTGAATGAAACTGAATGAAACTGAATGTAACTGAATGAAACTGAATGGAACTGAATGAAACTGAATGAAAATCCGGACCCGGACCCGGACCCAGACTGAACCCTTACTCTTACCCTCATTTACCCTTACCCATTACCCGACCCGGGCTCGGGCTCAGGTAAATGGAACGACGAAACGACGTAACGACGCATGAGTCATGTTTTTTCGTGCGTGCAGCCGGCTCCATCGATTTATAAGTTTTTTTGACGTTATCACGTCAAAAAAATTGAATCAACTCACCTCTCCCCCAGTCGTCAGGCAGGTCTAGATAAGGGTCTAACGACACAATAGCCCCATTTTCCATCCCCGCAAACGCGTATATCAGATGGGTACACAGAAGTGGGTTTATATCTGATACATCGAACTTGCCCGTTGACGATCTGTAGGTGGCCCAGGAACTGTAGTAGCAGACCACATTTTCTGGAAAACAATGGTTAGTATGGTCTCACCAGCTTAGCAGCTCTACCTTAAGAGGCCGGCGGAGGGCGAATTTTCATACAAACGTAATACCTAAATTATTATTATTTTGGGCAGATTTTCACTATATTATTGTATTAACTTAATACAACAAATTTTCAATGCAAATTAAAGATCAGAAGCTACTTAAAAAACTTGGACTATAAACAGACTGAAGGACTCCTTGTTACGAGTTTTTGACCCCTTCCCACAGTAAACACACACTCACCTACACATCCTAACACAGCCACGCTTACACTAACACACAACTACACTCACCCAAAACGAAACTAGTACACTGCACAATAAACATGAAAATATGGCCTTAGCTAGATAATTTAAGGAACTTCAGTACCTACCTAATTTTAACTTAATTAATTAGCTATATAAATACACTTAATCACTTTGATTAATTAGATTTTATTTTTATATAGAGTCTCATTAATTAAGGCATCAAAATTAAAAAATTGCATTTGGCTCTGTATAAATCTAGAATGGATACTACTAGACTAGAATCTACCTACTACTATTGTATGTGGGTGGTTTATTGTACTACATTGCATTGCACTATATACAATACATCATACGTCATTGTCGCCAAACTATAATTGTGATCAGCCGAAGCAGAGATCCCTCACGTCTACATACAAGTTCTTACTTAGTTAGAGCGAGGAGTCAATGTCTTTAGACTATAACAAAAGTTTAGTTGCAAACCACTTTAAAATGAATTGTGCACCTAATTTTACCTATCTAGACTTAGTTTTTCTATAGACCACTTTGTAAACCTCTTAAGAAAATAAATATTTTTATTATTTATTTATTATAACTGTATTTGTATAGTACAAATACAAATTTATTTATTTACCAAAGAACATAATATTACAGTCTTATTTAAATTACTTATTACTTATTTAGGTTCCTGAACAGTTTTTATTTTGAATTACTTACCTCAAATGAAATAAACACCAATCGCATTTTACACATTTTTTTCATTGCAAAATGTGATTGGTGTTAATTTCATTTGAGGTAAGTAGTTTAAAATAAAAACTGTTCAGGAACCTAGATAAATACTATACAAATCCAATAATTACAATAATATAGTGTAAATCTGCTTAAATTAGTAATCATTTTGGTATTACGTTTGTATGAAAATTCGCCCTCCGCCGGCCCCTTAAGCGCTGCGTTGGGTATAAGATTCAATCACCAACAAATAAAATGTTGTGCGAGGAATACAGATGTTTGTTCTATGTCTGGGTATTGTATTGTATTTAAATATAAAATATAAGAGTTATTTACTCCCCATTATCTCAAGCTTTGCTTAGTTCGGGGCTGGACAGCGCTATGTAAAAATGCTTACCAATATTATTTATTTCATTGTTTTTGGTAAGCAATGTTTCTGTGACATTATACAAATACAGTTTTTTAATACGATATAAAAGCTTGTAAGAGCGATCTCTTCTAGACAAACTATGAATGGACTGTATTTGAAAAGAATGATAAAAACTGTAGGCTTAGCGTAGTTATTAAATTACATTACTTCGAAAAGAAATAAATAACTTTTCATGCGGGCTTTAAACAACTTAGAACAAATCCCAACCCTTTTTATATAAATGCTTTTAATTCTTGAACACAGCATTACTCTTTTTGGATCATTCTAGAACTTCACTGTAAATACACTGTAACACAAACACTTATCCACGAGTTAAAATCACTTACTTTCACTAGCGGCTACACCAACGATCACGATCACTAAAAACAACCAAAACTTTAAATCAAACATATCTGAAGAAATCACATTTTCAATTGAAGCCTTTCGGCTATTATACATTTACTTATAATGCACTTATCTTGTAAAACGATTAGATTGTGAGGTATCTTAATGTAAACCAGAAACTGCTTTTAATTCAAGTGTTTACTTAAATAGTTCTTTCTTTTCTGTGTTCTATTGTATGATGATTGATGACACTTGGTTTTTCTTGGTCTTCCAAACCTGCAACAGACTCTCCGAAGGGCATAACCTATGCTAAAAGAATCATTAATATTTTTTTAGGCACTATCTTACCTATAGGTTAAAAAAGTGGAAAAGTTCAGCCACAAACTAAATAATCTTTTACTTTTCCATGTAATGTACAGGTAAATTTAAAAAGATTTGCATAGTGTTTATCTTTTATTGTTACGTAGATTTTATCAATCTTCAATCGAATTATTTAAATGCGATAATGATGACAAATCAGTGATTTTTATAATATCGAATCTATTTGAAGCCAATTCATAGATCAGTATCTAATTCATTGTGCTACCGAATCACTGCATTGTGTAGGTATGTTTGTTTAGTACTTAAAAAAATATTTCCAAGTTATTTCTTTAGGATGTTTAGTCAGACATACAGAATATCGAGGAGAAGAAGAGTCTTTTAGTAATTGGTTTGAAATATATTTGAATAAAAGTTGCAAGTACTTTGCGCAACACAAGAAAATAGTGATTCTAGTAACTGATAAAATTAGATCCTTATCATAAGACAATAACATTAATATCAATTAATTTTCATCACCAGGAAATGAAATGTAGTGTAAAACTAATCAATCTAAAAGGCGGCCAAGTGCAAGTCGGACTCTACACATTAACAAACTTTGGAAGTGTCTCTCGCGCAATCTATTCAGTTTAGAAAAAAAACATATTAGAAATCTCAACATCATTTTGGAAGACCTCTCAAAGATACACGTACATAATGGGTTTGATGAAAAATTTTGTTTTAAATTTCAGTTCTATCTATGGGGACCCCCAAAACTTATTGTTTTATTTCTATTTTTGTGTAAAATTCTAAATGCGGTTAAAAGAATACATCTAATTATCAAGTTTCATCAGTATAGGCTCTTACAGTTTCGGAGAAAAATGGCTGTGACATACGGACGGACAGACAGACAGACATGACGAGTCTATTAGGGTTCCGTTTTTGCCATTTGGCTACGAAACTCTAAAAACAAGTTCATTACTCTCATTATCTTAATACTAATTGAACCCACTTAGTTTTTTTATTACATTTTACAGGCTTGTATTCGGCCGCAATCTTCACCTGGGGCCTAATTCTCGGACCGATCTCGATCATTTTGTAATTTTAAATACACATTGGCATTGCACAACCCCGCACTTTTTCTACTTTTTCCGTATATCAAAGCTGTCGAGGCTTCTACGATGAGGTCGTCGATGAATTACTAGAGGAAATCATCCATTCTCTCTTCGAAAAGAAGCAATAAGATAAAATTGCAAAATGATCGAGATTGGCCCGAGAATTAAGCCCCTGGTGTATACCTATGTGATGATTGCGGTCGACGAGTTACGGTATTTGTGTTTGTTTTGTAAACTATATTTTGATCTGTAATTCTTCTACAGTCTAAAATCTTAGTGTCAATGAAAATTTGCTAGTATAACACCCGAATGTGGTAGATCACACGATGAAAAGACAAAACTCCGATACGTACACCCAAAAGCCTTCACACAAAACGAACAAATCGTGACTGCCTGAAATAAAGCGATATATTTCGAAGCTCGCTCCGCAAAAAAACCCAACTACATTTTTAAATTCTCATTATTTCGCCAACTTGAAGCCATTAAGCTTTCAGCGGGTACCGACTCCAAAGTTTATTGTTTACAAGCATTTTGAGTCCGGAATTGATTACGAAAATCCAAACGAGCTGAATCCTTGCGAATAGCGAACGAAAATTGAATTTTTAAACCCATATGCGGGCTTTTATGTTGGGGGTATGGTCTAGTTTTATTTGTGAAAACATTGCGGTAATAATTTAGCAAAGCCGACGGGCGGACGTTCAAATAAAAGTCGAAAAAATGTCTCACACGCCACATGCGCTTTTTCGGGCCTACCCAGTTTGGTACGCTGCCTAGCGTAGCCTATAGCAATGTCGCGGCGGGCGTCGCACGCTCGCCAACCGACGTATAGATACGTAGTGTGTACGTAGTGCTATATTTACGTACCTAGCGGGTTTCTCTTCGTAGTTTTTTCATCGAGGAACGTCCGTAGCGGCTGGTAAATGGATTTCGTGTGGATTTCAAAAGTTCTTTGTCCGCGTATTGACTTTGGAGAATTGGACGTTTTTCGTTATTCAGACCGAGCCATCGCTTGTCGGCACTAATTGCTGCACCTATTTGTTTGCAGACGAAAGCTTGTGATAACATTCTGAATATCCCGATGTTTTTAAACGGTTTCACTGTAGTAGAACATTAAATTAGTCCTTGCCGATTTCGTTCAAATTAAAAAGGTACCTATAATACTGCTAAATATAATAAAATTAATTTGCTATGAGTTTTTAATTGTAGGTCTACTAATTATTTACATTTCTCTAGAAAAAAAGCCTAAAATTTTCATGTGTGCATGGTTAATCTAAACACCTGTCCCGGGCTCTATAGCGTCCTTTAAGTAGTGGTAAACACCAGTTACCCCTGAAGCTATATTAATAATCTACAAAAAAGCCTGTTTACTTTTAGAGCATAATTAAAAATTATTGCAGATCCAAAATTAATTCGCTGGTCGCTATAGTGAATTGTGAAAAATCGTTTGATATTTCAAGCTTGCTGCACTGCACTTCAATGTATGCTAACAAACTAGGTCTTACTATTTGTTCTCGATCAATAAATAAAAAAATTACAGCTACAAAAAAAACTAAATAATACATTTTAAACATGTTTTTTACACCAAGAAACTAACTAAGTAATAAAGTATTTAAACAATATGTAATAATACACAAGAAACGGTTGAGCTATTTGCAGACCCTTACAAACGATCTGGAGATAGCTCAACTGATCCAAATCAGTGCTAGACGGAAGCGCCCCCAAGACGCTGGTGGCATTGCCACGCTGAATAACAAGGCTAATGCGATATAATTTGGTTGTGTAAGATTTTAGTTCAAGTATTTTCAATTTAGTAGAAAATATTTATGAAATCCTTTTTGCAACTCATTTAGTTATCATATAATATGCACTGCGAAACGTGATTAGAAATCCAAGGCCAACGACCCCCCTCCCCTCCCGTAATGTAATCTGCCGCTCAAAGGGTTATTCTGCATGCAAGTTGCACGCCTCTTTTCAAGGCGGTGCGACTGTGGTGCTAATCAGGATCACCAAAGCATTCATTGCAATTCCAGCTTCTTGGTAAAGTAATTTTACATGTCTGGTTTACAATTATACATTTTTTTTTTTTAATATAGATAGCTAAGCATTTGGCTGCCATCACACCTGATGGAAAGTGAGGATGCAGCCTAAGATGGAGCATGCTTAGCCATAATCCACCTGTTACTCTTGTCTTAAAAATTCCCAAATTGTAACTTTCCGGAGTTTCACTCCTTCCATTTTAATGAAACTAGAGGTTTGTAATTAAATCCTTGCAAAGGAAAAAAATAAATGAATTACCTTTTGAAGTGACAAAACTTTCTGTATAAACGAATTTAAAAACAAACTTAGAACCTTTTTCGAATGCCACCCGTATTTGAGCTAGTCATTCTCTGAATCGCAAAGTAACGTTGTATTATGTAAGTATGTATATAATATAAAATAAGAGTTTATTGTGAATTGACCTACCAATGTTATATTACTGTAGCGCAATAGTTAAGAGGTGTGACTTACTATCGAGAACTTATAGGTATTAAAATAGCGGTGAACGCTAAAATTGTTCAGGGTCGGGTGATTCCTAACGAGTGGGTATTGGAATTTGTTTGAATAGTGTCCGTTTTTTGACGATTCGGATGGAATTGGACATTTTGTTGTGGGACGACGCTTTTAATTGCTTTTCAGAAATACAAAATTGCGGTTTTGAATGTTTTAATCAAAGCTCCGAGTATGTGTTTACTTTATTCTTTTAAATATGTACCGTACATTGCTTTTTCAAAATAATAAAGACTAGAAAAAATGAAACTTGTGAACTGTAGGCCTATCATAAGTTCTGTTTGGCTCCGTCTCTGGCTCTGGTTATGAAATGAAATTAAATAATTTATTTGCTTGAAGCATGGTACATTTTAGAACTTAACTATATAGATTCATACACTTCACCTCTTCTTATACTTTGCTCACCAGTGTATTATACTGTGTGTGCCGTTTCGACGTAGGATTTATTTAGTCAACACTCACATAGACTCAAAACCAGAGCCAGAGACAGAGCCAGTCAGATCTTGTGGTAGGTCTACTGATTCCAACACAGCTTTAACATTTTCGCAATAGATTAGTTACAATTCAATTCAATGTATTTAATGTCAGACAACGGGATCCATATAATGTATGTAAAAAATAAATTTACTAACATGTCGAAGGTACAATATAAATTTATTTTAATACCTACCTAAGTAATGAAATCCCTCGCTGAAGCTCCAATCAAACAGTCTCACTAAGATCTATAAAAATCTTTGTGATTTCCTTAAAGTGTATTACACTATAAAAATAAAAGTCTCACTAAGACTATTTGATTAGAACTTGAACGAAAGATCTTATACTGGGCGAATCGTAGTGATCTGCTATGACCTTCAGAGGCCTTATTCGCTATTACATTGGAGATTCCGTGCCCAAAACGTGTGATTTCACAACGTGATCTAAACGCAAACGCGCCTTGGTGTACAATGGTATTCTGTATGCCACAAGACTAGTTGTCTACGCCCAAGTTTGATGTTTTGGTTATTTCACATGATTCGTTCAAAATCCGACGATTGCTAAGCCGATGTCTTTGGCAATAGCGAATAACGGCAACACTCTGCTGAGCAATGAGGCAGTTTCTTGCGGATGATGGCATGAAACCCTTCGTCCCGTGCCTCAACGAACAAAGACAAGGATTCAATAGTGTGTTCCCATCATACAGGCGAAAGTAATCGCGTAAATCACAAACATCAATTTATCCAGCACATCAGCCAGCTCTTTCGGGTCCCCGTATGTTATGTCCTTTTCACTCTCCATTTCCTCCAAGTCCCGGGAGGTGGTAGCTATCTCATCATCGTCGTCGTCTTGGCGAAGGTATCCACCGTTTATTGAGATCTGAAGTAAAACATTTTTATATTCATATTCATATTCATATTATTTATTGCAATTATTATGTTGTATTATTATGTTATGTTGCATTATTATTTCTAGAGGTTCGCCCCGAACTGAGGTTTTCAAATATTAGCCGCTGAACTACGAATTCAATGATTTTAAATAAGAAATTTTATTACAATGATAAATAAGAATAAGTAAAAAATAATAAATAAGAAATAAATTTAATAGTAATCTCCAATAGTAGTTGGTGAAGGAAAACATCGCGAGGAAACCGGTATGTCGTAGAACCTTAAAAAGTCGCAAACATGAAACCGGTTTTTGTTATGACAAAGGCACATCGGTGAAGCTGTGGAATATACCCAACACTTTTACGATCACTAGAGATGCTATCCTCGTGACACGTACCTTGACGGGAGGCAAGAAGAAGACCACTCGAAACAGCCAGAAGGTAAAAACTGCTTGCACAGTTTTGGTCTTGCAGAAGGATACAGCTGACTTGGAGATCAGGGCCACGTGGATTATCAGCGCTAGCAGCACTCCATACATGACAGTGGAGTAGAGAACCACTAGAAAGAAAGTTCCTTTCACATTTTGTACAGAATTTCATCATCTCAAACTCAAACTCAATATACTTTTATTCAATACGATACAAGAATCACTTTGAAACGTCTTAAAGCTAGGTGAGTCTAGGTGCCAGTTCCACGCGTCCAAGCCTAGAAGAACAGGCAACAAACTACGGCTCGGTTCTTACCGTTTTTTTATATGATCCTTTTACAAATCAAAAATAGTCTAAAGTAATAGCAGTGAAGTTCCAGTGTGGTCCCACTTCACTTAGTCACGTATGCAATGCAATAATACAAAAGCAAAAGTTTCAAAGACAGCACACGCTACGCTTCAAAGTTATAATAAAGTATCTACACTGCATATATAAAAATAAGATACGAAATAGTAGGTACAGACATTGCAAATTGACATGCTAGCTTCCTATGGGTAGAGTGACCGGGACATCGGGCCATCTCACTGTTCTCATCAGCCACTGATGCCAAAACTAACTCGGTAGTCTGCACTGTAGGCCTACCACAAGCTCTGTCTGGCTCTGTCTCTGGCTCCGGTTTTGAGTCTGTGTGAGTGCTCACCAGTCTATTATACTGTGTGACGTTTCGACGTAGGATTTAACAACACTCACACAGACTCAAAACCAGAGCCAGAGACAGAGCTTGTGGTAGGCCTATAGTTGCTAGTAGCTCTGTCTGCTGCGCCGTAGGACGTGGGTTCCATCCCCACCAAGAACAAATATTTGTGTGAATACAGATGTTTGTTTTCTGTCTGGATGTTATTATTGTATTCTAAGTGTATCAGCTATCTGATTCCCATAGTACAAGATCTGCTTAGTTTGGGGCTAGATGTCCACATTGTATATTCAATTATTTTTTATTTATTCCAATTAATAAATCTCAATTCCAGCCTACACAGGTTCTACCAAAAGTTAGGTTTATCGACTTTCCAGTCGACGGAAAGGTGAAACAAAAAGTTCGTGAAAAGGTTTCTGTTCAAAACTGAACAGCCTGAAAGGTACCGTGTTCAGGCTAATCGCTGCAATCATGTCACGGAGGGTTTGCTTAATTGCTTTCACTCAAACCGTACCATTCATTAATTGTGCCTTATTTATACTATGTCTGTTATTCTACGTGCAGAAGTCAAGATTTCCGTCTAATTGCATATGATTTTATAATGAAGGTAACATACCCTATAGTCGTTTTAAAAAGTTTATGGGCGTAATTGCTTTTCATTAACAGTGGTGACGAAACAAAAAGATTGCCCACCTGATGTAGAGCAGTCTGATACCAACATAACAGTAGGAACCGAGACGTAGTTTGTTGCCTGTTCTTCTACGCTTGGTCGCGTGGAACTGGCACCTAGACTCACCTAGCTATAAGACGTTTCAAAGTGATTCTTGCATCGTAATGAATAAAAAATTATTGAGTTGAGTTGAGTTGAGTTGAGATAATGTTTAAGTGTATATTTTCAGTGAAAAAACGTAAGTCTGTTTCACAGAAGAAAACAACTTCGCTCGTGCTTGGTAACCTTCCTCCTCCATTCTCCTCTATCAGCCGTCATCTCTGCATTCACTCCTCTTTTATCCATGTCATCTTTCACACAATTCATCCATGTTTTCTTTGGTCTACCTCTGCTCACATATCCATCCACATCCATACTCATCACTCTCCTAGTCACATTAACATTCTTTCTGCCCTTATCCCACACTAAGTGGGGTCAGCACAACAGGTTTTCTTCTTCCACTCACCTCAATCATTCGTCATCTCAATCCACACATAAGACCCCGGGTACATTATAATGTACATATTTAATTACTTTCATCAGTCCCATTACAACATCTGTCTCTGTATTTAGTGAGACCCGCTGTACATTTTTCTGTACATAACATTCAAACAACTCGGGGGCTTTTTGATTTTTCGCGGGCTTGAGTTTAGACAGTTGACGTATATGTGAGTGATGTTTTTTGTCTGTGGTTTTCAATATTACCAACCGTTTGACACCACCTGTCACGCACACGAGTAGACGTGGGAAAAGATGGCGCCGCCCAGCCGCGCTGGTTAGTTTTTATCGTAATTTATCAAAATTATCATGATAGATATTACATCAAACTAATATACGTTTCATTGAGCAATAATCAATTTATTCGATTTTTAAAATATCTACTCGAATTTCACTTTTCTAACCTACTATATTTCGCATGGAATAATTATGTACATATTTCTGCACTTTGGGTCTCTAGAGGGGCGCTTCCAGCTTGAACGCGTAGAGCCTCGATGGTTGGTAATCATTTCACTATTATCCACAGATCTCGCAGAAGAGCAAATCAGTCACATACTTGAGAATTCTGATTGAAGGGGACGATTTTTATTTGTTAAGTTTACTGTTTTTTTTTGCAAATAGAAGTGCAATTTTTAAGTTTTTTTGTATCAATCGCGCCAAATGACTGAATACGCAATTGTTAATTGAAACTAAGATGTAACTAATTTGTGTGTAACGTTTCTAATATACTATAATAACAATAAATAATGAATATAAGTTTAATTTAATTTCTATATTTCTTGTTTTATTTACTAAACTAAACAATCGAATAGGTAAATGCTAAGACCCAATGTACATTTTTATGTACTAATTAAAAATACATTTTACAACTATAGGTGTATTCCAAACATTCAAAATTAACCTAAACAAAATAAACTTTCATCTCAAAAACTCAAAAAATACAAAAATAAAGTATTTTTAACCTTGGGTCTGACAACGAATTTTTAATTTGTACATTTTTCTGTACAGAATGTACAAATGAGTACTTAAAAAATATAGTTCCGGGTCTTAGGAGGAAGAAGAAGAGAAGTCAAGGATGACATGAGCAGGAAAGCCTGCTCATGTCATCCTTGACGCAGTCCATCCATCTTTTCTTTGGTCTACCTCTTCTTCTATAACCACCATCCACATCCATATCCAACACTTTCCTCGTAATATGACCCTCATCCCTCATGACATGCCCATACCATGCCAACCTATGACTCCTCATCTTGTCCGTCACCAGCGCCCTTTCAGACTTCCTTATTTTTAACCGACTTCCAATCAAAACGGAGGTGGTTCTCAATTCGGCAGTATTTTTTTTTTTTTTTTTATGTTTGTTACCGCATAACTTCGTCATTTGTGAGCCGATTTGAAAAATTATTTTTTTATCTGAAAGGTACTGCTCCCAGATTGGTCCCATTTTAATTTTATTAAAATCGGTGTTGCCATTTTTTTTTAAATATTTTTTTTAATGTTTGTAACTGCATGCCTCCGTCATTTATGAACTGATTTAGAAAATTATTTTTTTATTTGGAAGGTTATTTTTACGTCCAGATTGTCCCAAACAAATTTCATTAAAATCGATTTAGCCGTTTGGCAATGAAGTCGGTAACTTATAATTATTAAATACTAGTGGCCGCCCGCGGCTTCGTTCGCTTCCCGTAACACCCCGTTCCCGTTGCTTTTTCGGGATAAAAAGTATCCTATGTCCTTCTCCCGGTTCTAAGCTACCTCCCCACTAACTTTCTGCCAAATCGGTTCCGCCGTTCTTGAGTTATAAATAGTGTAACTAACACGACTTTCTTTTATAAATATAGAAGATAACTTACGAATTGAAGGCACAGTGTGGGTGGGCACAATGTTGTCGATACCACTGAGGAAGAAACAGATGAGGATGGTACAGCCAGCGTAGAAGTTCTCCCGAAACGCATCCAAAGGCTCGCTCCAAAAGGACATCAGGATAAATGACATCAAAACTGGAAAAAGAACATTAACCTGAAGATTACCTACTGATTATAGGATTGTTTGAATGGAAGTCAGTATAGTGAAGTAGTAGTTGGAGTTTGGAACTATACACAGAGAAAATTGTTCTAAAACAGTATAACTCATTACAGAATCATAGATCTTAGACTTTCTTATAATGTTCCAAAAGTTAAGAGCCGTGCGGGATTTGTACCCGTGACCTTCCCCTTGGTACGGGGCTGCGTTGACCGCTGTGCCATCGGATCCTAATCACACTTGACGAATAACTCAGGGACTGTTCGGCACTAACGCGACCGTGGCTCCATCTACAGGTTTACGTTACAGTTACCTACTTACCTGCTCGTCCAAAACACATTGGTAGATTAATCTAAAGTAAGGGCTGTCAAGGCGCTTAAGCCTCGAAACAAAACTTACCTAAAAGGGGAGTATAGAACACGATGTTGTAAGTAGTAGCGTTTCTCCGCAGGTCCAAGTGAATGATGTATCTATCGCTTTGGTGCGTTTCGTTGTCATCACTGCTGTACACCTTGTTCCAGATCCTCGGCTTGATGACCACTCGGCGGGAAGAGATCTCCCATTCAGACGGGATGGGCTGGTCTAAGTATGCGAACTAGGGGAGGAAAAAAAGAATAAATCGCGTATTTCCTCCAACGCAGAAGGCAGAGTTACTACCAACTGAGGCGTGAGGGCTGTCAAAAAAAAAATTGTATTTCGTTAAGAGGTAGCGAGACGGTTGAATGAGCAATAAGGATAGACTGAGGACATTGTAAAGATGAGTCCGGTTAATGTACGGCCAGTTAAAACGATGCCACTTTTTTCTACTGGGAATTTGTTAACGCCCATGTACATTGTAGCAGAATTTTATTTGAAAAAAAACATTATTTGGAACTGTGGTGGCCACTGCCGCGGCACGCCCACTCTGCTAACGCGCCTTGTGCGGTTTTTTTATGTTCTTACATAAGCTAACCAATCCTAGTCGGATCTGCCCTAATTATGAAGTATCTCTACATAACTATTGCTAGAACAAAAAAGTAAAAAATTCATGTTTTAATTGCCACAGTGTACATGTAGCTTAATTGCCATCGTAATAACGGGGTGTACAATATCATGATATTCCATAAAGATCACGGAAACTCAGTGAATGGAGGGGGCTCAGAATCGTTCTTTTATAAAACTAGCAGATGGAACAAGCAAATGGCCCACCTGATGTTAAGTGGTAACCATTGCCTAAAACAAAGCATTACCTCGTAGGTCACGCACGTCAGGAACGTGCCCTACGTTCTTCCACGAAATACATAGGAGATATCTATTTCCAGCAGTGGATTTTTCAGACCGATAATTTGGGGCTAGATAGTGTTGTGTGGATTGTCCGCAATATTTATAACTAGTGGCCGCCCGCGGCTTTGCTCGCCCGTTCCCGTAACACCCCGTTCCCGTTGCTTTTTCGGGATAAAAAGTATTCTATGTCCTTCTCCCGGTTTTAAGCTACCTCCCCACTAATTTTCTGCCAAATCGGTTCAGCCGTTCTCGAGTTATAAATGGTGAAACTAACACGACTTTCTTTTATATAAATAGATTAATTTTACTTACAAACTGCATTTTGCTATCTTTTACGTCTAGGTCTTCAATAGTAATCTTCTCGTGCACTTCCCACGGCTCTATAACTATGGAACACGAGTACTCATCATGGGGCCATCTGGAATCAATAGACCGATTAGTTGGTTACAGGAAAATCAATCAATTGGTAAATAGATCTTTTTCTTCTTAAATTTAAGAGCTTAGCTCTTGTCGGGGTTTTGATGCAGTTTTCTCCAATTAAGTCCTCCTTATCTTCCTTATACGACATGACAGCGACTTTTTCTTTTATCTGCTTTTATCTGCCTCATGTAACTTATTCTTGGCCTTCCTCTTCCCCGTTTTCCCAACCTTTCCTTCAATGATGTTCTATGTAGCTATCATGTCGTAGAAGATGTCCAAACATGTTTCCTATTCGATTTGGTAAATAGATAATTTTTGATCAGACCTATGTCTGTTTTTCCATCTAGTGGAATCCTACAATCCTACTATGGTTTATAATTTTTGGATGTACAAACTAATAAGGATTATTTACTTTAGAAAATAACTAACTGCGAGAGAGAGAATTTGATTATCGAAGATCATTCCAGGATTGAAATTGAAATTTGAAATATTGAATGATGAAATATTGAATGATTTGAAAACATACTTGTTCATTCCAAGATATGTGCTGATGCACCAAGTAGAGACTTCGGTTTGGAAGTGGAAGGTAGACTCTCCACTGTACACCGTTGAAATCATTTCAGGTTTCTTCGTGTCAAACACATCTGTATTGTCTGAGCTAAAAAAACAAAAGTTAGCGTTTTATTACAGAACAATCTAAGAGATTTCTTGCAAATAAATATGTAACTAGCAGTTGGTGACCGGTTTTTTTTTGTAAACTGTGTTTTTCGAAATTATATTTGAATAAAATACGAATTACGTAATGATGAAATATTAATAATAGTTTTCGATCTTACCGACATAATAATAAACTCCACTACTCGTCAATAGATGGCGTTTATTGTCACACTACCTCGTGACTTCAGCAACAGATGGAAAATAATAATAATAATCCATTCAAAAATAATAATATTAATAAGCCCTTTTTTGCATTACCTACATAATTTATTTATTTTTATTTATTTTTAGCCTGGGTCGTCCCACTGCAGGGCAAAGGCCTCCCTCCCCTTCTTCCACACCTCTCGATCTTTGGCTACAATGCGCCAGTCGTTCATATGAGAATCGAGATCGTCCCGCCATCTTCTCCGGGGTCTTCCTCTACGACGCCGACCTTGTGGGACCCAATCTGTTAATATTTTGGCCCAAAGAATGTCCGGCATACGAGCCACATGCCCTGCCCAATCCCATTTAAGGTTCGCCGCTTTCATGGTTACATCGACTATTTTTGTTTTGGAGCGCAGTATGGTGTTCTGTATGCGGTCTGTAAGTTTGACACCTAATATGCTGCGCTCCATGGCTCGTTGGCAAACCTCGAGTTGGTATCTCTCTTGAGCTGTCACCTACATAAATCTCAAAAATTAAAAAGCATTGCTCGATTGATCTAGAACATTACTAAGTGGTATTAACATTCCCATTATAGATAGTGCAATTCACGAAGACGCGCCCCTCGCGGGGTGCGGGGAGTTTGCTCCGAGCGGCAGTCGCGAACCGTAGTCTATTCATTGTAGTGTGCGTGTGCACTCATAGGTAATTAATGTGTACCGATAACACTCAAACATTGACGGAAGCTTGCACACGTATACTATAAACGGTTAGGAGGAATAGTGGGGCGCGCCTTCGTGGATTGCACTATCTATAGTAGTGGTAACGTACTTGAATACGAAGAACATGGGTCTCCAAATCTGGTTCTGACGGAACTTCAGGGCGGTCGTGCCGTTAAACTTGGTGGGATTCCACGCCATGCTGTCATCTGTCCAACTCTGTAAATTTAATCATTTTATTAACAAAATAACTCTTTATCTTTAATCATTTTACAATATCTTTTGCAATGTAGGTTGTGAACAATAAAATTAAATGAGTCGTATAAGATCGAAGGCGGCAATCTGTCAAATTTTACAAAAAAAGATTTAATGGTACCTATGGCAATTTGGGAATTTAAAATAACGCAACAAATTTTCCTCAAACTGTATCAAATATGGCAACATGTCGTTTTAAATCGACTTTCTATATTAACATTAGTTTCAAATGTGGCAATCTTTGGTACTTCCCCGCCTCTCATAGTACAAGCTCTGCTTAATTTGGGGCTTGATAGTGTTGTGTGAATTGCTACCAATCCTAGTGCCTATGTAAAATAGAGGCCTAATATGTACCAGCAGTCTACTTGTTTTGTTTATGAACATAATGATGATCTAAAACAGTGTAGTATTAATATAGGTTTTATCCTAGTTAAAAATGATTGTATCTCTTACCGTCACCACAGCCATATTGGTGGTCAGCATCGTGGTCAAAGCGTTGTACTTCACTTGCGTGATTTTGATGCCCAGTCTGACATTAACTGTGGGCCCTGGTGCGATAGACGGCAGGCGAGACATGAGCAGTGTCCTCTTCAGATTGTCTGAGTTTGAGAGCTTGGGATCAACTGCTTGGGATTTGGCAGTAATTCCTGGAATATCATGAAGAGTATTTTAAAAGTTGCTTATAGAGAAATGTATGTATAATAAGGAGGTTTCCTTCATGCACTTGACCAAAGATGTAGGTTTGGGAACTTTGGTTTATCAGACCCTTTCGAATCAGCCTCATGTTTTGGTTATGGCTGTAGTACCATGCTACTCTGACCCACAAATATACCCACTCTTGTAAGATCAAGACATTCATCATTATCAGCCTGAAGAAGTCCACTGCTGGACATAGGCCTCCCCTAAACATTTCCAGGAAGAAACATTCTGAGCTTTTTCCATCCACCGACTTCCCGCGATCTTAACAATGTCGTCGGTCCATCTGGTAGGCGCCCTACGTTTCTTCTTTCGGTTCGTGGTTGCCATTTGAGAACCTTTATTCCCCAACGGTTGTCGGTCCATAGCCACTTCAACTTACTAAACAGACTGACTTACCATCAGCTTCGTCCGGTGAAGGACAGTCGAACAGAAACTTGGCTTCCACACCGCTCCAAGAGGCAAAGCTGAAGTACTTAATAGGCAGAGTGTTGGCGTCATAGTAGCTCACTAGAGGAAGAGAATCGCCTTCTTTGCCGAACTCTACTAGACCATCTGAAAATATAAAACATTACATAACCACATTGATATTGATATGGGCTGGTCATGTTTGTCGTAGAACACACAATCGTGGGCGCAAACGAATACTAGATTGTTAAGCTAGTTGCTAGTCTCTATTAACGGTTTTTTTGCAGTTTGAAGGCACTGGGGCTCATTTGACTTATTAGTTTTTTTGCAAAATTACTTTTTCATTACTCATACTCTGAAAGTAGGTCTGAAGTTGCCTGAGGGGCCTAATTGAAAGTAAAACTTTCAGCCCTAGGGAGAATCGCTTTCTACTGACAGCTGTCAAATTATAAAAAAAAACAAGTTCTATTTTATTCAACCATGTTCCAACTTTCTAAAGTCTTTCTAACTGCAAGGAGGTTGTTCAACCAAATTCCAACTTTTTATTCAGCAAGTAGGTTGGAAACCCATTACAACGGTAAGAAGTTTAAAAAGTCTAATTAGAGCGCAATGTAATATTTAAATTTAAATAACATAAAGATAGTATTAAATAAATAATATATCTTCTAAATTACCTGATTAGTGTATATCTTCAACTACTTATTTAAAATTACATAGATTTAAATTATGAAAATGAAAATAATGGCTGAATAATGCTGGCGAGCCGAAGCCGAAAGCCCGTCAGAGAAAAAGAAAAAAAAAACCGGGAAGGCGGCAATTCAATCTTCATTTTCACTAATTTTTCTTTCATGTTTTTATTTTTACTTTCCTTGTATTCGTAATGAAAAGCACAGTGTTTACCTCGGGTGAAAGTCTTTTGAGTCCCTCAAGCTCCATTGGCGCCCTCGCTAACGCTCTGGCGCCAAACCCGTCTCGGGACTCAAAAAACGTGACTTTCAACACTCGGGTAACAATGTACTATTGACTGGCCTCTCAGCTCAGTTGGTAATACTCGTACCTCTGCTTTCTGCGTAGTAGGCCGTGGGTTCAATCTCCACTAAAAACAAATATTGGTGTGGAGAACGCAAATGTTTATTCTGTCTGGGTGTTATATTGTATTTAAAGTAAGTAATTATGAAAATATTTTAAATAATCAGCTATCTGGTTCCCAAAGTACAAGCTCTGCTTCATTTGGAGCTTTGTTTTATTTTATTCTTAAAACATTTATTTATTACTGGAACTGTTTTTATATTTTTACCTTCACCAATCTTAATAAAGAATGCCGTGAATTTTATCGATGAGAGAATTTTCGGAGTCTTTACCGAGCTTCTTGCATTCTTCTTCAAATTCAGACGGAGTTCTGTGAATTTGTTACCGCCTCCTCCAACAACTGTGAAAAATTGATGTATTTTTAATAGTAGTTTATGATACTGTTGCATAAGAAGGGTTCTTATAACATGAGTGTGTTTTAAAAAAACGAGCCGTAGGCGAGTTTTTTTATAGTATCACACGAGTGTTAGAAGACCAAGTTATGTACAGTGTCATACACTACTTTATCTACTCTCATACTATAAAACGTAAAACAATATTGCAAATAAAACGCTGATGCAATCAGCTTGCTATATTTAGTTATGTCAACTTCGTTGTGAATATTGAGTGTACTTTTAATCATGGAGTATTTAACCCACATACTTGACACTTTATATTTTTCAGATAACTCTTGAAAGTACGCTAACAACACATTTTCAGAAAATGATGTAGCATTTTTATTCATTTTCCATTCCATGAATTCGTGGTAACATTTATTATAGTTGCTCCTAGATTTAGTCGGCAACAGGTTCATGGTCATGTTTGACGCAGCTGGTGTACAATCACGAGTGAGACTTATTCGTCAAGTGAGATTACGATCCGATGGCGCAGCGGTCAGTGCAGCCCAGTATCAAGGGGAAGGTCCACCAGAACTTGTATTTCCCAGCTTCACAACAAAAGTTTGGTGGGAAAAATATTTGAATGTTACTCTTTACCTATTTCATAAACAGGGTCAGTGGCCCCAGGATACGCGATCGGCGACAGCAGGATATGCCCGTTGCTTTCAGCCTGAATAGCGATGTGCATTTCAAAGTATGCCGCTTCAGTTCCCTCTTTCTTCAGTTTAGTGTGCCTTAGTGAGCTTTCATCGATCCGGTAAAAGGTTTCGTAGCTGTAGCCATGTTGGCTTATGTGCTCACTGCATTGCATTGCCACTGAAATTTTAAATACTCATTAAATATACACCACTATTTTGTAATTACCAAAAAATAAAATGTCGATATTGGCTGCTGATACTGAACACATCCACGAAAAAAAAAACAATTTAAGTCATAAAAAATATCTTTAAATAACCACAATTTTTTGTAAAATATTGAGAAATGATTCAACAAGCAAAAATCATTTCATTCATAAACGCTAAATACCAAGCGGAACCGAACAGTTTAATATTTTTCTCTCTAGTACTACGTAACTAATATGTCCATAATTTTATGCAGGATTTCTGAAAATTTTTACATTTAATAACTTTGTCATTTTATCGAAACTAAAAATTCTGATTGCACATTCATAATGTTCTAGCCCTATTACATTACCCTATTTTTTTGGTAGTTACAAAATAGTGGTGTATTTAATTTAACAAATGGATAGAATCCGTAACACAAAACTACTCTCACAAACACAAATCGCAGATGTAGTTTCAAAAGTCGCCAAGCTGAAGTGGAACTGGGCTGGTCATGTCTGCCATGTGCCAGGTGAGCTGTGCGTACAGATAGCCACCGACATCTATTCCATTCCATTGGCACCCTGACCCAGCGAGAAGACGACGCGGCAGACCAAAACAGAGATAGCGAGACGAGCTTGATGGTTTCCTGACGGGCTGGACAAGCATAGACCAGGATCGTGATGTCTGGAGGGAATGGGGGGAGGTTTTTGCCCAGCAGTGAGACCCAGAGGGCACATAGTAATAATAATAAACCTAATAACATAGCTTACTTAGTGTCAGGATTAAGTATGTTATGAAGACGTTATATGATAGGTACACAAGAAGTTTCTTTTAAACAAAGGTGAAACTAGGTTCTAGGCTACTATTTTCTTCCTATCTGGTCTTTGAATTTTCTCCATGATCTGATTATATTTCTACTTACTAGCGTATGTGAACGTATAGTTATCATTTTCCGCGCAAGTTGCACTAATTAACGAGTATAAAAAACATAGCACTAAATATTTCATTGTAATAAGTATTTTTAGTAGTAAAACAAAACAAATTCACATGTAGATAGAGTGGACTTGACAACACTACTCGCGGAATAGAATTATAACATCAGTGTCGCTCTTGTTTTCGACTGCGACTTCGCCCAATCATTGCTACGAGCGATAATTGTCAAAATATTTTTTTTAATTTCATGTTTTTTAATTACACCTACTAGTGGCCATCTGCGCCTTCACTCGTCCCGTTCCCGTTACTTTTTTTGAATAAAAAGTATGGTATGCTCGTCTCCTGGTTTTAAGCTATCTCCCCACCAATTTTCACCAAAATCGATTCGGCCTTTATCTAGAATATAACAAATAATTTTATACAGCGGCCCCCAAAAAAAAATCGGGCTCTTAACTTTTGGGACATTATAATAAGCTTTGTGATTAAGTTTTTTTTAAGTGTAGAAATCATTATTAAATCAATAAAAATACTATCCAGAATAATCATATTCCCGGATTTCGCTGCTCGATGCATAATATAATTAACTACAAACAAACATAACTTCTAACGTACAATTTATATGAATAGCTATAATAATAAATGTGCTACAAAGTTCGCTTCAGGATGTTGATAACAGAGGATGTGATAAGTGCACTGTTTTGCTATGATATAACAATATTAATTTATTTATCATGTATGTTAGTCCTGTGTAATTTTGGCTGTGTTATTTTTTTATTCCAAAAAACTAACGGAAACGGGGCGGACGCAGCCGCGGGCGGTTGCTAGTAGGCTAGAAAGAAAAAAATGAATTATTAGGCAGGTAAATATTTTAGTACCGTACTAGTTCACAAACATAAGATCAGTAGGCTTACCACAAGCTCTGTCTGGCTCTGGTTTTAGGTCTGTGTGAGTGCTCACCACGTGTGTGTGACGTTTCGACGTAGATATTATTTAGTCAACACTCACACAGACTCAAAACCAGAGCCAGAGACAGAGCCAGACAGAGCTTGTAGTAGGCGTACAGAAGATTGATTTCACAATAACAATGCCATCCATATTCAATTTAATTTGAAAGTGACTGTCATGTCAATCCATCCCTAATTGAAGGTACTACCAAAGGGCTGCGATATTAAGCAATTCAACATAATGCCAGGGTACCAGCCGTGGAACAACTAAATATCAAAGTCGATTTGTGATCAGAAGTTGCTAAGCAACCGGGTAAGGATGTGTAATTAGAGAAACGCAACGCACTGAATACTTTACATTTTTAAGATTTTTTTTGTGTGTGATCTTTCAAAAGTTGCTTACCAACCTGGGTAAGGATGTGGAAATCAGAGAGACACAACGCACTGATTACTTTTCATTTAAGATAGTTTTTCTGTGATTTCTCTGTTGGATGCCCTAAATAAATAAAATAAAAATATCAGGAGTGGCTTATAAAGTAGTGTATGGATAAATAAAGAAAGAAAGAAAGAAAATATATTTATATGACATTGAAGCGTAAGTAACATAACTAAAATAATACTTATTACTTACATGCACTTACCTAGTTTCTGTTTATTAGATTTTTTTCTGTACTTATTTATAAGCTATCGACTTTTGACTCTCTAGTAGCATTACCCCACAAACCTTAGTGGTTTTTTTAGTGCTATTTATAATAATTTGATTATGTATGTTTTTTTAGAAGATAAGTACTGTGTGTTTTATTGTATTTGTCTGACGTATACTTTTTTTTAATTTATTTATCTTCTAAAAAAACATACATAAATTATTAAATTTTTTTTCTTTCCGTGTACGGACAACTGAAGACAAGCAGAAAATGAAGGTACACCATTAATATTACATTATTATGGTGGTGGTATACCTGAGAAAGTAATCATGCCAACAGAACTGGTACTGGATAATTCAGCATTGTGAAGGTGTATGCCACTTGATTTGCCCATCAGCTATTTCTGAAAAGTTACTATGCAAGCGGTAGAATTACAAGCTTTAAAATCTATCTACATCTATCATTACCCTCTCCAAAACATCATTAAGTTATTTTTTACCATCGAGATATAAGTACGTACTAGAGAAGACACCGTAAATTCCTACTTTGTCCCGTTCAACTGCGGCGATCGCGCCGCACCTTACTCAGTCGCCTCAGTCGCTCTCTCTCGAAAACGCGTAAGTGCCGTGATTTACATGGCGCTTAAGACCTTTTTGCCGAGAACAAATTACTAAGAATAGGACAATTCAGTTATTTGACGTAGCTTCTCTAGTACGTAGTACTTATATCTCGATGTTTTTTACTGGGTTTTGAAGTGTCATATGAATGTGAAGGTGTATTGTTACCTGAGTTGCTCATCTATTTCCGAAAAGCTACTGTACAACGGCAGAATTACATAATATCGGGGTACGAGCGGGGAAATTACCATCAAATGCTAATGATGACAGTTCCAAAGGATTCGATCCGCTCAGATTCCAAATGATCTTGGCAATGCAAATTATACGGTGCTAACGTACTTTGCTTGTTACTTGCTTCAAGCACTTTATAGTTTACGATGAAGTTGAGTAGTAAAGCTCTTTGTGTGTGGGTCGTCCGGGTGCGTACTACCACCATGGTTATTTTTGCCGTGAAGCAGCATTGCTGTGTGTAGGTTTGAAGGGTGTGGGTGCCACTGAAATATCTGACACTGAGACTAAACATCTGTATGCCTTAAGTTGATGGACGCAGGGGAGTGCATCGAAGGGCACGTTCCTAACATGCGTGACCTACGAGGCAATGCTTTGTCATAGGCAATGGTTACCAGTTAACATCAGGTGAGCCATATGCTTGTTCTATCAGCTAGTTAAATAAAAAAAAAGTTTTCCTATACTTTGGAATCCTTCTACTCATCAGCATCGCTTTTAAAACCCTTCAAAAAACTTCTTAAACTCATTGTTCATTTGAATAATTAAACTGTAGGCCTACACCAAGCTCTATCTGGCTCTGTCCTTTGCTCTGGTTTTGATTCTGTGAATAAAATATAACACCCAGACAGAGAACAAACGCTTGCGTTCTCCACACAATTTTTTTTTCTCGGTGACGATACAACCCACGACCTACGGCGCAGAAGGCAACAGCTACTACCAACTGATATGAGAGGCCATAGGGTTTAGCTTTCGCGAACTGTCATTGCCCGCAGCTGATTAGTAACAATGGTACGTAGTTAATTGCCTTGAAACTGTGCTAGATCCACAAGCGCTAGAACCACAGAGTGGCCGGAAAAGTGTCGCTAAAATACATGAGCATAATTTAACATCTGCCATCCTTTTTAACCGACTTCCAATCAAAAAGGAGGAGGTTCTCAATTCGGTTGTATTTTTTTTTTTTTTTTTTTTTTAATGTTTGTTACCGCATAACTTCGTCATTTGTGAGCCGATTTGAAAAAATATTTTTTTATCTGAAAGGTACTGCTTCCAGATTGGTCCCATTTTAATTTTATTAAAATCAGTGTTGCCATTTTTTTTTAATTTTTGAAGTGAAAACTTCTTTAGCGGCGTTGAGCACTTTTTCTGTAATGGGTATAAAATCTTAAACTCGCGTCAGGGCGTCAGGGCGTCAGGATCACGTGACTTAATCGAAAAAGCGTAAGACGCTACAGATACGCTAGTATTTACTATGACACGGTAACGTCACAGAATAGATAATAGTTAGTAGCAAGCATACCAAGGCGTTTTTCGTGACTGTAGTAGGTATAGGTACATACCTATTATAGATTTCATGAACTAGCGGCCGCCCGCGGCAGGTAGTAGTGGTCATTGGTACATGATTTTATAGATCTACTGTATTTATTTAGGTATTATGAATAGCGAAAGAAAATGAGTGAGTACTTTATAAGTTTTAATACGAGCGGCAAGTTTTCACTTCTGCCGGCACTCCCGGAGTGCAACCCGTCTTTTTTTTTTTTTAATGTTTGTAACTGCATGCCTCCGTCATTTATGAACCGATTTCAAAAAATTATTTTTTTATTTGGAAGGTTATTTTTACGTCCAGATTGTCCCAAACAAATTTGATTAAAATCGGTTTAGCCGTTTGACAATGAAGTCGGTTTCTCAAGTTTTTTAAACTTATAATTATTTCTAAGAATCCTCATAATTATTTAGTGATATTTTAAATATAATAGTGGAAATGTAATACTGGCGACATCGGCTCCCATACAAATGGCGCATGATTGCCTTTCTACTGTATTCTGTGGCTAGAACGGTGGCAATGATGCCCAATGCGAAAGCAATGGTGAGTGAGGGTCCACCTAATCGCAGTGGTTTGTACGGGTGTTGCCCGCACGGACAGATAATCAACACAGTTCCCAGCTATTCGCTGCAAGGTGGTGGATCCCAGTCACCCATACGAGTTTCTGGAATGTGAGTTTACACAAATCGTATAGCGCGTCGTAAAAGCGCTTCCAGACTGCAATTTGGAATTCAATCAGCTTTTTCTCAACGGTGTCTTCTCTGTGAGTTTATATCATCTACTTTTTAATTCTGTTTTATTTTTGTGATGTTAGATGCTTTGTTTTTAATATTTTAAATGTTGTTTTTTATGGATTTGGGTCAGCTTTGATTCAACAGCCTGTTAAAATTGCCTTTTGAATTTTTAGAAATGGGATTTGTAGAGATTTAATATTCCTTGATCTTTTGTGTAAAGATTTTACGATTTGTTTTTGTTTGGGGGATAATTAGTATTTTTAGAAGACGTGATAATCTCGTCTGAGTACTACTACTATTACTATTACTTGCTATTAGTATGCATTTGTGTGATCCCAAATGAAACAAACAATTTATATTTATTATTATTTATTTAATAATGCTTCTGTGCACTAACATTCTAACAGTTTATGCAAGCAGTCTGAAATTCTTAATAAAAAATAAGTACGTAAATGTCTTTATTTCTTCATTCGTTACTGATATTTTCTTAGTGCACCCTAACCAACCATCTTATTATATGCTTCTCTACATCCAAAGTTGTCTGGAAGAGATTGATATTCAGCGATAAGACCACCCATTGTACATTAACATTACTGTTAGGTACTTGTTTTTCTATTGTTATTTTTAATATGTGCATTAAATAGTTTTATATTCTTTCGAAAATCTCCACACTCGTATTAGACTGTAATCAATCATGGCAGCTTACAGACATCTAAACAGCGCGCGTGTAGGGGAATCCCCTCGTGCTAAGCGCTGCAATTAACGTCAAACTAACACTCGCTGAGCTCTTGATTACTGGGTAGTGCCACTACTCTCAGCTTATCGCTCGCTTTGCACTATCTTTAGTACTTCCTCAACTTGTTACATATATTTTGCTAACGTGCTCAGTTCTGCTGCTAGCGTTCATGGTGGCTTTGGTTATGTTGATTCTTGAAGTCTACGTAGGCTAAATTAGGGTTAAAATTCATATTTTTGACTGGCCTCTCAGCTCAGTAGTTCTATCTTCTGCGCCGTAGGTCGTGGGCTCGATCCCCACCGAGAAAAAATATGGTCACTGGCAAAATTGAAGGCGAGAGACCACGAGGCCGAGGCCCGATACGTTCATCATAATCATCATCAGCCTGAAGAAGTCCACTGCTGGACAAAGGCCTCCCCTAAACATTTCCAGGAAGAACGATTCTGAGCCCTTTCCATCCATCGACTTCCCGCGATCTTAACAATGTCTTCGGTCCATCTGGTGGGTGGGCGACCTACGCTTTGTCTTCCGGTTCCCAATACGTTGGTCCGACCAAATCCGCTCCACTCTTAACCTGAAGGTGCATGAAGCCATTCAGGTTGCCGGTAACAGATCCAGGTGGCGAAACATTGTCAGGGATAGATTGATCCATGGAGGGGGTCACGACCCTCAGCAGTGAGGAACACGACGCGAGGAGTAGTCTAGCTATAAGAGTACCGCGTCATAAGAGATAGGTGCCGCAACGCGACCGCGGAGCGACCGCAACAACGCACGGAACATCGTTTGCTAACCATTAAATATCAATTATCAAGGACATTAATCATCTAATGAATTTGTTGTTAGTGAAAGGAATACAAGCTATTAGCGGAGGTACGAATTAGTTGTGTAGTGGCGGTATGAAAATGTTCGTCGATTTTCAACTTGATTCGTTCAACGTATCACGATCTCAAACTGCCTTTCGAAACTTAATAGACAGAATACACCGATAAGTTGACGTCACAAATCATGTCAAAATGTGTTCATGATCAAGGCATTGGTATAAGTGAAAACCGACTCTAAGGTGACGAACATTTTCATACCGCGACTGTACATAACAAAGTTTTGAAATCCTACTTTCAGTAATTATATGAAAGTTACGGTGTTTGAATATGTGACTCAATAACGCACTACCTTTTGGCCTGATTTAAATGAAATTTGGTATAAATATAGATAGAAACTGTGCTATCATAAAGGTGAATTTTCATCTTTAAAAAATTACCGGAACTGTAGGCCTACCATGAGCTCTGTCTGGCTCTGTCACTGGTTCTGGTTTAGTGTCAGTGTGAGTGTCGACTAAAAAAATCCTTCGTCAAAACGTCACACACACAGTATAATGCTCTGGTGAGCACTCACACAGACTCAAAACCAGAACCAGAGACAGAACCAGTCAGAGCTCATGGTAGGCCTTCTGGGCTCTAAAAAGTAGGCAAAGTGGCCACTAACTAATTAAGAATAAACGACGGTCGCATGGTAGCAATAACTTCACTGCTTTTCAATTGATTAAATAGTGTTTTCATCCCACCAGCTCGAAAAGTGTGTTTTTTCTGTTCAATATCTGACTGGAAAAGCCGTTTTTATCCTCTAGAGGATAAAGTAAATTTGAATTTAGAATATTGTGTTCACTAAGTTTGTGAATACACAACCTATTTACTTCTACCTACATGGTGCCAAATTTATCATACGAACTTTTTAAACTTGTTAAAACTCATACTCGGAACCTTCTTGGTGTGTTACTTTTAGTCGCGCCATGTTCTTTTTTGCATTTAGTCATTTTCTCGCTGAGGTGGGATGAAAAGTCACGTGTTGCACTCGAGTGCAAAGATTTTTCACCTTGTGCTCTTTTGATTCCTTCGCCAACGCTTAGGATTCTAACTTTTAAACCACTCGCTCCACTCGTGGTTAAAATTTAGAATCCTGCGCTTGCTCGGTCATCAAAATTGAGCACGCGGTTAAAAAGCAGCTTTGCACTCTTGTTTAACAAATAACTATTACTACACTCCCACGGGGTATTCAAATCCCTCTCGGTTCATAAGTTTTGGAACATTATAAACATCTTTGTAACTTCACTGCTATTTTAATTTCTGTATTGTAAAAGGGTCATACATAAAAACGGTCGGAACCAAGTCTTAGTTCTGTTCTTCTAGACTTAGCCGTGTGGAATTGTCACCTAGACTTACCTAGCTTTAAGACGTTTCAAAGTGATCCTTGTGATCTAGTTTCCAAGAGTTTCTTTTGGTATTGGTATAGATAGGTACATATTAGCTATTGTTGTGCCTACATTATTTGCCTGTCTTCAGCTGTCCGTTTTGTGTGCTTATGTATTTGTTTTGCGTGTGCATCTTTATGTCAAATAAATGCATTTTATTTCTTCCATTTTCTTTTCTACCCTTGTTATTCAACTGAATAAAGAAGTTTTTAATTTGAATTCGACTGAAGCTTGATGTCCTATGTAGCACGACCCAGGCGATAAAACAAAGCAACGCAACAAAAAGCCCTAGAAAGCCAGTAATAAATCAATAGACCCGCGCAATAAGCTGACGATAAATAAAAAAACACAAAAGTGTATTTATCGAGGCAGGTCGAATAAATTAAAGAACAAAGCGTACCTACTCAAAGTTAAATTTATTTGATCCGCCCGCAGAAAGTGAAAAAAGCCCAATTTGGTTCGCTGCGGAATTCGAGAAATTCGATGGCATTGTGTTGATCGGTGGTACAGGTAAGAGGGAACAGCTGCTTCACTCCAGCATTTCTCGTCTGTGGGGATAGTTGGAAATTGAGCTATTTTATTTCTATTTTTTTATTATGGATAGTGAAAATGCAGCCTAAGGTGGAGCACGCTTATTTATCATCCACTTGTCTTGAATTTTTTTTATGGATAGCTAAAGGTTTGACTACCATCACACCTGATGGAAAGTGAAAATGTAGCCTATATAAGGTGGAGCTCGCTTAGCTATAATCCACCCGTTCACTCTTGACTTGAAAATTCCAAACTTGTAATGCTCTAGAAATATTGACGACGGTAATGAGTTCCAGTCCTTGGCAGTTTGCACTAAAAAAGTGAAAGTGAAGCGCTTATGCGTGCGATGTTGCAATGCTGGGGAGTGAAGTTAAGGGATATGATCGACACAACAGTTGACGTTATAAAACCGCCAAAGACAGTTAAATACGTATCAACTATAATCATCAAGCATCCCCTCTGATCTTTGAATACATGGACCAAAAAAGTGAATAAAACAAGCAGTGACTTTAGTGTTCGAGAATCTTCTTTGAATACGAAGGACTCAAGATTCTTTGAGCATTTAAAAGGGTTACAGAGGTACGTCTAACGAGATATTCCCTTAGACATCCTTGAACGAAACTAAACTAACTTGTGTCAAGGTTTGAGGTACTTAGGAATAATTGTCACGAGCTTTTACAAAGGTAAGGTTTAAGATCTTTATTATTAATTCTCTTAATATTAAAAAAGGTTGTGTGAAAGATATCGCTCCTAGCGTATAGTCCACCCATTGTCTCTTTTGTTTTATTTAAGAATTTCTGTTTTGTTTTTTTTTGTAATTTCCACTTTGGTGTTCGATAAAGTTTTATTCTATTCTCGTCTGTTGTTTTCTAGAGACCCAGCTATTTTCATATAGGCTGTGGTAGTGTTTAATTAAAAGCGTGGACTGTTTCACAGCAGTTGCGCAAACAATCATGTAATCAGCATTTGGATTGATGGAAGGAACGGGTTAAAACGGTGTTCCTCACGATATTTGAACCATTCTTGAATAGAATTGATTCTTAATTAAATATAAGAATCGAGAGCACTGATGGTCTAGTGGTAGTGGCCCCGCCTTCCGATCCGAACGTCGTGGGTTCAAATCCACTCGTGTACCAATGAGTTTTTCTTTCGAAAAATTTATGTGCACTATACCAGTACTCTCAAAACGGCGAAGGAAAACATGGTGAGGAAACCGGCGTGTTGTAGAACCTAAAAAAGTTCGAGCAACACGTGTCAAGGGCCACGCAAAAAGGGCCCACCAGCGGCCTACTTGCGGAAAAACCTGCCCGCACATCAAGTGCGCATGATAAACTTACCAACTTACCAAATATAAGAATCTTTTGAAGTACCAAGATCACCGATATACCGCGCAAAATAGGCAGTAGAAGCGGCAATGAAACATACCATATAGCATGAATTTTTCAGGCTGATGATGATGATGAGTTGTAAGACTAGCTTAGTTAGAAGCAAATATTGTTTAAAGTAATGGTGCAAGCTTGCCGTTTGCCTAATTAAATAATCGTTTAGTTTCATCTAGATCGAAGAAAAGCTGTATGCTAATAGTTTATTTAATACTTAGAGATCAAGAATTCTTTCTCCTTCTAGAGTCCGTTTTTTCAAATCGGTTCATAACTGACGTGGTTATGCGATAGTAAACATAAAAGAAATGAGAACCTCCTCTTTTTATTTGAAGTCGGTTAATAAAAGGAAAACTTGGATAATAGAAAAATATAAAAGATCTTACATAGGTTGAGTTAGCAAGGCATTCGAAAAATTATTATGATAATTTATTGAATTTGCTATGCTGAACTTTGTCATTTAATAAAGCAATTATAATCGGTTCGGTTCGTGAATGCGAAAAGTTTTCGCATTTACATGAATGATTATTCAGATAAGAATCTTGAATAACACATCAAGTCGCACTGCGTAATATAGCGGCATCGTAGCGACGCTGTAGACCTCTCGTAGAGATGACGTAGAGGCACCGTAGCTATATCGTAGTAGTTTCGTAGAGGCAACGTAGCGGGG
Source organism: Thera britannica (assembly GCA_939531255.2). Lineage (NCBI taxonomy): Eukaryota > Metazoa > Arthropoda > Insecta > Lepidoptera > Geometridae > Thera > Thera britannica. Next base: position 3,812,074 of record OW618045.2, read on the forward strand.
CACCGTAGCAATACGCTTCGATAGATGTGCCGTAGAGGTGACGTAGCAGCATCGTAGAAGTATTGTAGAGGTAACGTAGTAGAACAGTAATGATACGAAGAACATCATTTAGAGGTGACGTAACGATGCCGTAGCACTGTCGTAGAGGCAACGTAGCAGTATAAGAGCGGTACTAAAGCAAGCCCGTGAGACACTGTAGGTGTAGAACAACCATAGAGGCAATGTAGAGGCACGAAAGAGCAGTGTAAAAGCAATGTGGTGGCAATAACGCAACGTAAATATAAAAAAATGAGATGATCCCACTTTATGTGAGTCGGGACAACATATTGTCTTGCACCTCCATTCTCCTCTGTTATCCGTCATCTCTGCATTCACTTCTCTCTTATCCATCACAGATGACTTATAAGTAGCCTAATCTAAATTTTTGCTTACAAAAAAAGACCTTTGCATCTACTGTAGATAATTTATATAGAGTCAGGGGCAACTGGTGTTTAGTCATAAGCCCCTACTTACGGGACGCTATAGTGCCTTATATTTGCTCACAATTCTCTTGATAAAGCGTCTAAACGCGTTGGTTTACCTATAATCAACGTGTACGCTTTAGAATCTAAATTCTAGTTCACCCCACACCGTACGCTTGTGCTAATTAACCTTCCTTTTCCTGGCGACTGTACCAAAGTTAAAGGAGAACATTCGTGAGACAAATTCAAAATTTGAGGATAAGCCCGGAGTCTTATCTCAGCGGATTAGAACTAATCTCTTCTGTAGACAGCTTGTTATCGAGTTTTTAGACTTTGCTGCAAGTTTTTGATGGTTTTAGGGTACCGTTTGAGTAAGAATTTCATTATCTTGAAATAATCACTAAAAGGTTCTGACGGATACTGATTTTCAGGAAATGAATTACTTCTGGAACTTTTTTAAATATTATCATATTATCTTCTATACTAATATTATAAGGAGGAAATATTTGTATTTTTGTGGGTATGTTTGTTATGAATAAACTCAAAAACTACTATGCCGATTCTAAAAACTACATCCATCTTTTCTTTGGTCTACCTCTTCTATAACCAGTAGGCCTACCATGAGCTCTGTCTGGCTCTGTCTCTGGCTCTGGTTTTGAGTCTGTGTGAGTGCTCACCAGTAGGTACATTATAACTGTGTGTGTGACGTTTTGACGTAGGATTTATTTAGTCAATATTCACACAGGCTCAAAACCAGAACCAAAAACAGAGCCAGACAGAGCTCATGGTAGGCCTACAGCATATACATCCAATACTTTTATTACGATAAAACCTAATAATTTCAATTTCACACATATCAACTTTTTCCACTTACAGGCCGATACGCGCCGAGAAATATGTAGAAATGTTTGCGATTGATTTGATTTGCACGACGAGACGGGAGCACGAAATCAACGCCTCTTGAAGCGAGTCTAGGTTTTCCCTGTAAATTCTAGATATTCAATGCATCGGGGAATATACTGGGAGGCTACGAAAATAACTCCTGAAAAATACTGGAAAAGAGTTCGTACTGGAAAATAGTCTTTATTTTTGGTGACAGTGATGTTTGCATTGCTGCTGTTCGGATTTAGAAATGTATAGTTACCTATATTAAGAATAATCTAATAAAGAAAGCGTACTATATTTATACACTTCTGATCTTACTTATAAAAATATGTCAAAAGATAAGGTGAACTAAAACTATTGCCATCTCTTACTACTGGGTAATGACAAAAAGTGACAGGGCTAACTCTAAACAATTACTAAATTTAAATTGCGTTTATTAATATGGCTGTACGACTATAATAATTAATGATAAAACTGCGTGGCCCGATGACCCGGTCATTCTACCCATCAAAGGCTAACATGTCAATTTTCAATGTTTGTGCCTATTATTTTCATATGTTATTTTTATATGCTGTGTAGGTACTTTATTACTTAGCACAAATTCTAACCTAAGGCATATTTAACCAAATTAGGGCAGTTTTACCACACTGTACGTCAGAATATTTAATTTCCGTCTAGTCTAAAACAAAACCTGGTACTTTTAATCTGACAGATACCTTTAATCTGGTTGAAACAAGCATATGGCTCGCTTGATGTTAGGTGGTAACCATCACCTATAACAAAGCATTGCCTCGTAGGTCACGCACGTCAGGAACGTGCCCTACGAAGCACTGCCCAGCGTCCATTAACTTGAGGCATACAGATGTTCAACCTCGGGTGCCAGTAATTTCACCGGCACCCTTCAAACCGAAACACTGCAATGCTGCTCTAAGGCAGAAATAGGCATGGTGGTAGTACTTCCCCAGACGAGCTACACTTAAAGAGTTCTAGTCTCTTGTCCTGATACATCTGATGATTCTTCAGTTATGTCTCTTCAGGGATGCTTCCTTGACCTCTTTAGACGTTACAGCGCCCTTCTCTTTTATTTGCTTCATGGAGCTTACAAAAAACTACAGGGTGTGAAAAATTTGCCACCGAAAACAAAAAAAAACATGCATTTCATTTAATTAAATAAAGTAAATCAGGCCCTTGCATTTAATATACATTTATAACCATCAGGAGATTAGAAAAGATTAGAAATTAGACGCTATAGTGCCTGAGACAGGATTTTAGATTGAATAGGCTTGCCTAGCACCTATACTTAAGGTAATAATCCTAAGTTATCTGGTTTCCGTCATACCTAAAATTTTTCCTTAGTCCCACTTGATGGCTAAAAAGTAGGAAGTCTTACAATATTTATTTATTCTGTTTATAGTATCTACTAATTAGGGTAGTTTAGAATTAGAAATTTGCACCAGCGATGACTTCAAATTTAGTTGTTTTACCCTTCACTGTTGAAAACCTTTAATTTAATTTAAAATTGGGATAAATTATTTCTGAAAAACTACGTGTTTTATACAAAAAACTGATGAATTATTCCTAGTTTTTATCCAGTAGGAAAAATATCGAACGAAGAGCATGCAATTCCAGTTTAAGTCTGCAGTAGTTTTTGTACTCCCAGTACCAAACCAAGTTTTCTAGTACGTCTCAGGTAGATGAGTGTTTGTGAAGAACAGCAATACATTAACTGAAGTGGCGTGTGCTATTGTCTCTAGCAGTTTCTATGTGACCTGTTTACGTGGACGCTTGTCTAGGGGCGATGTCTTACGGTGAACGCGATACTATACAAAGCTATGATGCTACCAACTTATGTTGACCAAGGAGGAACTCATGATGTCATTTTGCTTTGATGTTCTTTTGTTTTACAATTTTGTGATATTATTTTGACGTGAATAAAGTCTTTATTAACCGACTTCCAATCAAAAAGGAGGAGGTTCTCAATTCGGTTGTATTTTTTTTTTTTAATGTTTCTCACCGTATAACTTCGTCATTTGTGAGCCGATTTGAAAAAAGATTTTTTATCTGAAAGGTACTGCTTGGAATTGGTCCCATTTTAATTTTATTAAAATCGGTGCTGCCATATTTTTTTAATATTTTTTTTAATGTTTGTAACTGCATGCCTCCGTCATTTATGAGCCGATTTAGATTGTTTTTTTATTTGGAAGGTTATTCTTACGTCCAGATTGTCCCAAACAAATTTGATTAAAATCGGTTTAGCCGTTTGACAATGAAGTCGGTTTCTCAAGTTTTTTAAACTTATAATTATATTATAATTACTCCCATAGGGACGCTACGAAAAACTGTAGGTCTACCGTAAGGTTCTGTCTGGCTCTGTCTCTGGCTCTGGTTTTGAGTCTGTGTGAGTGCTCACCATATACTGTGTGTGTGACGTTCCGACGTAGAATTTATTTAGTCAACACTCACACAGACTCAAACCAGAGCCAGAGCCAGACAAAGCTTGTGGTAGGCCTACTGCCTTGCGTCCATCAACTTGAGGCATACAGCTGTTCAGCTTCACGTGCCAGTTTCGACCAGTAATATGACGGAAGAACCCTTCACCAAGAGTGCTACTAACTATACTGTAGTATAGCAGCTCATGTAGGACCATTTGCATTAACAACAGAAGTCCTAATGAAGTTTCTTGCAGTTTGTTTTGTTGATTACTGGTTGTTTGGTATCCAATGCTCTTTTTAGCTGCTTAATAAGAGGTACAGTCGTCTAAAAAACGTAATGTAACTCAATTTTAAAATACATAGTTTTAGATGGGTCGGCATCCTAAATTTCGTCTTCCGGCTCGTGGTTGCCATTGGAGAACCTTTAAGCCCTCACGATAATACGAATTAGATGGGTCGGCATCCTAAATTTCGTCTTCCGGCTCGTTGCCGCCATTCGAGAACCTTTATGGACCCGATGGAACGATGATATTGTTAAAGTGTCAAGTGCACGAAAAGAGCCTCTTTGAGACGCACTTGAAATCCTTTCACCACACTTGGTTCAACAGAATTAGTGACACGAAAAGAAGAAGAAGATTGTTAAGATGGCGGTAACACGATAATAAGAAGAATGTTAGGATTTCGGGAAGTCGGTAGATAGAAAGAGCTCTGAATCGTTCTTCCTGGAAATGTGTAGGGGAGGCCTGTTGGACCTTTTTATTTGTAAAAGGATCATACAAAAAAACGGGGGGAACCAAACCGTAGTTTTCTGCTTGTTTTTCTAGACTTAGTCGCGTGGAACTGGCACCTAGACTCACCTCGCTTTAAGGCGTTTCAAAGTGATCCTTGTGATACTATTTAATAAATACATCTTTGGCTATTACTTTGATAAGCCCAGCCGTGGACTTCTTCATGCTGATGATAATGAGTCGGAAGTAAGAAAAGTTCAGTGCCGTTATCGCTTTTAGGAAAACAGGAGTTTCATGGGTGAATTTAATTATAAGCTTTGCACGTGCTGGAAACTAGTTATATTGAGTTTTAAAACTTTAATTAATTCAATAGTTAGAATGCCCAGTTGTTTTGAATTTTAAACAGTGCGGAAACAAAACTTCAAGCATATTGTAAAAGTAAACAATATCGTTGAAATATTCAGCTAATCATCATCAGCCTTAAGAAGTCCACTACTGGACATAAGCCTTCCAAAACATTTTCAGAAAGAACAATCATGAGCTCTTTCCATCCACCGACTTCCAATGTCGTCGGTCCATCTGGCACCTACTCACCACTTCACTTAGCATCAGGTGGACTATATTTGTGATCTTGCATCAATTGTCGTAGGAGCCAACTCATTCTGGGATCAAATTTCAGTAAATGTCGTAACAGCCAACATTGCCAGCATTGAGTTACGACATTTGATCCCGGAATGAGTTGGCTTTTACGACATTTGATCCCAGAAGGGTCGGGCCTGTCCTTTATAAGACGATAAGCAAAATATTAAAAAAATATCAAGTAGCCTAATATTGAGTTCTGCCTAATTTGGGGCTAAATAGCGTAGTGTGGAATGTCTATAATATTTATTTCTTATTACCATAGTATTAATTCGAAGCATCAAGCACAAATAAATGCATTAAAATAAGGTCACATTGAAAATAAGGTCAATATTCAGTAAACATTCATATTCAGCGCTGCACAGGTTGTAAAGCGCTGCATTTGCTTTCATTTAAATTCATACCTATTTCTATTGAAATAATTTCGCGTGTACTAGAAGCAGCGCGTAATAAATTCGACTTTTCACCTCTGAGAAATTGGATGTTATGTGGAAATAGCATCGCAGAGATGGCGGTAGGGTGGGGGCTAGTTTTTAACCGGCTTCAAATAAAAAAGGAAAGGAATGTTCTCAATTCAGGTGTATTGTTTTTATAAAGATTTTTATAATGTCCCAAAAGTGTAAAAATCTTTGTGATTTCCATAAGTCTACTAAACACTATAAAATCAATTAAAACGTTTTTGTTTTTATGTTTGATGTTTTGATGTTTGACGGCATAAAATAAATATTTTTTGATTTGATTTGAAGTCGGTTTCTCAAATTTTTTAAACATCTCTTGTATATTAATATATTGAAACTTTATTTTTAATTGTAGACAATCTAACCGACATTTGCTAGCCCCAATCTAAGTAGAGCTTGTACTATGGGAACCAGATAGCTGATATTATAATACTTACATACTTTAAATACAATATAACACCCAGACAGATAACAAACATCTGCGTTCACCACACAAATATTTTGTTCTCGGTGGGGATCGAACCCAGGACCTGCGGTGCAGAAGGCAGAGTAACTACAATCTGAGCTGAGAGGCCAGTCATGCCAATGCACTTAATTTAGGAAGCAGTGTCTATGGACTACGTATATTCCTTAATACAGCCCTGCACACCTGTTCGGAGTACGAAGAAATTGAAATGTCTGCAGTATTGGCGAATACATCTTAGACTTGGCGTATATGTACCGATCCGGTAGTGAGGGACACCGACTGGATTGCGCCACTTCATCATTACTTACCTATGCTTTTCTTCTTCTTCTTATAGTGTCACTGATTCTTTCAAACCAAGTGTGGTGAAAGGATTTTAAGTGCGTCTCAAAGAATCCCCTTTCGTGCACTTGACACATATACTCGAACTACGACATCTACTACATGCCGGTTTCCTCGCGATGTTTTCTTTCACCGTTTGAGAGCACTGGCATAGTGTACATACATTTTTGGGCAGAAAAACTCATTGATACACGACTGGATCTGAGCCAACGACCTTAGGATCGGAAGGTGGGGCTGATACCACTAGGCCACCTATGCTCTGAGAGTATACTGATAGTGCTTCGCCTTCCGATCGCGGGTTCAAATCCAGTTGTTCTGTTCGGGTAATTTATATACACAATGCTATATAGTGCTCTCAAACGGTGAAGAAAAACATAGTGAGGAAACCCTGAAGTTTTCGGTAACGCCAGCTTCAGACTTAACTTAACTATACATAGCATATAATTTCACCGGCACCCACACCCTTCAAACTGAAACAGCAATGCTGCTTCACGGCAGAAATAGGCATGTTGTAGTACTTCCCCGGACGAGCCACACGCAAAGAGCTCTAATACTGCCAAACTATTTTGCAAGCTGTTATTTTATACAGCAAGCCTTTTTTATACAATTAGCAGTTAGAACAAGCATAATGACCCAACTTATGTTAAAAGGTAACCATCGCTATAGCAAAGCATTGCTTCATAGGTCACACACGTCAGGAACGTGCCATACGATGCCCTTCTCTGCGTCGTACTGGCACCTAGACTCACCTAGCTTTAAGACGTTTCAAAGTGATCCTTGCAATCCTACTGAGTAAATACTCTTTTGATATTGATTTGATTTTCCATCAACTTGAGGCATACAGATATTCAGCCTCACGTGCCAGTAATTTCACCGGCCTTTCATCGCTACTAGAATAATAATTGTTTTCCTTACGAATAAAATAAAGTCAAAAAATAGCCAAAAAATTAAATACCTCCTGCAAAAATTACGTCATCAACCTACAATATTATTTATTTTTGTCCAACAATTTCATAAAAATACGAAACCCCTCGTAAAATTCCCTCACCTACGGGAAACTACAATTTCATAAGCACACGCTTTAATACGCTTTTAAGCTTATTCTGTTCACCAACTCGAAAATAAATATCTTTTCTCGTTTAATAGAAATCGTCTCTAGAGATTGTAGGGGAGAAGCGGCATAATAGGCCTACTCATTTTTCTGCTCGTAAAATGTATTGGTCACTGAACGGTTGACCTAAGTGATTGGTTATTTTAATATTATGCTAGGACGTAGGTTAACCGATATGGAAATGGGTGGTTACACAGTTATCTGAGGTTTTAGATGAAAGTTTCCGATTAGCCAAAACGAAAGAAAAGTGTTTTTTCTGTACATTTAAAAAACTGAATTCAAATGAAGAGTAAAAATAATTGATGTAAAACAGTGACACTAAAGAAGTGTCGAAACAAGTGAAAAAAGATTTTTATAATGTCCCAAAAGTTAAGAGCCAAGCGGGATTTGAACCCGTGACCTTCCTCTTAGTATGGGGCTGCGCTGACTATTGCACCATCTTTCTGGTTTCCTTAAGTGTAGTAAACACTATAAAATCAATAAAATAAGTGGAAAAAATCTCCCGAACGCCCGAGTTTCAGCGAAGTTTGCCGATCTTTGCCGAAGAGGTGACAATGTCGCGTAACCGACACCTCAGTGCGCAGCGAAAAAACCAATGAACTATCCCAGCTCAGAAAACATTCAAGTTAAGAAGTTTTCACTTCAAAAAATGTCGTACAAATCTATAAAAATTATAGCCACCTTAAAAACAACATTGAATAAAACTAAAACTGGACCATTTTAGTCACTCTTCCCCGCGCACCTTTTTCCATCTTTTTTCCTGTTCGTTCTTCGAGCTCATTATTCGGTGAGCCATTGAAGGACTATCTCGACCCCTGAGGGTCCAGATTTGGGGCCCTTAACCCGTTGAAGGGCAAACCTGAATGTCCCACGTTCACTGTATTTGTCAAGCAATAGAAATAACTTGTTGACGGTAAGAAATGGTGGGTTATTGTGTTTGCACGGTGCTACTTATCCCTAAGTTATTATTATTTCTTTGAATGTGACCTTTTTAAGGCTATTAAACCTACCAAAGGAAACGCACGAAAGGAATCTCTTTGAGGCACGTTTAAATTCCTTTCAACAAACTGTATCACGACAAGAAGAAGAAGAGTTTTTAAGGCGCGACAACGCGTGATTTGTTGTCTCGAGGACCACTGTGGCTAATAACTTACTGCCTGCCTTTAAATCTGATATTTCCGTTGATATCTCTCCCTCTCTTTCTTCTGACATTATGACCAGAGAGATAGAAAGTTGATACCTACTTCTATCTTGCCAATTTAGGTGCGGTATTTGTTAGGAGTCCTGCATAATTTTAGTCTCACTGCAATTCACAACGTACTCTGTAAGTTATATAATTGCTTTAAGAACAGGTAATTGATTTTGAGCAATTTTATTCATTTTTCGTTTTTGTAAGGCCTCTGCACCTTACAAAAACGAAAAATGAATAAAATTGCCTTACAAAAACATCTCAAATATGTGTCAAATACAAAAACATAAAATATGTCAATAAGGCGGACTCGGTGTTTGCCATTTTGGACGCCATTTTGACATATTTTATGTTTCAATCGGGTAACAATATCTAAATGTATTCTACATTATCTTTTTCTCTCCTAATAAACAAGATCCTTAGGCATATAGTCTTCATAATTTTCATTATTACTAGTTCAGGTGGGGCTTAGCCTATTTTTTTATCTAATATCTGAATTCTAGCAAACACGACACGATCAGCCGAATATATTACTTCACCAATTAGAACGGAGCTCTCTGATTGGTCAGCGTAGATTTGACTCCAGTGTGTGAGCCAAGGGAAATGAAGATGTTGTTAGTATGGATAGGACATTACTACTATCGAGAATCTAAAAGTCAGTGGGTCTGTTTTAATTTGTTAGCATGTTGTAAAACGTTAATCTCTTAAGTTAATAGTTATTTTATATTTTCTTATACAACTAAAATTTTTTTAGAGATGGTTCACCTAAATAATACCTCTGTGTATTAAGCTTATTCGAATATCAGGCCATTTAAATTAATTCTCGTAGTAATTGATACTAATATAAGTTTTCAATTACCTACCAGAAAACTTTTGTATATACGGGATCGGGAATAACACGTACTGTAACTATTGAAGATTGTAAGATAGGTATGTTATAAGTTATGTGTAAGGTCTTTTGAATACGTCATCTTCTCTTGAAAATTTTTAAACTAGCAGATTTCCTATTTTGAAAACGAAACAAATCGCTGTTTTCTACTCCATACTACTATTTGATGATGACTTGTTCATAAATAAATATTTCATCAGAATATAAACGGTCATGTCCACGCTATTCTAGCGTATCTTAAGTCCATTACACACATGCGAATCCTCGAGTGACAACCAATGCATTGTAATGCGCCATTACACTATCGGACAGTTTTATCTGTTCGGCAGTGAGGACTACTCCTAAGAGATTTTCGAATGAGCAGGATCTTCTTACATGGAATAAGTAATAGTATCTATGGCATAGATTAATAGGGAATTCAAAGAGAATGTAATTTCTAAGCGCGGTACACATCAGTGGGGTTATTGCGTATCTTTTTTTGCAACGAAAACCTGGTCGCTTTTGTAAGTTTAAAACACGAATTAATTTAAATACACGATAAACGATATTTTTTTAAAAGAATGAATTTTAGCTATATCTTTTTTTTTCCCCCGAAATCTCCTGTAGGTATACAAAATTTCATGAAAATCGTTGGAGCCATTTCTGCATGAGATTCAGATTATATAGAGGTATAAGATAAATCGATATATATTTTCATGCATTGTGATACGCTCATCAACTTGAGGCATGCAGCAGATTGTAAGTCTCACGTGCCAGTAATTTTGTTCTAAGGGTTATTCCTGGTTCATTCTTGTACACCTTGATCGATCATTTGATTTCCTTTCCCTCAATTACTGTAATTCAACCTTTACATAACCATAATGCAATTACTTACATCCCAAACATGTTCGCGGAAATTTATCTCCCCAATACAAGCATTGTGCGCCCCCATCAATCTCCTTTATTTACCAACAAATAAGGAATCGCGAAGGCTTCGATCTTTCAGTAACAACGAAGCAATATCGCAATAAAAACATTACTCTGAAAGGGGCCAAGATTGGTATGAGTTTTGGGGTTGACGGTGTGAGTTAAGAACACACCGATTATTAGAGAATCGATTGTGCAAAGTTCTATTATGTGCTTGTGTGCTTAGTTAGGGGCTAGATAGTGTTGTGTGTATTGTCTTTAATATTTGTCTACAATTTTTTATACAACTGGTTGGTGGAACAAGTTTATGGCACATAAGATGTTAATTGATAACTATGGCTCTTATTAAATGTTTACCTTTTGATTTTTGATTTGAGTCAAAAATTGTATACTAGATTACAATAATAATAACTGAAATCATATCTGACAAATAACGAGATAAATCTATTATTGTATACTACCTAATAATAGAACAGCCATTACTGCTTCAAGATAAAGGTTTTTGACGTGTGTAGGATGGCCAACCTTTTATTGCCAACAGGACAAAACACATAAATCACATTTAAGTTTGACTGGGTTTCAGCTCACGCTGCGGCAAAACTGACAATAATAATAACTAATTAAAGACAATAATAACTTATAACTTATTACATCATCATCTTCCTTCCTTAATCCTTATCCCACATTGCATGGAGTCGGCACAACAGGTTTTCTTCTTCCATTCACCTCTATCATACGTTCACTCCTTTCTTTTCTTGCTCATGACAATGTCATCTTTGACACAGTCCATCCATCTTTTCTCTACCTCTTCTATACACCATTATCTACACTTTTCTATGACTTCATCCCTCCGCATGACATGCCCATGTTTGCTTTATCAAAACGTGATGAATTCACGTTAGCTTTCTCACGAAAAAAAAGATGAACTCGAAATTTCTGGGAATATCCTATATCCTACTGAAACATGGGGTCCCTATAAACAGAAGTAGTTTCCACCTCTCCCCGGTAATTGGGCCCTGTGCGTCTGTGGGCCCATTAACTGATCTGTCAGAATCCTTCGTAATCTTCTAGCATTTGTGTTTTTTGTGTTTCTCTCTTGCTATATACTATACTAAATATATTAAATTATATTGTGCCTGCTACATAGTACCCTAGTATAATTAAAGTACCTTAGTAAATTAATTAAGTAATATTAATTATACTAGGGCTATTTCCCCATACCAATCGATGGGCAAGTAAAATTGCGTGTCTTACGAGGCAATACTTTGTTATAGGCAATGGTAACCACTTAACATAAGGTGGACCATTACATAATGATAAAAGAATTTTCTAGTCGGTAAAGAATTAATGATGATGTGATGTAGAATGTAAGATTTTAAGAAGTGAGCCTCTCAGAAGTGCACTTTAAATCCTTTCACCACACTGGGACACGACAAAAAAAAGGAAAATGTTAAGATGAGACAAACACATAAGATAGGAAATTGCTTGTGCTTTGAATGATATAATATTCACACGAAAGCGGAATGTAACGAAACGTCCAGCTGTCAGGCGAGCGATTCTAAACGCAGGTAAATTACGTCGTGGTCAAAAGCTCACGTCAAATGTCATTGTGAACAATTTATGGAGAAAAGCCGGAACGTTTATCAAGTTTCGGGCCTAGAAGTACATTTACAATGAAAGCTGGTAAATACCAGCAGCCTTATATTGTCTAACTTGAATCCATTATCAGTGAGCTTTAAGCCAGTATTGTCAAGCCACCAGTGACAATAAAGGCAATACTGGCAATACTGGCCTTTATTGTCACTGACCCAGTCAAAATTTTGTTGGTATTGTCGTGTAACTGAAATTCATTTCGGCGTTACGCAATTCCAAAATACGAATTTCCACCAAGTTCCATTCGTATATTTGCAATTATATATTTGCACACCGCCGTTATTCTGTTTTTTGTAAAATCTCTCCATCCAACGGTTGTCTGGAAGAGATAGCTCTTAGCGATAAGGCCACCTATAATAATAAAGTAATATTTATTATAATGGGTACCTATATTTGTAATGTTTCTTTTATATTTTGTTTCTTTTGTGTGCAATAAGGTATTCATCTATCTATCTATGAGGGTGACGCTGGATCAAGTTAAGAAAGCCGGCAAAACCAGTGTTACTGCTTTCATTGTAAATGCAGCCCGACCTTCAGGGATCAGAGGCCTAAAAGTTGAAAAGTCTATCACAGTTGGTGTGGAGCCTGTTAACTGTCAGGAACGTTACTGAAGTTTTATGTTTATTTCGGTTCTTTGGCCTGAAAGAATAAAAAACTCGAACTTCTAATAATCCAGAAAACTGCTACCGTCTTTTCACTTCTTCATGCAGATTTACCATTTTTTTAACACTATCTAGCCCAAAACTATGCAGAGCTTGCACTATGGGAACCAGATTAGCTGATATAGTACTTAGATAGGTATTTATTTGTAAATACTTAGAAAATAATATTTTATAACACTCAGACAGAGAACAATCCTACATTACTGCATAGTTGCAATGTGAATCGAGTGAGCTATGACATATATAGTATAGTAACTATCTATGTCATAGCTCACTCGATTCTTCTTCTTATCGTTCTCTGGTTTTTTCAAACCAGTGCGGTGGAAAGATTCCAAGTGCAAACAGAGGCTAATTTAGTGCAGTCAATTCCCACTCGATGGACTAATGATATTGTTGCGCAGTAGCCTAACGCCTAGCGCCATCTGTTACCGAGAGGAGGAACTACTCACGAGTTAGGTGGCAGAGAGCGCCATCTATTGACAAATGGCGGAACTACATTACGTGAACAATTAAGAATCAAGTTCCGGGTGTTTCTGGAGAGTTCGACGAACATGCTCGAATAATGAGACGAGCTATAAATAGAGAATCGCTCGGATCGTGGGACAGTTTTTTATTAAGCTATAGAAGTGAACGTTTCGAGTGCGAAGAGTGAATTAGTGTCTTGTCTTGTATTGTGTTTTATTGTGTGCTGTGTTTTAGTGTGTTTTAATAAAGTTTTGGCTTTGAGTGATAATATAAGTGTTCGTTGTGTAAAAATCGACTTTCATTGTTCAATAGACCCCCCGCTCGTAACAAATTGGTGTCAGAAGTGCGATTGAACAATGCCGGTGTTACCGAAAGACGACGCTGAAGGTATGAGGACGAGAAGTCAACGCCAACAGGAAATGGATGCAAGACGGATGGGAAGTTCTCCGTCACAAGCAACTCGTCGGGACCCTGAACTGCTGACGGAGCCAGCTGCTGGGACATCTGGAATTCTACCATTATCGGAGGACCAGGCTCCTGCATCAGGTGATCTGGCAGCATTGATGGCCATGCTGCAGGAACAGACCCGTCGGCAGGAGGAGCGGCAGGCCTACTTAATGGAAGAACAGAACCGTCGGCAGGAGGAGCAGACCCGTCGGCAGGAGGAGCTGCAGGCCCACTGGATGGATGAACAGAACCGTCGGCAGGAGGAGCAGACCCGTCGGCAAGTGGAGCAAAACCGTCTGATGGAGGAGCAAGTTCGCCTTATGAAAGACCTGCAGGTGACTGTTAACAAAGACCTGCAAAGTGTAAAAGAACAGGTCCAAAATCAGGAAAGCCGTATCTACGAAACGGAAACCCAGATTGCTGATGTAAAGAAAGCTCTGGGTGTGCTTAAAGCTGGAGCAGGAAACGTGGCTTCTGTGGTAGCTACGCCTGTGGGTAAGGGTTTCAAGGTGCCACCCTATGATGGGACTTCATCATGGTCAGCCTACAAAATTCAGCTGGAAGCAGTGAGTAAAGCAAATGGATGGACCACGGATCAGGCGATGACTGCACTGACTTTGGCACTTCGTGACCAGGCCCTCAATGTGTTGGAAGCTATTGGAAAGGAGGTTACCTACGAGCAGCTGCTGGACGCGCTGGAATCTCGTTATGGTGACACGCATCTGGAGCACGTATTCCGCGCCCAACTGAAAGAAAGGACCCAACGCAGTCTTGAAAGCTTGCAGCAGTGGGCTCTGGAAGTGGAAAAAATGGTCCGAAAGGCATACCAATCTTCACCTGCGCTTATCGATGGCATTTTGGTGCAATCCTTTATCGATGGGATTCGCGACTTGGAGGTGAGAGCTGCTGTGAGACTGGGACATCATGAGTCTTTGAAGAACGCCCTCGCCCATGCTTTGGAAGTAGAAGCCGTTCGTCAGGACCATCGAGCACATCGCATCAGGGAAGTGGTAGCATCACCCACTCGTGAGTATCGTCCGAGATATAGCCCTAAATGCTTTGAGTGTGGAGAAAAGGGGCACTTGAGATTTAATTGCCCTAAGCGAGCAGTTTCAGGAATACGTCGTGAACAGGGAGAACAGGAGACTGCTTCCACCAACCAGCAACAGGGAAACGAGTAAACGCCAGGGCTGCGGGGCGAGTGCTGGCCGGTATTAACAGAGCCCCAAGAATTTGGATTTCACAAGCTCATGATGGAAATAGCCTGATCATCGCAGGCCAAATTAACGGAATACCTTGTAAGATGACATTGGATACTGGTGCTTCTCGAACAGTAGTCAGTTCCCAACTTGCAAACCGCGCTCTTGGGGGCCTCTTTCACAACTGTGACCGAATCCAGCTCCTAACAGCAACCGGTCAGCACATACTCGTCAGAGGTGAGAAGCTAGTAGAGATGAAGTTGGGTGAAAGGATTTTCCAGCATAATGTCATCATTGCAAATATAATGGATGATTGTATTCTGGGTTTGGACTTTATGCGAAAACACCGTTGTGAAATAGACGTTAAGCAAGGAATTTTGAAATGTGGTTTGGAAGAAATCTTTATGGAAGGTGGATCACCTGGGAAAATCTATTGTTCAAGAAGAACCGTTCTTCCTCCACGGTCAGAAACCATTGTTCCAGTAAATTTATCACAAGCTCAGACAAAGAATCGATGTGTACTGTTGGAAGGATCAGACAACGAGGTACCATGGATTATGGCACGAACTTTGGTGAAGGCTACCAACATCTCAGCGGTACGGGTACTGAATCCAAGTAATAAGGAACATCTCATTAAAAAAGGAATGGTAATGGGAACCTGCGAAGAAGTGGCCTGGATGCGTAACTGTAAAGAATTATCCAGCAGCAAGGAAACTGGCAAAAGCAATATATCGTCATTCCTAGAAAATTGCCACAAGGATCTTTCGGAAAAAGAAGTCAAAAGGGCGCAGCAGATGTTGTCTCGGTTTGACAACCTTTTCTCTTCATGCGATGCTGACATTGGAAAGACTGGATTAGTTCAACACACGATAAATACCGGTAATGAACCACCTATCCGCCAACGCCCGAGAAGATTACCAGTAGCTCGAGAGAAAGAAGTGGAGACTATGATCGAAGATATGGTAAGGGATGGAGTTATAGAGCCTTCGACTAGTCCATGGTGCTCTCCTGTTGTGCTAGTAAAAAAGAAAGATGGCAGCATGCGGTTTTGTGTGGATTATCGCCGACTTAATGAAGTTACTAAGAAGGACAGTTACCCACTACCGAGAATTGATGACACACTGGATACACTAACGGGAATGAAGTGGTTTACCACTCTTGACCTGAAAAGTGGCTACTGGCAAGTAGAAATAGACCCGAAGGATAAGGAAAAGACTGCATTTTCTACAGGGAAAGGTTTGTGGCAGTTTAATGTAATGCCTTTCGGATTGTGCAACGCCCCTGCGACATTTGAACGGTTAATGGAACTGGTACTCACTGGATTAATTGGGGACGCCTGCCTGGTTTACTTGGATGACATCATTATCGTGGGTCGAACGTTTGAAGAACATCTGCAAAACTTGGAACGTGTGCTCGGGAAACTTCATGCTGCCAATCTAAAGTTGAGTCCCAAGAAATGCAAGTTTTTCAGAAGGCAGGTGAATTTCCTGGGTCACGTGATTTCTGAGGAAGGTGTACAAACTGATCCGGAAAAGGTTGTGGCTGTCAAGGATTGGCCAATTCCAAAAGACAAGACTGAGGTCCGAGCGTTTTTAGGACTGTGCTCGTATTATCGACGTTTTGTGAGAAACTTCGCTGATATTGCTAAGCCGTTACACAAACTCACTGAAGAGAGGAGGACTTTTAGCTGGGACGAGGAATGCGACCTTGCTTTCCAGGAATTAAAAAAACGGCTGTGTGATACTCCGGTTCTAGGTTATCCTGACACAGAAAACATGTTCATCGTAGATACAGATGCAAGTAATACCGGAATCGGTGGTGTGCTATCTCAGCGCAGAGAAGATAAAGAAGTGGTGATAGCCTACTTCAGCAAAGCGTTATCAAAACCAGAAAGAAATTATTGTGTTACCAGAAGGGAGTTGCTGGCAGTAGTTAAGACCTTACAACATTTCAGTAAATATCTGCTGGGACGTAAATTTCATCTGCGCACGGACCATGCTGCATTAAAGTGGCTTCTACAATTTAAGAATCCCGAAGGGCAGGTGGCAAGATGGATCGAACAACTCCAGGAGTTTAACTATGACACTGAGCATCGCAGTGGCAAATCTCACGGTAATGCGGACGCCCTATCAAGAAGACCTTGTCCGGAAAACTGTAAGCATTGTGTCAAGCAAGAATCTAAAGAAGCGATACCCATCAGGATGCTAAGAACTGACTTAAGTGTCGAATGGAAAGAAGCCCTGCAGCAAGCACAATCAGAAGACGCCGACATCAAACCAATAGTAGAATGGTTAAGAGCTGGTACTCCTAAGCCTAAGTGGAGTGATATTGCCGGAAGGAGTACAACAACGAAAAGTTATTGGGCACAATGGGATAGTCTGGTTATCCAAGATGGAGTATTGTGCCGCAAATGGGAAAATAATCGAGGAGACCACTGTCATCTACAAATAGTTGTACCTAAATCAAAGGTACCTGACGTTCTGCAACTTTATCATACGGGAAGTTCAGGGGGTCATATGGGAGTAAAAAGGACTTTATTAAAAATACGAGAACGATTTTATTGGATCTATTGCAGAGATGACGTAGAAGACTGGTGCCGGAAATGCACGAGTTGTGCAGCTGTGAAAGGACCTCACACACGCAGTAGGGGAGCGCTCAAATTATACAACGTTGGAGCACCCTGGGAGCGCATAGCACTGGACGTCGCTGGGCCATTCCCTGTGAGCGAGAAATGGCAACAAGTACTTCCTAGTCGTCATGGATTATTTCACCAAATGGCCAGAAGTTTTCGCTATTCCGAACCAAGAAGCAACGACAGTAGCAGATAAATTAGTCCATGAAGTCTTTTGTCGGTTTGGAGTACCCTTGGAAATCCACAGCGATCAAGGAAGAAATTTCGAGTCTCAAGTTTTCCAGGAGACATGCCGAGTAATGGGTACTCATAAAACGAGGACTACTGCATATCACCCACAGTCTGACGGAATGGTGGAAAGATTCAATCAAACGTTGGAAAGATATCTGGCAAAAGTGGTGGCGAACCGACAGAATGATTGGGATAAGCATATCCAGCCATTTTTGTTGTCATATCGAAGTGCGGTGCATGAGAGCACAACAGTCACTCCCGCCTTTGCGAACTTCGGACGGGAACTACGATTGCCTGCAGATTTGATCACTGGCATTCCACCAGACTCTCCGCGCGCCATAACGGATTATGCAAGTGATCTACGCCATAAAATGAACGACATATATGAAAATGTCAGACAATCCAGCCAGCAAATGTCTGAAAGAATGAAAACCCGCTATGACCGAAACTTGAACAATCAGGGATTTGATGAGGGTTCATTGGTGTGGCTGCACAATCCAGTCCGCAGTAAGGGGAAGTCTCCTAAATTACAAGCAAAATGGGACGGACCATACCGTGTGGTAACCAGGATGAACGATGTCACGTACCGAATCAAGAAGGGTTTGCGAGGCAAACCTAAAATTGTTCATGTTGATCGATTGGCGCGATATTATGGGTCCAATGATGCTCGGGACGAGCATGTTTTAGGAGGGGATAGTGTTGCGCAGTAGCCTAACGCCTAGCGCCATCTGTTACCGAGAGGAGGAACTACTCACGAGTTAGGTGGCAGAGAGCGCCATCTATTGACAAATGGCGGAACTACATTACGTGAACAATTAAGAATCAAGTTCCGGGTGTTTCTGGAGAGTTCGACGAACATGCTCGAATAATGAGACGAGCTATAAATAGAGAATCGCTCGGATCGTGGGACAGTTTTTTATTAAGCTATAGAAGTGAACGTTTCGAGTGCGAAGAGTGAATTAGTGTCTTGTCTTGTATTGTGTTTTATTGTGTGCTGTGTTTTAGTGTGTTTTAATAAAGTTTTGGCTTTGAGTGATAATATAAGTGTTCGTTGTGTAAAAATCGACTTTCATTGTTCAATAGACCCCCCGCTCGTAACAATATTGTTGTATCATTGCTGTGTGATAATGCAATCAGGTAGAAATTGCTTCTCAGCATTAGATGGGCTATCATCTGCTTGTTCCGTCTCGTGTCTCTTAAAGAATGATGCGTTTCTTTTATGTTTTATCAGAGGTAAAATAATTACACATAGTTCATCAACAACCTATAATATCAGTCCACTGCTGGACGTAGGACTCTCCCAAAACGCATCACTGAGCCCGGTCTTCGACTCTCCTCCAGTGCTTGCTACATTTCGCAAATCATCGCCCCACCATGCCGGAGGGGTTCCTACACTACGCTTACATAAATGCAGTCTCTACTCTAGTATTCGTTAGCCCTTTGCCCACACTGAATGAGGAGGCTGTAGAAATGTTACAACATCAAACAAACCTCATAGAATCGTTGTATTTTTTTTGCTGCTAAATTTTCATTCAAATCTATGATTTATCTAATTATGCCTTAAATATTGTCGATTTTAGAATTCGCAATTTCGGTATGAGAGACATGCACATTTTGTAACACACAGTTACAAAACTGATAGCCCCTTCCCACGGTCTGTGATATCGCGCATGGAGGGGCGGATCAGCTCGCACGACATACCATGGGAACGGTCTCGTGCGCCGAGGTGCGCTGTAGCACAGTAGCCCTGTCTGTGTGCGTTGCCGTGCGTCGTCGTCGGCTGTGCGTGATGATCTGCAGAACCACGCACCGTAGGAAGGCAGCATAAGAACCCCGCGCTAATCGTTGCTTAGCCTAATTTATTCGTTAAAACCCTGGCTTCGTCTGACTTATTGATACGACCTAGACCAATCATTTATTTTAATAATCATATCTCATGGCCCCTCTGCGCTCAGCGCAATTTATGTAGTACTTAAGCTTTGCTTCTGGTTTCTTAAGTATCGACGACAGTTATTTTACCACTGTTAGGTAATGAAAATTGCAATAGTGGTTTTGTGTGTGCTGTAGGTACTAATTAAATTATTTATAATTTCGTTTTCTGATATCAGAAATACTTCCGCTTCTCTCGTGGAACCCAGATTAAAATTGGTTTTAATTTTATACCAATATGTTTTCCATTTGTATAGTGTCTAAATACAGACGCGCGTGTGCAAAACGACATTGTGTGTAAGTCTATGTAATAGGTAGGTACGTAATTAAAACGCGACTTTTGTATGAGATTAGGTCGAGTCTCCAGGGTATGCTATCGGTGCAAGCAATATCTACGGGAATAATGAGCCACAAGCATTCTTATATCGTATTTCAAGTATGTATTTACAAAAAAAAATGTACAGTATTAATTAAGCTATCTGGTTCCCATAGTACAAGCTCTGCTTAGTTCGGGGCTAGATAGTGTTATGTTGATTGTCTATAATATTCATTTATTTATTTATTCAACAACAATACACAACATGAAGACGAAATTATGTGACCTAGTTATTTTTACATACCCTATGATCTAATGTTACCATACTTCTTGGAAATGAATATAATTTTTTCTTTTTTTTCTTGCGTAAATGTTATTCTGTATGTCCTATTTTCTGAATAAACTTTATTACTATTAGTATTACTATTCTAACATCCAGAATCCAGACATCACTTTTCTTCCCTTGGTTAATCTGATAGTGACTTCCGCATTTTAATACGGTTGTCATAACACGGTCAGCGTTATTTACAAGATCCGGACTTTATAGAAGCTTGGTAGTTGGAATTTTAGTACGCAACTATGCTTGACTTACGACTAACTTACATTAGGATTGGTTTTGGAAAATATCTCGTTGCTTTTTGGAAAATGCCCTAATTTTTCTAAGTTTTTCAAAAAATTCAAAAACATTCATTCATTTGATGATGATGATTGAATTTAAAAAAATTAAAATCATCATCATCAAATGAAGAAAAACAACTGTTGTACATAATAGTTTTTTTACAGTTTATAGGCTTGCGTTTAACCGCAATCCCACCTGCTGTTAAGTGATGATGCGGCTGACGGTGTAGACCGCTTACCTAGAAGACCTGCAGGGATACCACGAGCTCCATATGGCTATGGTTATGGCTGTCAAAATTGTGTCAACACATTCAAACCCAAGAAGAAATGAATGTGTGGGTCAGCCTATCTATACATAATTTGACAGCCATAGCCATGTAGAGCTCGTGGTATCCCTGCTGTTCACTCTACTCTTAAATCTTTGATTTCTTTCTTTTCCTTAGTACTTTGCTTGAATTTATTATAATGTATATCGTCATGTACATGACCCTCTTTAAAACTCATGAAAATGCCAGGATAATAATTCGTTGAGTTTATGTAAAGGTACACCTTTTCAAAGGTGCCCTAGTTTTCTGTTTTTTATAACCGTAACATATCGGATATATTGTCACCCGCGATTTAAAAGTATGTATACTTTTCCTCTATGTCTGTCTGGGTGTTATATTGTATTCTATATATGTATTTACAAAAAAAATTATATATATAAGTACCTAGTATATCAGCTATCTGGTTCCCATAGCACAAGCTCTGCTTAGTTTGGGGCTAGATAGTGTTGAGTGGAATTGGAATTGTCTAGAATATTTATTTATTTATTTATTTATGTCTAAGATAAATTTATCCTCTGTAGCAACTGAATGGGAAAAAAAACCCTTTAGATCCTGTATCCCATAGAAACCTAGCACTTTTCCAGGATAAAAATTAGCCTGTCATTTTCTGACCTACCACTACTTTTTCTTCTTATTTAAGAGCAACGCTCTTTTCGGCGTAATGTATGCATTTTTTTACAGGTATTTCTTTTGAGGTCAACCTCCTTGACCTACTTATACGACAGGACAGCGATCTTTGCTTCTTATTTGGCTCATGTAGCTTATCCAAAAATGTATGTCAATTAATCTATGAAAATTAAAAAAAAATCCATCTCACGAAGTAAGTTTTTTTGAGCGAGGGATGTTTATTTAATTATTTATACGAAAGACTCTACTTTCACGGTTGCACATTTTGTCATTTTGAAAGATATAGGTAATCAACAATATTTTTTGTTAAATTGTGTGCAATATCCAAAATATGTTGGTCGCTTTCAATAATGAATAAAACATAAAAATTTTGTGTTACCTAAAGTTACTGTAGTAGTGACTGTACCTTCCTCAGTATACCATAATAATTATTACATATTCTGTGCCTGCTATGTAAGTACTACAAATCGGGCCACAGTGTCATACCGTTTTACATGTGGGCCACAGTGTCGTATCAAGAATTTGGGACTGAACTTGGTGGGCCACAAAGACAACTGCATCCCCTTTCCATGAATGAATTTAGCTATTTTAATGTGTGAACGAGAAGTGGTTCTATGGTTGTCAGTGCCTCAAGATTAGCTATTCTGTAAAACCTTGCGCATATAGCGCTATGGCGATGGCTATCAGTGAAACGCTGTCAAATATGACAGCGGTATTTGACAGTTTTTCACTGATCGCCATTGCCATTGCACTAGATGTGCGCAGGCCAAGATGTGTGTCGAGTTCAGTTTACGGATATCAGCTCCTTAAACAAGCTGCTGCTTCTAGAGGATTTTTTTACAAGTTATGTAAGTGGTGAGTCAAATCATACATTCCTGTTGATATACGAGTACGAGTAGTATACATAACTAGGTCATTACATTTTATCGAGCTCGTTGCAAGCTTCTATTCTATCAAACAAAACATTTATTTATTCCCCGCATTCGCTCAATAAAAAAGAGTTGTAACCTTGTTATGTTCAGTTACAGTATAACACAATTTAGGACCGCAGAGGGCTATTTAGGCCTTCTTTAACGTACGCATCCAGACGCACAGTATATGAATATACAGAGATACGACTTCAAAATACTTCGTAGTAGTCGTTAGTTTTGTCAGTGTTCCGTTCTGGTATGTTATGTTAAATAATCTTCTTTCTTTCTTTTATTAGAGCTTTTTGTAAAGGGCTCGCCCGGGAAGTACAACCAGCACCATGCCTATTTCTGCCGTGAAGCAGTATTGCTGTGTTTCAGTTTAAGGGTGTGGGTGCCGGTGAAATTACTGGCACGTGAAGCTGAACACCCTAAGATTAAAAAACTTGAGAAACCGATTTCATGGCTAACAATTGAACCGATTTTGATTAAATCTATATGGAACTAATTTTCCTTCCAGATAATTAATAATTCGTTCCATCAAAAAGTAAATAGATAACGGAAGTAAGCGATAATAAACATTAAAAAAATCAACCAAATTGAAAACTTATCAACCGAATTGAGAATCTCCTTTTTTTATTTGAAGTCGGTTAAAAATCAGAGTGTCAAGCAGCAGTCCTGCTTGCTACCGAGATCGGAATCATACCTTTCGACTCTACAAATGAAACGCCCCGGAAAAGTATGGAGTTTGATCTCTGTTAGCATACAACCTGTGCTTTAAGGATAGAATAAAATGGCGACACAACATTTTTATTTCTCTGTAAATATCCCCCTGGCGCTTAATATTCGTCTCATAAGAGACAAGGGAACGAAACGTGGTATATGTGTAATGCTTCTATGGTACCAGGGTTTAGAGAAAATGGAAGTGCTCAGGTGAAAATGGTATTCAGCTTCCTCCTCGCGTCGTGCTCCTCACTGCTGAGGGTCGTGACCCCTTCCATAGTTCAATTTATCCCTGACAAAATTTAAAAAAAAAACATAAAAAGACAAAAATAAAGATAAAAAAATGCTGCAGCTGTATAAATTCAGCTTAACATACTAAAAACATTGTCAAATTCAAGATGCGCACTTGGTGTGCGGACTGGTTTCCGTGACGCTTGAAACTTGTTTTTGGTTTTTTTAGGTTCTAAGGTACGACATGCTTCCTCACGCTTTTCCTTCTCCGTTTGAGAGTACTGGCATAGTGTACATACATTTTCGGACAGAAAAACTCATTGGTGCATGACTATATTTGAGCCCAAGACCTTAGGATTGGAAGGTGGGGCCGCTACCATGCACTAGATCACCGATCACATTTTCCTTTTACCAACTTTTTGCTATTGTTTATTAAAATAAGAAAATACGCCTTATTTAAAAAAAAGCTAACTTCATAACCATACAGCTGAACCGATATTGATGAAATTTCTATTCGAATCTGAAAGTACTTTCCATTTAAAATAATTTTCAAAATTGATTTATGAATGATAGATTTATGAGGTATAGATAGTGCAATTCACGAAGACGCGCCCCTTGCGGGATGCGGGGAGTTTGCTCCGAGCGGCAGTCGCGAACCTTAGTCTATTCATTGTAGTGTGCGTGTGCACTCATAGGTAATTGGTGTGTACCGATAACACTCAAACATTGACGGAAGCTTGCACACATATACTATAAACGGTTAGGAGGAATAGTGGGGCGCGCCTTCGTGGATTGCACTATCTATAATAGAAAACCTCTTCCGTTTTTGAAGTCAATTAAAAAAGTAGCCTCTTCCAAAGAATAATGATCATTGTAAGTATGTTATAGGTGTGTGTGGTGGCAATGTGCCTAATCAAAATAGTGAAAGTCAGCCCTAACTTCCATACACCCATACGTCTTTTCATGTTTTTTTTAATACAATTAGCTTATGGATTTGCATTTGGCCCACCTGATGATAAGTGACTTTTCTCTACTTTAAGGTAACATTATGTTACAACTTTCACTAATTTTTCTCTCTCTCAAAAGGTTTAATATTAATGTGCAAATAATGAGAATAAAACAGCAATCACTTTTTTACCGACTTCAATAAAACAGGAGGAGGTTCTCAATTCAGTATTTTTTTGTTAAGTAATGTGTGTTGCATAACTTGGTCATTTATGGACCGATAAGATTTTTTTTTTTATTTCTGAAAAGTAATTATTTCGTGATTGGTTCCATATAAATTTCATCAAAATCGGTTTAATAGTTTGGCCATGGTTTCTCCGGTATTTTTAAACTTATATTATCTCATGTACAAAAAATAAAAATAAAATTTTCATTTTAAACCTCTCACCCTGTACTAAACCTTGTTTGTATTTAAGGTTCTCGTTTGTTTTTTTCTGTATTTGTGTTCATTCAATAAACTTTTTTCATTTCATTTCATTAAAAAAATAGCAGATTCTCTTAATTATGATTTGGGTAAAAGCTTTTTCAGGCCGATGATAATGGTGATTAGTCGTAAGTACCAAAACTGATTCGTTCAACTATTAGAGCGTCAACATTGGAGTATGTAAATTAATTTCCTGTTTCCAAGAAGTGGGTGCTACCAAGTTTCACGTAGATTGCAGCGAATTGAAATGGTTCAAATAATTATTAAGTCTTCCATACATCTAAGCGTTCTGCAGTAGCGATCAGTGAAACCCTCTTGAAATATCACAGCAATATTTATTACCGACTTCACATAAAAAAATGAGGATGTTCTCAATTCAGTTGTATTATTTTAAATGTTTGCTACCGCATTTATGAGCCGATTTGAAAAACTACTTAATCTGGAAGATTTGGATTGGTCCAAATTGATTCAGTAGGCATACACTGAGCTCTGTCTGGCTCTGTCTCTGGCTCTGGTTTTGAGTCTGTGTGAGTGTTGAATAAATAAATCTTACGTCAAAACGTCACACACACACACCCAAATGCACTGGTGAGAACTCACACAGACTCAAAACCAGAACCAGAGACAGAGCCAGACAGAGCTCATGGTACCTACTGATCTTCCCAGATTGGTCCCAAAGATTTTTTATCAAAATTGGTTCAGCAGTTTGGCCATGAAGATTTTATTTTCATTACCAAAGGATCTTAATGTTCAAAATTGAGACGAGTCGAAAACATACAGCGTCTTATTATTATATTTTTTTTTATAAATCACTTGCGTTCTTATGCTACCTTCCTACGGTGCGTGGTTCTGCAGATCATCACGCACAGCCGACGACGACGCACGGCAACGCACACAGAAAGGGCTCCTGTGCTACCGCGCACCTCGGCGCACGAGACCGTTCCCATGGTGTGTCGTACGAGCTGATCCGCCTCCGTGCGCGATATCACACACCGGTGGGAAGGGGCTATTAGAAAGATGTAACTTAGAAATTTGCAAAAAAATTCAGTAATATCGCTTTGGTTGACTTTTGATAATAAATGAATATGACTGTAGCGTTCTGAAGAAGGGATTCCGACAAAAATGGCCGTGGGTCAGTTAATGGCCCATAAAAGTGGTCATTATGACAAGTAGCCTTAAATGCTTTCCATAGTCCAGAAAACGTTTTCGGTACAGTCGCTGGTACTAAAATGGTTCACTTTGACTTTGAATCAATTAAAATGAAATGCATTATTGTATTATCTAACGAGTGAATGATTTATTTTGCGAAACAACAACTTACACTTATAAAAATAACTAAATTTCTAAGTATATAATACTAAATTTATATGTGAATCATGTGTATTGCAAAACTGGACTCAGCATAATGCCGGTTGGTTTAAAACCAACGCTGGTCTGACGTCAGAGCCAGTTAGTGATGCCACGGATAATCTACTCACAAAGACAAAATGGCAGTAGAGTACAAATAAAACTAAAACCAACGCTGGTCTGACGTCAGAGCCAGTTAGTGATGCCACGGATAATCTACTCACAAAGACAAAATGGCAGTAGAGTACAAATAAAACTAAAACCAACGCTGGTCTGACGTCAGAGCCAGTTAGTGATGCCACGGATAATCTACTCACTAAGACAAAATGGCAGTAGAGTACAAATAAAAACTATTTACAGATTATGAAAAAACGAAGTAACTTACTAAAACTACCAGCAGGCGCAGAAGGCAGAGCTACTACCAACTGAACTGATAGACCAGTCTAATGCCAGAGGCCTGTCAATATTTTTTAGTACAGCTAGCTTATGGAACAATCATGGCCCATCTGATGTTAAGTGGTAACCATCGCCTATAACAAAGCATTGCCTCGTAGGTCACGCACGTCATGAACGTGCCATTCCTTGCGTCCATAATCTTGAGAAACACATTCAGCCTCACATGCCAGTAATTTCACCAGCACCTTCAAACCAAAACACAGCAAAGCTGCTTCACGGCAGAAATAAGGCATGGCGGTAGTTCTTCCCCGGAAGATCACACAAAGAGCTCTACTACTAAAATAATGTATATAAGCATCGACATTCAATGTATAGACGGCACACCTCTAACTGGCATAGTCGAACACAGCGGGTAGGTCAACTGGCGTACTCTCACTCACACGAAGCTAGGCACTCGATGTGACAACACGCGCTTTCGTCAGTAAAAAATTGAGTAAAGCAAAAGCACATTAGAAGCAAACTAATGCTGCATATATTTGGCTTGGTAAACGATCTAACCACGTAAAGCGATGTACCAAACCTAAATTATAACTTGTTAAAAATGGAAAAGACTTTTGTTCCGAATAGCTTATCCAGCACGCAGTACATATTATCTCGATGGTAGATATAAGAGCAAAATGAGATGATCATAATCATACCATTAGAGCTCAAGAGCATGTCTAGTCTGGAGTATGTGTAATGAGCTAAAACACCATTCTACCTGGGAATCTACATTCCAAAGACGTTACCCTAAAACCTTTATTATAATAACCCTATTCTGTGCTATAAAAGATGTTTAAAATCAAGCATGGCAGCATCTTTACTATAAGCTAAATTAGTTTCATGTGTTGTAAAGCTTGGGACTCACTGAAGCTTGATAATAAATATACTTCAAGGCTTTGTCGCGTGGAACTGGTACCTAGACTCATTTAACTTTATGACGTTTCAAAATGAACCTTGCGATACTATTGAATAAATAGATAGATAGATAGAAAATGCTTTATTGACACAACAAATTCTATAAGTACAGGTACATAAAAAACTTAAAACTATTTGCCTCATACAATGGGCGCTCTTATCGCCCATACACACACACACCCACATACATATTGTATTTATTTATTTACTACATAAGCACACATAAACCAGTAAAGATCTTGAACTTGTGAGGGTGTGTGTCTTCTCAACACACAACACACACATGTGTTGTGTGTTGAGAAGAGATCTTGACCAGTGTTGGCAGACAGGTCAAGATCGTATGCTAATAGACGTGAGACATATTAAATAAATAAATATTGCGTATTTGATCCGTCAAATAAATATACACTATTTTTTTTTCTGTGCCAGATTCTGTTTTACATCTCAAGGAATTAATATTTTCTTATTTTTTTATTAAGTCGAGTTTTTTATTAAGTTTTTTAAAGAAAGTTCCTTATTTTCTCGTGTACAACATTTCTTACCGCGGACACTAAACGAAGAAGGTTTTAACATCGTAAAAAGTAATCGTTTTCGTGTAATAAGCAGCTCTTTGGAGACACCAAGTTTCATTACGTTAATATTTAGTTTCTTAAGATTGGGGTTCCTAAGGTGCTGTGCAATCACAGTATCGAAACAAATCTATACTTAATTATTAAAAAGCAGAAAAGTGATAATGTTTGTTTGGTTTGGAAATCTTGGGAACTGCAGTAGGCCTCCAACAAGCTCTGTCTGGCTCTGTCTCTGGTTTTTAGTCTGTGTGAGTGTTGACTAAATAAATCCTACGTTGAAACGTCACACACAGTGTAGTACACTGGTGAGCACTCACCCAGACTCAAAACTCTCTCTCACACAGACAGAGCTTGTCGTAGGCCTGCATTGCACTGGTCCGAATTGTTTTTTTCTTTGTGTTGTTCATTTATATAGGCTATATAACATCATGCTACAGCTAATAGGAACAGAGCATCAATGCAAAATGTTGCAAAAATGGGAAAAATATATCTATATCTATATAAAAGTCGTGTTAGTTACTCCACTTATAACTCAAGAACGGCTGAACCGATTTGGCTGAAAATTGGTTGGGAGGTAGCTTAGAACCAAGAGAAGGACATAGAATACTTTTTATCCCGAAAAAGTAACGGGAACGGGGTGTTATGGGAAAGGGCGAGCGAAGCCGCGGGTGGCCACTAGTATATATATAAAAGAAAGTCGTGTTAGTTACACTATTTATAACTCAAGAACGGCGGAACCGATTTGGCAGAAAATTAGTGGGGAGGTAGCTTAGAACCGGGAGAAGGACATAGGATACTTTTTATCCCGAAAAAGCAACGGGAATGGGGTGTTACGGGAACGGGCGAGCGAAGCCGCGGGCGGCCACTAGTAATGTTTATAAAAGCAAATCTAATTTACACCCACATCCACTTAGCAGATCTATATTGGTCAGTGTTTATTCAAAAATGAATGTCCACTATGTCAGTGCTCTCAAACGGTGAAGGAAAACATCGTGAGGAAACCGGAACCTAAAAAGTTCAAAAATATGTGTCAAGTGCATGAAAGGAGCCTCTTTGAGGCGCGCTCAAAAACCGTTTACCAGACTTCGTTCGAAAAAATCAGTGACACGACAAGAAGAAGTGTTTATTCAATAGGTTTCAGCTCAGCGCTATGTTGTACAGCATATATCGGTCACCGTTTTTATGAAACAGGACTTATGAAGTTTTGCATGCGTATAATAAATTAATTTAGATCTACTCGGTGCACGGCGCATGGTAAGTATGTAAAAGTACCTTATGCATACATACCTAGGTGCTAGTAGTTTGTGGTACTGGTGGTCTAGTGGTAACGACCCCAAAGGTCGTGGGTTCAAATCCAGCCGTGTACCAATGAGTTTTTATTGTCTAAATATTATGTTTTTGCACTATGCTAGTACTCTCAAACGATGAAGGAAAACATCGTAAGGAAACCGGCATATATCAGCTGGCCTACCATGAGCTTCATATGGTTATGGTTATGGCTGTCAAAGTTGTGTCAACAGTGTCAACACATTCAAACCCAAGAAGAAAATTAATGTGTGGGTCAGCCAATCTATACACAATGTGACATCCATAGCCATAACCATATGGAGCTCGCGGTAGCCTTGCAGAACCTAAAA
Organism: Thera britannica; assembly: GCA_939531255.2. Lineage (NCBI taxonomy): Eukaryota > Metazoa > Arthropoda > Insecta > Lepidoptera > Geometridae > Thera > Thera britannica. Next base: position 3,841,879 of record OW618045.2, read on the forward strand.
AGTTCAAAAACAGGTTTCTGAATACGGGCTTATGATACAGTTTTGGGTTTTACTTTTGACTATATTTTTTTGTCTGAAGGCATTAATAGCTTCTTCACTTTTACTGGAAACTGTAAATAGTAATGTGCTATTTTTGCCTTATAATAATTCAAGAAGTATAATAATCATGAAACAGTACGAAAATGCTATTAGTTTTTCTTGGAGTTCTGACAGTTAATCACATTATTCCATTTTCTTGCGGAAGGTAAAAAACTCTTTTCCAGAAAACGGTCACCGACTCTTGATGTAGCGGAAACGACAAATTTTGTGTGTTTTTTTTTTTTTTTTTTTTTTTTATACAACTTAGTTGACAAACAAGCATACGGCCCACCTGATGGGAAGCGGTTACCGTAGCCTATAGACACCTGCAATACCAGAGGCATCACAAGCGCGTTGCCGACCCTTTAAAACTTTATATCATTTGGATACAGTTATGCATAGTGAGTCCAAGCGCCATTTTCAGTTTTTTGGGAAATTACATAAACGCGTTTTTATTGGTAGAAGATTAGCATTTGCATTGTCAGAAAGTAAATATGTGTACATCGAAGCTTATATTTGTAATTTAACATGTTACAAGAAAAAAACACAAAAAAAGGTTTTATTTTGGAATATATCGTTAAAAATGCACTTGGACTCCTAATAAATATGATGTTCTCATTTTGCAAAACGAGTCCAAGAGACAAAATAATTATTTATTCTGGAAGATTAGCTTTAAGTGCACGTGGAAACGAATTAATATGATGTACTCATTTTGCAAAATGAGTATAAGTATAACATAAAAATGTTTCCTGGACTATTTTCCTATCGTTTAATAAAAACCCCTTGAATTTCCGTATTTACTCAGCATCTTATATTAGATGTTACAGAGGATTGATAAAAATAAATAAAAAACTATTAAAATGGCACTGATAGTATGTCCAGAAAATAAAACAATATAATTATCATAATTTAATAAACAACAATAATTTAAAACAAGATAAGGACTATCTCAGATATTATCTTCAGCTTTCAGACAGACAGAATAATGATTGATGATATTATTGGTAAACACCAACCCCAAACCCAGAACATATCGGGTAGGATGTAGGATGGAGTAGGTAAATAATATATAAATCTACTCTTCTTCAATATGTTCCGGATCAAAAACCTAAATGGCCATCAACACCTTCAACAACAATATCATCTTCAATCGTGTCATCAAAAATCAAATCTTTGTCAAATGCTATAGCGTCGTTTGGGATATTATGCACTGTTTCATAATTTAATTTTAAATCTTTTAGTTTTTTCTCTGAAACATTTTGTCCTTTCCTACCCTTTCTTTTCTTTACATCAATTTCTAAGCTTTCTTCCTCTTCTACTGCTCCTGCCTTGACATAATGAGGCAATGGATGATTTTAGGTTTCCTTTATCTGGTTTATTCTTAACCAATTATTATTGACCTTCTCGCCCACTGTTATCTTTTTTCTGTTGACAATAGCTTTTTCCTTTTCTTCAGTATTTGTGATTCTTTGTTCTGCAGCTTGCCATAACTTTCTTGTAGTCTTGTGGAGTATAAAGTATTAATTGCAGTTTCAGAAATATAGGGTGCTTTTCGAGGAGAGATCATCAGGTCTATTTTTATACTTTTTTGCTATATTGTACGCCCGAAATAGGTAAGCTGTTGGAACATAATTACTTTTAAGATGTTTTATACACAGTTTTACAATAAAATATTTTTATCTTTATCTTTATACGTGTATTCTGGCCTTTATTTTTTTTATTCTGTTCTCCACAACAATTAAGTTGACCAAAGAATTAAGTTTTTGACTTTGGTAAACTAGTATAATATGTGCTTCCTTAAACATGACTTGGGTTCTTCTGCCAGCCTCTCCTTCCCAAACAAAGATTACGTTCAGAAGTTACAAACAACTGTCGCGTAGACTACTGATGCGTAACACTACGTCGTTTGGACTAGTAATGTTTAATGGAAATGTGCTTTTTCATCATAAAATTTGGTTGTTAGTTTTAAATTGTTTGTTGGACTTGTATTGCATTTCAAAATACTTAGTTTGCTATAGAAGGCGCTTGGACTGGGTATCAAAAAATACCACTTAGAGTGAAGCTGGCTGCAAGAGTGTTTTTTCTATGGCTTAATTATGCCCTAGTGATTACGAAAATGCGAAAAAATCAAAAAATGAAATTTGGCGCTTGGACTCCTTATGCATAACTGTATCCATTTGGTGTTTACGGCGCTTGTATACTTGTAGTAGTAGAGCTCTTTGTGTGTGGCTCGTCCGACGAAGTACTACCACCATGCCTATATCTGCCGTGAAGCAGCATTGCTGTGTTTCGGTTTGAAGGGTGTGGGTGTCGGAGAAATTACTGGCACGTGAGGCGGAATATTTGTATGCCTGTAGCAGTGCATCTTAGGACACGTTCCTGACATGCGTGACCTACGAGACAATGCTTTGCTATACCTATAAATAAAATAAAATATGCTTAGCGACGAATTTAAATCTTATACCTTTAAACGAGAAAATCTTGTATATATACAGGGTTATTCATTATTAGCTGCAAATACTCAGGAATTAGGTTCAACAAATAAAATAAAAAATATTTATGAAATGATTTTTTTTAAGTTTTGTTATGAAAATCCCGAGAAAATCGATAAAGGAATCATTGGCGCCTGACCTATTTTGACCTTTGATCCGCGCCCGCGCGCCGTGAGCGACACTCTGCGTTCAGTCACCGCCTGGGTGGGTCATCGTCCTGTTATCCATGGCAATAATTATGCAATAGCCGTAAAGAAATTAATAAAAATAAAATTTTGATACAAAAACTTGAAAAATTTTTTGATCAAATTTCAAAAAAATAATTTCATAAATATTTTTTATTCTATTTGTTGAACCTAATTCCTGAGATTTTGCAGCTAATAATGAATAACCCTGTATATAATACATATATATTTAGGATCTCGGAAACTGCACCAACAATTTTCACAAAATTTAGTATACAGGGGTTTTCGGGGGCGATAAATTGATCTAGCTAGGATTCATTTTAAGAAAATGATTATTTCTGTCCGAGTTCAATAATTAAACATAAACTGAATATGTTAACATAAACTGCTCCTGCCATCTATTGACGATTGTGAGCAACTAACTGCAAGCATGTCCAGCAGATGGCGTTGTTCAGTAAGAATAAACCAGTAAAGATGATAATATAACTCTTATGATTTCTTAAAAATACAAATTAACGAAAAAGATTCCGAGCGAAGCTCGGTTACCAACTGCTAGTATCTATCCTAAATAAAGGCATAAACAAATGGATGGGTAAGAGAAAGAGAAGGATGGATAAAAGAGAACTGAAGGTAGAGAAAACGGCTGATAGAGGGGAGTGGAGTAGGAAGACATGGTGTGCCGACCCTACTTAAAAGGGCAGGAAGGAGACAAAGGAATGGACAGTAAAATGTGAAGGAAAAAAATCCAGGAAAAATAATTAAATATTATAGACAATCCACACAACACTATCTAGCCCCAAACGAAGCAGAGCTTGTACTATGATAACCATATAGCTGATATAATACTTACATACATTTTTTTTGTAAATACATACTTCGAATACAGTATAACACCCAGACAGAGAACAAACATCTGCGTTCACCACACAAATATTTATTTTGTTCTCGGTGGGGATTAAACTTAAGGCTCAGAAGGCAGAGCTACTACCAACTGAGCTGAGAGGCCAGTCAAAAATACGACGGTAGTGTTTCTTAGAAAACAGGACTTAACCTAAGAAACACGAACTAATAACTATGTATCTCATAATAACTGGCAACTCACGTACAGACAAACCGGGACTATTACCACACAAACGTATTTCTCACAAAGAGGTACCCACTTCAGTAATAATTCAAGGCGCAGGGGCGGATTGAGGGGGTAGAAATGAGCAGTTTGGTAGAGGTAAAAAAGAACAGGAAGGGCGCTTGTACACGCTAAGAAAATTCGCCGTTCCTGCGGCAGACAAGACAAATTCTTCGTGTAGACGACAAGAATTTTGTCTTTTCCACACACAAAAACGCAACAACGTTCGCCGCGTCGTGTCTTGCGCAGATAAGATTTTTTTCGTGCACCGCTGCGAGCAGTGTACACAGTTATTTTCTAGTTACGACACGAATTCTTGCGTAGACCCGTCGTTTTTTCTTAGCGTGTACAAGCGCCCGAAGATGAAACATAAGGCGTCCACCCACCAGATAGACCGACGACATTGTTAAGATCGCGGGAAGTCGGTGGATGGAAAGGGCCTATGTTCAGCAGTGGACTTCTTGAGTAGATTGTAGGTAATCCATACAACACTATCTAGCACCAAACTAAGCAGAGCTTGTGCTATTGGAACCAATTAACTGATATAATACTTACATATATACATTTGTTTTTGTAAATCATAATTAGAATACAATATAACACCCAGACAGAGAACAAACATTTTTGTGGTGAACACACAAATGGTGGGGATCGAACCCACGACCTGCGCAAAAAGCAAAACTACTAAAAACTGAGCTGAGAGGCCAGTCACCCACGATCCCTCGTGGGTGTGTACATTAAAAAAAAAAAGACGGGTTGCACTCCGGGAGTGCCGGCAGAAGTGAAAACTTGCCGCTCGTATTAAAACTTATAAAGTACTCACTCATTTTCTTTCGCTATTCATAATACCTAAATAAATACAGTAGATCTATAAAATCATGTACCAATGACCACTACTACCTGCCGCGGGCGGCCGCTAGTTCATAAAATCTATAATAGGTATGTACCTATACCTACTACAGTCACGAAAAACGCCTTGGTATGCTTGCTACTAACTATTATCTATTCTGTGACGTTACCGTGTCATAGTAACTACTAGCGTATCTGTAGCGTCTTACGCTTTTTCGATCAAGTCACGTGATCCTGACGCCCTGACGCCCTGACGCGAGTTTAAGATTTTATACCCATTACAGAAAAAGTGCTCAACGCCGCTAAAGAAGTTTTCACTTCAAAAAAGTTAAGTTTATACTATTTTATAATTTATATATTCGCTATGCATGTGCCCTCTGGGTTCCACTGCTGGGCAAAACCCTCCCCCATGCCTTTCAGACATCGTAATCCTGGACTACCCTGGTCCAGTCCGTCAAAAAAGAAATAACATTTGATTGATTTGTCTCCAATCTAGTTCTAACAGTTTTGAAAGTTATTTTCCTCCTGTCCTCTGCCTTCAGAAGCAGCAAGTCCATCCCTGTGAAACATATCTTGGTACATGAAGATAGAATATTAAATCAGGAGCCTCATATATCTTGAATTGGCGCGGTCCAGCCTTCATAAGGCTTTTACTAACCAACACCTTTATACTTATTCTGCCCCACGTATGAATAAATCATCTTCTGCCTGCCCTTATCTCACTTTATGTGGGGTCGGCACAACATGTTCTTCTCTTCCTTTTCTTCCATCAGCCGTCTTCTCTGTGTTCTTTGTGTATTCTTTTTATCAGCATTTATAAATTCTTGACATGTGATATTTTAGACTAGTATAAGTATATTAATTGTTAAATGTAATTTCAATTCTTTTTTTTTACACCAATAGATAGATAATTAAGTCATAGAATGAATTGCCGTTTTAATTATAAAAAAATGAAAGAATTGAATTTTTATAAACTAATAATCACAAATCCGTGCGTGTTTTGGCAGGCGCAGTATTGTTGAGGAGCGGTGGGTTGCATACAAGGATATTTTGCGAACGAAACTCTCAAAACCATTAGGTCAGGGTACCTTAAATTTGACATTGACCTAAGGGCGACTGAAAAGCTTCGTCAATAAAACGTGGCAAAACTGAGCTGTAAGTCCTAAAATTACACACAAATCATAATAACCAACGGTAACATAATTAAACCGCGCTCCAGCATCGCAATTATCTCCTTACGGAAATATAGTTTAATACAAACCGAAAACAGATTAGCAGGAATAATTAGCATCTTAAAACTTGGCTTTGAGCGACAGCAATGCAGCTAGCTATGATTGGTGAGAGCGTAATGCGGGGTGTGGGAAAACATTAGGCTATGGAATCAGCGGAGTATATTTTTTAAATTAACTCTCCCGCAAAAATAAATCACGTTTAAAACAGCAATATAATCAAGAAAATTTCTTTGATTTATGAAATAAAACCAAATAAATTATAGTTTTTATTGTTAAAACTAAAACAAAAACGCTTCTATAAATAATTGAACTAAAAATTTAAAAATAAAACTAATAATCAATTGAAAAATTTATATTATTGTACAAAAAAGCGTGGGGTGCTTTTTATAATAACTTCAGATATAATAAACTATTGATAAAATATTTACAACAATCAAAATCAAGCACCCCACGCTTTTATTGTACAATAATATAAATTTTTCAATTGGTTATTAGTTTTTTTTTAAATTTTTAGTTCAATTAGTTATAAAAGCGTTTTTGTTTTAGTTTTTTAAACTATAATTTATTTTTTACTTTTTAGTTTTTTTTTTTTTTTTTCATTTTTTTCATTTTTTTTTTCATATTATTGCACTGTCATTGACCTTTGACAGGTGTGCAAAGTTTGAATCAAATCTGATCGTTCAAAGTAGGTCAAAATCGAGCTCAAAGAGGTCGGTTACATACATACATACATACATACATACATACAGGTGAACCTAATAAAAGCGTTATAAAAAGGACAATAATTATTTAAACTGTATGCAAACTCTTCATTAAACCTTTTTCTGTAAAACGCTTTTTATGTAAAAACTACCTGTAAACCTACCATAAGCTCTATCTGGCTTTGTCTCTGGCTCTGTGTGAGTGTTCATCAGAGTATTAAACTGTTTGTATGTCGTTTCGTAGGATTAATATAGTGAACACACAGACTCAAAACCAGAGCCAGAGATAGAGCCAGTCTGAGCTTGTGGTAGGCCTACTGATTTCAAATTGTGATTTTTCAATTTCAATTGAGAGAGGCCAGTCATTAAAAGCAAAGCACTATAATTCACGTGCTTTGTAACCAAACCATCAAGCAGTGTGTTCATAGCTCCAATTTTATAAATTACAATGTCTACAGGGTGTACCGTCGTTGCTTTGTTGCGAGCAATGGCTTGTTACGCTCCAAACGAACGGTGGCGTCTTGAGAATCGGATGTCACGGAGTTTCTGCTGAAGATAGCTGCTGGGATGCGGTGACCGTCATCTAACGGACAGGACGATGCGGTTTTTAGCAGCCATATTTGCAGTAGTAGAGCTCTTTGTGAAGGGCTCGTCCGGGGAAGTACAACCACCATGCCTATTTCTGCCGTAAAACAGCATTGCTGTGTTTCGGTTTGAAGAGTGTGGGTGCCGGTGAAATTACTGGCACGTGAGGCTGAATATCTGTATGCCTCCAGTTAATGGACGCAAGGCAGTGCTACGAGCTACGAGAGCTCTTTGTGAAGGGCTCGTCCGGGGAAGTACTACCACCATGCCTTATTTCTGCCGTGAAACAGCACTACTGTGTTTCGATTTGAAGGGTGCCGGTGAAATTACCGGCACGTGAGGCTGAATATCTGTATGCCTCCAGTTGATGGACGCAGGGCAGTGCTACGAGCTACGAGGGCGTTCTACGAGGCATTGCTTTGTTAAAGGCGATGGTTACCACTTAACTTACAAAGAAAAATGCATACCTATAAGTAATATAATCAGTCACCTGGTTCCTATCGTACATGCTCTGCTTAGTTTGGGGCTAGATAGTGTTATGTGGATTGCCCATCATATTTATCTGCAACTGAGTTACCCTAACACCAATTTAAACCACGTTGTCATTGTGATTAGAACTTTAAACCAATGCTAATAAGTCAGTATATAATGCACCTTCAATTTGGGGTAAAGGCTGGTTTACACTTTGATTAGTGTGAGTGCAGGTGATTAGTGCAGGTGCTTAGTGACTAGGTGTGGACAGCGACTGATTAGTGCAAGTGATTAGTGGGCTGTGTAGTAAAGTGAATAGAAGCGTGTTGTATTTTTTTGCGAGTGGAGTGCGAGTAGCCATCCCGCGCGCCCTCCTTTCCCCCTCACTCGCAGCGTGCCTGCCACTAAACACGTCTGGACAGGAGTGTTTAGCGTTGAGTGTGTAGCGTCGGACGCTTGTTGTTGTAAAAATTGGTAAAGTGGACCGAAGACATTCGCAGTGCATTGGACACTACTCGCACTACACACTTGTACTCGCACTAATCACCTGCACTCACACTAATCAAAGTGTAAACCAGCCTTAAGTCCTTTGAGCTTACACATAGCAGCCACAGCATCTTAGCAAAGCCAAGTTTAAGCTAAGGAGAGCTCCAGTCTTTGCTCTGTTATTGTTGAACTCAAAACTTGTAATAGGGTAGAGTTCGCGCTTCAAACTGTGGATGAGCAGCGTTTGCATTATTTGTTTATGAGAAGGTCTGTAATTTGGTGTTCATGAGGCTTCAAATTAGGTAGTAAAAAATCGGTTGTCTGTAAAGTCGGTTTACTGACGATAGTTGAACGTGACAACGTCGGAGTCGTCGGACGCATCGCTCACTCAAGTAGGAGAGAGACCGATGTGGAACGCTGCCGAACGCGGAGGCCGATTGTGCCTCTTTGTCACTCGTTCCGCGCTCTCGCTTGCACTTCAAGCCTTAAATGGAACGCCTCAGAGCGAGGTAACGCTGCATGAGTCATGTTTTTTCAAGCGTGCAGCCGGCTTTATCGAATTATAAGACGTAGTCACGTCAAAAACTTAAAACTAAAAGTTAAAAAAGGTAGGTACATGCATTTGCTCGGATAGATAGTTTGGATAGGTTATTTGCGGCCGAGCATACAATTTAAAAAACAGTTCCGATATTTTTCTCGATAAAAGTGCTGAACCCCACTGTGCCCATAACATGTTATATTACAGAGTGGGACGGTAAAGTTTACCTACCTCACGCCGCAGAGCGTCTGTTTACCAACGGTAAAACAAGTTTACACTGTGTATTACTACAGAATGAAATTAAACAAGCAATATAAAATTAAAGGTAAAATGAAATCGTAGTAGAGCTTTTTAGGAAGGAAAGCAAGGGAAAGTATTACCAACGGACGGTAACAATTTTCGGTAAAATTACTGGCACGTGAGGCTGAACATCTGTATGCCTCAAGTTGATGGACGCAGGGCAGTGGTTCGTAGGGCACGTTCCTGCCATGCGTGACCTACGAGGCAGTGCTTATAGGCGATGGTTACCACTTAACATTAGGTAGGCCACTGCTTGTTCTATATAAGTTAGCTGTTAAAAAAATAAATTGGGAGAGGAGGGATTGGTCATTCTGTATGAGCAAGCACCATAAGCTCTGTACCCTTATCTCCTAAATTTTTTTGGTTAAGGTTCGTCCGTATTTGTTATCTCTGAAAAGACTAAACAGAAAGAGAAGAATGAAACTTTATACCAAAACCTAAAGTTACACAAAAATAGTTGAAATTTCCTACACAATTGTGTCCTTTAAGATTATTTCGACCAACAAATGTGGTTAGACACTGTCACTGAAGTCCGAACGAAATTTTCACAAATTTAAAAGAGACGAGAATTTTCAGACGTTTGTTTGGAAGTTTACGACTAAATGTAGGTAGAGTAAGCGGTCACGTAGTCTAGTACCTATGAGGTAGTCTAGTACTGTATTAAAATATTAAATAATGTGGACAACCAACACAACACTATCTAGCCCCAAACTAAGCAGAGCTTGTACTATGGGAACCAGATAGCTGATATAACACTTGAATACGTTTTTTTTGTAAATACATTCATAGAATACAAAATAACACCCAGACAGAGAACAAACATCTATGTTCACCACACAAATATCTGTTCTCGGTGGGGATCGAATCCACGACCTACGGCGCAGAAGGCAGAGCTACTACCAACTGATCTGAGAGGCCAGTTAGTGTAGTAACTACACTAATATTATCATCTCCTACTTGTAAAGCAGGATTATTTTTTTTAACGTCTTGGGTAGGGTATCGTTGTATAGATCTTTTAAAAATATTATGAGGTTTCATAAGTCGTTTTTCAATACTACAGTCCGTTTGGTTTTTTAAGTCTTTTTCGTTATAGCCGCATGCCCCTAAACCTTTGCATCTATGCATTTATTATTGTGGATGATTTATATAGCGTCAGGGGCAACTGGTGATTACACAAGCCCTATTTGCGGGACGCTATAGTGCCTGGGCAGGTTTTTAAATTTTAGGTTTATTCCATGCTATACAGGGTGGAATTTTGTAATGCCACCTGGAGGGAAAGTACTCTTAATACTGCCGATAGAAAATTTTACTCAAAGGAAACATTTCTTTATTTTTGAATAGAAAGCCAACTGCATTCAAAGATTTTCGAAAATTCTCTTCTCCCACACCCGGGAATCGAACCAGCTAAAATCTGAAAAAATTATACCCTATACTTTTATTGCATCGATCGTTAGGGTCAATTATAAGGATGAAATCTACGAGTATGTCGCAAATGAGTCTGCATTACAAAAGATGGATGTTAGTTAAAGAGCTTTAACTTTACTCATTAAATTTGTAACTTCAGATTTCCTGGTTTTCCTTTCATTTAATTTATCATGTTTGTTTAAGAGATTTCATCCTTATAATTGACTCTAACGATCGATGCAATAAAAGTACAGGATATAATTTTTCAGATTTTAGCCGGTTCGATTTCCGGGTGTGGGAGAAGAGAATTTTCGAAAATCTGTGAATGCAGTTTGCTTTCTATTAAAAAATAAAGGAATATTTCCTTTGAGCAAAATTTTCTATCTGCAGTATTAAGAGTACTTTCCCTCCAGGTGGCATTACAAAATTCCACCCTGTATAAGCCTTGAACTCCTGAAAAATATTAAAAATAATAACCTGCATATTGAAATTGCCAAAAAAAATAATTATATATATATATGTATATATGGGCTTGGGATAGATAGGGTGCCTCAATAGGGCATCCTGTCAAAAATAATGTGTGATATGAGTAGGCTTACGTGACTGCTTACGTAACGTGAATTTCTCAATGAACGAAACCCAGTGTTTTTCCAAAACGCAACGATAGCGCGTTCTAGGAATGGTACAATTTTAGCAGCGCCATCTAGTTGTATGTGATTCAGTTTTTATTTTTATACCAAACACATTGTTTGTACTTGTCTTTGACTACTACCAACTAATGTATGCTACTCTTTTATGTAATAATTTTACAAACAAAAATACAAACACTTGTTTGTATTTTTGTTTGTAAAATTATTTGGCCAATGAAAAGCTACACTATCCCTAGATAACATAGGCTATATTTTTAACTAGAGCCCGCCCCGGGTATGCACGGGTTTTTTTTACAACTAGTAGATGGAACAAGCATATGGACCACCTGATGTTAAGCGGTAACCATCGCCTATAACAAAGTTTAGGGGTTTAGGGCCAGATGCTACCCCTAACTACATAATCTACTTCAGGAATCTATTTCAGGATTTCTTCAGGATCATGCCCTATGATGCACTGCCCTGCGTCCATCAACTTGAGGCATACAGATGTTCAGCCTCACGTGCCAGTAATTTCACCGGCACCCCCTTCAAACCGAAACACAGCAAGGCTGCTTTATACTGCAGAAATAGGCATGGTGGTAGTACTTCCCCGAACGAGCCACACACAAAGAGCTCTACTACTACAACTCTACTACTAAGGTGTAATTTAGAAAAAGTTTTATTTTATTTTGATTTTGATTGGATAACCAATCGATTGATCAAATATTTGACAGGTGGTTAACTAAAAATTTTTAAGCAGAATTTTGAGATAAACCAGTTGTCAATTATTTGATTGGTCAATTAGTGCGAGTATTACGTTATAGCATAGCATCTCATGTTGTTTAATATCGACTTCAAAGGTGTACCTGAAAATACATGTAGTCTATATGAAAGGAAAACATGTTTGACCTGTCGGAAGAAACTTGGACGCAGGTATCCGATACACTTCAGGACACAGAATCAGGAACACGCCTTAGTTTCAACTAGAACGAAGCGTTTCTCTTTTATTCCCACTTATTCACTGCAAGATTAATTAGTGCACGAAAGGAGCCTCTTTGAGGCGCACTTAAAATCCTTTCACCACACTTAGTACGAAAGAACCAGTGACAAGATAAGAAGAAGAAGTGCAAGATTGTTCTTTTATGTCACAGAACTAGTGTGACAGAAAACATCCCAGTAGTTCGGTCAATAGAACTGAGCAGCAGAACTACTGGGGACAAACGTAGACCAATCTTGAGGTCTCTGCAGAATCTGCGAGGCAATGCGTTTATTATAGGCTACAAATAAATAATACTATCAAAAAACAGGAATCAATTATTTTGTTGCCATAATTTTTCGACCACTAATCTATCTGTTGCTATTAGTTGCACCAAAGCGAGGTTCCCATTCTTTATTTATAATGTTTTTTTTTGTGTAACTTAGCTAATGGAACAAGCATATGGCCTACCTGATGTTAAAAGGTAACCATCGCCTATATCAAAGCATTACCTCGTAGGTCACGCACGTCAGGAATGTGCCCTACGATGCACTGGCCTGCGTCCATCCACTTTAGGCTTATAGATCAGCCTTACGTGTCAGTAATTTCACCGGCACCCACACCCTTCAAACCGAAACACAGCAATGCATGCTTGACGGCAGAAATAGGTATGGTGGTAGTAGTTCTCCGGACGAGCCCTTCAAAAAGAGCTCTACTACTATTAATGACGTAGGTAAGTACATTTATTTGTCCGCAATTGCACTTCTACGGTAGAACTTAAAGAAACTTGTGGTACCTGGTTCTAGGATGTTTACACAGTTTTAGCTTGTACGTGTAAAACCTCTATTGATTTAAAACTTTTAGGTCCTCGCAATAGAGTTTATTTTTCTTTAACTTGTATTCAATTTGTAGTTTGCAGTTTCCTTTTAGTAACTTTCCGCTCTTTTATTTATTATCGATGTTTAAAACGTATACACTCTTGTAATAAGTGAACTTTTCAACTGATTTCTTGATCTTTGAGTGTATAAAGTTGACGCAAAATAAATTATTTATATTTCTAAGTTACGAATTGAATACTTTTGTAGCCAACTGTACATTGATTAGATACTTATCAGTTTATTAATATTTATTCAAAAAAAATTTGTTTAGGTGCATGAAAGGAGTCTCAAAACTTTTTCGCAACATTACTGGTTTGAAAAAACTAGTGAAACGACAAGAAGAAGATTATTATTTGCATACTATGTACTAAAAATTATATTTTTGTTTGGTATAATAAATGAATAAATATTATGGTCAATCCACGCAACACTATCTAGCCCCAAATTAAGCAGAGCTTGTTCTACGGGAACCAGATAGCTGATATAATACATAAATGCATTTTTGTTTTTAAATACATAATTAAAATACAATACACCCAGACAGAGAACAAATATCAACATAAGTATTTATCCGCGGTGCGGATCGAACCCACGACCTACGGCACAGAAGGCAGAGCTACTACTAACTGAGCTGAGAGGCCAGTCATAGTAGAAGTAGTAGTAGTAGATCTCGTTCAACTTGTCTTCTCATACAGTAATCTAAAATCGTCAATTAAAACCGGAAGCATTCATTTAAACCTGCCGCTATACAAACAAAACACGACGTTAACAAAAGACTCGATAATCAAATCATCGGAATAAATTTCGACTAATTGGTCGTTGCTCTGCACTCCTTGATGTGGTGGCACTGTGACGTCATCGTGTAGGGTTGCCACTTACTTCAATTTCATGAACCTACAGGTGCAGAATTTAAGGCAAATTTTGCATCCGCACTTAGTGTGCGGACTGGTTTCTGGTTTCCGCAAGTAAAACTTGACTCGTGTTATTCGAACTTTTTTAGGTTCTACGACACGCTGAGTTTCTCACGATGTTTTCTTGCACCGTTTGAGAGTACTGGCATAGTGCACATATATTTTTCGACGGTTAAACTCATTGGTACACGACTGTATTTGAACCCACGATGGAAGGCGGGGCAGTTACCACTAGACCACCAGTGCTCTTTAGCAGAATTTGAAGGTGCTAAAAGATTGCGATTAGACCTATTACTTCAGATACACCATGATATAAAACCAAAATAATTGAATTAGTTTTAATAATAATAAATATTTTGTTGCATAAGTTGTGGAAAATACATATGATTTAATCTGTATTCATTCGTGTTTTATTTCGTAAAATTGCTTACACCTAATACATTATTATTTAAAAGGAATTGGCTATGATAAAATTCGGTGGCAGTTGGTACTAAAATAGTGCCATCTGCCCCCATTTCTGAAACGTGGGTGTGAATGGGAATAGGTAGTGTCATCTGCCGCCACTTTTCAAATTCGGGGGCGTAAAGTGGCGACAGATGAAACTAATTCAAATAATTAACCGATTGACCAAAGAAAAGATGGACTGTGTGAAAGATGACATGAGTAAAAAAGGTTTGAACACTGAGATGACGAATGATAGATGCAATTGAAAGAAGTAAACCTTTTGTCGACCCTACTTATCATGGAATAAGGTCAGGAAGATGATGATGATGACGTACCAATGAATTTTACTTTAATTTTGCGAACAGCAGGGCTACCACGAGCTCTATATGGCTATGGCTATGGCTGTCAAATTGTGTATAGGTAGGCTGACCCACACATTCATTTTTTTCTTGGGTTTGAATGTGTTGACAATGTTGACACAATTTTGACAGCCAAAACCATAACCATATTATGAAGTATGGTAGGCCAGCAGGAGTCACAACCGCTTTCTATTTTCTTATCTATAACTAATAATGTCGACAAAATAAGGTCTTAATACAGAGAAAAAATAATTAATAGGCTTACTGATGAAAAAAACTATTCAATTCAATTCATAGGACTGTATTACTTAATCTTTAGTCTGGTTTCACCCACATTGGGTAGTGGGTCAGATTGAGGTGAAAATGATACATTTGTGTAGGCGTTAAAAACCTCGATTCACAACAAAGAACAATATAAGTGCGCTACGATCAGTGTACGATGAGAAAATAGAGTCATACTATATGACCATGTTTTTTGGATCCCCATATTTCTTACTAGCGGCTGCCTTCGGCTTCGCTCGCCCCGTTCCCGTTATATATGTGTAAACTACATAATTGTAAAGTGTCATTAAAATCTTATTATTAGTTTTTACGTGAAAGAGAAACAAACATCTATACATCCATTCATACTAACAAACTTTCGCGTTTATAATATTAGTAGGATTCGTTCAGACGAGCGCGCGGCGCAAAAACTTCGCACGAATTTCGCAAACATATTTTCAAACAAACTTGGTTATGAGTGGTAACCCTACCCAGGATCACATCATGCATATTGAGAGACGGTCGAGCTCGATCATCAATTAACTGGAGAGTAATTGCAGACTTTTGGCGAAGCATTTCGTTATAAGGTGGTTTACGAAATGCGGTTCATTTGTGAAGTTCTGACTTATTTGCTTAATCGCGACCAAATTGGTCTATGCTTCTGAAGCAGATGATTGGAACCACTAGGAATGGGAAACGCGGTCCCAAAGAGCCTATTATCTAAGCTCAAGAGCGATAGCAGTCAAACTTGAAAAACTGAATTAAAAAATTTTATATGCACAAAGAAACTTACAATAAAACAAATATTTACAAAATACACGAGAAACAAGTTAAGCTATCTGCAGACCATTACAAACGATCTAGAGATAGCTCAACTGATCCAAATCAGTACCAGACGGAAGCGTTCCCAAGACGCTGGCGGCATTGCCATGCTGAATAGCCAAAATTGAAACCAGTGTTTGATGCCTGTCTATTGTATTAGTAGCTAGCTATAATGTTAAGTGCCTACCAATTAAGTATATACTACCTACTAGATATTATTATAATTACTTATAAGCATAGCCTTTTCACTTAAACCTACTATGTAATTGACGTTTTGCAAAAAACAATTACACTTCATTTCAAAGTTATGAAAGTTATGAGTTAGTAAAGTGGTTACGAGTCAAATAAAACGTTTGGACATGCCTTTGACTACGTTTACAATCAACGTTATTATGTTTAAATATCGATGGCTAAAGTTTTCCCTAAAATGTCAAAATTACCTAAGCAATGTTTGTTGGGAATCAGAAATTAATCGCTTTTATAATGAACCTGGAGCGTTTATTGTATAAAATCGTAGAGTCGATAGTGTAATAAAAGCAGAAAGACAAACTCTTAAAATACATAATTTTACCAATACCTGGTTCCCATAGTACAAGGCTTAGAGCCTGTCCAGATGGAGCGTTTTACGCGCGAGTGCCCTCGCGCGTTTCAATTTATATTGCGTCCAGATGCCGCGTTTTACGCGCGCTCCTACCAAATAGTTGCTCGCGTTTTACGCGCGATTGAGGAATCGCGTGTAAAACGCGCGTAAAACGCCCCATCTGGACAGGCTCTTAGATAGTTAGTATAGTCGGATTTTTAATTAGACGAAGCCAGCTGACGTTTACTGTGTTGTCAGTTTTTGATGAAATAAAAATAGTGTTGTGACAAAGTGAATGATGGAAAAAACTCCTGAATGAATGAAATTGCCTCGTTTTTCTAGTGAATAGTATAGATAGGTGGTCCACATAATATATATTAATTTATTTACCTGCTGGTTATGTGAATGTGAATGCAACTACTGGAAGGGAAAGACCTCGGCGAATGTATCTCCATCAGATAGCAGACATTTTAGCGAGAACGGCCAGGTCAGGAGTACCCTAAACTGACGAGCATGTATGAAAAATGTTATGAGAGTGTTATCCGTTATCTTGGCCTACCCCCATGGGAATGAGGCATGATTTTATGTACACTCATCAACATTCTCTAAGGATATTTACATTTCGAATAGATTTTCCGATTTTTCGAGATTTTGTTCCTACTTCAATTTTTATTAATAAATATTGGTTAAGACTGGCACAGGATCGAGGTAGATGGCACAAACTAAGGGAGGCCTATACCCAGCAGTGGGTGAAGTCGGGCTGTGGATGATGATGAATAAATATTATGAAACAGTTGTATTTTAATATTATTAATAAACAATACAAAATAAAGATTTTATGCCATAGGTACCTAGTTTTCTAAAGAAATTATTTTATGTTTTTGTAAAATAAATAAATAAATATTGTGGACAATTCACACAACACTACCCAGCCCCAAATTAAGCAGAGCTTTGTAATATGGGAACCAGATAGCTGATATAATACTTGAATACATTTTTTTTTGTAAATACATACTTAGAATACAATATAACACCCAGACAGAGAACAAACATTTATGTTCACCACAAAAATCAACAAAGTGATGATTATCTCCAGACAATGTTGATGTGTGTATGTTTATGTATATATAACTAGCAGTTGGTGAACTCAGGGTAAAATAAACATTTTCTAAAAATGAATCCTAGCTAGATCAATTTATCGCCCCCGAAAACCCCTGTATAATAAATTTCGTGAAAATCGTTGGCGCCGTTTCTGAGATTCTGATTATACATACTCGTATATACATATATACAAGATTTTCTCGTTTAATGGTATAAAATACTGTGTTCGTTGCACTGTGGTCCCCGCGGGGTAGGCACGGTAGAGTGAATCATGTGTCATTATAATAAATTACATCAATTCTCCACATAACTCCGTGCCTATTATAACAGTATTCATTACGGTAGTCAGTAGGCCTACCACAAGCTCTGTCTGGCTCTATCTCTGGCTCTGGTTTTGAGTCTGTGTGAGTGCTCACTGGTGTAATAGTCTGTGTGTGTGACGTTTCGACGTAGAATTTATTCAGTCAACACTCGCACAGACTCTGGCTTTGAGTCTGTGTGAGTGTTGATTATATAAATCCTGTCCGAGACAGAGCCAGACAGAGCTTATGGTAGGCCTACTGGTAGGGAGGAGTTTTAACCACATGAAGCTGCTTTTAGCACTCAAGGGTTGAAATAACATTTTGTGGGGAGTAGTATAACTTTTGAAACTAATCCTTGCGCACCTCTAGGCGGTATGCGGTGGCGTTCAGTGGATCGCAGTCAAATATCGCTGTTATATTTAACAGCGTTATATTGATTGCCACCGATATATTTTAAGGATATTCTTGCAAATATTGCCCCATTATAGTACCAAATGAGACATTTCTTGATAATGAAGAAAACCGCAAATATTATATATTCACAATTTAATAAGCACGTAGGTACCTACGTTTTACAAAAACGTTCAATAGTGGTAAATTTTTTGTAGTTGTGAATATGACAAGTTTTGCCGCAGCGACTGACACAACAAAGTGTCTGTGACATGCCATTTGACAGCTATTTGACAGTTTTACTTCAGTGACTGACACTAATATGTGTCAGTGTCATGCTATCTGACAGCATTAGTTGTCAAAATGACATTTCTACGATACTTTACGTCATACCCATGTCATGTTGGTCCGCCATATTTTTGTCTCGCTCTGTCTCTAGCTCTGGTTTTGAGTCTGTGTGAGTGCTCACCAGTGCATTATACTGTGCGTGTGACATTTAGACGAAGGATTTATTTAGTCAACACTCACATAGACTCAAAACAAGAACCAGAGACAGAGTCAGACAGAGCTCATGGTAGGCCAACTGGCTCAGTGCGCCATGGGAGATTCCTATGTCCAGCAGTGGACTGCAATAGGTGATGATGAAAAAAAGTAGAAAATATAGAAGTTCAGAAATCCTTCACTACGCTCGTTTTGTATCAACCGACAACAGTTCAGTAAATAAAATAAAACATAGCTATTTCCTTGGAACCATGCGTGGTTCCTTCTTCCCATTTCCTACCTTAGCACCAAGCATTTTTACTCCCAAACTCAGGGAGTTAGAGGATTGTAGACTCTATTCCGTTGGGTTAAGATTGGTGGGTTTTGCATGAACGGTATGGAAGTCTGGGCTTTTCACAACCGTGCTTCTAAATAAATAAGAACAATATTGCTACTAGTTGCCGGCGTTGTATGATGTAGCTTTTGACAGGTTCTTTTCAAAAAGTTATTCAACACTTTTGCAGACGTTAACCTTCGAGTTATTATTGATCATGCTATATGTTGTTGCTACATTTTTATGTAGGTAAGTTTCTAACTATAGTATTAAAATTCTTATTTTTATCAAAGCCTGTATTCAGAAATAATAAAATTGGCAACCAATAAAATGCAATTTTTCGTAGTTAAAAGTGACATGTAGCAGTAGTACCTATATGACGATAAGAGAGAAATAAGATTCCAACAAACTGGGTTAAAGTTTACGATTTATGTGGATTTATGTGTGACACGTATAAAACTGTTTAAAAATAGTGAACATACCGTTTTTTTGTGTTTTTGTTTTATGCACAACTACCTGATGAATGTCCATCGACTTGGGGCATACAAAAATTCAGCCTCACGTCCCAGTAACTTCACCGGCTCGCGCACTCTTCAAACCAAAACACAGCAATGCTACTTCACGGCAGAAATAAGCATGGTGGTAGTACTTCCCCAGACGAACCCTTCACAAAGAGCTCTACTACTACTACGTTGAAAAGCTTCTGTCAAAAGTTGCTTATTTAATTACCAATATGATAGTCTTTCTGTCTCGAGTGTTTTTCTATTTCATTACCTTGTTCGAGCGAGGTAAGTTTGTTTCATATTTCAGGTTCCACGTTTCATTGTCTTTGATTAGTTGTTCTGAGCCTTTGTCGTTTGAAAGTGATCCTTGTGATGCAAATGAATAAACGGTTTGACTTTAACTTTTCTTTTTGACTTTGTCTTTTCGAGTTGGTGCAAGCTGCGTGACCAAATGTCCCGGTCACTCTATCCATCGGAAGCTAACGTGTCAATTTGCAATGTCTGTTAGTATAGGTATTTTCGTATTATATGCTGCCTTCCGACGGTGCGTGGTTCTGCAGATCATCACGCACAGACAACGACGACGCACGGCAACGCACACAGAAAGGGCTCCTGTGCTACCGCGCACCTCGGCGCACGAGACCGTTCCCATGGTGTGTCGTGCGAGCTAGCCCTCAATTCTAGACCAGTGACTTTTTTATCACGGTAGATATATAACACAAGAACTGTCAAATTCACTAAAGAAGCTGATATAATATCTACCGTGACAAAAAAGTCACTGGTCTAGAATTGAGCCCCTGATCCGCCTCCGTGCGCGATATCACACACCGTTGGGAAGGGACTATTATTTCATATTTCTTTGAATCGTAGCGTGTGCTGTTTTTGAAACTTTTGCTTTTGTAATGGCTACGGGTCATTTACGTAGTGGCATCAGCTGGAATTTCTCTGTTATTATTTTTGTTTTCATATAAAAAAAACGGTAAGAACTAAGCCTTGGTTTGTTGCCTGTTCTTCTAGGCTTGGTCGCGTGGAACTGGCACCTAGATTCGCCTAACTTTAAGACGTTTCAAAGTTATCCTTCTGGTAAGATTGAATAAAATAAATTTGATTTCGACCACAGGCTCTATCTGGCTCTGGTTTTGAGTCTGTGAGTGTTGACTAAATAAACCCTAAGTCAAAACGTCACACACACAGTATAATACTGGCGCACACTCACACAGACTCAAAACTAGAGCCAAGAGACAGAGCCGGACAAAACTCTTTGTCTTTGTATACCTGCCCCAAATTAAGAAGAGCTTGTACAATGAGAACCAGAAAGCATCTTTTTTTTGTAAATAGATAGTCAGAATACTCTAAATACCCATGTACGTTTTCTGTATACAGTTATTCAATCTAATATTCTTATTCATTTTCTTCCGAATTTACTCATAATTTGAAGCCTTATGAACACCAAATCACAGATCTTCAGTTTTAGACGGTGGTCAGCCCCTTAAATAGTAACACCACACCAGTAAGCCTGGTGTGGTGTTACTATTTAAGGAGCTGACCATAAGGGCACAAGGGGCCCGTGCCCAGGGCCCCCATTTTCAGGGGGCCCCGGAAGGACCGACAATTTCTCTAACACATTCATTCTCAAAACATTTTTGTCGGGCTCATTACATTTTTTTCACAATACTACGCCATTATATCCTACTGTATTTGAATACCTATAATAAATGGTTATACTTAGTAAAAAAATGTTATTATAATTAGCTTTTATTACTTTTCAAAAGGGCCCAAAATTCTTGTGTGCCCAAGAGCCCCAGCCTAGTTTAAGACGGCCTTGACCAGGCTGTCGTCTCCAGAAGACAGATAGTAGCTTTAAGCTGCAGTTAGGTTTCACAATGCAATTAGATTAGCATTCGGTAGTATTTTTGCAACATTAAGCTGCTGCCAAGTGGCTTACTCCCTATTAATTGTACCGAGAAATAGCCTTTGGCTGGATAAATAGTTGCTGTTTTGACTAAATATACCATGAGACAATCAGATTGTCTCACAATTCAACAAACCGGAAGAGGAATGGAACTTGAAAAACTGGCAAAAAGTGGTTTGAACGAGATCTAGTAAGTAGTTTTTTTTTATAAGTTATATATCGTTAACCGTAATTTACCTTTCGACGAACTACAAGAACTTATAATTATGTTACTTGCTGATACGGAACCCTTCATGGCCGAGTTCGACTCGCACTTGGCCGCTTTTTTTTAGTCCTAAGTTTGTAAAGGCTGCCTAGAATGTTCATTGAATAATTTACAACATGTAGATTACAAGCACATTATGCTAACGTTATTTGATTCCGAATTGAAACTCTATAGAAATACAGCGAAAACTCAAAAAATATTCTACGCATCACGACGCCATCTTTGACTGGCTTGTCAGCTCAGTTGGCAGTAGCTCTGCTTTCTGCGCCGTAGGTCGTGGGTTCGATCCCCACCGAGAACAAATATTTGTGTGGTGAACGTAGATATTTGTTCTCTGTCTGTCTGTCGGTTATATATTGTATTTCATGTATGTATTTACAAACAAATATATTTAAGTATTATATCTGCTATCTGGTTCCCATAGTAAAAGTTCTGATTAGTTTGGGGCTAGATAGTGTTGTGTGGGTTGTCCGCATTATTTATTTATTTATGTTTATATCCTCCGACCAGTGATGTCTTTCGCTGCCCTATCTACTGAGATATCCTATCCTATCCTATCCTATCCTATATCCTATCCTATCCTATCTAGTGATGAGCTATTCCTAAAACCGGCTATCATAGCTATTATCCATCTTGTTAACCACCTTTACAGAAATAAATGTTTTATTGTGCACAAAATAAATTGTACGAGAGTCCGCTCAAACTCAGTTTATTTTGTACTAGCACAAAGGTTTGCGGGAAGAAATGATGAAGGCATTATTTTGTCATATGAAAGTTTTTAGTTCATGGACCTTATTTCCCCGGAAATTCAGGGGGTAACGACATAAAACTATCAGTGTGTTTGGATAAAGCTTGCAGCAAAGCGACGCGACTAAACGACAATAGTTGGGCGTTTTTACAATAAATAAATATAGTGGACATTCCACACAGCCCCAAATTAAGTAAAGCTTGTAGTACTATGTAACCAGAAAGCTGATATAATTACTTGTATACTTTTTTCGTAAATACATACAAAGAATATAATATAACACCCAGAGAGAGAAAAAAACATCTGTTTTCACCACACAAATATTTGTTCTCGGTGGAAATCGAATCCACGACCTTCGGCGCAGAAGGCAGAGCTACTACCAACTGAGGTGGAGGCCAGTCATTTATATTCTGTAGCCAAAATAAAGTAGCCTGATTATGTAGCATGTAGTCTTAAAAAAATAAGCACTGTTTAATGACCAACCTAAAAAAAATTTGGCTACAAAATTTTGTAGCCAAAATTTTTTAATTTCAAACAATTTTTTAATTTCAAACAATTTTTTTTTACAACTTCATTGTGATGGCATAAAATCCATACTTCTTGGTACAAAAGTTCAATTGTATCAGGTAAGGCCACACCTGTCGCGTTATGACTTCATCGGACTCACATTGTTGGCGTCAGTTTGACAGCAACTTTAAGTTGAATGTCCTTCACAAATATAATATAATTCAAGGCTCATAAAACAGCCTATCCAAATTCATCTCTACGAGAAATCGCATACTCGTAAAATGTACTATCAAGGAAACCCCATCCTAAAGATCATGGCACACCAAGATTATATTCAATAAAGAATATAATTCTTTAAAGAATAGAATATACATATAAATATAATTGGAGTGCCTGTTTGTAATTTTGAAATAACTGTTTTTTTAGTTATTATTTTAGATTATTCTGGATTTGTAAAAGGATCATGTGGATTTGAAAAAGGATCATGTAAAAATACGGTAGGAACCAAAGCGTAGGTTGTTGCCTGTTCTTCTAGGCTTGGTTTGGAACTGGCACCAAGACTCACCTAGCTCTATATGACGTTTCAAAGTGATCCTTGCAATTCTACTGATTAAATACATTTTTTATTTTGAATTTTTATATTTAAGTTCTAAAATGTACCATTATTCAAGATAATAAATTATTTCATCTCATTTAGTTTTTGTATTTATTTTTTGTTCAAAGTCAAATGTATAATGCCTTATTCAGTAAGTATCACAAGGATCACTTTGAAACTTCTTAAATCTAGGTGAGATTTAAAGATGCCATTTCCACGCAACCAAGCTACGGCTTGGCTTCTACCGTTTTTTGGTATAATCCTTTTACAAATCATAAATAATAACTAGCAGTAAGTACTTTTTTGATAACGTACTTATGAATGATGAAATCATAATATTTCGATCTTACTAACATACTACATAATAATAAAAAATAAGAACTGGTTATTTAAAAAAAAATCACGAGTGCAATGAGATAGAAACTTTCGGAACTTGTGTTTCGGATTCGGACAATAGATGGCGTTCTCTGTGAAACATAACCCTTGAGTTCTCAGGTTCTCACAGAGCTTAGTTTTTGCTTCTGAGCAACAGATGGCGCTAGGAGTAATGATATTATGAAAAAGTTTTTTGTTCGTAACTCCGAACGCCGATATTTTCTAAAAATAAATCCTAGCTAGATCGATTTATCGTCCCCAAAAACCCCTGTATACTAAATTTCCGAGATCCTAAATATATAACAACATATAAATAAAAAGATCCTAAATATATAACAAGATTTTCTCGTTTAAAGGTACAAGATAATAGCAGTGAAGTTCCACTGTGCCACTTCACTTAGTGAGAGTTTATTAGTTAGAATAGTTTGTTTTCTCTCGGTGTGATAGCGTTCTTATAAATTTCATTCCATCATGGTTAGTGACCCATGCTTCATGGACCATGAAACTTTATTTTGAATATGTTGTAATATTGGTAAGTTTATGCACATAATATTTGAATATACTTATTAGTATGTTTTGTTTCACTTCAACATAATTTATTTAACCCATAAATTTGTCTAAATTTGCATAAAAAACAACATTTATTATCTACCTACCTACCCACCTACCCACAATGGTGATAAAAAAGTGTACCAAATGTTCTAAGAGCATTACCAAGAAAGTGCCTGGATTAGAGTGTAGCAGATGTAACAAGATAGTGCATGCTGACCCTCTGTGTTCTAAGCTCTCTAATAAACAGCTGAACACACTCCGGAATTCCTCGGGCATAGAATGGAGCTGTGAAGAATGCTTAAAAAATCTATCACGTAGATCGTCATTTGTGACTCCAGACGATGATGATGATGAAGAATCCGACCCTGGTACTATCGCCGGCATAGCAAATGCTCAAACCATCGATACACGGAAACTGGTGCAAGACATCAGTCGTGAAATCAAAAAAACCTTTAGAGAAGAGATACGCAACCTTGAGTCTTCACTTGAGTACCTCAGTGATCAAATCACAACAATGGATCACTCCATCAAGAAACAAGACACAATTATCAAGAATTTGGAGAACAAAAATCAAGATCTTCAAAACAAAAATAAAAACCTAGAACTGAGAATGACAGTCTTGGAGCAAGGAATGAACAGCTTCGAACAAAAAACTCTTTCAGCCTCCTTAGAAATAGCTGGCCTACCTATGATTCCACCAAATGAGGTGGACAAAATGCTGGAAATGGTAGCCACGAAGCTAGACATGAATAAGAGCGACATACAATCTTCCCAACGCCTCCCAGGTACCAAAGAAAAGCCGGGGGCAATTCTAGTGGAGATGAAGACCAAATCAACCCGCCAGCAATGGATAGATGCTGGCAAGGAGAAATGTCTTACTGTTGGACTTCTGATGCCGGATATCCCGAAAGAGGAAGCTGATAGCCGCGTCTACGTAAGAGAAGCCCTCACGAAGCACGTCAAAACCCTCTTGTACAATGCTAAGACCCAGCTTAGTAAGTCCTTCCAGTTCATCTGGTGTAAAGAAGGCAGAGTATGTGTAAGGAAAAGTAGTAATAGTAAAATATATTATATTCGCTCCGTGCAGGACATCAGTCAAATCCAAAACGAACCCAGGGGGTCAACAATTACTTTCTCCACCCCAGTGTAAATTGCATAGGTAGGTTTAGTTATCCTCGTCTTTATTTAAGCCTACTATTCTAACCTCAATGCATATACAAATAAAAGAAATTTTCGATTGTTCTTCTACTCGTAATTTTTATAAACAGTTACCACCTAAAAGCCATATTAGCATGTCATGTTTACATATAAATATAAGATCATCCACAAAAAATTTTGCAAAACTTTTAGAAGTCATTCATAACTGTTCTTTCCCGTTAGATGTAATAGTTATTACTGAGGCCGGTATAACAGATAACATTGTCAACCTATTCAATGTACCTGGCTATAACATGTACTCACAACTACGTTCTAATAGAAAGGGTGGCGGAATAATTATTTACGTGAGAAATCATTTGAAGTTTACCCTTTCTTCTCACAAAACAATAACGTTCGAAAGTCTTACCGGTACAATAAAACTCGACACAAACCAAGACGTAGTTGTTTGCGCTGTTTATAGACCACCTTCAACGAATAAAAATATTTTTGTTAAGGAACTAGACAAGTGCATTTCTAAGTATGACATAAAACAAAACCTACTTTTGATCGGCGACACGAACATTGACCTAAAATCCATTTCATCATACCGAGACACGTATCTAGAAACACTTAGCGAGCACGGACTGATGTGTGGAATATCAGATTTTACGAGAATTGAATCAAAACTAAACAATAAAACAAACGATTACATAACCACTAAAACCTGCATTGATCACATTTTTGCGCGCTTCCCCACATCACATCCGTACTCGGCGGCGCTAGACGTAGTACTCGCCGATCACCGAGCCATTATATTCGCATGCATTGACGACGTGCCTACCAAGCGTATACAGGGTGTTACAAAACAAATAATAGACTACGACATCCTCCACACGGAATTAAAAAATGTAAGATGGTTTGAAGCACAAGGCATGGCTGACCCTAATGACATTTTTACTTTTATACAAACCTCTTTCCATAGTGCTTATAAATCTGCAACCTGTGACAAAAAACGCACCCAAAAAAAGAATAATAATCAATGCAAAGTACCTTGGATCGATGGTAATGTTACTCGACTATGTGAAAAACGTGAAAAATTATACAAATCTTGGAAAAATAGCCAAAATGATCCTAAGCTAAAACTTGAATACAATAAAACTCGCAATAAAGTACATAAAGTATTAGAAAATAAAAGAAATACATACTATATAAATGAAATAAATAATAATTTTAAAAACATTAAAAAAGTTTACCAGATTGTTAATCAAATGATAGGACGAGTGACATTATCAATCGATGCCGCGATACTAAAAGCTTTCAGTGCACAGGGGCTCAGTACTAAAGCGATAACTGACAATTTTGCCACCGGATTTGATAATGCAGTCAAGGACATCATTCCCAACTGCAGTGTGAAATTAGTTGACCCTCGTTCATACAGCAGACCTGTCAATTCTAGTATCCTGTTCCAAAAAGC
Source organism: Thera britannica (assembly GCA_939531255.2). Taxonomy (NCBI): domain Eukaryota; kingdom Metazoa; phylum Arthropoda; class Insecta; order Lepidoptera; family Geometridae; genus Thera; species Thera britannica. The sequence continues at coordinate 3,868,858 of OW618045.2, forward strand.
ATCTGGTGATAGTATACTTAAAATTATAACCAAATTAAACTCAAATAAGGCTCCAGGACCAGACAGCATTAAAGTATCGGACATTAAGATAGTAGGTGAAGACTTATCCCCCGCTATTGCTAACCTAATCAACTGTAGTATTAAGACGGGCCGGTATCCTGATGAATTAAAAGTAGGCTGTGTTAGACCGATATATAAAAAGGGGAAGCGCAATGATTACAATAACTATCGCCCTATAACACTGCTATCTTCTATTGACAAAATTGTAGAAAAATATGTATGTGAACAAATACACAAGTTTTATAGGAAGCATGACGTACTATACAAGAACCAATTCGGCTTTCAATCAGGCAAAGGTACGACTGACCTTTTATCGATATTCACCGACGAAGTAAATGAGCATCTTAATAATAAAAAGCATGTACTGGTTTTGTTCATCGATTTTTCACGTGCGTTTGACACCTTAGAGCATAAACAGTTGGTAGATAGGTTAGATACCTGTGGCGTAAGGGGGCCTTTGCTCAGATGGTGCGAAAACTATCTAAAAAATAGAACATCCACTGTAAAGGTTGACAATACGCACAGTGAACCTATAACAGCAACAGAGGGCACGGCTCAAGGATCCGTTCTGGGCCCACTTCACTTTCTTTCTTATGTTAATGAGATGAGCAATTGCATTAACCACTGTACGTGCTATCAGTTTGCTGACGATACCTGTCTTGTTACGGTTGATAACGACCCTCAAAAAGCCTGCGATTATCTACAGTCAGACTTGAACGCCTTAACTCGCTGGTGTCACGATGCTGGCTTAGTACTCAACCATAACAAAACCAAACTCATTGTTATTAAATCCCCCTACCTCAAAACAGTTCCTCTTAAAAACATTGTGGCCCACACCCATGGTTGCTTACATACCCAATCTATAAATACATGTATTTGCCCTTGCATAGAAATTTTAAGTAATCAGATGTACCTAGGTTTGTCTATTGACAGTAAATTTAATTGGTCCAGTCACGTTGAGCGTGTGTGCAATAAACTAAGACAATTCAATGCGAATATTACCATTCTTAAAAATCGTATCCCTTTCAAGGTCAAACTAATGTTATACAACTCACTTGCTGAATCCTACATTCAGTACGGACTAAGCAGCTACGGACGTACTTACACTACATATCTTAACCAAATTTACCGACTTCAATTAAGAATTCTCAAGAATATTGTATCTAGTAAAATTAAAATTCAGTTCCAAAATAATGACATAGGGCTCTTTAGGCATTGCAAAACTTTACCAGTTCACACTCAATTTAAATATAACTTACTTAAAGAACACTTTTTCGATGAAACACTCAAACATCAAGTTAATCACCCTGTATACACGCGGGCGGTTGCTCAAAACCGGTTGTTGATGCCGCGCGCTCGGAATATTTACGGCGAGAGGACCGCTGCTTACCTGGTTCCACGTCTTTTAAATAAATTGCCCACTGACCTAATCAATAGCATCAATAATAAAAACATTAAGTATAAATTAAAATCTCACTTCTTAACTAACATAGAAAGCTACCAATAACTAATAATTATTACTTACATGCACTTACCTAGTTCCTGTTTATTAGAATTTTTTCTGTACTTATAAGCTATCGACTTTTGACTCTCTAGTAGCATTACCCTACAAACCTTAGTGGTTTTTTAGTGCTATCTATAATAAGAAATAAGATTATGTATTTTTTAGAAGATAAATAAATTTAAAAAAAAAAAAAAAAAAATCGGCTATGTACGAGTACAACACAAATTGTTTTTGTACGTTAAATAAATAATAATAAAAACGTATAATATACAAATAATTATATTTATTAAGCTATTTAAGTAATATAGTTTTACAATTTGCTCTGCCTGATTGATTACTTTTCTAGTACAAAAATAAGTTGATAAACATAAAACTAAGCAGAGCTGGTACTATGCCTGGAAGAGATCGCTCATAGCGATAAGATCACCCATTGTACTTCGCTATAATTTTAGTATTTTTGTAAAATGTGTAAATGCCATATTTTTGTGGTGAACATACAAGTGCGAAAAGATTTGCATTCAACACAAAAATATTTTGTTCTCGGTGAGGATCGAACCCACGACCTACGGCTCAGAAGGCAGAGCTGACCAACTAACTGAGTGGCCAGACAAAACAAATAAACATAAGACGCAACCATACATCCACAATCCCACAATATCCGATGTTAAATTAAATCACTACTTACTCTAGAACTGCAGATATTTTCTGCGATACTCAATTGTATTGACCCGCATCGAGATAGAAAACTAAAAGTTGGGATATAAATTTATCCCCTGTCCAAGTACAGAGCAATCCGATATTTTAGTGCTGCAGCTTTTAAGTTAGAATTGTTTCTGTTTGGGAGCCAAGAGTATTTGATTAAGCTTAAGGGCGATTCCCACTCGAGCTTTTTGAGTCTCAGGATATCGAATCTGGTTACTTTTGTATCGAGTATTTGCAGAGATCGAAGCTTTTGTTTTGAGGATTTCGGAATATTTACAGAGTCGCTTTGTTGTTCTTCTGTTTGTCTGAAAAGACGTTCTTTCTTAGAAATCATTAAATGCTTGAAAATAGAAGATTTAAACCCTGTGTTTATCCAGGTCGATAACTCAAAGCATACAAAAGATGAATGTCTAATCTCTGTTTAATCTCATAGAAATCGTGAAAATTTGAAAACTCTGCAACCACAAAATTCAGAAACTGATATTTAATTTTGAGTCTTTGTGACGCAAGTCGCACTTTATTTCCGTGCATTTACGCCATTTATGCGTAACCAAGTTTCATAACCAGAAAGGGAAATCGCAGTGCATTTACAACATTTCGTCTACCAAATGTTGTTTTCGTGTGAGGACGTGTCTCTCTCTTTTGTTTGGAAAATTGGTAAGACAACAGCTATAGATAGTGCAATCCACGAAGGCGCGCCCCACTATTCCTCCTAACCGTTTATAGTATATGTGTGCAAGCTTCCGTCAATGTTAAAGTGTTATCGGTACACACTAATTACCTATGAGTGCACACGCACACTACAATGAATAGACTACGGCTCGCGACTGCCGCTCGGAGCAAACTCGCCGCACCCCGCGAGGGGCGGCGCGTCTTCGTGAATTGCACTATCTATAGTTTCAATCGTTTCTACGTAATGTATTTTTGCTGTCTCATCTTTTCTCGGTAAAATAGAGAGAGATAGGCGAAATGAAAGCAATGAAGTTGAACTTACCTTTTAGCGACCAAGGATAATAAAATATGTGGCCCGCGCCTAAGACGGACAACAAGATCGGTTCGGAATTGAGGCGATTCAGTCAAACAGCACTTTAAAAATAACATTATGTGTTGTGATTTTGGTCAAATAATAATAAAATCTAGCCTGCTTTGTCCCGTATTATACTTGCATTGTCTTGGCACTGGAGACCTATCTTCGAAAGCTTTCGACTTAATTTGAACAAATAGTGTAAACTTTAACGATATTGAGCAATAAAAATTTATGACTTTGGCTATTTTTACAAATCAAGTAACTATAATAATAGACTAGTTTGATTAGTTCTAGCATTCATGGTACAAGCGATACATCAATGATGTTAGCCGAAACAAACTCAGACTCGAGGTACCTACTGAATATAAATATGAAATATTAGCTTCAAGATATACAGATACCTATATAGCATGCGAGCAGAAACCGGTTCAAACCAGATTTAAAGGCACTATGCACTCGCTTATGCCACCGTATAAACTATTGCTTCGAGGATCCATTTGTCCAAGTGGAAGTTTTAGGAACGTTTGCTTTTCAAACAACTTAGTCTCTATTGTACAGTTCTGTAGTTTATCTGTTTTTTTCAATAACACACTGAAAATTGTATATTATTGAATTGATCTCTCTTTTCTATCCAAGAAATACGAGAATATTATTTTTTTCAGCCTACTAAAAAAAAAACCACGCGATAAATACTTACCTACCCGTGTATCAAATATCATTATATTTTATTTTTTATCCTATTTTATGTTATCTAGTAACTAGTGGCCACCCGCGGCTTCGCTCGCCTTGTTTCCGCTACTTTTTCGGGATAAAAACAGTATCTTAATAAATGTCCTTCTTCTGCTTCTAAGCTACCTACCCACAATTGTCAGCCAAATTGGTTCGGCCGGTCTTGAGTTATAAATAGTGTAAATAAACCAACTTTATTTTATCCCGGCTTCGCACGGGTGGACATTTAGTTTTTAAACACATAACTAAAGCCTTTGTTAATCAGGGTAAAAACTAAAATAGCTTTCCAATGGTGAAATAATTTTTGAAATTGGCACAGGAGTTTTTGAGTTTGTTCATTACAAGCACACAAAAATACAAATCTTTCCTCTTTATAATATTATAGTATAGATATAGATAAGTACAAGGTGCCCTCAGTGGTATTAGCCCGCAGGCGATACGATGACTACTTATAAAAGAAACTCCAAATTATGGAGAATATGTCCCAGCCCTTTATTTTCCCTTATTAAAGTTATGGGGCTGAATATTGAGGCTATGGGGTGGTGAACACAATAGCAATATTTACAAGCAGTTAAAAAACTGGTAGCCTAAAATTTTCTAGCATCAAAGTATTTTTTTTCCATCTCGAAATGGCACTTACTTAAAATAACCTGTTGCTATTATATTGCAACAACATTTGATCTATACAAAAAATACAAAAAACAAAATTATATATTTACCAAAGAACATACAGTCTTATTTAAATTACTGGTGGTCCCCGCACTAGGACAAGCCTGTATCGCGGGAGGCCAAAGTACTAGAATTAAGATTTCTATTAATATGTGAAACAAAAGCAGATAACACAGAAACAAGGCAAGACACGAGAGAAAGAAAACTAATATAACTAAGAAACAAAAAGTAAAACAATTTAATATGTAGGTAAGCAAACTAAAGAACACGACATGATAAACACCAGTTTTGAGAGAGTGTGTGTGTATATCTGTTATATTTAAATAATAGGTAAATGTTTAATCATTAACAATATTAAACATGATTATTAAATTTAATTTTAAAGTATTCTACTATATTTACAAAAAGAAATTTTATTTTTTGATTTATTGACTTCTGTTGGCATCCCCGGACTCTTTTTTTTAGGCAAACTTGTCAATACTTTTCTCTGTTTTGGTTTAGTGCATATACTGTTGGTGTGCTTATTTTTTCTTTATCCATGATTTTTCCCTAAACGCTGAATGAATACCAATGTTTCCTTATTAGAGAGTCTTATTGACATGTTTTAGCTGAATTATGTTGTTTTCATAAGCAAAAAAGACGTGCTTTTATCAATCAATCAAATATAAATATATAATTTATATATTTATTCAGTATAATATATGTATAGTATCGCAAGGATCACTTTGAAACGTCTTATAGCTAGGTGAGTCTAGGTCCCACGTGACCAAGCCTAGAAACAGGCAACAAACTACAGCTTGGGTCCTAATACCGTTTTGTTGTATGATTCTTTTACAAAAAAAAAAATCGAATAGTAGTGAAGGTCCAGTGTGGTGCCACTTCACTTAGTGAGACATAAGCATTAATACAAAAGCAAAAGTTTCAACACAGCACACGCTACGCTTCATAAATAATAAAGTAAAGCTAAGTGTCCTTACAGACAAGATAATATCATAAAGGTACAACACTGCGGAAATTATGCTGATAGATTATTACCCGTCATATTATTCTGTGTGCATTAAAGAATTAAAGAATCTTTTGAGAAAAATTTATTTTCAAACTAGAACACATTTAGCCCTTTCATACTAACTACTCGTACTTTGTGAGACCCCAAGTCATCATCATTATCATCATCTCAGCCCGGTATCACCCACTGCTGGGTATTTGTCCTCCTTCATCTTCTGCCAGTCTCCTCTGTCCTGCGCGTCTCTTGTCCAGGTGTTTCCTGCGACTTTTACGATGTCGTCGACCCATTACGCTTTCGGACGACCCAGATTTCTTCGGTCTAACTTCAATAGACCCCAAGTAATGTTGATTAAAATACTAGAGAAATGACACAGCAGAACTCAAAATAACCATAGAAAAAAATTAAAATTAAAGAGATATGATGCTTCCCAATATGACAAAAATGACCCGGAATGGACGGGCGTGTTTCGTTTGTTCCCAGTACTTCTATTTACCGACCTACTGGGATATTTGTTCCCACTAAATCTCTTATGAAAATAATATCAGAACTTCAAACACTTGCGATTTCTTAAAATTGCTAATGTCACGTTAATGATAGCAAATGTCATATAGACAGAAAATGTCATAATATTGCACTTTGAATTTTGTAGTCAATGCAAACGTCATCAGCTTGTTCCATCATAATTATACTTCTACTCTATGCTTGAGGCTCGACTCAGACTCAAGCACTGTTTCGGAATACGGGCCTTAGTTTTTTTAATTTCTTGACAGAAACAGGCTAAAGGCCTGGGCCATTATGCACATTTTCTGGAACACTCATTGTCCCTATAGCAAAGAGCAAGTCATAATTAAGAAGGTTTGTAAAACCTTGCATTTAGGTCACAGAGGTTGTGCCAGTGAAAAACGTTTGTGGAGCAAGGAAAGATCATAGGATTTTTGGATGTCGAGTTTGTTTGCAAATTTTTGTAGGATTTGTTTATAAGTGCTTTGTAGTTTTGTGAAAGTTAGGTACTTAGAATTAGCGGTTTTTTAATTAACATCGTTTTGCATACATATAGATTAAACAGATATTTAACGCGATTACCTTTTTACGAGAATATTCTAGTTAATCAAACAAGACTATAATTTTGTTCTTTTTTTGTTTTTAAAGCGATATGTGGGCAACTTCATTTCATTTTTTTCCAGATTAAAATGAAATAAAAAATATTATTATGACTGTAGTACTGTATACTCCAGTGACCCTAGAAATTAAAAAAAAAAAAATTTAACCCATTTTAGTTGGCATCGTACATTTTTTAAAGTAAAAAAACGAATAGTGCACAACGGGTTAGAACCCACTACTCGAAGATAAGACTGGGTTTCTACCAACAGATTTAAAGCACCAAACTTTTACATTCAAATGATTTCATTACTTAATAAACTTCAGCAAAAGCATAAAATCGACACCTTTTCGTGTGTGCCAAAACTTTTGCAATGAAGAAGCCACGGAGTATTAACCTTTGGAAGCGCAGTCCTTTCACCACACTGGTATTCTATTTTTATGACGCTAAATATCTTTAAATGAAAGATCCTTAGCCAGAATAAGGCCGTATTGTTTAGATAATTGGTAATCTTTTGTCGGGAAGGCGAAATATTGATGAATAACTATTGGTAAAAAAACTAATAATTTTAACCTATGCCTCAACAAAAGTATAATAGTGTAACGGGTTAAAACGTTACAGCGCCACCTAGTGGTTTTTTTTATAATATTAGAGCGGCGGCTTCGATTTTAGTCTCATGGTTGGCAATCTAGTTCCGGGCATTTCACCTAGATGGCAGCACGCGGGTTCGTGTCTGTTTCTTTTGTTTCTTTTAGCGTCATAGGGGTAGCAACATTTGAGGATGGTGACAGCTGTCAGATCCACTGACTGTCGTTGGATAGTAGTGTCACGCGGGGTATGTCAACGTCGCATCGGTGACGTCTGGCGACGTGGTCTTTTTCTTGTCTAATGGCGGCGATTCATTTCACGGTTGAGCGCCGGAGATTTTTGAGAAAATATTTATGTTAGCTGCCCCAAAGCTTGGGAAAAACTTCTTGGTACAAGAAGAGTTAGCGAGTCGCATCTGGGAGTACAGAAAGTGGTGAGTTACCTCTGGACAATTGTGATTGTACAGTGAGAAGCGGCGAGTGGAATGTCGGGAACTAATGTTCGTTTATCCTTGTTTTAGGATTATTGGGTGCGTGTATGCATCTCTGTTGAAGGAGAATATTTGAGAGAGGCAGCGAACTGCGGCACTGGTTTGGGTCGGAAGGCGTCCGTTCCGTGCTATCGATCCCAGAGAAAAATCACCACGCCTCTAATCTGAAGTTATCTATGACATCACGTATAGCTTCATACTCCCTTGGACTTAAACATGTGGAGAAGAATCCCCGCCTCGGTTTCAGAGTAACAATTTTAGGTTGTCGTTTAAGTTGTATGGATATTGATTTTTTTTTATGACGCGTTTCAGAAGCTGCTCGGCTCATGGGGAGGGGCAGGTCCTACACGCCAATGCCAGTGGATCGGGGTTTGTCTGGTCCTATCAATTCATCCGTGGTTGGGGAAAGGGCCATGATTCGTGGTTCGGCCTTCCTACGCTGCCCTACTAATCAGGTGATTGCGTTCCATATATGTTGACAGTGGTCTCATGGTAATCTTCGGTGCCCCTTGATGTTAGTATGTTTCTCATCTTCATAACTCAGTGAGAGTACAGTGCAAGTGACAAGGTTAGGTTCTAGGTTATGTATTAGGGCCTTTTGGCAGACTTATTTCAAATGAGGAAGGGACCGTTGTAGCCGATAGTCTCGGTGTTAAATGTAGATTTATTAGTAGGTATCCAAGTACGTTTTCCCCTCAATTGTATAGGCCTTAGTGCTTTAGAGGGCTAGGTTGGCTTCACCATCGTTGAGTATTGTAGCACTAATCAAATTACATATATCTTTAAGAAAGTAGCCTCTCGGCTCATTTTGGTAATTTCAAATCTTTGTCTTTTGTAGTATCAACAGGGCATTTAAAATACATATCCCATAACTCCTAGGTATAGTAACATAGTCATATAATAGAGAGCTTGCATGTTTAGTTATAAGTAGGTAGGGATTTAGGTAGGTACTAGCAGAGATAGATCCTTAGGTGTGTGGAGGATGTAAGGATATGTATGCCCGTATAAAAACAGTCAATTAGTCAATCCAACTATTGTAATCAATTTTTTTTGAATAGGTATTTCTTGGTTGTCCCAGGATAAAGAAAACATTGTTAATTAAAATAAACTCCTTTTTCTTTGGTCGTCTCAGGACGTTTGTGAATAACTTTAGACAAATTAATTTTAGACATATTTGTGTAAGAAATAAAATTATTCCAATGTACCACAATCTGCTTCGTCTTCTTTAATAATAATATTATCATTGCTGGACACTCAGGCTCTTGTCCAACTTAAAGTTTAGAGCCTGTGGCGCCCTCCAATCTTCCTGTAGCCTCCAATTAGAACAGAACCCTAAGCTAGCTAGGCATACCATCTACCAAAACCGCAGGGGTCACTTTGACGGGTAACAATTGGCGCCTCAACGGCCTGGGGCTCAGGAAGATCTGGTTATTTGTGATCTTGTTATCTGTGATCTTGTTATTTTTTAGTTTAGAAAATTTGAAACTTTATTTCGAAAACCTTGTCCTTGCACTACTCTATTATTAGGATCACTATTGTGTATTAGTAGCATTTAGATATTTTACACTTATGTTATTGTTTGGTGTTATTATTAGTAACGTTTGAGTAAGTTCGATTAGAGAACAGCAATTAACATTTTGTTTGAGTGTAATTAAATTGTAATAAATATGTATTACTGCACTCTGTATACCGTTATGGTACTATTTGGTGTTATTTTAGTAATGTTTGTTTTAGTAACATTATGAATTAATAATTAAGATTTTGTTTAAAGTTATGAATTGAATTGTTAGTCTCCACTGCACTCTACTCTCTATTCTATTCCCGCGCTATTTGAGTATTATTTTGGTTACTGATTGTTTGATCGGGGATGTGCTGGTCTTTTGAAATTGGTAGCCGGGGTGATGAGGTCGCGGGAAACTTGAGTGGGATTGTCATTATATGGGTGGAGACAAACATGTGCAGATAGATAGTATTGGGAAGCACACTTAGTCTGATTTTGGTTTTGGTCAGAGTTGGTTCTTTTTTGGTTTTGTTATGTTTTGAGTTTTTCTTTTGTACCTTGGTCAGGTCATTTGGAAAAAGGAGTATCCATTGTTTGATGCTTCTAAGTTTTTTTTTTTTAATAAAAAAAAAAAATTGACACCGGAGTTCAACAAAATGTATCGTTGCATCCGAGTTGGATTCACTCATTCCATAGGAGTACAGGATTTTTGTTTGTGTTCTAAGTTGGGCGGTATGATAGTTTGGTTTTGATTTTGGGTTTTGGTCGGAGCTTGTTTATTTTGGTTTTGTTAGGTTTCGAGTTTCTATACCCCGGTCAGTAGAGATTTTATTTGTATGGAGAACATTGGACCTGGGTGCTGGATATTTTATGGAATGAAATCTTTCGTTAGTTGGACCTCTTGGATCTTCTGGTTGTGAGTTTTTTTTTTTTTTTTTTTTTTTTTTCCTCACATTAGTTTTGGTTTTTTTCTTATCAGTATCATTTTAACAGGTGGACCTGGCAGGGATAGTGAGTGACCGTTATGGAAGCTTAGTACGGGTCAAAACCTTGTCTCTTTAGTCGTGTTGTAGGTATATCTAAACTTTATTTGCATAAAAATAAGCTTTGGCCGTTTTGCTGTGAGTTCCTCTTAGTATCTATCTTGGTGTTAAAAAATAAGCCTAAATTTTCTCACGGATGACAATGAGTAGATTAGCAAGCCTTTGTTATCCTCCAGAGCGGTTTAAAAGACTCTGTTAACTTTGATTGATGCTAAGAGAGGTAGCAAAACTCGTAGAGGAGCAGTTGGCAACTCCTGGCGATATTGTTTTTTTCTCTTTCTTTGCTGTTAGGGATATTAGTAGTCAGTGGGTAAAAATAAGCCATAATATTTCCCAGCGGTCTACAACTGGTATCAAAGCCTTATGTATCGCGCAGAGCGGGTTGAAATACTCTGTAAACATTGACTTCTAAATAGCTAAGGTTTAAATATTCAACATAATATTAGTAGGTAGTAGGTATATTGTTTCACTTGCAGACTCACACCTCAAGATCCATCATCTTTCTGTTGATGTAGCATTGCATCATTAGCGTATTATGTACATCGTTAGGTTAGCATAGATATTCGTTTGTGGTATATTGGTTTTTGGTAAACGTTTGTTTGATTTTGTTTCAGTTTCAGTTAAGTGTTAGGGGGGGGGCCAGCAATGAATTTGTCCCGGTTTTGGGTTTTGCAGGTTTGTGCTGCAGTAGAAGTTTTTTTTTTTTTTTTTTATGAGTTTTTTTTTTATTGTCCTTAGTAAAATGGTAATGTAACGGGTTAAAACGTTACAGCGCCACCTAGTGGTTTTTTTTATAATATTAGAGCGGCGGCTTCGATTTTAGTCTCATGGTTGGCAATCTAGTTCCGGGCATTTCACCTAGATGGCAGCACGTGGGTTCGTGTCTGTTTCTTTTGTTTCTTTTAGCGTCATAGGGGTAGCAACATTTAAGGATGGTGACAGCTGTCAGATCCACTGACTGTCGTCGGATAGTAGTGTCACGCGGGGTATGTCAACGTCGCATCGGTGACGTCTGGCGACGTGGTCTTTTTCTTGTCTAATGGCGGCGATTCATTTCACGGTTGAGCGCCGGAGATTTTTGAGATTTATCCTTGTTTTAGGATTATTGGGTGCGTGTATGCATCTCTGTTGAAGGAGAATATTTGAGAGAGGCAGCGAACTGCGGCACTGGTTTGGGTCGGAAGGCGTCCGTTCCGTGCTATCGATCCCAGAGAAAAATCACCACGCTCCGAGCAGAAAGTAAGCTTGGCCTCTAATCTGAAGTTATCTATGAGATCACGTATAGCTTCATACTCCCTTGGACTTAAACATGTGGAGAAGAATCCCCGCCTCGGTTTCAGAGTAACAATTTTAGGTTGTCGTTTAAGTTGTATGGATATTGATTTTTTTTTATGACGCGTTTCAGAAGCTGCTCGGCTCATGGGGAGGGGCAGGTCCTACACGCCAATGCCAGTGGATCGGGGTTTGTCTGGTCCTATCAATTCATCCGTGGTTGGGGAAAGGGCCATGATTCGTGGTTCGGCCTTCCTACGCTGCCCTACTAATCAGGTGATTGCGTTCCATATTATGTTGACAGTGGTCTCATGGTAATCTTCGGTGCCCCTTGATGTTAGTATGTTTCTCATCTTCATAACTCAGTGAGAGTACAGTGCAAGTGACAAGGTTAGGTTCTAGGTTATGTATTAGGGCCTTTTGGCAGACTTATTTCAAATGAGGAAGGGACCGTTGTAGCCGATAGTCTCGGTGTTAAATGTAGATTTATTAGTAGGTATCCAAGTACGTTTTCCCCTCAATTGTATAGGCCTTAGTGCTTTAGAGGGCTAGGTTGGCTTCACCATCGTTGAGTATTGTAGCACTAATCAAATTACATATATCTTTAAGAAAGTAGCCTCTCGGCTCATTTTGGTAATTTCAAATCTTTGTCTTTTGTAGTATCAACAGGGCATTTAAAATACATATCCCATAACTCCTAGGTATAGTAACATAGTCATATAATAGAGAGCTTGCATGTTTAGTTATAAGTAGGTAGGGATTTAGGTAGGTACTAGCAGAGATAGATCCTTAGGTGTGTGGAGGATGTAAGGATATGTATGCCCGTATAAAAACAGTCAATTAGTCAATCCAACTATTGTAATCATTTTTTTTTGAATAGGTATTTCTTGGTTGTCCCAGGATAAAGAAAACATTGTTAATTAAAATAAACTCCTTTTTCTTTGGTCGTCTCAGGACGTTTGTGAATAACTTTAGACAAATTAATTTTAGACATATTTGTGTAAGAAATAAAATTATTCCAATGTACCACAATCTGCTTCGTCTTCTTTAATAATAATATTATCATTGCTGGACACTCAGGCTCTTGTCCAACTTAAAGTTTAGAGCCTGTGGCGCCCTCCAATCTTCCTGTAGCCTCCAATTAGAACAGAACCCCAAGCTAGCTAGGCATACCATCTACCAAAACCGCAGAGGTCACTTTGACGGGTAACAATAGTAGGGGAATAACCTTAAAGCTACAAAGAAGAACATTCGTTGCAACTACTCATCATTCTACAAAGGCTGGCACTTCCATTTACTCTCCCAACAAGAAACTCCAAGTTTCGAAACTTCACGAACAAACATAACTTTACCTCGCAGGTAGATTAATATTTTCCCAAAGTTCCTTTCTTTGATATACGCGGAATGTGCCCCTGTATTTATTCGGGACCACCCCCTTATTCTCTAACGCTGGGTTTCTATATTATTAGTGTCCGTAAGACGTCATCTGTCAAAAAAATTCATTAGACGATTTTAAATAAAGATTTAAGTTAATAATATGACTTATTTGATTTCAGCCCGTCTTCCTTTTCGTCTTCTTATCGTACACTGGTTCTTTTTAACCAATTGTGGTGAAAGGATTTTAGGCTCTTGTCAAGTACTTGTCATATATTATTTTCGAACTTTGTAGGTTCTATGACATGCCGGTTTCCTCATGATGTTTTTCTTCACCGTTTGAGAGCACGGTACTGTATGCCTCCATAATTTTTTGGGGAGAAAAACTCATTGGTACAGCACTTTTTTTGATTTTTACGGTATATAAACGAGGCAATTCGTTATTATAGGCGATGCTTAACACCACTTAACAGTAGGTGGGCCAAACGCTTGTTCCATCCGCAAATATAAAAAAAAAATTACCGAATGGTTTTTTTGAAGCATGATTCCAACAGATTTGTGTACAAATTTTAAAAGTCCTACTCGTTAAAAGAATAGATTTTGTATTTACCGATGTACCGAGTTGAGTGTCAAATAGTAATTCTACAGCGATTGAGTTAGTATGGTTTGCATGTTCGCCTCAGCGCCTTGTTGAATAAGGGGACCGGAATACTGACTTAACAGAATAAATAAAGTAAAATGCTACCTTTTGGGACACTTATCAGTCGGGAGCACTTGTTTGCTATATTTTGGAGGCTTTGTGAATTCTGTGCAATTTGCGTTATGGAGTGTTCGCCATTTTGTGACGGATGTTTTTCATGCTATTTATATTTTTAATTCATTTTTTAACCGACGAATAAAAAAGGAAGAAGTTCTCAATTCAGTTACCTATATTTGTTTTTGTTTTTTATCGCATAACTTTGACATTTGATAGTGGTTGGAGACGTAGGTACCTATTTATGCAACTTAAAGCATATCTTCCAAACCGTACTTAATATCACCTATTATTTTAACACTCATACTATTTCATGTAAAATTAATATTCGCTTTACCCCTAGCCGTGATTTCAGTCAGAGTTATCGTCATTTGTCTAAGGTGCTGGCCACACATAACACACATATTTGTGTGGCCCGAGGCACTGAACACCTTGAAATAACTACTCGCTAGTACACTTTTAACTGAGCTCATTAATGAAAAGTCTCAAACAACAATTTTATGTGCACATTGCACATAGTTAGCGTACGTTTACACGAGCGCGACTTTTTGGCGCCACATCTCGCGTGAATAAGCGACGCTTGCTCCACAGAAACGGGGAGAGCGAAGGCAGAGGACGGGCACTGTAAGCGTGTGTGATTCGAACTCGAAATTCAAAAGGAGTAAAGGCTCGAACACACCTAGTTCGCTGGCGGTAGCGAACAGTGAAACGCTGTCAAATATTCGCTGTCTAATCTCAAATCTGACAGCGATATTTGACAGCGTTTCACTGATCGCTGCCGCCAGCGAACTAGGTGTGTTCAGGCCATAAACGGAGCGACTCGCACGCGGTGTCGCATCAAAAAAACGCGCTCGTGTGAACGTGCTTAACCAAAAATTAATTTTGATCCTAACAAGTTTCCGTGCTCAAAAGTTTGCTTTGCTGGTTAGGTAATAAGTACAGAAAATCAAGAACAGAAAGCGCAGTAAAAAATTAGCAATCTACAAACCTATCCACATTGAACCAGCAATTACCGGCTGCAAACATCGGATAAAACTGGTTAAGACCAGTTTAAACGAGCTTTAATTAGGCACGCTTTTTGTGGATCTAGCTTCTGTGTGGATGTTGGTTTGTTTTCTTTATCTTTCGAACGGATCATTATGAACAAGGAAATTGAGATCAAAAGAGTTAGCGTGAACATTTGTTATTGAGTCCTTTCACCACACTGGTACGGGTTCGAAAGAAGAGTAGTGACCCGGGAAGAAGATACTATCATCATCGACGAAGAGGCAAAACTTGGCGTAATTTCAGTGTTTTCATAGTACTTGCTGATTGAAAGTAATAATCTACTATAATAAAAATAAGTCGGGTTTCCCTTCCTGACGCTATAACTCCAGAACGCACAAACCGATTTCCACGGTTTTGCATTCGTTGGAAAGGTCTCGGGATCCGTGAGGTTTATAGCAAAGAAAATTCAGGAAAAATTCAGGACAAACCAACACTTTGAAGCCATCTGTTGGCGAAACGGGGGTCGCCGGGTTTGCTAGTGTGATAAAACAAATTGCTGAAATTTAATAATGTACTATTTATAAAATTAATAAACAAATACTTATTGTGTGCAGTGCAATATTAGTAAGAAGTAATTAGTTTGTAAGATGTTTTTTAGTTTATTATATGTATATTTATTAGTTTTTAGACTTAAAATAACGCATTGGATTGAATCTGTAATGATATTTTAAAGTGAATAAATTGAAGAAGAAAATGGCCCATCTGATGTTAAGTGGTAACCATCACCTATAAAAAACATTGCCTCGCAGTTCAATATGTGCCAAGTGCACGAAAGGAGCCTCTTCGAGGCACACTTAAAATCCTTTCACCACACTTGGTTTGAAAGAATCGGTGACACTATAAGAAAAAGAAAAAGCTCTATGCTTAGTTGGCTAAGGAAATTAATGATGTCATATTTATTCAGTCATGACAGTTCTATCTTTTGTTTCACTATTTTGTGGCACTTCTCGCTTGAACAAATACGTTGGCACTTTTACATAATAAATCTATCAATTCTTGATTCCTCTCAGTAAACATCAAATTCAATATTCTGTAAGCCTACCACAAGCTCTGTCTCTGGCTCTGGTTTTGAGTCTGTGTGAGTGCTTACCAGTGTATTTTACTGTGTGTGTGACGTTTCGACGTAGGATTTATTCAGTCAACACTCAGCAGACTCAAAACCAGAGCCAGACAGAGCTTATGGTAGGCCTACTGAACTCTACAGCAAAAGCCGTCAGTACTCATACTTCAGCAAACAGCCGTACACCACAAAACCTTTTGATGTCGTCAATAGTCCAATATGTCAAACGCGTGTTTACTGGCGGCATCAGAGCGATTTTGTGCGCGAGTGTACTTCATGGTTTGTCACTTTCGACACAGTGTTGACTCCTAGCTAAATTCGTTTTATGTCGTTTTGGGAAGTCACATACCTTTTTCATTGAAATTTTTTCTTGACTTTTTTGAGTTTTGTTGTGTAATTTTGGTGCTGTTTTAACCAACATTATTTGAGGTCTTAGCTCAACGTGTGAGGAGTTGGAATGAAAGTGTATTATGTGATATACTGGCTTGAACGAAAGTATTTTAGATGGTTTTGAAGAAAAATCACCATTTTCTTCAAAGCCAATGACAGATATTTTTTTATGGTAGGTATGTGTCAATCGTGTAAAATTTATGTGACTTTCGATTGTGTGTAAATTTTTTTGCCATTTTAGAAGTGATCCAGCTGTTTACAACAGCTGTGACCGCGATTCACTTTTGCGCTTGCCTGTCGTGTCGTATCGACAATTCACACTGTTTTTGACATTTGACGTCTGACGTCACGGCTGTGCGGAAATTAGACTTATCGAAGTCACTTTGTGAATTAGCAAGTTCATGGGGTTATTTAACCAGTTTATTGGGAATCTTGAGGTATTAACTTTTGTGCCCTTAACGACATTTTTCCTGAACTTTTCATTCCTTGATAATTTGTAACGGGTCGCGACTCGTGGTCCCACTGGGATTGTACCACTATTACTCGTGGTCCCACTATCCCTGAAATCATGGGTTCGTGGTCCCACTGCTTAGTGGGACTACCAGTCATAGTTAAAATCGTAGGTTCGTGGCCCCACTGCATCAAGTTTATACGTAGAGTAAATACTTGAATTAAAGTGAGTTCTTCAGGTACTGGCCACTTGAGATACTGGCCTTTAGAAAAAAAAAACGGCCAAGTGCGAGTCGGCCTCGCCCATGAAGGGTCGAAAGGTTTACGATTTATGACGTATAAAAAAAAAACTGCTCACTAGATCTCGTTCAAACTAAATATCGTTTGAAGTTTGCATAGTACTTCATATATTTTTTTTAGTTTTATCTTCATTCTATAATTTTAGAAGTTAGAGGGGGGGGACCAACATTTTACCACTTTGGAAGTGTCTCTCGCAAAAACTATTAAGTTTAGAAAAAAAACGATATAAGAAACCTCAACATCATTTTTAAAAACCTATTCATAGACCCACACGTGTGGGTTTGATGAAAAAAAAAGTTAGAGTTTCAGTTTCAAGTATCGGAACCCCCAAAATTTATTGTTTTTTTCAACTTTTGCGTAAAAATCTTAATGCGGTTCACAGAATACATCTACTTACCAAGTTTCATCAGTGTAGCTTTTATAGTTTCGGAGAAAAGTGGCTGTGACATACGGACGGACAGACAGACAGACATGACGAATCAATAAGGGTTCCGTTTTGACCATTTGGCTACGGAACCCTAAAAACTTTTTTTTATTATGAGCCTTCAATGTCCCACTGCTGGGCAAAGGCCTCCTCCAATCCCCTCCACTCTGTGCGGTCCTGTGCTAAGATGTTCCATTGCGGCCTGTACTTGTCGAGCTCGTCTCGCCATCTAGTTCGTGGTCTGCCGCGACACCTTGGCTCTTGCGGCCACCACTCCGTGATTATTTTGGCCCAGAGCTCATTAGGCATGCGGCAGACATGGCCAGCCCACTCCCACTTCAACTTGGCAGCTTTGGTTGCCACATCTGCGATTTTGGTTCGTGAACGTAGCTCCGTGTTGCGAACTCGGTCGATTAACCGTACGCCTAGAATGCTACGCTCCATCGCACGTTGGCAAACCTTGAGCCTGGACTTATGGATGTTGGTCAAAGACCAGGTCTGCGCACCATATGTCAGCACGGGGAGGATGCACACGTCCATGAGTTTTCGTTTGAGCGATAAGGGGAGATCACCTTTCATTAAATCTCCCATGGACCAATAGCTCCTCCAGGCATTCTCGGTTCGCCGAGCGATCTCCTTATCCTGCCTGGTTTCGAAGGAGACTATTTGGCCCAGGTAAATATACTCCTGGACGTATGCAAGTTGTTCACCATCCACCGTTATTCTGGTTTTAGCGCGGTTAGTCATGACCTGTGTCTTTGCTATATTCATCCGCAGTCCAACCTCAAGGCTTGCAGAGCTAAGATCTTGTAGCATCGCCTGAAGCTCGGAGGGCGAAGATGAGAAGAGGATAATGTCATTGGCGAAGCGGAGATTCGTCAGCCTCGCTCCGCCGATGACAATTCTCTTGTGCTCCCAGCCAGCTGTCAGCATCCTGAATACCTCTTCAAGGGTACAGTTAAAAAAAAAAAACTTAAAACTGTAACTGTAACCGGACTACTACACCGGAGACTACACCAAATATATTTATGTTATAGCCATTATGACCAAATCAGTGGGACTACGAGCGACTGCATTACGTTGGCTGATGGTCCCACCAAACAGTGGGACCACGAGCCCATTAAATCGACACACTGTCCCACCAGTGGGTCAAATTAGTGGGACCACGAGTCGCGACCCTTTGTAACGACTCTTTATTATAATAAATAAATAATAATAAATATTGTGGACAATTCACACAACACTACCCAGCCCCAAACTAAGCAGAGCTTGTAATATGGGAACCAGATAGCTGATATAATACTTGATTACTTTTTTTTTTTTTGTAAATACATACTTAGAATACAATATAACACCCAGACAGAAAACCAACATTTATGTTTACCACACAAATATTTGTTCTCGGTGGGGATCGAACCCACGACCTATGGCGCAGAAGGCAGAGCTACTACCAACTGAGCTAGAGGCCAGTCAGAGAGATTCAGTAGAGGGTTATATTCGTAGCCTGTTACTTTCTTATCAACAAAAAGAGATGGTAAAACAATTTCTCAATATTTTTTTTCAGGATTTTATCAGGTCTATAAAAACATTAAAAAAAATCTAAGTTTAAAAAACTTGAGAACCCGTCTTCATGGCTAAACGGCTGAACCTATTTTGATGAAATTTATATGGAATAAATCTGGAAAGAGGATAAATAAATAGTTTTTCAAATCGGCTCTTAAAAAGACGAAGTTATGCGATAGCAAACATAAATAAAACCTGAATTGTGAATCTCCTCTTTTTTTATATGAAGTTGGTAAATAATACATTTATTTACACAAACAAACTTACAATTAAACAAATATTTACAAAATGTACAAAATACACAAGAAACAGTAGTAGTAGTGAAGTTGGTTCAAAAATGTGCGTGTAGGTACTAATGTAAAGCTTGAGAGTAAGAAATAATCCTGCACCAGCTAAATAAAACACTACATTAAGAGATCTCGCTCGTCATAACACCAACATAACTTGTTTATCACGAAAATGAGTTAGAGCGGTATTGATGGAGACCGTTGTTTACTCCAGAAGAGTTATGGTGTGCATTATAACCGTGCTTTGTTGTTTGTCTACAGGGTGTTCTATAAATATTTCTTAGAATTATTTTAGCTTAAGGGTGGAAGTATCACTGAAGGAAAGGTTGAAAGAAAACGGGGAAGAGAAAGGCCAAGAATAAGTTACGTAAGTCACATAAAAGAAACAGTCGCTGTCATGTCGTATAAAGAAGAAGGTATTCTAAAGGCGCGATTGGAAAAAACAGCATCAAAACCCTGACAAGAGCTAAGCTCTTAAATTAAATAAGAAGAAGAGCGGAAAGAGGTTTAGACAGGCACAGGTTCAAGGTAAAAGGCTTATACAAAAAAAATAAACTAGTTATTTCAGATCTTGATCCAAAGGCACGATAGCAGTATTAAGTGAGGTCAGGGCTTGAACTAAGGGATGCCTTATACCCAGTAGTGGGTGAAGGCGGGTGAAAATGAAGGCTATGGATAATGAAAGATTAAAAAAAAACAAATGTTTAAAAAAGTTTGCTAAGAAAGTTTATATTTCTAACGGGTTTTTTAACGTGGCCATAAATCAACTATTTATTTAACATTAAAACTTTTAATTTTGAATAAACTAACCTGAAGAGTTCAGTTCAAAACATGGTTTAATAGTTCTACTTATAACTGGCTAGCAGAATCTAAGTTAATAAAAATCATAGCTCGCTCCGCTCACTCAATCATACATTTTGTAGCGTCATTACAGAAAATATTTCAAAACGGGACACCGATCAATTTAGCCTAACAAAATTTATCGTCACCCCAAGACAAAATAGATGTAATAATTTCCAAGCCTGTCCAATTTCTGACGCCTTGACTGAAGCCCACAGAATCCCATTACAGCCACGATATCGTCTGAAACTTAGATTGCAAGAAACGGTTACCGCTGATTTTATGACGGCCAAAGTAATAATCAGTAGTAGATTTGGCTCGTCCGGGAAAGTACTACCACCTTGCCTATTTCTGCTGTGAAGCAGTGTTGCCGTGTTTTGGTTTGAAGGGTGCCGGTGAAATTACTGGCACGTGAGGCTGAACCTCAAGTATGCCTCAAGAAGCCATCAACTGCGTTTACCTATACAGTTATACACAGGGCAGTGTATGGTAGGGCACGTTCCTTTTGTACAAAAAGAACGTGCCCTACGATGTACATGACTTGCTAGATAGGTTATTTTGGTGATGGTTACCACTTTACATGTAGACTTGTACTCTACTATCACCTATACCGATTCAAATTACGCTCAATTTTTTTAATGTGTTTTTAACTTTAAGTAACGTATTGTACTGATTTGGATCAATTGAGCTATCTCTAGATCGTTTGTAATGATCTAGAGATAAAAGTCAATAATATTGGATTGTAATGATCAAGAGATATAGGTAATATTGGATTTCTGTAATGTTACTAAAGATTATTTGCAATAAAATAAAGTAAACTAAAAATTATTAGTAAATAAGTAGTTATTAGATTAAGTATTTTAAGTTTTAGTTAACTTTAAAAGTGGTTCTGAAATAAATAAATTGAAATTTAAATTGAATTTAAATTGAACTGATTTAGAAAAACTATTTTTATAATTTATCATCATTTTTAAACTGTCATAAAATGGTGGACGCTTCACAAGAAACCATTTTTAAAGCCCTCCATCAATCATCCCGAATATATTTTTTTAATTTTATATTCTTTCACTTCATCGACACCCTGTAACAGTGAATTATAATAAATGATCAGCTCGGATGATGTATGTGTAGATTATGGAACATCAATCCAGCTCTATTGCGAGACCAAAAATATATAAATCAAAGAGTATAGAAATCAAAACTTTGACATTTTTCTTCGAGTCCTAAGGCCTCTGCCTCGAATTTAGCGGGCAGCGGGGCGGCAGCGGGGCGGGGCGGGGGGTCCATTTGATTTTACGCATAAGAATCCTACCGCTCCCGCGCCGCCGCCGCTGCCGCCCCGCTGCCCGCTCAATTCGAGGCCGAGGCCTAAGAGTTATTTGTCGAGTGTGATTAGGATTCCAAAGCACAGTGGTCAGCGCAGCCCCGTACCAGGAAGGTTGCGGGTTCGAATCCCGCTCGGCTCTTAACTTTTGGGACATTATAAAAATCTTTGATCTTCTTTGATTTGTTCTTTGGAAGCAGAGGTGAACGCATTTTAAACGCATCTCAAGAGGCTTCTTTCATTAGCACTTGACAAGTTTTTCGAACTTTTTATTTATATTTATTTCATACGTTTGGATGGATGGACGTAACGGTAACGGGGCGTATTGGGAACGGGGCGTAACGGGAACGGGGTGAGCGAAGCCACGGGCGGCCGCTAGTGTTTTCATTAATTTCAAATTTTTTTATTCATGTTTTTTTTTTTACAATTTATAGGTTTGCATTTGACCGCTATCTCACCTGCTGTTAAGTGATGATGAAGTCGACGATGTAGCACGCTTACCTAGAAGATACCTATTCACTCTTGTCTTGAAAACATCCAAATCAATTCATGAAATTCATCAAACATGAAACAGCCCCATTTTATTTTTGTTTTTATTTACTTTTTCAAATAAAATTGTTTTTAAATGAATCTTAACATACACTCCTAAACAATAAATCTAGGACATATTATTTTATTTTCTTTGAATTTTGAACTTTATAGAATGAATAAAACGTGAATTCTACAGAAACAACAAAGACATCAAACTTTTGTACGCAGTCACAGTCAGAGTTTTCAAGTTCTAGGAAATTAACAAAACAAAACCTCCTTTGGGCTTATTGCATAACATGTCGTTACGTAGAATTTTGTCCTCTAGGCCCACTACAAGCTCTGTCTGGCTCTGCCTCTGGCTCTGGTTTTGAGTCCTTGTGAGTGCTCACCAGTGTATTATACGTGCGAGACGTTTCGACGTAGGATTTATTTAGACAGCACTCACACATACTCAAAACCAGAGCCAGAGACAGAGCCAAACAGAACTTGTGGTAGGCCTACTGTGACGTATTATTTCCTTTACTCATAATTCATTCACCGATTCTAACAAAACGTTTTCTCTGAATACGTTTAGTTACCAGTTAATAAATACGTTCCAAATGCGACTCCTAAAAAGCATCGTAACAAGTGAAGAATTATGTACGAACCCGCTTCCTTTGTACAAGGTGTAAAGCGATTACTTACGATATTTTATTGAAAAAAAATATAGCTACTAAATAAAGTGAACCTAAAAATATTAATAGTGTGTGAACCTAAAAATAAAAACTTAAGTTTTGTAAGTTCTAAAAATTCTTATTCTGCTCATTTCGTATTAAAATTCATAAATTAGCAATTCTACTACTCAACTCAAATAACATTGATGAATTTATATTTTTATATTTAATTTCAAGTACCTATTTCTTTTAATATAATATTCTTGCGTCACATTGAGCAGCACCAATATATTATATAAAACAACGTAGAAAAATGTAGTTTTTAGAGACAAATCTTCAATATCATAAACTAAAGTTGGTGTATCTTATAAGCTGATTAAAACAACTATAACTTAAATAAGGGTTCCGTTTTTGCTATTTGGCTACGGAACCCTAAAAACAGGCCTTTGCATCTATTCTAGATGATTTATATGGTGTCAGGATCAACTGTTTTTGCTCATGCTTGCCGTTGCTATGAGGCCTAGGACAGATAGATGGAGTAGGCTTGCCCAGCACCTTACCGTCCTGACAGCTTAATCGGCTTATTCCACAGGAAAGACATAGTCAATACGTGCGGAGCTGACTATTTAAGCCGCGGATTTCCTCACGGAGTTTTCCGTCACTGTTTAAGGGCACTAGCATTGCGCACATAAAGTTTTTCAAAGAGAAAATCCATAGGTTTGGACTGGATTTAAACCCGCAACCTTAGGATCAGAAAGCGATGTTGCTATTCCTAGACCACCAGTGCTATGACTTAAGCACTGTCTTAATAGCAATAGAACAGACACCGTGCTCACTATATAAAAAAGCAGCCAAGTGCGAGTCGGACTCGCCCATGAAGGGTTCCGTAGCATCAAGTAACATAATATAAAGGTTCTTGTAGTTCGTCGAACGAAGGGTAAATTGCGGTTTACGATTTATGACGTATAAACGTACGGGGTTGATGAAAAAAAGTTTTTTGAATTTCAGTTCTAAGTATGGGGACCCCCAAAATTTATTGTTTTTTTTTATGTTTGTGAGAAAATCTTAAAGCGGTTCACAAAATACATCTACTTACCAAGTTTCATCAGTGTAGCTCTTATAGTTTCGGAGAAAGTGGCTGTGGCACGAACGGACAGACAGACATGACGAATCTATAAGGGTTCCGTTTTCCATTTGGCTACGGAACCCTAAAATACCTTACAGAGCGTAGTATTTTTTTTTCGATTTCGAATGTCTTTCAGTTTCTGTAACTGCTTATTTGACCCCCTGTATTCCACACAAGCTCGCTTCCTTTATATGACGAATGGCACAAGAGCGCGTGCTCATGACAAATACGCATTTAATTCCGAATTTTATGTGAAAAGTACCCCTTTGAATGGCTGATTTGTTTAACTTCAAACACCTGCCTACGAGTATGAAAGGTTTTTATATTCTGACGGGTTGTTAGGTCGAGGTTTATAAATTGTTTTCGGGTTTTGAAATGTGAACGAAATAAGCTCAAAATTGAAAGATCAAAATCAGGTAAATAAATGAATAAATAATACTGTGGACAGTTCACACAACACTATCTAGCCCAAAACTAAGCAGATCTTGTATGATGGGAACCAGATAGCTAAACTACTAGAATACTTTTTTTGTTGATACATGCTTAGAGTACAGTATGAGTCATTCAGACAGAGAACAAACATCTGCGTTCACCTCACAAATATATGTTCTCTGTGGGGATCGAACCCACGACCTACGACGCAGAAGGCAGAACTACTACCAACTGAGCTGAGATGCTAGTCAGCAGTGTTAAGTATAGTATTATTTGTTGATAAGTGACCATAAATAAACTAGTAAACAAGTAGGACACCACTATTATATTCATTCATTATGAAGGCATCGCGGCTCAGTTGGTAATAACCCTAACTACGCCGTTAGCCGTGGGTTCAACCCCCACCGAGAACAAATATTTGTGTGGTGAACGCAGATATTTGGTCTCTGTCTGGGTATTATATTGTATTCTAAGTATGTATTCACAAAATAATATGCTTTCTCAATATTATAATCAGCCATCTGTTTCCCATCAAGCTCTGATTAGTTTGAGGCTAGATAAGTGTTGAGCTATGGAGAGAGCTATGCTGGGAGTGTCACTACGTGATAGAATCAGAAATGAGGATATCCGTAGAAGAACCAAGGTCACCGACATAGCTCTTAGAATTAGTAAGGTGAAGTGGCAATGGGCAGGTCATATAGCTTGAAGAACCGACAACCGTTGGGGAATAAAGGTTCTTGAATGGCGACCATAAGCTGGAAGACGAAACGTAGGGCGCCCACCAGATGGACTGACGACGTTGTTAAGATCGCGGGAAGTCCGTGGATGGAAAGGGCTCAGAATCGTTCTTCCTGGAAATGTGTAGAAGAGGCCTACGTCCAGCAGTGGACTTCTTCAGGCTGATGATGATGATAATGAGTGTTGCGTGGATTGTCCACTATGTTTGCTTATACTATACAATATCCCCAGTGCTTCAGTGGACAATGCCTTTAGCGAACGTGACATAGAAAGCTTTTGGCTTGCACACTGCATTTTCTATGCTAATTTTATTAGGCAGATGGAAATATAGGACGGTTTAATATAGAGTTATTTGAGGAAGGAAGTTGGATGAATTTGGGGGTCACGTTTCAGAGATAAACTTTGTGATAAGGAAGTTGAAATTTCCAGTTTTGTGAAGACACTTCTTGAGTTCTACTTATTTTGATAAAATTTAAGCTTGCGGGCCTACCCAAAGCTTTATTTGGTTCTGTCTCTGGCTCTGGTATTGCGTCTGTGTGAGTATTCACCAGTGTATTTATACTGTGTGTGTGAAGTTTGAACGTAGGATTTATTTAGTCAACACTCACACAGACTCAAAAGCAGAGCCAGAGACAGAGTCAGACAGAGCTTGTGGTAGGCCTACAGCTTGCACTCAAATAAGTATGAAAGCAAGTCACAGATTTTTTAAAGGAGGCCTGTTTATTTTTTGTTCAACTAGTGCAATCATATGACCCACCTGATGATAAGTGGTAACCATCACCTATAACAAAGCATTGCCTCGTAGGTTACGCATGTCAGGAACATGACCTACGATGCACTTCCCTGCGTCCATTAACTTGAGGCATACGTTCAGCCTCACGTGCCAGTAATTTCACCGGCACCCACACCCTTCAAACCGAAACACAGCGATGCTGCTTCACGGCAGAAATAAGCATGGTGGTAGTACTTCCCCGGACGAGCCACACACAAAGAGTTCTACTACTCTTCTGTTTATTTGCATATAAAAATCACCCGGTAAGCTTTTCGAATTAAGCTATGTAGCTACTTACTAAACAAAAATATTGCCATAGAATATTGAAAGGCAAGGGCACTAGATCGCCGAAAGCCCGTAAGCCTGAGTTACGGCCCTTTCGTCTGCAGCGTGCCGCCGAATTGTTTTACCTTCTTTTGATATATTGGACCTTGGGGTGCTTTCACACGAGGTTGTGACGCGTCATGCTGCACGGAAAATGGTCGCGCGGGATGGCTATCCGTATCGACAGTTTCTATAATCATACATACATAAAATCACGCCTCATTCCAAGGCAGAGATCACGGATTTCCACTTGCTACGACCCTGACATACCTCTTTCACTTCATTCAGTCGCATAACATTCTTCACACATGCACGTCGGTTTAGGGTACTGACCCGGCCTTTCTCTCAAACATTTATAATATAACCTAACACAGTTTTACTAACTAAATTGAATTCTTATCGATCAGAGTGCCAATAGGGATCTGATAAGTTAAATGATCTGAGAGCTTAGCAAAGTTTTATGCATTTACAAAATTATTACCCATTTACATTTGAAACATATCACAATACAAATAGACAGCGAATAATTATGTATTAAGATTTGAATATTCGTTAAATAAGCATTCTGTTTTTGTTTTGTAAATTGAACAAACCTTTCAGCAAACCAATGACAGAACAGTCTTATATCCGCTTGGTTCTTTCCATTTTGTTGCTCAATTTATTGTTGGAATTTCTTAAGAAGATCTGATATGGAATTTCTTAAGAAGATCTGATACAGTTTCGTAGAAAAAATAACCTCAAAATGTCCCCCCAGATTTTTTTTATATATTAAGAAGAGAAGAGAAGAGTGGATTCCACTTAATTTTGATACCGTAGTCGTGTGCAAGATCCCATACTAGAAGATTCTCTCTGATTTATAGTCCCAAGGGCGGGTTCCTTCAGGGTCCAAATCCGTCTCTGATTTTGTCCTCAAACACCATCCAACCTTCTTTCCTATGCAATGTATCTATTAACCCGACAACGGCGAAGTAAAAAGAAGGGTTATAAATTAACGCTCGCGCTCTGGAATTGCAATAAGGATCTCGACAAAAGAAAAGTTACTTTAAAAATATTGATATTTATGGTTTAGTAGGCCTACCACAAGCTCCGTCTGGCTCTGCCTCTAGCTCTGGTTTTAAGCCTATGTAAGTGCTTACCAGTGTATCAAATTTATTCAGTCATTACTCACACAGACTTAAAACCAGAGCCAGAGACAGAGCCAGACAGAGCTTGTGGTAGGCATACATTTGGTAGCAGCTCTGCCTTCTGCGCCGTAAGTCGTGGGTTCGATCCCAACTGAGAACAAATATTTGTGTGGTAAACACAGATGTTTGTTCTCTGAGTGCTACATATATTGTATTCTAAGTATGTATTATATCGTATAAAACCTGCATATAAGTATTTTATCAGGTATCTGGTACCCGTGCCTCTGCTTAGTTTGGGGCTTGATAGAATTGTGTGAATTGTCTACAATATTTATTTGTATAGTATTTATTTATCTATCTATCTAATTAAGGTAAGCTAGGACGAAGTCTATGAACTTGAGGCATACAGTTAAGCTTCATGTGCCTGTAACTCCACCGAAATACAAATACAAATTTTCTAAAGCTCTGTTGCTTTTGCTGAGTATTTCTACTACCACCACACTGGTGCTTCAGCTAGCTACCGTTTTTACGGGGTCCACGCTGAATTGGGTACACCCAATTCAGCGTGGACCCCGTAAAAACGGGGGTAAATGTACACATTTATTCATATTCATATTCATTTATTCATTATTTACCCAGCAAACATGAAAGGTATATTAACATATTTTTTATTATTATATATTAACATAGAGCCCTAGCCTATTAATACTAAAACGTAGAATAGGTACAATAAATGTCTAATACCTACCTCACCCAATCACGACTTGGGTACAATATTTTCACCTAGACAATTTATCACAGCATAAAATACCCCTTTTACCACAAAAACATGCTTACAATAAAAAAATAGCATAAACCCTTTGAAAATGTCAATCACGAATAAGCGCGCAAAAATGCTTTGTGCTTAAAAAATAGACTCTTTAAAAAGCAAAAACCCAATCCATCAAAACTGCGATCAAAGACTTTGTTATGGCGGATTTATTGCAAAGCTTTTGAATAAGGTCGTAAATGTACAAGTTTGTATGAACTATGGCTATACCTTCCATCTCTTTCATAGTTAAAGGTTAAATAGTCTCCTGAAATCCATGTGAAAGAAGAAAATCTCTTTACAAAGTGAAGTTCTTCGCCGTAAAGTTGCCAGTCTATCGGTTTTTAAGAAAAGCGTGGGTAGGTCCCGCAGCGTATCTACTACATTAAGATATAGGTATTGCGGTCAAACTCAAGAATGTTTTTTTTTCCTTACCTTTATCGTCTTACTGCTGGGCAAAGGCCTCCCCCAAATCCTTCAAACTCACTTTATCCATCGCTTTATCCATCGCTTTATCCCACCAAACTCAAGCATATAAAAATAAAAAACACTATATAGGTTATTTATTTATTGAGCTAATATCTCTAGATCGTTTGTAACGGTCTGCAGGTAGCTCAACTGTTTCTTGTGTATTTTGTACACTTTGTAAATATTTGTTTGTAGATATAGATGAGTGACCATAGAATTAGTACTGGACTATTTCTATGTGGATTACAATATTTGGGCATTCAACATCACTCATGTCTGATTGAATTGAATTTGGAACGACTCGTGTCAAATTTCAATTTTGCGACGCACAAAGCTCACCTCTGTAGTTTGAGTTGTTACTGTGAATTTTGGTAAATATTTTTTTTCTTGTTAGGTACTCTTTTTTCTAAATAGTAATAGAAATATTTTTATTCAGAACAATGTCATAGTGTGCAAATTAAGAGCTAAACTATGAAACTACCAAAGTTAATATTGTGTAACAATCTCAACGCCCACCTCCTTAACCTATGAGTATTAGGTTCTGCTATTGAATACAATAGCAAGGTTGATTGTGTGATAGGGTGTGTTTGTATGAGGGGGGTTGTGTATGGTGTTTAGATAGGTAGGAAAATATTATTTCTTTATTCTTTCTTTCAAAGTGATCCGCTTGATTTTTTTTTTAAGTTGCCCACTGATATTTTAAGACTTCATTGTTGTTCTACAGATCCTTAAAATAATCCACAAGTAACATTTTTAATCTTAAAATTAAATTCTCACTTTAATAGCGATAAAGCTAATGTATTCAGAGTAAGTCTAGGGAATTTTTGAACCTAATATTATTATAAGTTACTTAGAGATTAGCATAATTATGTTACGTTTTTTAAATTTAATTTTCTTAGCTTAATAAACGTTGGATAGATTGAAATAGGTATTCTCTGGAATATTAGCAAAAATCCACTTTAATTTTGAATTAATCCTCTTTGGCTGTTTAAATACTAAAATTAATTTGTTTCTGTGATAGTGTCTCGTAAAACACTGAGCTAATAGGTATTGTACTTTTACAAGCTAATACGTATTGTATCTTTTTGTTTTTGTATCTTCTACGACACACGGCCAGAGAAAGCGTGGATGAACTGTGTTAAAGATGACATGGATAAGAGATGAGTGAATGCAGAGATACTCAATACTCAATACTCAATACTCAATACATTTATTGCTTTACACATGGTTTAGTTTGTACATACATAGTTTTTAGGTGTAAGTAGGTATCACATGGACCCTGCATAGATGATGATAGATGACGGCTGACAGAGGGGAATGGAGGAGAAAGACATGTTGTGCCGAACCCACATAAAGTGTGATAAAGGCAGGAAGAAGAATATTGTCTATGACTCACTAAATCGGAGCGGCACCACACTGGATCTACACTGTTATTATTATTTTTGTAAAAGAATCATGCAAAAAAACGTTGGTAACCAAATCGTATTTTTTTGTCTGTTCTTCTAGGTTTGCTTGCATGGAACTGGCACCTAGACTCACTTAGCTTTAAGAGGTTTCAAAGTAATCCTTACAACTGAATATTTTTTTTTTATTTGAATTATTATCATCTTACGATACGACAGACTCAATAAAAACATGAATACCAAGTGATTTATTTTATTCTAATTTATAATTAAATAAATTATAGTTAAAAAAACTAAAAAAAAAAACGCTTTTATAACTAATTGAACTAAAAAGTTAAAAATAAAATTGTAATAATCAATTGAAAATTTTATAATATATTATTGTACAAAAAAGCGTGGTGTGCTTTTTATAATAACTTCAGATATAATAAACTATTGATAAAATATTTACAACAATCAAAATCAAGCCCCCCACCCTTTTTGTACAATAATGTAAATTTTTCTATTGATTATTACAATTTTATTTTTAACTTTTTAGTTCAATTAGTTATAAAAGCGTTTTTTTTTAGTTTTTAAGCTATATTTTTTTTTACTTTTTAGTTTTTTTTCAGGTGCAACATACAGGTGAAGCTACTAAAAGCGTTATAAAAATAGGAAAAATCTTATAGCTAGGAACTAGACGAAAATATATTTAAAAAGATAAAATAATGTGTAGGCTTTTTAAGAAGACTTTGCAGCGCATAATAAACATCCCCTATAATCTCTTGGTATCCTTTAAAACCTTCCAAAATAATACTTATCAAACATGGACTCAATATTAAAACAAAGCAGAATATTATGCTGCTTCGCGGCAGAAATACCACACAAAAAGAGCTCTACTACCTCTAAAAATAGGATATTTCTAAAAAGAATAATAAGGCACGATCGGCAAAGCTTTCTATCGATTCCATTAGAAGTTTAATGAGATTGGGCGCGTCACTGCCACGCGGTATCTAAAAACGACCGACAGGGTGAGGCTGTG
Source organism: Thera britannica (assembly GCA_939531255.2). Lineage (NCBI taxonomy): Eukaryota > Metazoa > Arthropoda > Insecta > Lepidoptera > Geometridae > Thera > Thera britannica. Next base: position 3,899,761 of record OW618045.2, read on the forward strand.
CAGGAAATAATAAGGTTATAGATACGTTACTCATACATAGGGTATGTATTACCATAGACAAGTTCTTCAACAACGAAAACTAAAGAATAACGTAAATTATAAATACCTTTTTCTATCATTGAATATATTTACCTGCCTACGATCTGCATGATTATTATCATATCGGTCCGCTTCTACTATATTGTAACACCCTTACAGGGTAAATGACTGGCCTCTAGCTCAGTTGGTAGTAGCTCTGCCTTCTGCGCCGTAGGTCGTGGGTTCGAACCCCACCGAGAACAAATATTTGTGTGGTGAACATAAATGTTTGTTCTCTGTCTGGGTGTTATATTGTATTCTAAGTATGTATTTACAAAAAAAAATGTATTCAAGTATTATTTATTTATTTATTTAATTTATTAATTAAAACGGTTACAAAATTACATTAATTAAAAATATATATTATATAAGCTATCTGGTTCCCATATTACAAGCTCTGCTTAGTTTGGGGCTGGGTAGTGTTGTGTAAATTGTCCACAATATTTATTTTATTTATTTATTTAAATGATGTATTGATTCAAAACTAGTTCTAAGATCTGACTCTGTTAAATTTACATGCATAATAAGGCAATAAATATACTAACTAATGAATACTCCGTTACGATACGATTCATTTTTGCGACAAATCATTGCGATTTAAGTCATTAAATGAAAAATGTTTTTTTTCTTGTCTAAAAAAAGCAAGAAGCAAAAGCAGGCATTATAAAGTCAAACAAATCCTACCATAATCGTTACAGCTGAAAATTTTGTACGCTGTCACAACAGTTCAGTTGATTTTTGTATGTGTAAAAAGTTTTTGTATTTTATTTATTTATTATTTTATAACTAAATTAAATTTGCTTAAACTCGTTAGCAAGGGTGGTCGTCATATAAAAGACTAGACAATTTGTAAATGGCAACACTAAGGTTTTTCTAAATACTAGCGTGTTCTTTCAAACTAAGTGTGGTGAAATAATTTTAAGTGCGTCCAAAGAGGTGAAAAAAATAGCCTAAAATTAGGAGATTCAGTTCTATGTATACTTTTTACTTAGACTGGGATATCTTTGAGGCACAGAAAATAGTGACAACTTGGATACCTTCCAGAACCATCTTGAGCTAGATTGAAATATGGAATAGAGGCATTTGGGATGCTAATTTTTATTTATTATGTTGGTAACGGTCTGGTCAAATTGTCTTAATTGAATTGGTTAAAATATTATGGTTATATAACCATGGAAAAGATGTATGGATTGTGTGAAGGATGATGGGTAAGAAAGGAGTGACTGCAGAAATGACGGCTAATAGAGGAGAGGGGAGAACGAAAACCTGTTGTGCCGACCCCACATGAGGTGCGATAAGGACTAGAAAATGATGACAACCAAAGTGCACCAATATACCTAGCGGCCCCGCCTTCCAATCCTAGGGTCGTGGGCTTAAATCCAGTTCTGTACCAATGAGTTTTTCTGTCAAAAAAATATGAGCACTATGCCCTACTTCCAAACGGTGAAAGAAAAAATCGAAATCAAAGTAGAATCCAAGAAACCAAGTGCACGAAAAGAGCTTCTTTAAAGTGCATTTAAAATCCTTTCGCCACACGCACTGGTTTGAAAGAACCAATGCCACGATGAGAAGACGAAGACTGCCAAAACATACACATAAACAGTGGCGTTACGAGCATTACTGAAGTTCAAACGAACATTCCATGGATGTATCGCGTCACTCATTTCCGACGCTAACCGGAACTTCCGACGGGCCAATAGAGCGTGCGGTACTGTCGGGGGAAGTTATAGTCACAAGAATTATTGCAGCAGTTTTCAAGGGTAGAATTTTGTACCTATATTTTAGACAACTATGTGTTAACTTAACTGTGTGTTTATTTTTAGTTTAGTATTTACGTAAGCCCTCATCTTATATGTGCACTACCCAACCTATCTCCCTATTACCCAAAGGTTAGCTGGTAGATAATGCTATCTAGCATTAAGTTCGCCTGTGTACAGTAATTTTTAATTTTGTGCAATAAAGAATTTTCTATCTATCTAGCGATCTATCTAGCAATATTTTTTTTTATGCAACAAAATGGAGGAACAAATATACGGCCCACCTTATGAGAAGCGTGCAGTGGTGCGTCGTTGGAGAGACCTACGTCCAGCAGTGGACTGATATAGGTTTATGATGATGATGAAAAGCGGTTACCGTAGGGACGTCTGTAATACCAGAGGCGTCACAAGCGCGTTGCCGACCCTTTAAAACTTTTATAACGCCCTTTTTTGAAGAAGCTCATGCTTTAGTCCTTAGGGAAAACCTCAGCAGGGAGATGGGAGATCATTTCACAGCCTGAGTGTTCGCGGAAGGTAGTGCCGAAGACTGCATTAAAGCCTCCAATGTGGTTGAGGAAATAAACTTTGTTTTGAACATGAGTACTATAATTATGTACTCATTCCTTTTTTTGTACATGATATAGAATACTATATCATGTACAAAAAAAGTTTATTTCCCCAACCGTACCGGAGGCTTCATTGCAGTCTTCGGCATTCCTTTGTAACATTTCCTTACACCGAAAGCCTATTTACGTGAGATGCTTGCTTAACCTCCGTACAGGGATGTTACACCACTGGACTACACTTTAAGCGACTTGTTTGTGGCTTTGTGAACGAGGCTATAAGTCTGCGACTTATCTCACCTATCGGTTTATTTCCAAATAGTTTCAAGTTTAAACATAATGTTTTTCGTGGCTATTCCTAGAAATAGCCGAGGTTTTGGCATATTGTTTTCAATCCGCAGATTTTGTTTCACCTACTACTGACCTACTAGAGCCATATTAGGGCTCACGGTAGGAAACTCATTTAATTGGTAAGTATTTGATTTAGGTTTTAGTTAGGGTTTTATAGGATATTAAATTTGAGTTGGGGTCGCCGTCATCGAAATCGATGAGGAGGTCTATACCTAATACTAGATTATCTTGACAGCGATACAAACATCGCTGTCGTGTTATCGCGGCCTTGATGTGGCCATGCTTTAATACCAACTTCGTCTGATCAATCCGACTTTATTTTTGTCACTTGACGTTGCCAAATTGTCCGATGCCGTCTGCTGCCACTAATTAAGAAGAAGAAAAATAATGTGTTATCGCTTAAAAAAGCGGTTGCCTCATGATGGTTTCCTTCAACGTTTGGAGAATACTAGCATACTGTATAATACATGTATGGATAGAAAAACTCTTAGTACACGACTGAATAACCTATGACATTAGGATCGGAAGGCGGGTCCACTACCACTAGACCACCCGTACTACTCTCAAAAATCCTAGTAATCGAGTGAGTGAGCGTGGTTTTTAAGTCACTTTTGTTTCGTTCCTTTTTTAAGTTCTTCTAAGTGCGATTAATTTTGAAATCCAGTGGTTCAATACCTTCACGCACACTGTCACGACGGACACAAACCTACTTATATTACTTATAGACCTACCCGTGTCTTCAACCTTTGTTCAAGGGCTGGGGGAAAAATGTTAATTCCTTTGTATAAGGTACGAGGACTTTCTAAGATGTTACCACGACATTTGGAAGTCTTTGAAGCCTCTGAGATGTGATACTCATTATTCTTACCTTGTAAATATATTATTTTTATACAGGGCGTCTTACTGCGGGGAACCTTGAATATTGTAGGTGCAACATTTTCCTGACAGACATTATTGAGAGGTCCGGGGAAGTACTACCACCATACCTATTTCTGCCGTGAAGCAGCATTACTGTGTTTCGGTTTGAAGGGTGTGTGTGCCGGTGAAATTACTGGCACGCGAGGCTGAACATCTGTATGCCTCCAGTAGATGTAAGCAGGAAAATGCATCGAAGGGCACGTTTCTAGCGTGCGTGATCTACGAGGCAACGCTTTGTTATAGGCGATGGTTACCACTTAACATCAGGTGGGCTATATATTTGTTCCGCTGTAAAAAAAGTTTCTGTTCGTGTACTTGGCTCTAAGCTTTCTTCAAAGTGGTTTTAAAGGTTTTCAGCTAAGCTGTTTCAGTTCAAGAAAGTTCCAATAACGCCCTCTTTGAAGAGGGTAAGCCGACACGGCGCGGTATTGGCAACTTTGTAACTTGACAAGACTTGACAATCACTAATTACAAGAGTTTGACAGAGGCGACCAACCACCTTGTTCACCTTGGGTGATTTAATCGCGACTGAAAATACCCTGTATATTTGTGATACCCTTCCAAATTATGCAGGGTGTTTTATTAAGACCACGATGTTACTTGTAACGATCATGTTTTTATAGTAACATTTATTCCTTAGGGGAGTTTGGACGAAATTGATTGAATAGATTTCGAAACTTTTACGAAAAAGTTTCGTAATCTATGTCCATCCTTTTCTATCACATAACTTTTGGAAGTCTTATTCTAGAGTCTAGAGTTCTATTTCTTGATTTTGATAAGTATAGAATGCTCCTAAACGTTCTAGAATGTTTTCCAGCATTCTGAAATGATCTAAAATAATCAAATCCCCGGGCAGCGTCGGTCTTCGCTACTAGTATAATATGCTTATACACTTTCTAAAATATGCATGTCGTAGAGCCTAAAAAGATCGAAAATTAGTGTCATGTGCACGAAAAGAGCCTTTTTGAAGCGCAGCCAAGGTGTGGAATTTCTTGCCGGCTACAACTTGAACCTTTTCAAGTCAAGGGTGATTATGTATCTTCTAGGTAAGCGTGCTACACCGTTGACCGCATCATCACTTAACAGAAGATGAGATTGCGGTCAAACACAAGCATAAATAAATAATAAATCCTTTTGGTTCGAAAGAACAAGATGGCACGATATGAAGAAGAAGGAAATACTTTATTCCCCTAACTCAAATCAGAATTAGATGCTAAGGTACATTTACAAAGTTATTGAAGCACTCAGCGCCGAATATACAGGGTTATTGGTAATTATATAAGAAACCAGTTAAGAGCTCCTTCTGTACATCATAACAAACAACTTTTGTTCTACGACTTTCAATAATTCGTTATTTTTTTATCCATACAAAACTAAAAATAACAAACTTGTCACTCTAAATAATTATAACTCTATGCCCCGTGGCGCGGCGCGCGGCAATCTCAATGAAAGGGGCGTGCGGTGCGGGGTCGCGATGCTACTCTGGTCACCGGTCATTACCATGAAACGTCTACGCTGTACAGAGCTAAAAAGTGTTACAAAAACATAAAATATTTTTTTTGGGAAGTGTATTGATTTTTGGCAAAAGTCGTAGAACAAATATTGTTTGTTAAGATGTAAAGAAGGAGCCCTTAACTGGTTACTTATATAATTACCAATAACCCTGTATATAAGAAGGCTATTTCATTTAGCAAATAATTTTACAGAACAAAGTAACTTGTCCTTGGCCACGCTTCTACCGAGCGGCTCGCAAACTTTAAGCTCAAAATTACCATAAACTGTAGATTACAGTCCGGAGGCCGAGATTTGTATTTAATGCAATAATGTAGCCATTCAGATGCAAATAAGGAGTGCAGTTGGCCCTTTTGTCTGCGGCGCGGGTGAGTTATGACCTCCAGCGACCACTGGCATAGTACAAAGTAACAGTTGTGCATCTTATGTGTACTTATCTTATGTATCTTGTGTGTAACGTCATGTGTAGCAGTGAAATCCAGCTTTGCCCGGGCAGAGTCTTGGAATTAAAATTGATTATTCTAGATCATTCCAGAACCTTTAGGCAATGCCTATTTCTGCCGTGAAGCAGCATTGCTGTGTTTCACGTGACCTGACGCACGTTCTTGACGGTACGTTCCTGACGTGCGTGACCTACGAGGCAAAGTTTTGTTAAAGACGATGGTTACCACTTAACATCAGGTGGGCCATATGCTTGTTCCATCAGCTAATTGTATAACAAAAAGGAGCATTCTGGATTCTAGATTAATAAAATTTGAATAAAATATATTCCAGAATGATCTAGATCCTAGATGATTGTTCAATCTACGTAATAACGCTATACGTCGAATAAAATATTACTCTTGACATGGATATATTTGTCAAACGCCATCTGTGGTTTAACAGCTGAACCAGTCTCACTTACCTAATTACTTCGCTAATTACTGACAGTTAATTAGTTCCGTCAATTTACGCTTGTGACACCAGCGCACGCGGCATTAAAAGATTTTTCCGGAGTGCTCCCGTCTCTTTCGCTCGGCACCACCGAACACGCTGTGACTCACCTACCTAATTAATAAACCTTTATATATTCCAAATCGTCTCATTTTACATTTGGTGACCCCGACGTGATATGAACACGAAACCTTCTGATACTGATGTTTCTTGACCACTAAAATCTGGGCCTTTTCAAGGCAAGAGTGAATAGGTGTCTTCTAGACCATCCTGGGCTACATCGTCGCTGTCTGTCAGGTGAAAATGTAGCCAAAAGATGGTATATTATCATGTAACCTCTGGTGTTGCAGGTGTCTATGGGCGACGGTGACTACTTTCCATCAGGTGGCCCGTCTGCTCGTCTGCCTGCTACGGCATAAAAAATTTAAAAAAGCAAAATCTGACGGATAAAATCTGTAGATTGAAATATCAGCACTAAATAAAAAAACAAGGTAAGGAAACAACTGGATAGCAATATACTATGCGATTTTGCTGAATGTAAATAACTTAGGCGACGTTTTGGCCGAGTTTCGCTACATTTTGCTTTGGCTTGATAATTATTAATTAGATAATGAGCGTGCAACAACGTTATTATGCGATTGTTGTGGAGTGGTGGCAACAGGCTTAGACGTGGGAGGTGCCAGTTTGACTTCTAAAGTGGAATAAATATTTCAAGCCTACAAGCCGCAGACAATTGCATTAGGCGAGTGTGAATGGAACTGCTGGAAGGGGAAGACCTAGGCGCATGTATCTCGATCAGATAGCAGACGTTTTAAAGAAAGGCCAGGTTAGGAGTACCCTAAACCGACGAGCATGTATGAAGAATGTTATGAGAGTGAATGAAGCGAAAGAGGTATGTCAGGATCGTAGGAAGTGGAAGTTCGTGATCTCTGCCTACACCCATGGGAATGAGGCGTGATTTTATGTATGTATGTACAATCTGCAAGCATGGTTGCTATCTCAGTAGATTTGTTTAGGGTCAATATTAGTATTATTAAATTAATTATTTATTTTACTCTTATAATGGAACGAATACAAGAGTGGAGACTGCGCTTAGCTATCCCGCTCGTCTCTTAACTTTTGGGATATTATAAAAATCTTAACAAACATAATATTATAAGCTCGTAAACTGCTACTTTGTGACTTTTCATTCGTTTTTATAATAACTCTACATGCTTTTAGGATTCATATTTCGCTAATTACGCTCATTTGAGACTATCTCAGTCTGAGAGCTTTCCGAATGCAGCAAAACTTTTTTGTAACAAGACTGATTTAGTATGTGCAATATATTTTGCATATTTTTGTGGAGGCGACGGCTCGGCACACATTTAACTTGGAGCGTAGGGATGGGACATTTGAATGTTGGAGCCGAATTATAAGCCGAAATTTATATTGAGTCGGGAAACCACTTGAGCTGTAGGGTTCATCACCAATGTTTCCTTCACCGTTGCAAACATATTTTTTTTAATAGAAAATCCAATTGGTAATTACGCAAGTAAGTATTTAAGCCCACAACCTAATTCAAATTCAAAATTTATTTTTTCAGTTGTATCAAAAGGATATCCTTGAAAGGTTTTAAAGCTATATAGGTGAGTCTATTTTCCCGTTCCACGAGGCCAAGCCTAGAAGAATAGGCAACGAACTCAGCATTTTTATTTACCGTTTTTAGAGTTCTGTAGCCAAATGGCAAAAACGGAACCCTTATAGATTCGTCATGTCTGTCTGTCTGTCTGTCTGTCTGTCCGTCCGTTTCACAGCCATTTTTCTCCGAAACCGTAATTAAATAAAAGCTAGACTGATTAAACTTGGCGAGTAGATGTATTCTGTAAACCGCATTAAGATTTTGACACAAAAATAGAAAAAAAACTATAAATTTTGGGGGTCCCCATACTTAAAACTGAAACTGAAAAAATTTTTTTTCATCGGACCCATACGTGTGGGATATTTATGAATAGGTCTTTAAAAATAAGGTAGAGGTTTCTAATATCGTTTTATTCTAAACTGAATAGTTTCCGCAAGAGACACTTCCAAAGTGGAAAAAAGTTGCCCCCCCCCCCCCCCCCTCAAACTTCTAAAATAAGAGAATGATAAAACTAAAAAAAATATATGTTGTAGGTACATTACTATGCAAACTTTCAACGATATTTGGTTTGAACGAGATCTAGTTAGTAGTTTTTTTTTTATACGTCATAAATCGTAAACCGCAATTTACCTTTCGACGAACTACAAAAACCTTTATATTATGTTACTTGATGCTACGGAACCCTTCATGGGCGAGTCCGACTCGCACTTGGCTGCTTTTTTCCTTCTACAAAATAAAAATAAAAATTGCAGTGAAGCTCTAGTGTGGTACCACGGTGATCATGGTACCAACGTAAACAAAATAATGAATCAAAATATGAATTACACTGTAAAAATACAGTCTAGCCATACATAAACAAGTGCCTTTTTTTTAATTGGTTAAAATATTACCGCCTTCGATATGAAATGGTGAGGGAAAGCTCGGAATAGGTAAACTGGAAGTCTTTGGAGAGGTCTTTGCCTTACAGTGGGTCGACACACGTATGGTAGTAGGCAACAAATATTGCACATCGGCTAATTTCGGCTTCATAGGGCGTAGTGTGCGTCAGAAAGAGATAGCGCTCTACAAAGCTGAAAAGCCGATGTGCAATATTTATTGCCTACAACCTTTGTAAATAATATACTTTTTCAAAATGGAAACCGACTCACTGTCCCATCCCTACTCTTGATATAACTTTATTTTTGGGTTAACGATCGTTTTTAATAGGTTTTTTAGCGAAAAGCCGCTCATATTAACTGGGAATGCAGTTTGTTTATTGAGTTAAATATCTCTGTGTTGTTTTAACATGATTTTACTGTAATAATTTAAAAATGAGTAATTCAACACAGGGGATTTTTATATAATCGAATATACTTATAACCTGAAAACAAATGATAAAACTACTGAGCATGTGGCTCACCCGATGTTGAGCGGTAGGCTTTATCTGTAAAGATTACATGACCTTACAGAACATCATAATAGTTTTATTTTTACTAAATTCACAGTATTTTTTTATTTACATACTTACATACATTGTTCAAAAGTTATCTTATTTTACTAGTAGTTAGGTTTTAAAGCCCAGCCACATCAAGGCGATAACACAGCGATCTGCAATAGCATCGCGATTACTTGACAACGATGCTCTAGTTTTATCGCCTTGATGTGACCAGGCCTTTAGTTGAAGTCTAAAGGCATTGATTCACAAGGATAACTTCAAAAAGTGAAAACAATGTAAATTTAACAAAACTAATGAACTAAAACCAACTAATTCAGTCAAGTTAGAACTGTTTATGAATTATTCCCGAACGGGCTATCAGTTCTAAACTAACTTTAGCAGACAGTTGCTCTAATTAAATATTCAAGCAAATCGGCCGCTATTACTAATTCATTAGCAAAGTTCTGGGATTCTTAAAACTGACGATTGTCTTATGACGGCCGTCAAATTCAGCCTAAATCAAAATCAAAAAAATCAAATCAAATAATTTTTATTTCACAAAAATAGAGATTAAGTACAAACGTGTTACAAAAACAATATCGTACTAAGTATATCTATCCTATTCTAGGGAAATTTTAAACTCGTACGTACTCAAACATAAAGTAGGTAGGGTGTGTTGGGGGTCGGACGAGAAATTCTGTATCCCGACCTCCAGCGCTTCCCTTCGAACTGCGAGAAATTATTAATGCTAGGGATACAATACATCTTATTCTTATTTAATTAAATAAATAAATATTGTAGAAAATTACACTCAACACTATCTAGCCCCAATCTAAGCATAACAATCAGACGGTCAGTGGGTCAGACTCACCTAGCTTTAAGACGTTTCAAAGTGATCCTTTGAGTTACTACTGAATAAAGAAATTAGACTTTGAAAGCTTGTAGTATGGGAACCAGGCTTGCTCATTTATCATGAAACACTTTATACAAATTGGACTACTGACGTTTTGATATTTATGTTACACTGCTTGGCATGTGAGGCGCGATATTCAACCATGAAACGGTATCTGACTTGCCCGGCAGTTTTTTTTACGCCATAGCTGGCTGACGAGCAGACGGGCCACCTGATGGAAAGTAGTAACCGTCACCCATAGACACCTGCAACACCAGAGGTGATGCTGATGCGCTACAGGCCTTTGATAGACCTGCCTTTTGAGGGATCCCATGTCGAAGCTCAAAGTGTAACACAAAACTAAAAAACTAAACAAAATTTTAAGTTTCCTTGTGTACATAAATGTATATAACTCAAAATATGAAATTTAAATAAAATAAATAAATAAATAAAAAAACGTTCATTGCCTCGTTATAATATAAGCCTAGAATTACATTTTTATACATAACATGAACTAAAGATACGAGTACAAAGGAAGGAAAGGAAGGAGTAGAAAGGAGTGAAACTTCACTTCCCGTTTTTCATAGAAGTCCAGTTATTATGACGTCACCGTTTTTATACAAACGTCCTCTCGTCCCAAGGCAACCTTGATTCATTTTAAATCGGACCCTATGGAATAATGTAAAGGTTTATGACCGTATGCCTGTTAATTAAAATAAGAAAAATAATTACTTAGTAGTCTGTCTCGTTCTCACACGCGTGTTTTTACACTTGCAAGAATGTGACCACACTATTTTTACTGGTTAGCTTACTTAATCTGTTTTTTTATAAGACTGTAAAACAGTGCCCCAATGTCAACCTCTGACTTGAGAGCAAATGACAAGCCGGTTGAGAAAAGATGGGGGTTAATTTCCTTGGCAAGGCATTTTAGACAAAGAAATTATGCGATAGCAAACATTAAAAAATACAATTGAATCGAGAACTTCCTCCTTTTTTATTGAAAGTAAGTTAAATAAAAAAAACTATACTGTGTGATTGCTGTGTATATATCTTATACCTTTAAACGAGAAAATCTTGTATATATTTATATATATATATATTTAGGATCTCGGAAACTGCACCAACAATTTTCATGAAATTTACTATACAGGGGTTTTCGGGGGCGATAAATCGATCTAGCTAGGATTCATTTTTAGAAAATGACGAGAAGTTGGTGTTTTGCAATAATCAAACATAAACTCAATATACGACTGTTCCTGCCATCTATTGGCGATTGTGAGCAACTAACTGCAAGCTAGATGGCGTTGTTAATTAAAAATAAGCCAATAAAGATACGACTCTTCCTGACATCTATTGGCAAATAATAAAACTATTTTTTTTAAACCCGAGCAAAGCTCGGGCATACCGGCTCGTACTTCGTAATTAGGTCAGCTAACGGTTCAGTGCACTTTTGAATTAATAGGATTTAATAAGTAGATACTTGAGAACTTGTTTTTTAAGGTTTCTCATCGAAGTAATAGGATTTAAAAAGATTAAATGAAGCATTTTGTCTATTTTTAATGATTGCTTTATTTTCAGGGGCGTAAGGTGTTGGGTTTACCTCTTCAAAAACTTATGTACGCAATGCTCGCGCTCTCAAACGGTGAAGGAAAACACGCGAGGAAACCCGCGGCTTAGTCTTTCTTGTGGATTAGTCTGACTTAGCTATTAGGATAGTCTATAAATGTTGGAAAAGCCTTCTCTATCTAAAATTCCTTTCTCAGACACCCTTAAAGATATAGAGCCTTTTAAAGTCGTCCCGTAAATAGGGAAATGAGAAAAAAAACATCTCTTTTACGAAGAATTGTAGTTTCTCCTTATTTGAATTAGAAAAGTCATCAAGATATTCATATTTTTTTTCAATTCATGCAACATCATCATCAGCTTGAAGAGGTCCACTGACGTAAATCTCGCTTAACGTAAATTTGCCGGTAAAACTAGATTATTTCATGCATATCCATTAGTACACCGTGTAAATAAAAGCTTTTATAACATTTTTCAACAAAAACATATTAAAAAGTTTAGCGCAGTATCTTTCTTCCAACACGACCCAAACGAAAAGGAGGATGTAAAATGAATAAATGACTATTTAAATCGACATCGGAAACTAACAGCTCAGCTTAAATATTGCAGCTAGGTCACTTTGATACCCTCTTTGAACTTTTATAGAATAGAATAGAACAGCATAGAATAGTAGGTATTTATTTCAGACATTAATGCATCCATAATTTTGTTGGTAACAATGTAACTTAGAGACTAGTGTTAGTGACTTTATGAAAACTATTTATTGCGGAGTGTGCAGCTGTATCCAGAAATGGTTCAGGGGACAGTCCCACCTTTCGGACAATACATTCACGATGCTGTTCGGGCTGCCACGGATTGCAACGCTTTCGCAGTATGGCGTGAAAACCGTCGACTCTATTTAGAGCAAACATTCTATTTAAGCCCTTATCTTTATCACAGCATTGTTGTGTTTCAGTTTGAAGGGTTTGGGTGCTGGTGACATTATTGTCACGTCAGGCGGAACAGTGTGCCTCAAGTTGATGGACGCAGGGCAGTGCATCGTAGGGCACGTTTCTGACGTGCGTGACTTACGAGGCAATGTTTTGTTATAGGCGATGGTTACCACTTAACATCAGGTGGGCCATATGCTTATTCCATCAGCTAGTTGTTAAAAAAATATGATAGGTATTCAGAAATGAAATGAAATGTATTTATTCGCTTTAAGTATGGTCAATTTTGAAAAACTTCTTATTCAATTCAATTAATTTATTTCAGATCATATTATCCATAATTTGTTAGTAAATACAAAGTTAAAGTGTTAGTAACAATAAATACAATTTAACAAAAATGACAAATATGACCTACGACTACTGAATGTGAAGCTGAACCAATAATGTAGTACCACATACTTCGTCGGACAGTTTCACATATTTCATCAAAGTAATAGCAAAGTTTTAACAAAATTATGTCAGTAAACCAGCTGCATCCTTACCTGTGGCAGTTCAATACTTTCGCCAACTGCAATGTATCTTGTTTACTGAGTTTTAAAGTTTTTCATGGCGCGACGCGACCGCGATCTCAACTTTTTGACTTATTGACTTTTGGAACTGTACCCTGGTGGGTTTGAGCTAGAAGGATTTTGTATTGGCTTTGACACACTGACGGGAAAATCTATATTTTTATAGAAGTCTAGTCACGAGATATCCGAGACTACACAGTCTAGAGGTCGGAAATGCCACAGCTGCTAAGTTAACCGACTTCAAATCAAAAAGGCGGAAGTTCTCAATTCGGTTGTATATTTTTATATGTTTGCTATAGTTTATCTTCGTAATTTTTGAGCCGATTTAAATTTTTTTCTTATATTATTTCATTCAAGTTAAAACTAGCAGTTAGTGACCAAGCTTCGCTCGGTATTTTTTATTGTTAATTTGTATTTTTAAGAAATCATAAGAGTCAAATGAATCCTAGCTAGATCAATTTATCGCCCCCGAAAACCCCTGTATACTAAATTTCGTGAAAACCGTTGTCGCAGTTTCCGAGATCCTAAATATAATATACAAGTTTTTCTCGTTTAAAGGTATAAGATAAGATAAGATAAGATATGTATTTATTCAATAGTATCACAAGGATCACTTTGAAACGTCTTAAAGCTGATGATGAGTCTATGTGCTAGTTCCATGCGACCAAGCCTATTAGAAGAACAAGCAATAAACTACGGCTTGGTTTTTTAACAAAAATAACAGTAATAATATCAGTTAAGTTCCAGTGTGGTGCCACTCAGACTCAAAATAAATCTAATTGTTCCATATATCTAGCTGATGGAACAATAAGCATTTGGCCACCTGATGTGACGTGGTATCCATCGCCTATAACAAGGTATTGCTTCGTAGGTCACGGACGTCAGGAACGTGCCCTAAAAGGAACCGCCTTTTATTATGATGGTTTGAAATAGATATGCCTGATTTTTAATGCTGTTTGAGTTGATGAATTTGGGAGTTATTTGTGTTTGACATTAACTTTCCAAATAAGATTCGTCTTATTACAGCACTAAGTTAAACATAAAGTGGAGTTTATAGCAGATCTTAATACTGGAACAGTAAATTGCATGTCCAAGCATATTTACAGACACAAGACACGTCCTACGTAATGCAGTTAGCTATGCCACAGTCTTAGAAGAACCGCTGGTTTTCTTCTAACAAGAGGAGCAGAGGGTATTTTTAAAGGCCTGCGCACATCTATCCATCATCGCGATGGCGATGGCAATCAGTGAATAGCTGTCAAATATTGCTGTCATGTTGTACAGCGTTTCTCTGATTGCCATCGCATATCGCTTAGATGTGGGCAAAGCTAAACAAATTATTGTTGTATTATTTACTGAAGGTGATTAAGTAAATTTGTTTGTTTGTTTACTAGGATCACTAAGCACATAAAATCCAACAATAAAGGTTAACCCATAATCGCCCTTTCCTTACTCCCATTCAAATCCCATTGGGTTCATAGTTTAAGAACATTATCTCCTTTAGTTACTATTCTTGGGATTACTATAGTTCCAGCAAAAAAAATACCACAATACTAGACGTTCTAAGCATATTATCATGAAAGCCTTTAACATGCATGCAACGCATTGCAGCGCAACACCGCAAAAATAAATATATTTAAATATATATTCGCCTCTTCTTTTAGACACACACACACCCTACACGCACGCCCATAGACACAGGCATTGCGGAGCGTACGTGTTTACAGCGTTTCGCTTAGGTAATTTACTTAAGATTGAAGTGCTATAGGCTGTCTTGTATGAGCTGTGGTACATTTAAGTTAGTAAGAGGTTTGGAGACTACGAGTTGGCTGCGTCTCCTAATAAGGATTTAGGAGTTGGGTTACGCTTCTCGAGTTATTTCTGTAGTGTGCTATATCATCTTGAACACTTAATACCTTTATCTTGTGACGTTATGGGTAAGGACAACGGGATGTTTAATGCTCTTAATATCTTTGGAAGTATTTGCCCAACAGTGGGAAATTTGGCTAAAAAAATATCTTTAAGTTTAAAACCCCTCTTAAAACAAAAAAATTTTAGAAGCGTTTTATAGATTTTTTGAGAAAGGCTAGGTAAAGGCTACCCCAAAGCAACGAGCGTAGGGTAATGAATGTTATGCGAGTGAATGAAGCGAAAAAGGTTTTATCAGGATCGAAGCAAGGGGAAATCTGTGATCTCTGCCTACCCCCATGGAAATCATGTGTGATTTTATGTATGTATGTAATTATATTCTTATTAGTTCAGATCAAATAGTAAATTATACATACATAGTAGAAGGTATACTTCTGTAGTGGTCGACACATTTTATCACAAACCATGGAAAGTTACAAAATCCTTTGTACTCTTATTCGTACAGTGAAAGATGTTTAAATTGTATGATTCCAGGAAATAGCAGTGCATTTCAAAAGTAATTACATTTCTTTGAAGCAAATATTTCAACTAATTAACTTTGAACTTATCTTTGTAAAGTGCCTGTGCGAGTCCGCGGTTTGTTTTACTCCAGCTTTAAATTCTCTTTGCTGCCAAGTTATATGACCTAAAAATTTAAGACCTAGAAGAAAACCTAAAGAAGATCCTAATTATAAAATACAAGCTGCAACCTGCGGGTTTGTCTTCGTGGTAGTTTTTTTACCATTATTATTTTTTGACTGACTTTAAATGAAAAAGGAGGTTCTCAATTCGGTTGTTTTTTATGTTATTATCTATGAGTCAATTAAAAAAAACTTTTACATAGCTGGAAGGTTAAGTATACTTTCATAGAAGTTTCATCTAAATCAGTTCAGCAGTTTGGCCATGAAGTCAGCTTCTCAAATTTTTAATGGGATAAAAAGTAGCCTAGGGTAATCCAGAATGCAATCTATATTTTTTCCAAATGACATCGAAATCGGTCTAGTGGTTTTATTGAATCACAAACATCTATCGTATTTTTTGCATTTATAATATTAGTGGAATAAAGTTTTTGTAATAAACCTATTCCACTAAACATCAATATAAAATATTGATTGAACAAACAAATTTTAGGGACACACTTAAATCAAATAATTCTCGAACGGGAATAAAGCTAAAATTCAAACCTAAATTCTTGGTTGTAAATTGACAAAACTTTACAAACAAGAAGTCTACGTGATAAAATTAGTAATTCAGGTTTGTAGGCCAACCACGAGCTCTGTCTGGTTCTGTCTCTAGCTCTGGTTTTGAATCTGTGTAAAGTGTTGACTAAATAAGTCCTACGTCGAAACGTCACACACATAGTATAATAAATCAAACCAAATAATTTTTTTTATTTTATGCCACACAAGTATTACACAAGGATCTTCAAGTAACGATGACATAAAAATTGGTCGTCACTCAGCATAATAATATTATGTTATAGTAGCGAGTGCCACTATAACTCTGGTCTTCCGCGAAACCAGTAGAGTGCGACACAACGCAGCAACTGCGACTCACCGCCGTTATAGACGTTTAATTTACAGAAGAATAATTACACGAACCGTTGATACAAATAATAAAACAATAAGAAGACTAAGTTTAAGTGCAGATTATAAGGTGAAAACATAAAGTACACAGGTGAGCACTCACACAGACTCAAAAGCAGAGCCAGAGACAGAGCCAGACCGAGCTTGTGGTAGGCCTACAGGTCTGATTGATGATGATATAAGATTTTAAGCAAGCTTGTCGATCCAATATGGGTCCCGTACCCAAAGTCCCAGTGCATTTACAACATTTCGTTACCAAATGTTGTTTTCGTTTCGCCTTTTTGTCTCTCTCTATTGTATGGAGAAAAGATGAGACAACAACTCTAACTACGTAACGTGTTTTTACCGTCTCATATTTTGTCCATACAATAGAGAGAGACAAATAGGCGAAACGAAAACAACATTTGGTAACGAAATGTGGTAGCAAAACTCCGACTTCGGGTACTGTTTTCCTGTTTAGCAGTTCGCCAAACTGGCTACGATGGGGCGCAGGCCCACGTCATTAGTCAGGCCGACCGAGCGCATAAATTATGTGGCCAATTAGGTACATTGATCTCTGACAGTGATTACTGGTATGTGGATCAAGTGCTGATGGAATACGTAGGGGGATACGGGATAATACGCTGTGCATAAGCCTACTAAGCCGTGAGAATGATATAGGTGCTGGGAGAGCTTATTTCATCTAAAATCTGATCTCAGGTAGGGAATACAGCGTTTTGTTGATATGTTATGAGTGAAAAGTGGCCTCTGACTCTGTTTAAATAATCTCTACGTTAGACAAAACTGCCTTTACTTTCCTAACATCATGCGTTTTGTAGTTTTGTTTAAAAAAGGTATATGGTTCACGAAAAAAGTGACAATATTTTTTTTTTATGGTAAACAAGATGACAAATCAGACACGTGAGGAAAATAATGAAATCTTTATCAAGTAAATTAAACTATTTTTTCCATAGACAGACGCAAAACATTTAAATTTATAGTGAAATTAAATGAATATAATCTTTATTTGAATGAAGTATGGTAAATGGTGGCCTTAAAAATGAAGAAATCTGGCTCACGTACTTCGCCAGAGCAGAGACCGACTCACAAAAGTTACGTCGTATTAAAAAAAAAATTAAGATTAGGTTTATTTATACAATTTGAAAATACAGTCAAATCTTCTTCTTTTCACTGTGTCACTTATTCTTTCGAACCAAGTGGGGTAAAAAGAGAAGTAAAACGCAAGTGGCTTAAAACCGTGCATATTATCTAGCGCTGTGTTTCCAACTTGCGTGCTATATCTTAAGTTACAATGCCATCACCACTACTCAATGAGACGAACGTCTTAGTGTAACTAATTAGATATCAGCCTCCATTTTGCTGAATGGTCCATTCAGCCATCCGTGAATAGCTTATTGCTGATTAAGCTCTGTATGGCATATGATATTACTGATTGTATATTCTTAATAGGTATTCAGGATATGTATTTGGAGCTATGTACTTTCGGTTGCTGTCTTTGAAACTTTTGTATTGATTACGTTTTACTTAGTTGGAATTTAAGGGATGTTGTCTTTGTGGCCCGAGGTTTGCGGTCCATTGACTCTGTGGCCCATTTTGCATTATTTTCGTTGTCGTTGTGACTCAAATATTTGGGCCATAAATTTACAAAAACAAGTGGTTTTTGGTTGTCTTTGTGGCCCATTATATAACACACTGAAACTTCACTGATATTTTTTTTTTATAATTAATAGACTATCCTTTAGCGACGATTTCACCTGATGGTAAGCGACGATGTAGCAGAACAGTCTAAAAGACACCTATTCACTCTAGCCATAAAGAGGCCCAGATTGTATTGGTCAGAAAAAACGACGGCGGTATAGTGAGTTCCTGACACTATATGAATCATTTACTTTCTTTACTAAATACCAAACCATTGAACGGTGAACGGTATTATTGAAAGCTTTTTTAGGCAGCTTCTTATTTTGTTTTTGCGCGCAACATACAAAAAATCTATTACATTTCTTTTTTGCTTCATATTTTTGCACAGTCATAACAATTCTTCATAATAATTGCAGGACCTTTATTAAATGTATAAACATTTAGAAAGAAACGATGAAAAGTTTTGACAAAAGGCACCCAAGTGGTCCTTTAAAATTGAGTGGTATTTACAGGAATTGTTATTCTAGACTGAGAAGGTACTCAAAAATTACATGGCGCAAAGAGAAATTTCAGGACATAATAGAAGACCTGAAGTTTATAAAGAAAGTTAAGAGTTTATCTGATGAATAAAGTGCTCAGTTTCAGTGCCTATTTAAATTTTTATCTAATTATGTTACTTTATTGTTTTAACGAGGTTTGAATACTAATTTTAGGCTTTTGGGTTTAATAAGAAGACAAAAATAGCGCTTAGAATAATTTATTTTGTGCTCGTTTATGTGTTAATTGGGAACGCTTCCAATTGATTATGATTTGGATCAGTTGGGCTATCTAAAGATCATTAGCATCGGTCTAAAGGTGTGAATAAGTCAAGGTCCTTTGAATAAACTGGAAGTCCGTGAACCTAACTTTGGCTCATCGAGCTTTATGACGTTTCAAAGTGATCCTTGTGATTCAAATTAAATAAGAAAGAAGCTCAGTGACTCTTAACATTTTTTTATTTGGTTTCCTTTGTACCTAATTAAATCAATATACACAGTTTTGCCAGACTAATACCGAAACCTTCAGGGGGTTTTAACCAACACTGAGCGCGTAAAAATTCTGCTGTTCCATGCTAAAGTTCAATACGTAATGGGCTAAAATGTATTGAAACAGCTGTTTTATTGTTCTAGTTCACAGTGTTGGATCTTATGGGCATGGGTACTTTAGCCCCCGAAGTTTTTTTGTAGTCGTCTGGTAAACACCCTGTATTTTGATGCAAAAATTTATAAATGCCTCAAAATACCTCTCATATATCTCAGTACCTAGTAACCTATCAATAAAAATAATAACAACAAATCTCAAAACAACCCCGACACATACGGTTTAAACTTTATTGTGGGAATAAAACTAAGACAGTAATAAATCAACTAAATGGCCAAGTAACAGTATTATTAAAGTAAATTTATTATACGAATGTGCGAAGACACTTTGCGATATTTACGAGATACTTATCTGCAATGAAAAATATGCTTCTTGTGTCGTACGCTCGAAATATTGGTGGTAATTTTTGATTTAGGGCTGATTTTTAGGGTTCCGTAGCCAAATGGCAAAAACGGAACCCTTATAGATTCGTCATGTCTGTCTGTCTGTCTGTCTGTCTGTCTGTCTGTCTGTCTGTCTGGCCGTGTCACAGCCATTTTTCTCCGAAACCATAAGAGCTAGACTGATGAAACTTGGTGAGTAGATGTATTCTGTAAACCGCATTAAGGTTTTTACACAAAAATAGAAAAAAAACTATAAATTTTGGGGGTCCCCATACTTGAAACTGAAACCCAAAAATTTTTTTTTCATTGAACCCATACGTGTGAGGTATCTATGGATAGGTCTTTAAAAATGATGTTGAGGTTTCTAACATCGTTTTTTTCTAAACTGAATAGTTTGCGCGAGAGACACTTCCAAAGTGGAAAAAAGTTGGTCCCCCCCCCTCTAACTTCTAAAATAAGAGCATGATAATCCTAAAAAAAAATACGGGTTGCACTCCGGGAGTGCCAGCAGAAGTGAAAACTTGATTATTAACGTTGAGCATGTTTGATATTTTGGAATGGTTAGGGGGGGCTTGTTTGTTATTTGGCACGCTGTAACATACACGAACATTCGCGCAAGCGCCCTGCGCTGCCTAAACGAAACAGTAGGCCCAGGCATACATTTTCGCCGCGCCGTAGAGAGGGGATAGCTGTCTACTCTCCATCCGTCTTACGCTTTTTCGATCAGGTCACGTGTCCTGACGCGCTGACGCGAGTTTAAGATTTTATACCCATTACAGAAAAAGTGCTCAACGCCGCTAAAGAAGTTTTCACTTCAAAAATATATGTTATACATTACTATGCAAACTTCCAACGATATTTGGTTTGAACGAGATCTAGTCAGTAGTTTTTTTTTATACGTCATAAATCGTAAACCAATTTACCTTTCGACGAACTACAAAAACCTTTATATTATGTTATTTGATGCTACGGAACCCTTCATGGGCGAGTCCGACTCGCACTTGGCTGCTTTTTTCTATTTATAGAGGAGCGCTATCCGTCAGATGAAAATATTTCCTTCTCCTCTTTAGATTTTTCAGAAACAAGTACTCATTAACCGACTTCAAATCAAAAAGGAGGAGGTTCTCAATTCCATTGTATTTTTTTTATCCAAGTCATATTTTCAGAAAAGTCTGATAGAAATTTCATCAAAATCGTTTCACGCGTATAAATATTTTTTATATATTTTGTACATTTTGTAAATATTTGTATACTTGTAAGTTGTAATAAATGTGTTGACTAAATTAATTCTACGTCGAAACTCACCAGTACTCATACAGACTCAAAACCAGAGCCAGACAGAGTTTGTGGTAGGCCTACAGTTGCATGCACACAAAATCAAATCATGTTAAATATTCCGTTCTTCATAAAAATGGTGTTAATAACAAAATTCAGTATTACTGCAGGCAGTTTATTGTCCCACAAATAGGGGCATGGTCTATAAAAAGTTGTTTTGCTGACGTTAAAAGGTAAGCTTTTGTGTCGTGAGCCAAAATATAAATTAAAATAATTTAAACCAAAGCTCAGTTCAAAAAAGAATTAATTTTAGAACTGAACTTTTCCCTCGTATTTTAGTTGTTACTTATGAAATGTATTTTCCGTGGTTATGGGTGACTAAGCTGAGAGCTGGGCAAGTTTTTTATGGGTAACCCTTACCACCTCAACGGAACAATAGCCGCCAATTTTATTCTAAATATTATAAACTATACATATTTCTGTCTTTGTTTTTGACAAGTCTAAAGTAGAGTAGGAAAACTTTTTAGGGCTCACTCAAGATATTAGACCAAACCCCATACAAAATCCGCGATCTAACTTCCTATTACACACCATGTCGTTTTGTACGCGCATGTGTGTGCGTATTAAGTGCTTCGTACTAAAATCAGATACCCATCAGATCAGACTCAAGGGTGAGAGGGGTATGTGGTAAAAGGGAGGACTTCATATCACCAAGTCACAGATATCTCCAAAAAAACACAAGCAAATATCTAAAAAAAATTGGTTGCCTGTAAAGTCGGTTTACTGACGATAGTTGAACGTGACAACGTCTTAAGAAAATACACAGATGTTGAACGCTGCCAAACGCGGAGGCTGATTGTGCCTCTTTGTCGCTCGTTCCGCGCTCTCGCTTGCACTTCAAACCTCAAATGGAACGCCTCAGAGCGAGGTAACGCCGCATGAGTCATGTTTTTTTCGTGCGTGCAGCCGGCTCCATCGAATAATAAGACGTTGTCACGTCAAAAAATATTTGTCCTCGATGCTGTTCGAACACACAACCTAGCTCAGAAGGCACAAACTGAGCTGTTCAGTCTATTTATACTCAAAACACTCACGGGGACCTGAGAAAAATATAAAAGTCACCTTAAATACAGCAGTTCGAATGCACGACACAGGATTTTGTAAGTAATCCAAATTAATTCCACATTTACATTTTGCATTAAGAATTTAAATTTTCGGAGCCTGTGTGTTTTTTCATTAAAAGATGAATTATTTACGCCATTACATAGCACGAAATGCAGTGTAGAGGTAGATGAACAGGTAACCATCATCATCATCATTATCAGCCTGAAGAAGTCTACTGCTGGACATAGGCCTCCGCTACACATTTCGACGAGAACAAGAACGATTCCGAGCCCTTTTCATACACCAACAACGATTCTAACAATGTCATCGGTCCATCTGGGTGTCCTACGTTTCATCTTCCGGTTCGTGGTCGTCGTTTGTGGTCCATAAAACGTACGGTACGTAGGTATAAAATTCCAAAAAAAGGCAAAAAATTACTTTTATTGTAAAAAATACAGTCTTATAAGAGCTTATAAAAGTATAGCTCGAAGCTGTAAATATATTCTTTGGTATAATTAATCAACTAATTAGTATTCCAATCTGATGTTTTACAAATTCAACTAACCCCACAAAGACTTCTTAAATAATCTCCCGCGATCGCTTCAATTTGGCCCAAGGGTTAAAGTTTAGTACCGAAACCAGCGATGTTTTAATAAACAGATGTGTCATATTGTGAATAAAAATGAGTAGTATAAGATCGCATAACGCATAACGGAACTAAAATGGAGCTGGGCAGGACACCTGGCAAGGCGAGGTGATGACTGAATGGCGTCCAAGAACTGGCTATAGAAGCGTTGGTCGCCCTGCGGCAAGATGGGCAGACGATGTGGTTAACATCGCAGGCAAGACCTGGATGAGATTGGCACAAGACCGGCAACAGTGGCACATACAGAGAGAGGCCTATACCCAGCAGTGGGTGAAGTCGGGCTGTTGATGATGATGATGATGAGTATAAGATCGTGCATTTTGTACGTTTCTAAAAAGTTCAAAAATCTGTTTTTATGAAACGACGGGATATTTACCATGATTAAATTTTTCTGAGTTCATAAAAATAGTGTTAAAAACCATGATAGTTTCAAAATTCTCAAGGTCAAGTGCACGAAGGGAGCCTATTTTGATAAGCACTTAAAATCCTTTCACCACACTTGGTTTGAAAGAATCAGTGGCGCGATAAAAAGAAGAAGCACGTTTCTAGTCTCTTATTCACTTATTTACTTACACTTTGTTGTTATGTTCTTTATACGGAGTACTAGTTTACACTTACACTATCATTTCCTGTGGATTAGGCTGACTTAGCTGTCAGGATGGTAAAGGCAAGCCTACTCCATCTAAAATCCTGTACCAGGCACTATAGCGTCCCGCGATTAGGGCTTATGTAATCACCAGTTACCTCAGACGCCATTTAAATTATCTAAAATAGATGCAAAGGCCTGTTTACTTTTTAACTAACTTCCAATCAAAAAGGAGGAGGTTCTCAATTCGGTTGTATTATTTTTTTTTTTTATGTTTGTTACCGCATAACTTCGTAATTTGTAAGCCGATTTAAACAAATATTTTTTTATCTGAAAGGTACTGCTTTCAGATTGGTCCCATTTGAGTTTTATTAAAATCGGTGTTGCCATTTTTTTTAAAATAATTTTTTTAATGTTTGCAACTGGATGCCTCCGTCATTTATGAACCGATTTAGAAAAAAAAAACATTTGGAAGGTTATTCTTACGTCCAGATTGTCCCAAACAAATTTCATTAAAATCGGTTAAGCCGTTTGGCAATGAAGTCGGTTTCACTAGTTTTTTAAACTTATAATTATTTATCATTCACTATTGTATTTACACTACTCTAACTCAAAAGGTTTTTACCCCCAAGTCACTGTTATAACACCTCTCTGTAAATTAAACGTCAAAGATCAAAATGCTTATTCCAAGGCATAGTTCATTTACATAAACTCTTGAGACTAAGTACAAGTTAGTGTATAATAGAATTTGTTTTCCTTTCCAAGTTGGTCAAAGTAAGTAAGTTTAATATATTACACCAATAAAAATTAGTAACATAAAGGTTCCACGAACGAAAATTTACCTATTATCTGTATATTTTCTACAAAATTAAAAAAAGTAAGCAAAATAAGTATATTTGATTAGCCTCTCAGCTCAGTTGGTAGTAGCTCTGCCTTCTACGCTGTAGGTCATGGGTTCAATCCCCACCGAGTATAAATATTTGTCTGGTGAATACAGATGTTTGAAATGAAAATGAAATGAAATGAAATAATGAAATATCTTTATTTGCATGAGGTATGGTAAATGAAGGTGTTACAGGAATAAATCTGACTCTTCGCCGGAGCAGAGACCGACTTAAGGCAAAAGGTTACATATTATTAAAAATAAATTAAGATAATTAATTGTTCTCATATTTACAAAAATAAAACAAGCATTTAAGTATTATGTTAGCTATCTGGTTTCTATAGTACAAGCTTAGCTTAATTTTGGGCTAGATAGTGTTGTGTGGATTGTCAATAATATGGCGCCACTGAAGAGCCAGACAGAGCTTGTGGTACACCTACTGAAAGCCAGCACAATAATTTAGCTCTTGTGTTATTATGGCAAATGCTGAGTGAAAGCTTGTTTTCGCCACTCATTACCTACTTGTTGTAATATTTTTGTGTGTACCATGTTTTGAGACGTTAAATTTTCTGTTTCTATAATATTTATTTATTTATTCATTACAAATGCAGCTCGAAGCAACCGAGACAGGAACTGCTAACTTGCGATTATTTCCCTGAAACCATTATTCAAATTTGCTAACAGTCTGTGAAAGTATTAAATTCTTCTCAGAACAGAACGATACGACAAAATGAGCGTTTTGTACTGTTTACTGAAAAGAAAATGATGTTTTCTTCCTTTGTAGAAAAGTTCTTGAAATGTTGGAGTAATGATATATTTGAGCGCTTTGTTGTGGGCTTATTTCTGTTACTTAAAGATAAATAAATACGTAAAAAAGTCACAGGTTGTCTATTAAGTTGAAGCTTATTTTTACGTAGTCGAAAATAATAAACTAATTAACGAAACAGTATTTTTTTTTCAAAGCCAGCAAAAACTAAGTTGACAAGCATATGGCCCACCTGATGTTAAGCGGTAACCATCGCCTATAACAAAGCATTGCCTCGTAGGTCACGCACGTCAGGAACGTGCCCTACGATGCACTGCCCTGCGTCCATCAACTTAAGGCTTACTGATGTTTCGCCTCACGTGCCTGTACTTACACCGGCACCCACACCCTTCAAACCGAAACACAGCAATGCTGCTTCACGGCAGAAATAGGCATGGTGGTAGTACTTAGCTCTATCATATAGATTGCTAGATTTGAAACTTATTACCAATATCTAAAATTAACGCTTATTTCAGGTATTACCAGAGCTAAGCCACGTGCAAAAGCTAGTGCCAAAAATCCACAGAAAGCGAGTTAATTAAAATCTTGTAAAAATATTCCCCTAACGTCGATTATAACGAGCAAATTCAGCTTAAAACTCATTTAACCCGTTGTTTGAAATCAAGTCGAAAAGCTAAAAAAAGGTAAAACTCAAGTTAAACCACACAACCCTCGCCTTTTTTAAGCAAAAATACTAGTAAAAGAGAATTTAATTAGGATGAAAAGCTCGGACGCCTACCATATTTTGCTTTGGTATTGCGAAGAGGCACGGCCGAATGTTAAGTTTCTCTGAAGGAGCTCAACCATCAACTACGACCTGGTTTGGAACTCGTTAACCACGTTATTTTAACTCTCAACTGTTCATTTCATTCAAGCCGGTCTTCATGTTACTGCGCCCGAGTAAGAGCCCATCATTTCTTGTTCTTACGCTCGCTATTTCATTAAAAATTACCCTTAAGTTTGACCTCTAAGTTAGCTCTGTTTTTGATTTATTTACCTACTAGCGGCCGCCCGCGGTTTCGCTCGCCCCGTTCCCGTTACGCCCGTTCCCGTTGCTTGCATCCGTTCTCCGTAACAATATCTCAAAAAAATGTAGCTTTTGTGTTATTCTGATGTATAAGCTGTACTGTTGTAAACTTTGATTAAAATCCATTCAGTAGTTTTTAAGTGAAAAAGTAACAAACGTGCCCTGATTTTTTTCAGATCTTTTTTACGATTATTCTTATTACTATTGAAAGTAAGTATTTAATACTTTGGTTTTGTGATTGACTGGTTTTGAAAATTGCGCGCTGTGAGCTCAACTTTTAGTTTATTTATTTATTTGCAATTCTTCTTCGCAGTGCAGATATTTGTTCTAAAACCCCAACAAGATTGAGTCCTTCTGTTTATTTAGGACACTGGGAAGTCTATTTACTCGCTGTTTCTTAGGTTTATGTGGTTAGCTAATTATTACAGAATAAAATGCATAAAAAGCGAAAAACTTGGTACTAAAAAGAGCTGAAGGGATATCTACCGCGCCTGGGATTAAAAGTCATGAGGCTTCTTCTTCTTCTTCTTATCGTGCCACTGGTTATTTCAAACCAGTGTGGTGAAAGGATTTTAAGTGTGTCTCAAAGAGGCTGTCATGAGGAGTCATGAGGCTTTTTTTGTCATAAAACTCTCAACACAAATGACTAAGGACTGGTTTATGGATCGCTAATTGATCAATTAAATATTTGACAGTTGCTTAACTCAGATTTGTGCTTATTATAATATACTGCCATATTATTATTATACATAGCCTAGCGGCTACTAATATTATAAAGCGGAAAGATTTGCATTTTTTGTATATTTGTAAACTAAATAAACTCTAAAACGACTGTGCCGATTTCAAAAATTATTTCACCATTGGAAAGCTACATTCATCCTGAGTAACATAGTCTATAATTATGTGTTTAAAAAATAAATGTCCACCCGTGCGAAGCCGGGACAGGTAGTATTCTATACACTAACCTTTCCATCTCTTCTGCCCAAATCACCAATACAACTTCTGTGCAGCCTTTACGACCCAATTTCCTACCCTCATTTCATTTACAATCGCATCACAGTCTTCTATCCGTTGCAATGCGAGCGAGGATTACCCAGCCCAGTGCGCGCGCTATCCGAATGCATTCACCGACTTTGAAAGTTTGTGTTTACGAGGTAAAGTTTTCGTACGAATCTTGTTTCACATGAGTTGGCTTTCGTAATGTGTTTATCATCATCATTGTAGCTGGTGTTTACAGTCACTGCTGTAGGCCT
This sequence comes from Thera britannica, assembly GCA_939531255.2. Lineage (NCBI taxonomy): Eukaryota > Metazoa > Arthropoda > Insecta > Lepidoptera > Geometridae > Thera > Thera britannica. The sequence continues at coordinate 3,927,095 of OW618045.2, forward strand.
ACCTCATGCTCTGTCTGGCTCTGGTTTTGAGTCTGTGTGAGTGCTCACCAGTATATTATACGGTGTGACATTTCGAAGTTAGGATTTATTTAGTCAACACTCACATAGACTCAAAACCAGAGCCAGAAAAAGCTTGTACTGAAGGTCTTCTCATAATTACGTCACTCTTTCTAGTCTTTTGGAAATTTGTGGTGACTATTTATTATTTGACTGGCCTCTCAGCTCAGTTGGTAACTCTGCCATTTGTGCCGTAGGTCGTGGGTTCGATCCCCACCGAGAACAGATATTTTTTTGTGTGATAAAGGTGTTTGTTCTCTGGCTGGGCTAGATAGTGTTTTCTAGATTGTCTACGATATTATTTATTTCGTTTTATTTTCTTAAGATTTTATTAGGTGAGAAATTCTGATGGTATGTTTATTTGAATGTCCACCAAAATCTAGGCAGTATGCGTCTTTTTTCTCAATGTAAAAGACAGACAAATGAGCTTACGGCCCACCTCATGGTAAGCAGAAACCGTCGCCCATAGTCACCAACAACACCAAGGGTGCTGTCGTTGCGTTGCCTACCCTGAAAACTGAATTGCGTCTTTTATCATTTTACCTTTTTTAAATTTTCTACTGGGTCTAAAGTCTACTCAGAAAATAAAGGCCTGCGCACACCTAGTTCGCTGGCGGTAGCGATCAGTGAAACGCTGTCAAATATCGCTGTCAGTTTTGAGATTTGACAGCGATGTTTGACAGATCCGTTTCACTGATCGCTACCGCCAGCGAACTAGGTGTGCGCAGGCCTTGACTAATTATAAGTATTGATACTGACATAACGGATCTAAGTTATTCACTTGTTTCTAGAAAGCTGAACTTTCAGCAGTTTACCGAAATCCCGCCTCGTGTGCCAAACACCTAAAACAAAACTAGATAGTTTTGAAACTAGCTTAGTAAATCGTATGCATGACGTTATAGGAACTGTGATCTTCGAGTTACGGGTGTTGTGATCGGAACTGTGTTTAAGAGCTGTTTAACGTTGGGTTTTCTCTCTACACCAAAAGAGGGGGGTTCGGGACTCCGAGAATCGCGTAAAACACCACGTTAACAGTTTGTAATCAGGTTTAATAATAAAAATAACAGTTACAGACGCAAAGAGTGTAGCTAGCAAAATACAAAAGAATTAACACGAGACAGTATACAATAGGGCGGGAGTGGATAGCGGAGGAAGCATGAACGCTCTGGTTTGCATTGCGTGCGTTCCTCTGACCGACTGCCAGCGTCCGCGGCGAAAGCTTGGCTTGTCCGGCTACGGGTCCCTACGTGAGTCCACGGGATTGGCCAACGGACTTAATTATGGATCACGCCTCATAATTTCTTTTATGAAAAGCCGGTTAAGCTGAGATTGTTGGAGTTTACTCCTAAGGAATCAGTTTCTTGATATAAGGCGCCCGGTATGAGAAAAATGTGGAGGGTAAAATCTACTGAACGAATGACCTCGTTACGTTTTTGGTGCGCAACCTATCTTGCGCAACTTTCTAATTTGGTGTGAGCAGTGCAGCTAGATCGTGGGTAGTGTGTACCCTTACTTTGCCTTTAGGGAGTAAACTCCAGTCGTGCGTCGGAGCTGACACACACAATTTTTTTTTTAATAGTAGTGTACCGAAGCTATTTCAAATTTTACAAGAAATATTTAAAGTAGCAGTTACTATCTATACGGCAGCTAATCCAATTCATTGCAAATCGGAAGCGTACTCAAGACGCCCCGGCTACATTTCCACGCTAAAATTAAATAGTCCTCATATACTGAGCCAGATATAAACTTATTCTATTATAACAGTAGTAAAGCTCTCAATGAAGAGACACCATGCCTTTTTATGCCTTGAAGTAGCATTGCTATGTTGCGGTTTGGGGGTGCCGGTGATATTACTGGCACGTGAGGCTGAACCTTAAGGCCTCAAGTTGATAGACGCAAGGCAGTGGGCATGTTTCTGTCGTGCGTGAGTTACGAAACAATGCTTTGTTATACTCGACGGTTACCACTTAACATCTGTTGGCCTATCACAAGCTCTTTCTGGCTCTGTCTCTGGCTCTGGTTTTGAGTCTGTGTGAGTGCTCACCAATATACTTGATGTGACGTTTCGACGTAGGATTTATTTAGTCAACACTCACACTGACTCGAAACCAGAGCCAGAGACAGAGCCAGACTGAGCTTGTGCTAGGCCTATAGATGGGTCATATGCTTGTTTCATTAGCTAGTTGAATAAAACAAAAACCATAATCGTAGCTATACGTAAGTTTTAATAAAACAAGAACAAACTTTATCAAATATCTCCTGTTATTCTCAAGCCACGGTGCAAGTCGTGATTTATGCATGAACTAAGCGATAACCTCCAAGTTTTATACGACATACGAATTACGTCTCTTGTTTTGCCAAAAATCTGCGCGAGGTTAATGCATGAGCGGAGTTTGCAAGTTCTGAAGGCGGTATCTACCTGAAGAATATGAATTTCTCACTGGTTTAACGTTAACGTGGGATGGTGGTTATGTGACGTCTTTCTGACGTACCTATTTTTGATTTATGCAACGATCTGGAAACACTCCTCCTCCTCGCGTCGTGCTCCTCACTGCTGAGGGTCGTGACCCCCTCCATGGATCAATTTGTCCCTGACAATTTTTCGCCACCTGGATCTGTCACCGGCAACCTGAATGGCTTTATGGACCTTCACGTCGAGAGTGGAGCGGATTTGGTCGGACCAACGTATCGGGCTTCGGCCTCGTGGTCTCTTGCCTTCGATTTTGCCAGTGATGACAAGTTTTTCCAGGTTGTCACCCTGTTTCCTGGCTATATGCCCGAAATACTCAAGGACTCGCTGGAGGCAGGTGGTTGATAGCCTAGTGGTCACTTTGAGTTCCTTGAGTATTGATACATTGGTCCTACGCGCTGTCCACGGGATACGGAGCATCCTCCTCCAACACCACATCTCAAACGCGTCCACGCGTCTGCGATCATGCGCTTTCAGAGTCCATGTTTCTGCACCGTAAAGAAATATGGAGAAGACTAGACTCCGGATAAGATTTATTTTGGTCCTGTTGGTGATGTTTCTATCTTTCCATATTCCTCCCAGCTGGCTCATTGCATTCTTAGCCATCCCTATTCTTCTACGAACTTCAGGTTCACAGGAACCAGTGTTAGAGATACTGGAGCCCAGGTATATGAAGTTGTCGACTGTTTCCAGGTTGAGTGCCCCAGTAAGCTCCAGTTTATTGGTGCGGTCCACCACCATGACCTTAGTCTTGCTTTTGTTGATATTTAGCCCTAGCTCGTTGCTTATCCGCTCCATTCTGTTTAGTAAGCTGACCATTTCATGTTCTGAGGCAGCCAGTAAGGTGGTGTCATCGGCATATCGTAGGTTGGTCATCTTAACCCCACCGACACTTACTCCGCCCGCCCATCCCTCGCAGGTTTGTCTTATGATATACTCCCCATAAGCGTTAAATAAAATGGGGGAAATAATGCAGCCTTGTCTCACGCCTTTCTGGAACGGGAAGGGCTTGGAGGTCACCTTGTCAATTTTTGCAACACCTTGACTGTTATGGTACAAGGATTCAAGTAGTGCAATAAGATGTTGTGGCACTCCTAACTCCGCTAGTACTTTCCATAGCTGGATCCAATCAACACAGTCAAAAGCTTTACTGTAGTCTACGAAACACATGATAAAAGGCGCGTTGTACTCGTAGGCCTTTTCAATGAGCTGTCTCACGTTTAGTATGTGTTCACGGGTGCCTCTCCCTTTCACAAAACCTGCCTGTTCTTCTGGTATCTGCCAGTCGATGAAGTGCCTTATGCGGTTGTTAATGATGTGAAGTAGTATTTTACTGGCGTGTGATATTAGTGAGAGGGTACGGTAGTTATCGCACTTTTTCGTTGACCCTTTTTTATGCAGTGGGAGTATAACAGATTCGGTCCAATCCCTGGGCCATTCACCGGTGCGCCAGATGCCATTGCAGATCATATGTAGCATGTGTATTCCTTTTTCACCAAGTGATTTCAGAGCTTCAGCCGTTATTGAGTCTGAGCCAGGAGCTTTTTTAGGTTTCAGCGCTTTTATAGCAGCTAAAACCTCAGAACGCAGAATGTCAGGCTCAAACTCTATGTTATTCCAATCTGTCTGACTGATGTTTAAACCTTCAGGATTCTTGTATAGCTGTTCACAATAGTCCCTCCAGCGGTTAGCTATTTTATCAAGTTCATATAATACTTGACCATTCTCATCCTCTATGGTCCAAGTTTTAGGTTTGAACTGTTTCGAAAGTAGTCGGACTTTTTTGAAAAGATCGGCGGTCTGGAGTTTTCGAGAGTGGACTTCAACCTCCTCGCAGATGCTTTGGACAAATTTGTTCTTATCAGAGCGGCACTCCACATCTATGGTCTTACAGAGGCTGCGATACTCCTCTGCTACTCTAGCGTTTTGAAGACCTTGGATCTTTAGGTCTTTTCTCAGCTGTATGAGATCCCACGTCGCCTTGGAAATGTAACCTTTTTTCTTGCAGTCTGGTAGCCTGGTTTTCCGTATATCATCCAACGCTTCGCTCATGCAAGTTTTTAGGAATTTCCAATGTGAGTTTGCGCTCGAGCCTGCAGGGGGAGGTGTGCCAGTTAGCTTTATCTCAATAGTTTTCTGAAATAAGGGTTGCTCGGAGGATTCAATGAGCCTTGGTTTTTGTTGGACTGCTTTGCGAGATTTTAAGCGGAGGGAAAAGTCTGCTACAAGGAGGTTATGATCAGAGCCGCACTCCGCGCCGGGGTAAGTCTTGGTGTTCTTCACGGACGATCTCCATCGACATCCAACCAGGATGTAATCAATTTGGTTTCGGTGTCGATCGCCTGGAGATTTCCAGGTGTAGAGCCTCCTCGGGTGGTGTTGGAAGTGTGTGTTGAGGATATTTAAGCTTCTGCCTACGCAGAAGTTGACAAGTCTCTCTCCTCGCTCGTTTCTTTCCCCTAGGCCGTGTTTGCCAACAATATGTTTAATATGGTCATTCAACGTTGTGTTTCCAACTTTTGCATTAAAGTCGCCGAGGATAAGGGTGATTTCTCGGTTTGGTAGTTGGTCCAGAGTGGTTTCAAGAAGCCCGTAGAACTCGTCCACAGCCTCTTCGGATGATAGCGAAGTAGGTGCATATACCTGTACGATGTTTAGATTACACGGCTTGCTGTTTATTTTCAGTGTCATAATTCTATCCGATATGGGGATACCCGAGGACAGAGTTGTTGATTTTGTCTGGGACCAAAATACCAACACCATTAGTACTCGCATTGTCTGCCCCAGAAAAATAGAATGTATATCCCGTGTTTGTGGAAAAATGACCGTTACCGCGCATGTGTGTTTCGCTGATACCCAGTATACTTATCTTGTGGCCTCTCATTTCTTTTTCCACGATTTGTAGTTTGCCTGGTTTGAGTAATCCCCTAACGTTCCAGGCTCCAATACGATGATGGGCACGTATTGAGGTTTTATTAGGGAGCGTTTTCGTGTCGCCAGTAGTATTTCTCCTGTCAGCGGCCTGGCGAATCGCCTCATCGGGAGCATCGGTCATCAATTTCACACTATCCGGCCCGGTCACCGGATAGCGCCGAGCGTTAGTCGGGTCGCATAACAGATCACGATTCCTTAGTTATACTGCCATTTGGGGGGGGGTTTTCTTGGGAAAATGTTAAACGGTGGGTTCCCATGTCCTTCCATCATCAGACTTTTAGAGGGTATTTAATTCCTCACGGCCACTGCTGCCGCTTTGTGTTGTCACAAAGTTGTCGGGTTAATTAACCGCCGCCCAATGCTCGGCGTTGACTGTTTTACGGCTGGTTGTGTCTTTCTCTCTCTGACCAACCCTCCTCCTTTCTCATCACGGACTTGGGACCGGCAACGGTGGAGTTAACAACACTAGAAAGATCTGGAAACACTAGAAAGATCTCTTATCCATGTCGGATAACAGACGAGTGTATGCAGAGAGAAATGGAGGAGAAATACACATAAAGTGGGATATGGGCAGGAAGAAGAGGAGTTGGAAACACTAGAATTTCACTGTTTTTTGATTTGTAAAAGGATCGTACAAAAAAACGGTGAGAACCAAGCCGTAGTTTTTTGCCTGTTGTTCTACGCTTAGTCGTGGGGAACTGGCACCTAGACTTACCTAGCTTTAAGACCTTTCAAAATGATCGTTGTGTCCTTTGACTTTTGGAACAAGCAAAAAATAATAATTAAAAAAAACCGTTCATACACAGTCTGTACAAAATAAGTACATAGACCCATATTTCAAAAATACAAGTGTTTTTATTTATTGGGGTGACCAAAAGGCAGTTTTTCTAAGATTTATTCCAAAATTAATTATTTTTACTTCTAACTCTGGTCACCCACTTTTAAACAAATACAAAGAACTATGGGTTTATGTCATTAGAACGTATACTGAAATTTATTTTATAATACCTATTTATTTATAATACTCTACAGTCTTGATTCAAAGTTGACTGCCTTGAAAAAAACGAACAGTTTTGAGCCTACTCTATAGTCAATAAATGAGGAATCATTTATTGACTCTTTGCTTTCTTAGATAGCAATTCAAAAACCTGTTAGAACCCAATAAATTTAAACAAAACAACTGTACGTAAATGTAGCCGGGCGAATTGGCAATTATCTGAGAAACTTCGCCCCTGCTAATCGTCAGGGAACTAACTTTTCAAGTTTGCACATTTACCGAAATAATTACACGCTTCCCCTTTCGTTGGGGGTTGGAGTTGTTTTTGATAGTGCTGGCGGATAGAAGTGAAACTCAGACAAACAATCATTTGCAGGTCTTAATCACGCCAAAGCATAAAATATACCTGTCAAAACATTTACCTTATTACGTGTGCAAAGGCAAGTAATAAATAACTAAAAATAATATCAGATTATTATTTATTTTTTATTTCTTAGGAAAACAAACAGTACTGAGACGACAGTACAGCGAGACGAGCTTAATGGTTTCCTGAAGTTCTGGACAAACATAGCCCAAGCATGCTCTGGAGGGAATGGGGGGGAGAGAGGAGAGGTCTTTGCCCAGCAGTGGGTCCCAGAAAGCACTTTCTCTTAAATTAATATTAAATACTTCGGTTTATAGAACTTTATTTATAATTCATACAGACTTCTCAGTCCACTTATAATGAGCTTAGATACTAGGTAGATAAAAGCTAAGGTTGGTAGGTAGTTTGTTAGTAGGTAAGTATATACTATATTAGTAGGTGTAATTCAAAGTAACATTTTTTTAGATTAGACTTATTACATAAGTTATGAAGGTATATATGATAGCTCGTTCATAACTTCTTATTTATATTTAATGATCTTCTAGGTATAAATATCTTTGCTAATACTTAGCTTTTTTAAACGATTAAATTACGGTCTGCTTGCATAAGATTTATGTACAATTGCTGTCATATTTATAATAGCCATACCAAAGTTCACTTCTATTACCCAGCAACATTATTACCACCTACTCGAAGGTTGGACCTATTTACCTTTGGTCTGTTATTGAAAAACTTTGGACACATTGTTTCTCGGGAATTTGGGGGGTCAAATCAGGTCAAATGAGGTCAATTCGCCAGTATTGTAGTTATTTCTTGTGAATGATCTCTTTTTAGGAACCCAAGTACAATTGGAATTTGACTTAGGTATTTTGAGTATCGACCTCTGTAGTAAAGATGATTTATGCTCTATTTCATAGGGTTCAGGATAAAGAAAGAATGGAAGAAAGAAAAGCATTTTATTTACCTAGCATATTTACACACAAGAATACCAATTAAAACCACCAATTTAAAAATAAAACAAAAATAAATATCACATAAGAATGAGAACAAAAAAAAAAATCATTATAGGCATTTAGGCAGCTGTCATACAATATTACATTTACCTAAATAGGTAACAATATAAGAGGTTACGACAATATTAGAGGTTTAATAGTACCCCACATTAGGGGGTTCTATCTTATCCTGTCGTATTTTTTTACAACGTCCGGAGAAGTACTACCATGCCTATTTCTGTCGCGATGCAGCATTGCTGTGTTTCGGTTTGAAGGGTGTGGGAGCCGGTGAAATTATTGGCCCGTGAGACTGAATATCTGTGTGCCTCAAGTTGATGGACGCAGGGAACGTTCCTGACGAGCGTGACCTACGAGGCAATGTTTTGTTATAGGCGATGGTTACCCCTTATAATCAGGTAGGGGCAAACTATAATATTAATTTAGGTAGATTAACCCTTTATTGTACATAAATAAATTAATAAAGAAACTATAATTTAATGAGTACAATGAGTGGCCTTATCGCTAAGAGCGATGTCTACCAGACAACCTTTGGATGGAAAGCATAGATAAAAATATCACTTAATACCTATGTAAAAATCAACTTACAAAAAAATACTGGAAATTCATACTAGCTACCTACCTTTTATAATAGACACACATTCTGGATCCATGGGTTTCTCGTACTGCTCGCTTCTCGAGATCGTTTCTTCCTCATACCCATAAATTGTGGAATGAGCTACTACCAGAGGTGTTCCCTCTTAAATACAACATAGTATAACTTCAAGAAAAACGTTAAAAAACTCCTCCAGGGTAGGCAACGCAACAACAGCACCCTTGGTGTTGTTGGTATCTATGGGCGACGGTGACCGCTTACCATCAGGTGGGGCGTAGGCTCGTTTGTCAATCTTTTCATAAAAAAAATACACAGTTTGTTATCTAGTAAATACATGCCACTTAATATAAATATAGAAACAGTTTAATAATTTCTTTATGGCACAAGTCGTATGATATTGAGAATTTAAATTAATACGAGGAAATTGTTGTTCGATAGCCGAAACATTAATTAACTGGTTAACGTGGGTTATTAATTACTTAACTTGGAATCGTTTTCAGTACCAAATAGGGATTTAATTATATTAAAAGAAAATAAATGAGTTTTTAAATAAATGAATATAAATATTTTGGACAATTCACTCAAAATCTATAAAATAAAGCAGAGCTTGTACTAAGGGACTAGATAAAAATCTGGTCCCATAGTACAAGCCATATTAAAAAAAACATACTTAGAATACAATATAACACCCAGACAGAGAACAAACATCTGCGTTCACCACATAAATATTTGTTCTGGTGGGGATCGAACCCACGACCTACGGCGCTGAAGGCAGAGCTACTACCAACTGAGCTGAGAGGCCAGTCAAGACATAACATGCCTTGTTCAATTATAAAAACTTATTTTGAAACCACTCAAAAAATCATAAGCACGTCTGAACAAGTCATAAAAATAATTACTAACAAAAACGCTCCAGTGGAACTATACTTAATTATATCGTAACAACAATGCTGTAAGGCATAACTCATAATTTTATTAGGCTAATACCAGCTCGTAAAATCTAGCCTGCATTAAAGTTTATCTATCTATAGATATTGTTTTATATGTCGTCGGTATCCTATTTTCATCGTCCTTCCGTAGCCTGGCATTATAAAGCTACTCAGTGGGCGTATTGAGGGTAGGGGTCGGTTGTAAAACAATGAGAAGAAAATGTTCCAAACCGAATCAACTTTATATCACAAATCTTAGCAAACAGGATAGCTTAGCGATTAAACGTATACCTATGTAGGTAGGTAAGTATACGGAACGCGGACGGTTTCTACAAGACGTGTGCGACCGACTAAGCCAGAATCCAGAATGTCGATCTCCATGTGCTCGCCACGGTCGCTTGTCTTCGTAGACTCCGTCAAGCGCCAACTGATGGCACTGGCGTCTCGTACGAATGGTTTGATGATGGATGACTGACAGTGTTGTCAGCCCGAATACGACACGGCCATCCTGCTGGCACACGTCCCAGTGTGTTAATCTGAAACAATGGAATCCACTCAGAGTACCTCTTATTTTTCTCTCGGCCGTTCCTGACTATGAAACTAAGGCTCTACTCTTTATGCAATCTAAAGGAAACTTCCAAAACTCTACGCTATTTTTATTACTTCAAAAATCTCAATCCTTCTGATCAGTTAAGGTACCTAGTTATTGTCAATTACTTCTAATTTTACGTTAGCAAATTCAAAAAGATAAAGAATGAAATTCACCAATCGCAACATGTTTTTAGCTTAATTTATAACAAAAACCAACAATCACAATAGTTTGCCTGAGTCATGTAACATCGCATCTTTGTTTAAAACAACAATTTTCACCAAAAGCCTCGCGTCCGCCCTCTATCGCCACGGCCATCACCAGCCGACCAGCCACTCTCTCAGTGCTCCCGTGTGATCAGCCCTCTGACTCACACAGCCACTCTCTCAGTGCTCCCGACCTCCGCCAGAGCTAAACGCGCACCGCGCACCCACGGACTACCTGAGTTGCCTCAAGAGACACCGATTTCTACCGGGCTACGGCTACGTAGTAGCTGCTGGTATAGTCGACCAAACTACGGCCGATAGAGTACTACGCTACGCTTTTACCATCCACAAAAACTTCTTCCTCATGATCATCATTACTGTATACTTCGACTGGTACATAACCCACTGGCATAGGTCTTAAACTTAGAGTGAGCGTATTTGTAAGTACGTTTATAGTAGGTAACGAAGTAACCAACCAAGAAAGAAGAAACCTTTGAAGAAAATTTTTCTCAATACTGATGTAGATCGCTTGTTCTCTCGCCTCAAAAATATTTTCCATCTCCAATCATTACGCCATAGAGCATAAGCTCTATTTACCGAAAACTAGTTTGCTACACTTTGCAACAAGAGAACATTCGGTACCACTATCAGACCAAAAATGGGTACGACTGACCTGATCCTTGCAAAACGCCGTCAATTTTAGCAGAAGTTGACCCGCCACTCGGTAGTTGTGCCGCCACTACCGCCACTAGCACGCCACATGTGCTAGACGCGATGGCACCACCAGTAGTGCTATCATGGTCGCGTTGCTATCGCGTTGCTGTCGCGTCGCTGTCGTGTCGCTGTAGCGTTGCTGTCATGTTGCTGTAGCATCGCTGTCGCGTTGCTGTCGAATCGCTTTCCTCGTGTGCATATTCTGTAAAGAAAGTCTAAACACAGTATTCTGTTCGGCTAATACGACAAAATTCGGAAGCAGAAGTCAGAAAACAGTCCATAAGCTCATCACCAACATCATAACCATCAAGTAATCATACGAATGCTCACCATTTTACAATTTTTAGACGACAATTTTTTTTTTGCTTAGTACCCTCACTAAAAAAGATAACCTTTAAAAAATATCTTCGGACTCATGGCTCATCTTGTAACAAGGGTTACCAAAAATAACTTTACTGAGTGAGAAAGCAGTCTGAGTCATGTTCACAAGTAACCTAACCGAATCATGAAATCTTTAGGCTTTTGCCGGTTAGCTAACACTCAGCATCAGAATCAAAATAAAAAACAATACAGCTAACCTTTGTTAATCGTCCTCGAAGGTCATTGCAAGACGCAAACGTCCACGCGCTTCGCTCGCTGTGCGCTGGACCCAAAGCGCTGCCGCCGCTGTTGCCGCTGCCAGCTGCATGGCTGCTGCCAGCCGCATGACTGCTGCCGATCATGCGCCGAATTGCGTCTGGTTTGCCGTTCCAAAAGTCCGACCTCCCTTGCTCGCTGCCACTTTCCAAGTCTCGACCTCTCTTGCTCGCTGCAGGCTTCACGGGTGCTTGCGTTGACGCTGGATACGCCACGTGTTGTCCCTTATGATCTTGGATTTCTTGCATTCTTGAATTCGGTCCACGTGGTCCCACGATAGGTGCTTTGGGACATCCGCGTGGATGCAGCTCCCTTTATTGCGTTGCTGATAGCGATCACCAGTTGACCGCCGCTAAGGGGTTTATCGGCGAAACAGATCCACCGCCGCACACCACGATCTTGCGTCCGCCTCCGTCTTTTCAGGGTTGAATGCTGGTAGGTTCACTGGATGACTCATCTTAGATGTTTGCAGGGCTTCAAACAGGGCTCACATGGTTAAGTTTAGCATCTCGAAAGATTTTACTTCAAAGGTCACTTTCTCCACTTTCTCTTCTCGTTTTAACCAACCCTGATCCCACATTTCTAATGTCGTCGGTATCCTATTTTCATCGTCCTTCCGTAGCCTGGCATTATAAAGCTACTCAGTGGGCGTATTGAGGGTAGGGGTCGGTTGTAAAACAATGAGAAGAAAATGTTCCAAACCGAATCAACTTTATATCACAAATCTTAGCAAACAGGATAGCTTAGCGATTAAACGTATACCTATGTAGGTAGGTAAGTATACGGAACGCGGACGGTTTCTACAAGACGTGTGCGACCGACTAAGCCAGAATCCAGAATGTCGATCTCCATGTGCTCGCCACGGTCGCTTGTCTTCGTAGACTCCGTCAAGCGCCAACTGATGGCACTGGCGTCTCGTACGAATGGTTTGATGATGGATGACTGACAGTGTTGTCAGCCCGAATACGACATATAGAATATGTTTGTCTGTTGATTTTTTGACGTGACATCGTCTTATAATTCAATGGAGCCGGCTGCACGCACAAAAAAACATGACTCATGCGGCGTTACCTCGCTCTGAGGTGTTCCATTTCAGGCTTGAAGTGCAAGCGAGAGCGTGGAACGAGCGACAAAGAGGCACAATCGGCCTCCGCGTTCGGCAGCGTTCGACATCTGTCTCTCTCCTACTTGAGTGAGCGATGCGTCCGCGTGGACAGCTGTATGACGTTGTCACGTTCAACTATCGTCAGTAAACCGACTTTACAGACAACTGATTTTTTTATGGTAACTTATGCTCCTATTTGTATGTTGTGTTTTAGAAAGTTTATATTTTGACGTGATAGTTACGAATTTTTAAATCGTTTTTAATATTATGTAATTCTGAGGTAGCAAATATAGAAATACCTACAGCTGAATTAAGAACCACCTTCTGTTTTAAGGTAGGTACACTGTTGATACAGTTGTAATTATTTTGATTATGGCCTATTTTAACCAAATTACAATAAAAAGGTGGTTCTAAATTCGGTGGTCGGTGTTTGTTTTTTGTTGTTTGTTGTATAATTTGGTCATAATATTGAAGTGAAAAAAAATATTTTTTTATCTGAAAGGTACCTAAATAATCGTTAGTTCTAAATTGAACCCATAGAAATTTCATCAATATAGTCATGAAGTCGTTTTCTCTTTTTTTTTTAAACCTATATTTATACGTTTTTGAAGTGGTGTAAAAATTAGAAGACATTCCACTTTGGACAGAATAATGTAATGGTTTCAAAAATTTAAATCTAAAAACAGATGAAGTCGCGGGAACTCAACTAGTCTACCATATAGCTCAATCCAGTATAATGTCGTCCTTTCGTGCTACGAGCCCATTTTATATGAAACCGCACTGATTATGGAAAATGGACATTATTAATTTACTTGAGTAGATTAGATGGTTTGGGTTAGGTTATTGAAGTGATAATAATCCTAAAGACATTAAGGTACAACTTCACCGACTTATAAACGGATAGTTATCATAAAAATTATGGACAAATTATCGCAAGATAGATAGATAACTCTATAAGAGGGAATCACACAGGCGACTCTCCATACATACGTAGTCCCCTATTTCCCCCCTGGATAATGCCTCTAGAGTAACCCTTTTGTCTCATAAAATCCAGATCTGCTATATACGTGCTCGTATGTTTTCCTTTTTTTCAGAAACTTATTGTTAAAGAAAATATGACCCTCATATGATTTATATGAAATATGAATTTGGAGGTGATATTTTCTTTATCAATAAGTTTCTGAAAAAAAGGAAAACATACGAGCACGTATAATATAGCAGATCTGGATTTTATGAGACAAAATGCTTACTGTAGAGGCATTAACCAGGGAGGAAATAGGGGACTACGTTTGTATGGAGAGTCGCCTGTATACCTCAAAAATAAATAACTTTCAACAAGATTTCGACACGTGTTAGAATGGTATACACGTGTAATAATGGAATTCCGCAAAGTCACGCCTGAATCAATTAATGATCTAGAGATAGCTCAGCTGATCCAAATCAGTGCCAGACGGAAGCGCCCCCAAGACGCTGACGGTATTGCCACGTTGAATAGCAATTTATCTTAGAGCTAATTCGAATCAGAAACTTCATAACGAACATTCTCTGTGGTATGACAAGGTAAGGTGTAATATGAAATTTTTGGGGTAATTATCACCAAATCTCTTCCCCCGGGATCTCCAATTACTTTCTCTATCCCGTATTCCCGTCGTTTGGACACCCTGGCGGCCCCACAGGTAATCTTATATGAGGATTGTAAGTTTTAATTAGGGTAGGATCATTTTAAACTAATAATACGTAAAGGTTATCATGATGTGAATATGAGGGGTTATTTAGATCACGTTGGAAGGGTTCCCAGGCAGGACATACAATTTCTAATTTGTACAATCGATGACAAATCCTGATTCGCACAATTTTCATCATAAATACATTTATTTACAAAAATAAACTTATTATTAAACAAACATTTACAAAAAGGAAATAAACATTTTTACAAAAATAAGTATGTAGTGATGTAGTTCTTATTTAAATAAAATATAATCAAGAATGGTTCCTGATTAAGACCCTACACTAAGGGTGTTATTAATAATCCTGGCGCAACGCTGGAGTAGTTAAATCGTGTTTTGTCACATTTGTTCGAGTTGACAATTGCATGTCAATGCAAGAGACAAAACACGGATCAACTAGTCCAACGCTACGCCAGGATTATTAATAAGACCCTGTGAGATTTTGGGCACGAAAAGATCTATAGGCCTACCAGAAGCTCTGTCTGGTTCTGTCTCTGGTAATGAGTCGCATAAACACAGTTTTGTGCTGTGTGTGCTAACCAATTTATACAGGGTTATTCATTATTAGCTGCAAATACTCAGGAATTAGGTTCAACAAATAAAATAAAAAATATTTATGAAATGATTTTTTTTAAGTTTTGTTATGAAAATCCCGAGAAAATCGATAAAGGAATCATTGGCGCCTGACCTATTTTGATCTTTGATCCGCGCCCGCGCGCCGTGAGCGACACTCTGCGTTCAGTCACCGCCTGGGTGGGTCATCGTCCTGTTCTCCATGCCAATCATTATGCAATAGCCGTAAAGAAATTAATAAAAATAAAATTTTGATACAAAAACTTAAATCAAAATAAAAATAATTGCATATATATTTTTTATTTTATTTGTTGAACCTGATTCCTGAGTATTTGCAGCTAATAATGAATAACCCTGTATACCTATTCTCTTTTGTCTCAAACCTCTCACCCTGTACCTATAGCTTGTTTGTATTTAAGGTTCTAGTTTGTTTTTTCTGTATTTGTGTTCATTCAATAAACTTTTTTCATTTCATTTTCATTTCAGTGTACTATAGTGTGTGTGACATTTTGACGTAGAATTTATTTAGACAGCACTCACAAAGACTCAAAACCAGAGCCAGACAGAGCTTATGGTTGGCCTACTGAGTAATATTTACCGTAATGATAGGTGGATGTATTAAAAGCAGAACCTCTAATTGGTAGAGGAAGTTTAATTAATAACAGAGCGAATAATATCCGGCTGACAACCAAAGGGATTATTACTGCTTACATTTCTAACAGTGTGGTCACAGTATCATGTAATGCAGTAGAGTTAGTAATAGATAGCATTCGCATGGTTAATTAAGAATTAATTTTGGTTGACTTCCTTCTTTATTCAACTTTTTTTTTTACTTTTTTGTGTCGGTCTCAGTACATAATAATGATAATAATAATTATAGTGGATGGTGGCGCACTTTAAAATAATTATATCAAAAATATCTGAAAAAAAATTAAACAACATGGAGTCCATGGTGTTATAGTTCGGCCGTTCAGAGAATGCGTTTGACAGTTTGATCAGTTTGTCACAGTTAGTCACATAGTTAGTACAGCACTACAAATATAAAGCGCTGACATAACCTTGTAATAGCGCAGTATAGATTTAGAAAAAAATTGTTAGCAAGTTATTTGACACTCAGTTTGGCACAAAATTATAAAATTCATTGATTATTGATATAATAATGTTGTTTTAATGCTCATCAATTGTTAAAACGGTAAACAACCAGCAAAAATATTTTTATCGTAACTGCAACGCCATTACGAAGTTACGTCGTCAGTTCAATCGCGACGTGTCAGGAACGCATTCTCTGAACGGCCGAACTATAATTAGTAACAAAAACAAAAAATTAGGTTTTTTTTAATTGCGATCTTAAAATTACCTGTTGCTATTGTTTCCTGGAAGAGATAGCTCAAAGCGATAAGGTCGCCCACTGTTTTGCCAAAAGTCTTCATGAATCCTGCATTAAGTTTCTGTGTGGTGAAAGTAAAGAGTTATCTATCTATCTATCTATTGTAGTGGAACAACATTTGAACTTTAGCTATTATATTGATGAAATAATAAGTAAATCTATTATTAATAACATTAATAAGCACATTACGTTAAATTTCATTATTTAGAACATAATCATTTATTAGTACTAGTTATAAGTTACACAATAAAAAGAAGAAGAAGACTTCGTTGACAATCTGTAGTAATTTAAATAAATAAGGACTTTCCAAATTAAAATAAAATATATAAAACTACTAAACACTATATAAAATGACTTACTGCTTACACTATACTCTGGCAGCAGTGTTGTGGACTGGCAATCGTCCAAGATTTCGTGCTTTGCAACCGACAGTATACGCCCGGCTTAAGTGAAAACAATGTGAGAACTAGGAATACTGAAACAGAACATCGACATCACGAAAGAGGTCTCTTGTCTGTCCACCAAGTGCTTATCCCTGAGCGCAAAGAGGTTTTATATAATAGAGTATTTATTTCAGAGATTAATGCATTCCTAATTTGGTTAGTAACAATGTAACTTAGAGACTAGTGTTAGTGATTATACGAACACTAATTATTGCAGAGTGTGCAGTTGCATCCAAAAATGGTTCAGCAGGGCTATCACAAGCTCCATATGGTTATGGCTATGGCTGTCAAATTGTGTATAGATAGGCTGACCCACAAATTGATTTTCTTCTTGGGTTTGAATGTGTTGACACAATTTTGACAGCCCTGCTGCTATCTGAAATAAATTACAAATACCATATGCAACCAAACAATATTAAGCTTCGCTTAATATACATATTGAGCGAAAAAGATAAATCCATATAATAAGGTATTTTACAGGATACATTTCGGAGAGTGTGCTACGGAACTTCACAATTTGGTTCCCCCATCCCCATTCTACCAACGGACCACTAGACGCACGGAAAGGCGGCATCCATACTTGGTTGATGTTCCAACTGTCCGCACCAAGCGCTTTGCTTCAACTTTTATGTTGCGGACAGCCAAGGAATGGAATTCCTTGCCGGCGTCTGTCTTTCCGAGCACCTACTAATTGGATGTTTTCAAGACAAGAGTGAATAGGTATCTTCTAGGTACGCGTGCTACATCGTCGACCGCATCATCACTTAACAGCAGGTGAGATAGCGGTCAAACGCAAACCTATAAATTGTAAAAAAAAAAAAAACCTTTAGTGCGTATGATTTAATGTTATATTATCATCATGGGCATGTCTAAAAGGCTGTCTCAGTCTAGTACGTAGATAATATACTTACTTGCATTTGGTTCCTCACTCACATTGGTTTGGTATGTGCACAAAACATTTTGTATATTTATCTTAGTTATTTCTTTGTTAATTTTAATTCTTAATTCTTTATTGCACACAATATAAAACACAGGAAAAAAACAGAAATAGAGGACATGTACAAAGGCGAGCTTAACCCTGAATAGAGTTTTCTTACAGCAAACCTTTGAGGCTAGAGAGAGGTGACTATATAGGCAGGTTTGTGTACATTAAAAATAAATTAAAAATAACAAGGAATACTTAGATGAATAAATTTACTAGTATGCAAAATAAATATAGGCATATAATACTTAAATAATAATAAAAATACAATACATAAAAAATACATACATAACAATAATACGTATCACAGTTCACAGAGACAGATAGTGCTTCTTAACTTTCCTCTTAAAAATGCTATGCGATGGACTAGCGCGAATATCGTGTGGTAAGGCGTTCCATAACTTGACCCCACCTACGGTAAAAGAGCCACCGTAGCGGCTAGAGGAGTGTTGAGGGGTTTTGAGGAGGAGGGAAGTAGCAGTCCTGCACGGCTCACCACGCGGGACCAGGAATTCGAAGCGCTCACGGAGGTAATTAGGAGAAAGAGGACAGTAAAGAGTTTTATAGAGTTTTAGTTAGTTTTATTAAAGTAGTTTTTTGTACTCTACTGCAATTTGGTCTTAGTGGGTAAATTGTCCGTGGCATCACCAACCGGCTCTGACGGAAGACCAGCGTTGGTTGCAAAACAACCAGCATCATGCTGAGTCAGAGTCCAGTTTTGTGATTCACAGGCTTACATTTAAATTTAGTTTTAAGTATTTTAGTTGTTAAAAATAGTGTAAGTTCTGGTTTCGCAAAATAAAATCATTCATTCATTCATTCAACGCTTTATGTTGTGACCCAGTAACTTAAAAAGTTTCTTTGGGTGATACTTATAAAATTTGAATTTGATTCAGAACATTTTTTTAGTCTCCAGATTATGTTCAGGTTCAGGCTTTTCAAAAATAAGGACTGACATGTTTTTGCCGTAGATTGAACAATACACCCTAAAACCACAAGAAAATGTCCAAAAAGATTAAACCTTATCTGTAAATGTTTATCCGTAAAATAATAATAAAAACATCTGTATTTGTAAAAGCGAAATGTTTTTCTTTAAAATACTAAGGCATTTGTAGGACTATAAAACGAAATGTGAGCCTCTTTTGGACCAGCCAAAGGTTTTGTGCGACTGAAAGTCATGCTACATACCATACCACGCTTCAGTCGCTTCCGTAGTGGAAGTGGATCCAACACAATCTACAGCTGAGCTTGCTACGGGTTTTGGGTTAGTGTCAAAACACACGTGAATTCTGAAAGATAATAATCATAAGTTTAAAAATCTTGAGAAACCGACATAATGGACTTAATATTGAACCGATTTTGATGAAATTTCTGGAAGTTATTAGCTTTCAGGTCAAAATATAGGTATATTAATACATTTTATTATTAATAATACGCTAAAGTCTCGATGCTGAAAAAGTTGCAGTTGTTTTTATTTGTAACTTGACCCTGAAAGTCTTTTTAGCAAGAGTAATAACAAACTAGATAGAGCTGAGAAACGTGCGATATGGTTTATTTTTTTGATTTTTCTCCTTAACATGCACTCGTTACTTGTACATATTAGAATTTATAGATTCTAAGGCATGCCGGTTTCCTCGCAATGTTTTTCTTCACCGTTTGAGAGTACTGGCATATCGGTCATACATTCATTGGTACACGACTGGGTTTGAAAAAATGAAATGTAGTGCTAACTACATACTTCGTCGGTGACCAACATGCAATGTTTGAATGTTTAATTGTGTGTTTTGTTGTAGTTGTTGTTGTGTTTCATGTTTTAATGTTGTTGAACCCACTGAACCACTGGATTTGGCAATGGTGGTTAGTGCTAACTGTCCAGCCTTATAACCTTAAGGGCTTGCTATAGCTTGGTGACACTACTCCTCAGTCTCAGCCAGTTTTTCTCAACATTCGTTTGATGCTGCGGTTTCGTTGGTGCAGTGCCATCTTCTGGTAATGGCTTTTGCGGTTCAACCATTGGAGGAACCCTCGTTTGAATTGAGGAATCTCAACTTATGTGAACAGTAAAAATGTGTGTAGGTGGCTGCTAAAATTTTAAACTACCCGCGCATATTAAAAATCTTAATAAATTCAGAAAGAAAGTGGTGAGAAGATTTTAGGTGTACCTACCACAGAGAGATTTTTTCTTTTCTTTCTGAATTTAACTAGTGGGTCAGAACAACTAATAACAAGAGAGATTAAAAAAAATGTAATCGTCTTGTCGTGGTACTAGTTCTTTGGAACCAATGTAGTAAAATGATTTTTAGTACATAATTGGTTCCAGGTAGGTAGGTGTCCTTGCATGCATTTGAATAGTAATATTTTCATATTTTTTATTTTTATTTAAATAGCATCGAGTGGCCATTTCCTAGTTCCATACATTATAATTCACCATGAGGCACGAGATAAGAGACCGTGGTTGTCATTCCAACAGATAGTCATGATTCAACGTGCCAAACATACATCCAACAAATCGGCTGTAAATTCATGATGGTAATAAATCTTGGATTTCGTCAGAACCGGCAACCGTTTTATAACGGTATCATGGATTAAATAAATACACTGTAAAATTAAAAGAAAGGAAATTCTAAAAATCTGTATTTTATTAGAATTTTTTTGGACCAACTAAACGGCCCATCTGATGTTATACATTCAGCTTCACGTGTCAGTAATTTCACCGGCACCCACACCCTTCAAATCGAAACACAGCAATGCTGCTTTACGGCAAAAATAGGCATGGTGGTACTTCCCCGGACGAGCCACAAACAGAGCTCTACTACTACTAAAAGTTATGAAGTACTTATTGTATGCGGAAAAGTTCTGAAAAATCACTGGCTGTTTTTTAGAAACGACGCCATGTAAGATGGTTGTCGAGGTCGTATAGATAGAGCGTTGAATAATTAACAGGGGACGTGTTGAAAATTCCGAACGCAGCCCTTCCCTACTCCCATTTCATGCCTGATAGATAGGGTCATGTTTCTATACATAGCCGTGGATTCTTGCTTTTTTAGAGAAAAATCTAACGAAGCATTGCTTTGTTATAGGCCATGGTTACCACCTAACAGGGCGCTATGAAGGTAGTAAAAAAATATTTTTAACAGACTTTATAATAAAAAAGCAGCCAAGTGCGAGTCGGACTCGCCGATGAAGGGTTCCGTTGCATCGAGTAACATAATATAAAGGCTTCGGTTATCTAAAAGATAATTATTTCCAGATTGGTTTTTTCAACTACTACTTAACTTTTAGTAAAAAAGAATAATCACAATAAATACCGAGAATGCCGACAGAAGTGAAAACTTGAACAAATTATTCACCCCCTCTTTTTGACCCCTCTCCCTTCCCGACTTTTGTCGACATTTGTCGATCTTTACCGAAGAGGTATCGGCTACGTGACAGTGCCGCAAGTTCAATGGTTTTTCCCACATCTAAAAATGATAAACCTGGAATTTTTAATTTCAAATACTTGAGTTACCTTGAGGTGAGATAGGAAACTTAAGGCTGTTTAACTTAAAAAACATTTGAAGGGCTACATTTAGACAAGGGACCCTAAAACGAATCCAGTGCTGGTAGTCAAATCAAGTAGACGTGTATTTCGTTGCCTTCCAAAAATAAATTTCTTTGATCTTCTACTATAATCATTAACGTGTAAAAAACAAAGTCGAAAGTCTAAAAAGTGTGCAATTTGCTTATGTTGCCTTCTAACAACGAGCGAACAAGAAGAAACCTATAACGCAGGAGTAAAAGCGCCGCGCACCCCCTCGGGTAACAAGAACCTCCTCTTATTTTTCGTCTCGCTCTTCAGCTCAACGCTGTTGCCACTGCGCTTACGCACACATTCTCACCTGTACTGCGAAAACTTAGTGTGTGGTACAAGTCATGAACCCAAAGAGTTCACCGCCCGGCCTGAGTGGCTCACTAACAGATTTATCGACATTAAGGAAAGAGTCTCCGATGAAGCGTCATGCTGCCTTTGGAAAACGTAAGCAACCAGAAGTAAGCTGTAACTGTGCGCAAGAACTTCAAGACCTTCGCAAAGACATCACGGTAATGCTACAAAAGTTCACAGATACCCAAGAAGTTACAATGAACTTCATGCGTGAAAATATGACAGAAATGAAAACTCAGCTAAACGACATCAAAGTGGCAACTAATAGCCTAAGTAGCGAACAAATGGTTATGCAGACTCAAATATTAGACCTCAATAAAAAAAACACTGCTGCAGAAAATAAAATTCAGAACCTCGAATCAGAAATCATATCACTAAAAAATAACCATGTGGCTGGTGCATCGATACCTAGCTTTAATGAAAATATTATGCACGAATTGCAAGAACGGGCTACTAGAGAAAAAAATATAATCGTGGTGGGCATACCGGAACACAAAACGGCAAACCCCGATGAAGGCTGCACTGATGACGCAAGTGAGGTGTCTAGTATTCTAAATAAAGTGGTTAAAGACTGCCCAAAACCGAGTCAATTGTTCCGTATTGGAAAGCCTAATCCCGAAAAAGTCCGCAGCATTAAAGTTTGCTTTGAGTCTCCACATGTAGTCAAAGCGCTGCTCCGCAATAAAAATACACTACAAGGTGACGTTAAAATCTTTTCTGATCAAACACCTGCACAACAGAACTATATGAAAGACTTGAAGAATGAGCTAGCACAGAGAGTAGAAAATGGAGAGAACGACATCACGATAAAGTACGTAAAAGGCGTGCCAAAAATCGTTTCAACCAAGGATTCAAAAAACTAAATACTCTTTACCTCACCAATAGCGCCGATTGCTTAAACACAGATAAGCGGGAGAAATCTACCCATCAAGTACTTAATAACTATCAGAATATTCTCATGACTAAATCAAGCCTCAATTTCTTCTACGCTAATGTCAGAAGTATATGCAGATCGGGTAAGTTGGATGAACTTATATGTGTCCTTCATTCCTTCCAAAAATGTGTACATGTTGTGTTACTAGCGGAAACTTGGATAAGATCTGAGGACCAAGCTCGACAATTTCAAATACAAAATTACTCACACTATTACAACATTAGACAAGACGTTGTCGGGGGAGGTGTATCTATCTATGTTCATAATGATTTGAAGCATGAACTGTCAACATCTTCCTACATTGAAGGAAATAATTACCTATCAATATATATACATAAATATGCAATCAATGTTGGGGTTGTATACAAACCTGGACACACAAATTTCAACGAATTTATAACTACCTACGAACAACAGCTTCTACAAAAAAAAAGAACTATCATCTTTGGAGATACAAATATAGACCTTCTGAGTTCTGACAGTACAACTAAGCGGTACAATACCATGTTAACTGAATCTGGCTACCAGATAATAAACAAAATAGATCCAGATTACTGTACCCGGGAAACAGCTACTACCAGGACGATTATAGATCATGTTGCCACTAATCTAAAGGAAGATAAGTTTCATATGGCCATTATCGAGTCTGCTTTATCAGACCACAAAAACATCTACTTAGAAATAAAACGAGTGATTCCTCCACTGAAACATAAAATAGAATATGAGGCTACTGATTTCATAAAACTGTACGAAATGGTGGAATCATCAAATTTTGACAATAATACTCATGACTTTATAACCTTGGATGAACACTTAAAGAAGGTGCTAGCCGCAGCTAAAATAAAGAAGCACAAAATATTAAACCAACCTCAAAAAGAATGGATTAGCAGGAAGATAATAACTGGTATAAACGAAAGGAACCAACTATGGAGCAATTTTAAACGAGATCCTAAAAATAGCACATTAGAACTTGAATTTAAAACCAAAAGAGATGAACTGGCACAACTTATTAAGAACACAAAAGAAAAATATTTTCATGGTGAATTTATGAAATGTACAAAGAAGCCTAAGAAAATGTGGAAATTAATAAATACTCTTTCAAACAATAAAATTGTAAATAGCTGTGCTCCCCCAAATTTAATGTCTGAAAATGGAAAAATGGTTACAGATCCAAAAGATGTTTGCGAAATTTTTAATGACTTCTTTGCAAGTATAGGTACACAATTGGCAAACGATATACCATTTCAGTTTCACAACAATGACACATACACCCTACCTTATCTCAATCCAGATACCGAATACAGGGAGCTTTCACAATTTTCTCCATGCACGATTGATGAGGTATCCAAAATTATAGATAACCTGAACCCTAATACTAGTTCAGGTATTGACGGTTTTAGTACCAAAGCCTTAAAATGTGTCAAAAATATGATACTTCAGAACCTAACTGACTGCCTAAACAAACTTTTATCCGAAGGTATATTTCCAGATAATTTAAAAATTGCCAAAGTCACTCCAGTTTACAAGGCTGGTCCCAAGTCAAATCCTGGAAACTACCGACCAGTTTCAGTTCTGCCAATATTATCAAAAATTCTAGAAAAAATTATATACAAGAGACTTAACGACTACCTGACTGAAATTAAATTTATATATGTACAACAATACGGATTCCGACCTAAATCAAATACCCTCGGTGCAACTATTGACTTGATAACCACCATTAAAACAAAAATTGACAAAAAACATATAGCGTTGGGAGTATTTATCGATCTTAAAAAAGCGTTTGACACAGTCAGTCACGCTTTGCTATTAAAAAAACTGGAATATATTGGTATAACTGGAAATGTTTATGATATGCTAAGTTCATACTTGAATAACCGATATCAAGTAGTCAAAATTGGTACCTATCAGAGTAGTCCTAAGCCTCTGACATGCGGCGTGCCGCAAGGTTCAATTCTAGGGCCATTATTGTTCTTAGTATACGTAAATAACATTCACCAAGCCGGCTTGCAGGGTCACCTTGCCCTTTATGCAGACGACACAAGTTTATTCTACTTCGGTAACAATATTTCAGAAATAATTAAAAATGCTCAAGATGACCTAAACATACTACAAAACTGGTTCCAATACAATTTCTTAACAATAAATACCTCTAAAACATCATATATAATATTTAGTGCTAAAAATAAAAAAATACCTGATCATCCGGAATTGCGTGTAAACGGGGAGATTTTGCAAAGAGTGGATCACGAAAAATACCTTGGCTTAGTACTCGATAGTAACTTAACATGGAAAGCTCACCTACAACACATAAAAAACAAGCTTTCCTCACTTGTTGGCTCGCTACACAAAATAATTCGATGTATACCTAAAAATGCCCGGCTTCTTATATACAATGCTCTGGTAAAACCCCATTTACTTTACCTAATCGAAATATGGGGTAATGCAACTAAAACTAATATAAAACCAATACAAATTTTACAAAATAAAATTATTAAAATTTTACATAATTACGACTTTTTAACTGCATCAACAACTATATACAAAAACACGAAACTCTTAAATATTAAACAGCTTTACACTTATAATACTTGCATACTTATATACAAAATCACTCACAAACTCATTCACTCACACCTTACATTCACAAAAAAAAGCGATACAATTAAATACTCATCACGTCGAGCAGGACACCTTGTGCTGCCTAACATAAGAACCAATTATGGGAAAAATAACATAACGTTTGTTGGGGCACAGTTATACAATAAACTGCCGAAACATGTAAAAGAGGCGACTTCGCTCCATATATACAAAAAAAGACTTTTTAATCATGTCTACGTCCACGAGTCTCTTTAATGAAAAAAAAACACTTCATCTCTTAACTTGGACCACCGCCTTTGGAATGTAGCGAACTCGCTTCTTAGTCAAACATTTTGTTAAACCGATTTTTATTCTACCCGCACTGGAATATTATTATTAACTAGATTAATTAATTCTCATGTAAGTGACGTTAGTCTTAATGAGAAATAAAGTTCTTTAAACCGAAACGCGAAAGTGCGGAGCGACCAGCTCATTACAAGAGTGCAGCGACCGTAAAATGAAGTAATAAAACCAAATCGTATATCCAAGATTGTGTTGACTTAAACCACAATTTGTTTAGAATATTCAGGCTAGATTGTTGGCTTATGGGCACTTTGTTTGGGCTCGTGCAATTTTGGATATTTTCTAAGCAGCTTTGAAAGGTTGAATTGTATTATTAACCAACTTGAAACAAAAAAGAAAAAAGTTCTCATTTCGGTAGTTTTATAATGATTGCTAAAAGCATACCAGATTGGTCCCATAGAAACTTCACCAAAATCGTTCTAGCCGTTTTGTTTTAATAAAATTGTTTATTGCATAACTTTGTCATTTATAGGTCGATTTAACACCGACTTCCCGCGATCTTAACAATGACGTCGGTCCATCTGGTGGGTGGGCGCTCTACGTTTCGTCTTCCGGTTCGTGGTCGCCATTCAAGAACCTTTATTCCCCAACTTCCAGAAGTTGAATTTCCAGATTGGTCCAATTGAAATCTCATGAAAATCAGCCGTTTACGAATACAACCGCCTTATGCTGCCTTCCTACGGTGCGTGGTTCTGCAGATCATCACGTACAGCGCACGATGACGCATGGCAACGCACACAGAAAGGGCTCCTATGCACCTCGGCGCACGAGACCTTTCCCATGGTGTGTCGTGCTAGCTGATCCGCCTCCGTGCGCGCTATCACACACCGGTGGGAAGGGGCTATTAGGTCAGTTTCTCAATTTTTTTAAGCTTGTATTTCTTTGATTTGACTGTGTTTTCAGAAACTGGCCATTACACGAAGGTGACCAAAAACAAACCGTAAGCACTTCAAAAGGCCGTAAGTATTCAGCATGCAGTGATCATTAACTTCACGCATCACGATTATGATAATGAGAGTATTAAATCCGGTCCTGTGCCATAAACTGGGCCTGTAAGCACCCGATTGGATGTTTTTCAACCGTTAAGCCTTGCGCACATCTAAGCATTCTGCGGTGGTGATCAGGGAAACGCTGTCAAATATAACAACGATATTTGACAACGTTTCGCAGAACGCTTAGATGCACGCAAAGCTATAGTGAGTACATCCTTATTAAGCAAATAAGCTTACATTTACACCTCTATTTTGTAACTCAAAGAAACAACATTTAGGTATGTTTCATCAGAGGCTTCTTCTTCTTCTTGTTTTAGAGTCACTGGTTATTTAAAAAAAAATCAGAGGCTGAGCGGAATGATAATAAGATGTCAATTTTTTTGTAATTTTTTAAAACAAAGTACCTATTAGAAAATACTTCATAAGTCAACCTTGTGGAGAGTTTCAACGAGGTTTACTTGTGTAGTATTTTTGGACCAATTTAAGTAAAAATGACCGACCAATTACATAATGGTCGATTTAGTATTGGACAATTAGTCATCGGTGAAACTGGTCGTAGCAACCAATGCTTATAAGCCTGCAGTGCCGTTATTTCTAAGACCAACGTTCAAAATGCTTAAAAAAATGACAAACGACATAACAAAAATGATCTACAATCTCTTCTCAGCAAAATATAAAATTTCAGGAGAGTATTACGTCACAAAATACGTTTTTGGAGTTCCCCGGGTAATAAAGTTAACGTACATCGGGCTTAGTATCTGGAACCCGTTATTATCTTTTCAAAATATGGATTCGACGGTCGTAAAGATGGCGGGTAACGACTTCAGACTGAAGAGATTATTGGTGTTGCGATCAAGGAGGTTGGCACAATGATTTTTTTAATAGGCCTCCAAGTATGAATAGAACAACTAAATCTATGTATTTTAATCTTCATTATTTTATATTTTTCCTACGTGACGTCGCAGTCAAAAGATTTGCTCAATTAATTTACAAAAAACGTGAATATTCATAAGAGATAGTGATCGTAGAACCTAAGAAAAGGTACGCAATCAGCTGGCCTACCACGAGCTCCATATGGTTATGGTTATGGCTGTCAAAATTGTGTCAACAGTGTCAACACATTCAAACCCAAGAAGAAAATGAATGTGTGGGTCAGCCTATCTATACACAATTTGACAGCCATAGCCATAACCATATGGAGCTCCAGCCAGCCTAGAAAAACAGGCAAGAAACTTACGGCTTGCCTCGCTTTCTTCTACGAGTATAATCTTTTAACAAAGTATTTATGCACAAAAAATATTAAACATAAAAATATTTCATACTCCATATCAAAGTTATACCAACATAAAATGCACATCAATCCTGTCCACTGTTTCCGAAGACATCAGCAAAAATGCCTCGTCTCCAATCCATAAGTCAGCAAAATCCTATTACATTGTACCGGGATTTCGTCATAAAATATAGAGTTTCAACGGTAAACGACAGAAGTGATCACCGGGTATAAATGATCTCCCATTACGGAGGAGACGCGTTTGAGAAATAACCCTTTGGATGCAGCTGGGGGCGGGAAATGTAACGCTGGGACACATAGACCAAAGAGTAAGGAAATAGCAAATTTTTTGGCGCCGCAGATCTAGTTTACCTGGGGTAAATCACTTAGGTCAATTAAGTATATTATTTAGTAGACTTAAGACACGTCACAGAGAAGAAACATCATTATAAATATTTGTTCTCGGTGAAGATCGAACCCACGACCAACGGCGCAGAAGGCAGAGCTACTACCAACTGAGGTGAGCAGCCAGTCAGTAATAGACAGAGTCAATAATAATTTATTTTGTATTTTATTTTGTATGTAGAACAGCAGAGCCTGATATTTTCTCTCCAAGTTTCTTCACAATGTATTTACTTATTATGTATTGTATTTTTGGAAGCAGTGTTAACAATACGAGTACAAACAACTTACAAGTGACAAATATAACAAGTTTAGGCCTGCGCTCACGTAGGTCGCTGGCGTCGGCGATCAGTGAAACGCGCGATATTTAAGTGTGCGCAGGCCATTTCTCTACATAGCCAGACTGCCAGACTCAAGGTCCTTGAGGCCTAGAGTGATTATCGATCAACGTTAATTAGTATTCTATACGTGACAAGTTGTTAGACCGTCGTTGCTGCTCCAACACATACCATACGCTGCGAATTTTCAATTTAAGGTGGCTGGTACCGTCAGTTTAGTATTTCAGCAAAAGCAATTTCATCAACAACACACATCATGTCCTTAAAAAGTTTAAACAACACTCGTTCTGCCGTGTCACCAAAATGAGAATCGGTTTAACCATGGCTTCTCTAGCCTATTGGTAGTAACCCCGCCTTCTAATGGCAAGTTCGAATCTAGGAACCTATGGATTTTTCTGTTCGTAAAATGTATGTGCACAATGCTAGTGCTCTCAAACGATGAAGGAAAACATCGTGAGGAAACCCATGGCTTAGTCAGCTCTGCACGTAATGACCATGTCTTTCCTGTGGATTAGGCCGACTAAGCTGTCAGGAGGTGGTGCATCTACTAGGTGGGCAAGCCTGCTCCATCTAAAATCCTGTCCCAGGCACTATTAGCATCCCGCAAGTAGAGTTTGAGTAATCACCAGTTGGCCCTGACGCTATATAAAATCATCTACATTAGATGCAAAGGCCTGTTTACTTACAGATCAGTAGCTCTGCTTCTTTCGCTTTATGTTTTGGGTTCAATCACAAGCAAGAACAAACATGATGAATTAACATAAATGAGTTGAATGTTGCATAATTATGTCTTGGGTATTCATAGTTTATTTTTAATAAATCATTTGCAGAAAAATGAGTATTCTATCGGTAGTCAGGTTCCTATAGTACAAGCCTTGCTTAGTTTAAGGCTAGAAGGTGCTTCTTTATCCTTTATTGCACACAATACTAAACATAGGAAAAACAAAATAGAGGACAAAGGCGAGCTTAACCCTGAGCAGAGTTAACTTTCCTAACTTACCTACCTAACCTAACTTTAACCTTTGAGGCTATGCTGTGTAAAATCCCTGCTGATATTCATTGTTTTTTTTACAGCGGCAAGCCAATTTTGATGTACCTGTACTTTATAAACTTACAGTGTGATGATAAAATGAACCGAGCTCCAATTCAAGTTCGCATCGTAGTTTTCCGATGCATAGTAATAGCCAATTATCGTCCGGTAAAGCCTGCCCGTTAGCTACAGTTATCAACAAAGCCTTAATTGGGATAATCCAGGTGAATTCCGTTTCATTCTACGTGATAAAATAAATTTTGAATGGTTGAGGGTAGTTCAGCATTAAGGAAATTGAGAGATTAAATGAGGGGTTGTAAGTTTAAATTAGGTACGGCTTGGGAATTATTCAAATAAACTTTCATTTTGTTCTGGGTTTTAAGTGGTTTGTCGGTGTTCAGCTTTTATGTTTCCTGCAAGGGTTCTGGGTTTCTGGAAATTGTCAGTCGTTTTAACACGGCAGTAGTAGAAATACAAAAATATATTATCTAACAATGTTTTTCTTTACCTACACCAAATTACTTTATTTATCAACAGATTACAACACTATTCTTTCAGTAGTAGATTTATGGTTCCCATAGTACAAGCTTTACTTAGTTCGGGGCTAGATAGTGGTGTGTGGATTGTCCACATTGTTTATTTTTTTATTATAAAAATGTCTAGCTACGTCAGATGACACTTGGGTGAAGTTGGGACCAAGTTTCGTACACCTCATCTATGCAGCTCGAATCAATTATTGTAAACTGTTCTGTGTGTGTTTGTTGTATTCTATGTATTCATTTACAAAAAATATGGATATCAGTGTTATTATCAGCAATCTGGTTCCCATAATTCAGGCCTGCTTAATTTGGGGCTAGATAGTGTTGTTTGGATTGTCCATCATATTTATTTTAATTTATTAAACTGAGGAAAGACCGAATTCGAATATTTCCGGAGCATTACCTTGGAATTTTTAAGACAAGAGTGAACTAGGATAATAGCTGAGCGTGCTTCACCTTACTGCATGTTCACTTTTAGGGCCTGCGCACACCTAGTTTGCTGGCGGTAGCGTTCAGTGAAACGCTGTCAAATATCGCTGTCAGATTTGAGATTTGACAGCGATATTTGACAGCGTTTCACTGATCGCTACCACCAGCGAACTAGGTGTGCGCAGGCCTTGAGTCAGACGTTTAGCTATCAATAATAATTAAAAAACGCAATTTTGACGGTCACCGTTTTAAGGGAAACTAAAGGCTTAGAAAAGTATTAAAGGTATGGTATGTCATTAGACTTTCCCGCTTTGAGTAAATGGGTATGAATTTATGATATTTGTTGTGAACTTTACAAAGACTTACACGCGGCTTTACCCGCCGTTCACAATAGTAATCCTTACAAATATTATAAATGCGAAAGTAACTCTATCTGTCTGTGGAGCTTTCATGCCTAAAGTACCTAACTCTATCTGTATATGGCACTTTCATGCCTAAACTACTCAACCGATTTATATAAAATTCGGCCCAAATAGTCTAGGGCCTGAACATGAAATGGAATACTGTTTAATGCAAAAAAAGGGTAGTAAAATGTTAAACAAAGATACTTTTCCCCGCAAACGAAGTCGCGCGCACAGCTTGTCTAAAATATAGGTGATATTGCTCTTAGCTTCAAGTCTTTCAACTAAATACTGAAATGACAACTCAAATAATGGTTACAATGGGCGACCTTATCGCCAAAGGCGATCTCTTCTGACAGAATATAAAATCAGAAAAACGGCGGAGCACATTTTTTTTTTCATTTGATAAAAATGAGTAATAATAATAATAATAACCACTTATACCTTAAACTCAGCTAAAATGAAATAAAAGAAATAAGATATTATTTAATGTCATTTAGGTATGTTGCTACAAATCTTTCTGAACCGTGTGTCACAAAGCTATTACAACACACGTAGGTGTTTAGGATTGCTGGTAATGTAAAAATGCATTTTGCTGTTCGCCCCAGAAACGGAACAGTGATAGGTTCTGTTTACACCACTTTAACCACAGAATAAATAATTGTAAGTAGGTACTACAGTCAGTACAACATACAAGGTTTTGAAATTTTTTTTGCTTGAAGCATGGAACATTTTAAATCTTAAATCGTAAGCAAAACAAAAAAATAAAAGTTGCTGAAATTGGTCTTTTCATTCATCGTGGACGTACTTTTCATAAAATAAAAAAATTAAATTAATATTGTGGACAATTCACACAACACTACCCAGCCCCAAACTAAGCAGAGCTTGTAATATGGGAACCGGATAGCTGATATAATATTTGAATACATTTTTTTTGTAAATACATACTTAGAATACAATATAACACCCAGACAGAGAACAAGCATTTATGTAAACCACACAAATATTTGTTCTCGGTGGGGATCGAACCCACGACCTACGGCGCAGAAGGCAGAGCTACTACCAACTGAGCTAGAGGCCCAGTCAAATCATGAAATTCAAAAAAAAGTCATGAAATTATATAAAATCTATAATTAATGTAATTTGTAAAAACCTTTTTTTACCTAAAAGGTAATAATCCACATTTCCACGTTTATGTTCGTGACACAGTTTTTAACACCTGCGAATTTCATCGTTTTCCAATCTGTTTCTACTATTTATTTAAAGATCCATATAAAGAAATCTTTTATTTTGACATTAGTCTCGTAGAAATTTCATCAAAATTGGTTGAGCAATTTGGCCAATTAAGTCGGTTTCTCAATTTATAATATTTATTCGCATCTTGTAAGAATAATCAAGCCTTGGATCACTCCAGGTTTGCTCAAATGTATTCGCCAAAAAGACAAGCTTTACCGTAACTTTAAGCAGAATCCAAATATTGAGATGCATAAAACAATTTACTATAGGTATCACAACTACTGTAACAATCTTTTAAAAAAATTAAAAAATGAATACGAAAAAAGTGAAATTTTAAAAGCAAAAAAGAACCCGAAAGCTACATGGAATATAATAAAACAAATTGCTAATTTAAATAAGAAAAAATCCGACTCCTCTCCTCTACTTAAACTTTGTGATGACGCCCCATCTTCGGTTGACGAAGTTAACAAATTTTTTTCCAATATCGGGAAGAACCTCGCGTTAGACATTCAGTCTCAGACATTGACATCGACATCGACCTATCTTTCACATCCTATAGCCAGTCCTAGTAAATCTTCTTTGCCATTTGCACCCTATTCTAATCCTTTTTTAAGTTCCATGGTCCTGTTTGACGTTGACTACACCGAAATAGACAATATCATCGTCAACCTCAAGGACAAATGCGCTGTGGGGTGGGATGGTATTTCCACCAGAATTATCAAATCCGCTAGGCACAGCCTCATTCCTTTACTTGTTTATCTTTTTAATACTGCCCTCTCTTCCGGTGTCTTCCCGACTGCCTTCAAGACAGCTGTTGTCCATCCCATCTTTAAAAGTGGGAACAGAGATATGGTCACAAATTATAGGCCAATTTCCGTATTGACTGTATTTTCCAAGATCTTTGAAAAAGTTCTGAATTCCAGACTAACTAGCTATCTAAATGAAAACCATGTTCTGTCTCCCCATCAGTTTGGTTTTAGGCGTGGTAAGTCTACCGAAGACGCCGTCCTACTGCTCTCAGACACAGTTATAAAGAATTTGGACATGAAAAGGAAAACGGTAGGCATTTTTCTTGACCTGTCTAAGGCTTTTGACACTGTCTCTGTTCCCATCTTACTTAAAAAACTTGAAGCAATCGGCATAAGAGGCGTCGCTCTGGATATTTTTACAGATTATCTGTCAAACCGTAAACAGTACGTGCGGATTGACAATCTGCGGAGTAGGGAAGAAACTGTTATTTTTGGTGTACCCCAAGGCAGTGTCTTGGGACCCACGCTCTTTTTGGTATATATAAATGACCTGTGTAATTTGTCCCTACCTAATTGCAAAATTATCACGTATGCTGACGACACAGCTCTCCTTGTGCATGGGCGGAGCTGGCAGGAAGTAAACCGCCTTGCTGAAGACACTCTGAGAGTAGTAATGTCCTGGCTACGTACTAACTTACTCATACTAAATGTTGCAAAAACTAAATTTATCCCATTTTCATTCTCTCAATCTTCGCAACCTGCCCCCTCTTTTTCAATCCGCGCGCACGTTTGCCCTACTGCTTCTGTTCCATTAATTTGTGACTGTGCGTTAATTGATCGTACATGCTCACTTAAATACCTCGGAGTCATTATTGACAGTACAATGTCTTGGGAACCCCAACTAGAGTCGGCCATTGCTCGAGTCAGAAGACTGATATACGTGTTTAAGAATTTAAGATCCGTTCTGGACTTCAGCAGTTTGAAGACAGTTTATTTTGCATTAGCTCAATCCATACTCTCTTATTGTATTCCATCTTGGGGATGTGCAGTTAAAACTAAAATGATAAGGCTCGAAAGAGCCCAGAGAGCTGTGTTGAAGGTATTAGCCAGAAAGCCTATTCTTTTCCCTACTTTAGATCTTTACTCACTGTTTCAAGTTCCTTCAGTGCGAAAACTATTCATCCTTCACACCATTCTTCGCAAGCACTCCCAATTGGTTTTTAACTCGAGTTCTTTTGACTCCAAACGTAGATCTAGGAAGATCTGTGAGATAGAACGTCGCCGTACGGTGACTGCAGGAAGGCATTTTCATTTTTGTAGTCCTTCCTTATACAATAAAATTAATCTTCAACTAAATATTTTCCCACTACCCCTTTACCAATGCAAATTAAAATGTCTGGAATGGCTCTTATCATTATCTTATGACGACACTGAATGTCTTCTTACGTCCGCTGAATAACAATCACAACTACACTCAACTACACACTCAACTACACACTCTACTACACACTCAACTACACACTCAACTACACACTCAACTACACACTCAACTACACACTGAACTACACACCCAGCTATACACTCAACCACACACTCACCACACTTGAGCAAATCTCGCAATAACCAGACTCTTAAGAGACTGGGTCCTTTGCTGAATTTGCTCTCACACTTACTCACCACCTTCACGAGCATACACTATTGAGAGTTCTCCTGTAAACCCTGCCTCTTAATGAGACTTGTGTTTCCAGAAGTGCTCTCAAAACACACACCCTTCAACATTACACACACATACTCATTTCACAAACACCACTTCACTTCTACACCTACTCTTAATTATTTACCTACATTCTGAATAAACTTTTCTTTGTGCACAAGATACACATCTGAATTAAAAATACTCACTCTTATGTCCTCGTAGTAAGCGTTATATTTCTTTGTTTTTAAATAACTTGAACTGTATCCTTGTGTACTTACTTCTTTATTAAGTTTGCTAACTTTTATTTTTATTTTTGTTATCACTAAGTTACATATTTAGTACCTATTTATCTGCTAAGCATTTGGAACTTTGAAACTTAAGTATTGCGGAGGAGGGCGTTGATTTTCGCGACACAGTTTTTAACTCCTGCGAACTTCATCGTTTTTCAATCTGTTTTTCTGTACTCTTTGTAAAATGATCCAAATAAAAAAAAAAAAATAAAAAAAAAAAATCTACCCGACGTCATACAAAAGTTAAAGCAGATCTAAAGGCCTGCGCACACCTAGTTCACTGGCGGGAGCGATCAGTGAAACGCTGTCAAATATCGCTGCCAAAGTTGACAGCGTTTCACTGATAGCCGACCCCAGCGGCCTAGGTGTGCGCAGGCCTTTAGAGAAGATAATATAAATAATTAAGAAGTATCTATTGTTGTGGTAGGGGCTTCTTGAACCTGACTGATTGGCATACTCAGAGGCCTTAAGTACGCGCAATAATTTAAGGGACAAAAGCGATCCGAGTTGACCTACGAATCACAAATAGAATATTTAAGTTGCAGCTTTCAAGACTATAGGGTAAATGCGGGTATTTTGGGCTGTCACAGTAATAAACAGGTAATAAGACTGCAGTAGAAGTGAAACTTGATACAGGAAACCAAAACGGTAAATAACTCTAAGGTTTAGGTAGGTACAACTAGGTTTTCATAGATTAAGTGATGTTCATAAACCTTAGTCTTTTTAGATGCAAATTTTTACAAATAAAATGTAATATTTAAGATAAATTAAAAAAAAAATATCATAAATATAACAACGTAGACTACAAACATAGAACGGCCATATGACTGGAAATGTGTCCCCAAAATACATAAGCACGCGTGCTCTTGTCTCCATAAAAAATCGTTAATTGATTGTCGATTGACTCTTGTCGGTTTTGATGCAGTTTTCTCCAATTAAGTCTTTCGAATGCAGCCTCCTTGACTTCCTTATTACGTCAGCAAGTCGTAAAAAAAACATTGACATGACCATTGAGTTACTATGTACTGCGTACGACATGGCTGACTGAGGCCCGTATTCCGAAACAGCGCTTGAGTCTGAGTCGAGCCTCAAGCACAGATT
This sequence comes from Thera britannica, assembly GCA_939531255.2. Classification (NCBI taxonomy): domain Eukaryota; kingdom Metazoa; phylum Arthropoda; class Insecta; order Lepidoptera; family Geometridae; genus Thera; species Thera britannica. The sequence continues at coordinate 3,963,085 of OW618045.2, forward strand.
TTTGACACTTTTCAATGGAGAACTGTCATAAAATCTATGCTTGAGGCTCGACTCAGACTCAAGCGCTGTTTCGGAATACGGGCCTTAGAGCCATGTTTTAACATAAATAAATAACGTTATGGTAGATGAATTTCAATTCTATACGCAAGTATAATTTATTTATTTCATTAAGCGGTCACAGCTAACTAAGGAGTCCCAAAGGATCTTCACTGCGTTAATTTTCTGGTTATGCAAATTTCGTTCGACGGAGAATAATTTTGTATAATGACTTTTAATTGTTTTGGGGCCCGCGCTGGATTGTTAAAACGTTTTTTGTATCATTGCAAGCAAAAGCGTTTAAATTTTGAACAATAAACAACAAAAACAAAAAATCCAAAAAAACAAAAGCCAGTAATTTGATGTTCCAACTGCCCCGCACCAAGCTTTGATGCTTCAACTTTTATGTTGCGGGCAGCCAAAGAGTGGAATTCCTTGACAGCGTCTGTCTTTCCAATCACCTACAATTTGAACGTTTTCAAGTCAAGAGTGAATAGGTATCTTCTAGGTAAGCGTGCTACAACGTTGACCACATCATAATAACAGCAGGTGAGATTGCGGTCAAGCACAAGCCTATAAATTGAAAAAAAAAATGTCGTAGGACAGTTCATCGGCGCAACAAACAAATAAGTACTAGAGTAGTGACTGCGGTTAAGCAAGCGTAATATAGTGTAGGACACCCTCTGGCAACTGGATGCGAAGAGTCGAAGACCGCGCTCAGTGACGTGTCTTGGGAGAGACCTACATCCAGCAGTGGACTTATACAGGTGATGATGATGATAAACAATAATGCCTAAAGCCTTGCGCATATCTAAGCAATTTGGTTGGAGCCGTCATTGGGTTTGAAGAAAATGATGGCTTTTTTCTTCAAAACCATTGGAAACATTTTCGTTCAAAACGGCTCTCACTTTCCAGTTCAAGTCCATTGCTGGACATAGGCCTCCCCTACACATTTTCAGGAAGAACAGTTCTGAGCCCTTCGGCAAGTTTCGGCAAGTTTATCATGCGCACTTGATGTGCGGGCAGGTTTTTCCGCAAGTAGGCCGCTGGTGGGCCCTTTTTGCGTGACCCTTGACACGTGTTGCTCGAACTTTTTTAGGTTCTACAACACGCCGGTTTCCTCACGATGTTTTCCTTCACCGTTTTGAGACTACTGGCATAGTGCACATACATTTTTCGACAGAAAATCTCATTGGTACACGAGTGGATTTGAACCTATGACCTTCGGATCAGAAGGCGGGGCCACTACCACTAGACCACCAGTGTTCTCTAAGGTTCTGAGCCCTTTCCATCCACCGACTTCCCACGATCTTAACAATGTCGACGGTCCATTATGGGGGTGGGCGTACGATTCGTCTTCTGTTCGTGGTCGCCATTTCTCTCCTTCCTTCCTCTTGTCTGCGTAAGCATATTGGCAGTGACCATCAGTCGTATTATTTATACGAGCACTTACGAACTTAGATACTCATTCATTTTATTAATCTAGAATTTGGCAAACGAGGTACACTCAGCAACGGAAGTTCTTAAAAATATTTCGAGCACAGTTACCATTTATCTGATTACAATCATCACCAACCTGAAGAAGTCCACTGCTGAAAATCATCAGGGAACCCATAACCATTGACATGATAATACAAATTATGCAAAAGATGGCTTCTTTTGAAAAAACCTTGTGTCATATTTTCTATCGCCTATAATTGTGCGCAGGCCTTTAAGCACAGTTACCATTTATCTAACTAAGTGATCATGTGTATTAAGTGCTAGTGTTTAAGTAAGATTCTGTTTTTTTTTTCACGATCTCACCTGATGGTAAGCGACACTTGTAACTAAACCACCCGCAAGCATAAGGAAATCCACGAAGAAAAGGCCAGATGATCGTCTACACCCTCGTTGTGAGATAAGTAACCCTGGAACTTTTAGAGTCAGAGAATGTTAAGGAACACAAACTAAGATATATTTTTTTTTGTTTGAGAAGAGCAGGCTCCAACCTCGCCCACTCCTGTGAGTGCCAACCAGAGTATGCACCCCCCGGGGATTAGGTAAGGGTAGGACAGATGAGTTATGTTTTATATGTATCAAAACAAATAACCACTCAGTCCCGTGTGATTGATATTCTCCCCTTTACCCCTTCCCCGTTTACTTCTTACTTCTTTATTTTTTTTAAATGTTATTCATCATAAGTTTGACCATGCAAGGTTCTTTCATTGTTTGTAATTATCGGCTATGCCGTATTTAGTAATCGTGTTGATCACCATAAGTTGACCATATAAGGTTCTTTCATTGTTTGTAATGATCGGCTATGCCGTATTTAGTAATCGTGTTGATCACCATAAGTTGACCATATAAGGTTCTTTGTAATATTGGATTTTCCCAACTATATGATTCCATCAAGCGATCAATGGTCAAGACCCCGATCCATCCATAATACTAGACAGCGCCAGAAGGTACACCCAGGGGTCCCACGAATGTAATCCCAGCACATTCGTGATTATCCAGGAGTGCTGGATGCCCAGCTACAGATTAGACTGAAGCCCCATATGTTTCACCTTTAGAAACCAGATTGTCAAGTAGAATTTATTGTATATCAGTATTTACAACATTATTCATGTTATGAATAAATACTAACTTTGATTGTAATAGTTATTACTTTATTATCACACCAATCACATCGAAGCTGAATAGTTTTAGTTAATTTCAATTCAATTACTTTAATCCTTTATAAGGATATAGGAACGAGTGGGAGGGATAATAAATGATTGATAGGAGGAACACTAGTTGAAGTCCGGACTCCAACATCTAACCAAACTTACTGGTTTGACAATAGTCTACTGTACCTATGTTTTGGTTGGTTATAGTGTCGAAGGTTGAATTAATAAGCGATGAACTGTCGGCCTAACAGAACATACACTCATTAACTCTATGTAAAGTGTGGGGAATATTTATCAGCTGCGTGTATAGTATTTGTGCGTGCAATGAGCTGTAATCACTAATATCAAACTCAATAGAATAATTCCGCTCGTCAAGGTTTGTGAGGTCTTGACGCCACAACAATTCCACACAGTCTCATACTAGTTATGAAAACACCCATAGTGAGTAAAATGTAGTAGACCATTGCAACCCAGCAATTAATAACCTTGAATGGTTAATTATTATTAGTCTAACCTAGAGGAATTTTACCTGGTCAAAACCTTTACCTGATACCTTTACCTCCGTTTACCTTTTACCACAGTTTATTGAATACAATTGAATTTAGACAATCCCACCATTGTCTCTAATTATGTAATTAGCGAGATGGGACTGCCTGTACCTCGCACAGCAAGTAAATCTAGTAATTTAAAATTATTATTATGATAACTTATTCACTTAGGTAAGAACTTAATAACTACGCCATATTTTGATAAGGTTATATCATACTTCCACCTACTGGCTTAATGACTATAATGCAGATTCTGTAAGAAATAATTTACACCTTAGACTCGATAGGATTAAATAATAAATTTCAAAGATTCAAGTTGGAAGAAATAGTTGCAAGTTCAATGTGATCCTATTGATGAAAGAGTATCATGGTAATAGATTGTTTATAAAAGTAAATTATTAACATCTGTAAGTTCAAAGCTGAAAATAAACACGTGGTGATCTAGTCGTGTCGTAAACAATGGAAGTATTAGTTTCTTAAAGCTGTACATAAAGGGTAAAATAGTAATGGCTAGTAAATTCAAAGCTGAAACAAATGCTGAAAATTAAAGAATATATAAATTACAATTCCCAAATGGCTTGAAGATAAAATGCTGAATGATAGCATAACAAAATAACGGCTGAAAAGCACTCGGTATTTGATATTAGGTACGTCAGAGATTCTATAAGTGAATTATGTAATAATTTACTTTAAACAAGTAAATTAAAAACACCCGAAAGTTCAAGGCTGAAAATATACACATAGTAATTTAGTTGTATCGTAAACAATGGAAGTATTAGATTTCTTTTAAGCTGTACATAAAGGGTAAGATGGAAAAGGCAAGTAAATTCAGAAGCTGAAACAAATGCTGAAAATTATAGAATATATAAATTACAATTCCCAAATGACTCGTAGATAACATATTAAATAATGAACACAACAAAATATAAGCTGGAAAGGCACACAGTATTTGATACTAGTTCTTCAGAAGTACAATAAGTGATTTATGTATTAATTTACTCAAAACTGTGAAAACTTATCACTCATTATAACAACTGGTATTGCCAAGTTGGATCATCACACACAGATAAACTTAAGGATTCTCGATATTGATCTGTTCTTTGCGAATATTTGAATAAGATAAGTTAGGTTTTACTTAAGTTATTATTATGTCAAGAAGATTCAATTCTAAGAAAACAACAAACTGGTTTACTATTACTACATGATCTGATCCAAAATGGCCTATTATAAAATAATAAAACCAACCTCAAGTAGTCTTCTTTTACCTTAGAACCACCATGTAAAACTGAAATAAAATTAGCCTACATAAAGTGCTATGTATCATTAATTGTCCATTTATAAATTCAGAAATCACTCGAAGATTTCACATAATATACAGAAGTTGATAGAAGACTTTGCTTCGCTAACCAGTCATCATCATCATTTTCCAGCCTTGGTTCCATTCGTGCTATCACTTAAAACTAGGACGGGAGACTTCTACTGAGACTAACTAACGAATTGAACCAGTGCTTTTACAAATGTGTTATGTAAATAGTGTATATTAATATATAAATAAATAATCATCTAAATAAAACTTAGATGGATTCCACCTTTCTCTAGGGTTCGATTACTGCTTGGTGTGTAATTTGTTGTTCTATATTTCTTAAATCTAATGAATACTTAAAATCTAAAGCTGTATCTAACTTCGATTTCGTGAATTATTATTTTCCCTTACGGATAATAATTCAGTACTGAAATAAATGTAAAGCATTTCCCTAAGATCCGTTGATTTAGCTATCGGTTCAGCTTCTATCAAAGGATCAGTCCCGGATGATATGTACTATTTACTGAGTGAGGCAACAATTAAACACAGAAAAAACACATAAACAGAAATGAAAATCAAAGAGACTCGTATAATGAAATATTCACATTTATTTTAAAAAATATGTAATTATTTATCTATGTGAACATTACAATAATCGGAAATAGCTAAATGTCGTCTGGAAGAACCTTGACCCGCTGTGTGGACTGCATTTTAGGCAATCAAGAATCCCTAGATAAAGCACACATTACAAAGTGATTATAAATTAGAAACTCACAGACTCAGCCTGAAGAAAACTTTCACTTAACTTCACTGACTCTATAATCAAACCGAACCACTTATTTATTTATTTATTTACTTTTCGATTTATTTATTTCCCCAAAATATAATTGATAGCCCAAATAACTATTCAAATTTAAGAAACGAAAGACTATTTTTTTAAACGGACAATAACAATCAAGCTAATGAGTTATTTTAAAACACTGCCGTGACGTCTCAACGATATTATAAGATGCTATACGATTCCTAACTCGAAACCCTAATTTTTAACACTTTCGCGATAACTGCTAAACCCAAGTTCCCCTGTCAACCCACTAACTTTTAAAAACAACACTCCCGATCGCGCGACTACACAGTTTCGTGATTCCGGGCCGACTATCCCTTCCATTGCCTTTGCGCCGATCTCCAAAACATTCGCTAAGACTCCGCCTCCCCCCTTGCTCCTGCGCCGCTTGCGTCGATACGCTCGAGAGTCCACCTTTTTCTACCTGCTCGAGTTGGCCGTGTGCATTCTTCGCCGCATCTCTCTCCAACTCTCCATGAGCCATACTGTGCGTCTCCCTCATCAAACCCGTCTTGTTGTACCGAGGGCGGGGCTCACACACACAGCACCCTTGTGAGTCAACGATTTCCAATATTGAATCTTATTCACATTATAGGTAGGTACACACTGTAGCCGACGATATAGCAAGACAGTCTAGAAGACAGCACCTATTCACTCTAGCCATAATGAGGCCCAGATTGTATTGATCACACAACACTATCCAGCCCCAAACTAAGCAGAGCTTGGACTATGGGAACCAGAGATAGCTGATACAATACCTAAATACATTTTTTTTTGTAAATAAATACTTAGATTAGATTAAAATATCACACCCAGACAGAGAACAAACATCTGTGTTCATACAAATATTTGTTCTCGAGCCCACGACCTACGGCGCAGAAGGCAGAGCTACTGCCAACTGATCTGAGAGACCAGTCAAAAACTTGTTATGCAGTTTTGTTGCCAACTGCACCAGAAACACTTCCCACAACGTTATTTTGTATCGGCAATAGATAAATACGACAAGGCAGAAACCATAAGACAAATAAAATCAACCATTACGTTGTCCTACAAAGATATTTGTGGATTTTTATAGGAAAACTTTTTATTGAGGCTCCGGATTTTGGCACCGCGTTATATCAAGGCTATAAGTTGCCTTCAGACGTTGAACTATTACTTTACAGCTTTTTTGTAACGCTGAAATAATATTATCTTGAGAAGATTAAAAGGAAAGAAAAAAACGGACAGAAGGGAAGGAGAAGAGAAGTAGAGTGTGAAATATGACATAGATAAAAGAGGAGTGAATGCAGAGATGACGGCTGACAGAGGGAAATGGAGGAGGAAGACATGTTGTGCCGACCCCACATAAAGTAGGATAAGGGCAGAAAGTAGAATAAGAAGATATTCTCGTTATGTGACGGAGATCTATCTTCATTTCAAATGAGGTCATTACTGAATTCTTTTAGTATATATGTTATGGCTACAAAAACAAGTTAAACAAAAATAGGTATGTAACAAAACTACACACGGTCAATTAAGTATTTGGCTCAGTATTTGTCGCACCGTGGATTACTGGATAAGAAGACATGTTGTGCCGACCCCACCTAGTGGGATGAGAGTAGGAAGAAGAAGAATGACACCTGTCAAAGTAAGACCGAATCGCGGCCGAAGAGCTACTACTTTTGCTACCACCACAACTTTTGCTACTACTAATTGATTGAGACCAGTAATTAAATCAGGCAGCATTCAAGATCCTTATGCCAAACGAAAAACGACCTTAAGGGCCCCTTCTTTCGAAGATTTAGGTATTTAACTCACCCAGTCGACTTGCATCCGCGTTACGCGGGAGCCGACTTGATATGAACTCCGGTGACCCTTTGACGGCGGGCGAGAACGCCACAGTATAACATAATGCAGTAGGCAAAGTAAGTTTAATATTATTGACTATATTCTTTTAGTATATTGAAATGAAAGTTTATTAGACTTAAATAGGTATTGACTGTTAATATATACTCTAACTAAACTATTTAAATTAATGAGGTGATAGTGATATGATGATTATAGGAGAGTTTGTGGTACCTACCTAAAAATACAAACAACAAATGAAAACGAACATAATTGTTATGTACAATATTTATTCTCATTTATTATACTTTTGAATTAAAATTCATTATAATTTAGAGTTCTAGTGCTAGGTCCAGGCTCATTTTCATTGATCGATATGGTCATATTATGACCCAAAGTTGGATTTGGATCTTTATTAATATTATAGTCTAGGTCCTCTCTGAACTGCCCCGCGGATGATGGAATAGGACCTGATTGCAAATTAATAACGCTTTCCTTATAGGCATACCACGAGTATGTCTGGGGTTGACGATTTCTGGCAGCAGACATTTATGGTAAAAATGTGATAATTTTGATTCCATCTTTGATTTCCAAAATTCATCATCTTTTTCGATTCTTTCAATATGTACTGGTTCTTTTTCACCGGTCCAAATACCAAACAGACAATGCCGTCGTCCTGTTACATGTAGTTGTCCTTGCACTTGAAAAAACCAATTACTTTTTTTATTAATTGTTGTAGTCCGCGTCTTTTCATTATATTTTAATATTTGGATTTTATTTTTTTCTATAGCCTTTGCCAAGCCAATTTTTGACGCCGAAAAAGGACACTTAACTTCTACCAGAACATCATTTCCAATAAGCCCGTCTGGCGTAGCACCAATAAATGGGAACTTTTTATCTATAAACAGTCCACAAGGCTCAATAGACACATTTTCTTGGTGTTGTATCTTTTGCAACGCTTGTTGCTCATTTTCAATACCATGGGCAATAGACAAAACATGGCTTATATTTGATTTATACAATATATTTTTTACCAAAGGGGCGGTGTCTTTTGATACTTGTCGTTTGCAAACAGGGCCAAAATTAGAGGCAGTTATTAGGTTTCTCCGGATTTCCAGCCATTCACTACTGTCTCTTTGTAATATCGTATTACGCTCGATTCCGTCTCTGTCAGCAGTAAGAGTTTCTAAATTTTTAAGAAATTCTTTTTTGGCTATTTCTAGATCACATTCAGACATATCTGGTTCGGAACTGGCAGGGCCATAATCATTTTGTTTTGATACTGCTACTTTCTTGAATTTTTTTGCTGTATGTTCCAAACTGCTTTTTCTTTTTCGGCCCCTCTCTCTTTCTCTTTTCCTTTCCACAACTTCTGCCAATCCTGCTGGACCTGCTGCTGCCACAAGGCCTACTGCTGCCGCAACTTCCGCCACTCCTAGGCAGGCTGCTGACGGATTTTCATTTCTCAGTTTTTTATTCGTCAGTGTTTTAAAGACATGCGATATTGCTGCCTTGTCATTAAATGATACCACTGCAGCGGAGACCCTCCCTTGGTAGCCTTGTTTCAAGGAAAAGTTTATGCGTTTACCTCCTATAAATTTTGCTATGACATTGTTGAAGCATTCGACAATGTTTGTATTTACGTTTTCTACTAAACTTCGTGATTTTGCAGCTACATTTGAAATGATCGAGTTAAGTCGGAAAATAAATGTTGAGTTTTGAATGGATTTCAACCCGTCGCTAAAAACATTTCCTTTATCACAGTTGTAATCCTGGCACATTCTGTGATCTCCGTATGCATGTGATAGGGAATTGATTATATCATTGTGAAGCAATTTTATAGCAATATCTTTCGTATTTTCTGATGTACTATGGTGTTTAATTGATCTGACTAATGCTTTTCTCAAGGACATTATTCTTAGGTTCGTCAAAGTTTTTCTACAAGCCAGGGGAAATTTTGTCTCTGTAACCAGACTTCGCATTTTTTTGCAAAGATTTCGCAAAATGTGATTTTTGCATTCTATTTTTTCCACTGTAATATTCTGAGATTTATATGGATCTGCTTTTAGCACCTTTGCATATGTTGAGGCATCTCCATCTGCAATCATTCTTTTATAAATAATGCCATACATTGGAATTGATTGTTGAAACCCTTCAGTTATTATTTCGCCTTCCATAGAACATGATGAACCATCAAAATTCTTGTAACATTTGTGCTCATTGGGTGGGGAATTCTTGCTTTCCGCGCGAGCACACACAAGGCAATATTTATTTTTTACCGCCAGAAAAATAATTTTGCCGGTTCGTCTTCCAATAATTGCTGCAGTCCCAGACGCAGCCTTATAGTTGGATCCGTACGATCGAGCACACCAAGAAGCGTCGACGTAAACATCAATCACTGGTATGCCATTTTTGGTACGACCTTCTGTGATTGCCAACTTTTTTTCTGCTTCAGCAGCAGCTTTCATGGATTCGACTGCTGTGTTTTCAAAACAATCGTAAACTTGTTCCTGCAGTTTGTTGTGAAATTGTGTAGAAAATATGTGAATATTCATGGAGGAAAAAAGCTCTTCGAATTGAGAATAACCAATCCCTGAGGCTACCATACCAGTAGTTGCCGCAATATTTACGTCTATATTTGCTGTGTCAGGGTTTTCGGATTTTATAAGGCAAAGTTGTTTGCACATATTGCATTCAAATTTAAATACGGATAGTAGACCAATCTTTTTTTCACTAATTAGCCGAAAATTTCCCGCTTTGCACTCAAATAAGTTGTTGTGACGTGCTTTTTCTTGTAATTGACTAAATAAGTAGTTTATGTCAATGATGTGTCTCCCTGAAGCTGGTTGAAACTCGTGTTCTAGATTTTCAGACTCTACGATAAAAGGGTCATCTTGACTAGATTTTCTGGAACAATAAGTGATTTTTTATATTTTGTAAAATTTGAGGTTATTTAGGTCAGCCATACGAGACCAAAAGTTGACCACAAAGGAGCGCTCTCGAAACTTACTCAGTATTATCAAATTCACGTGCTGCTAGGCTGATGTTATGTTGGTCCACAACAGAATTTGATTCACCTCCATGTTTCATTACTCTAAAACATAAATGCTAGATAAAATCCAAAAATGAAATTAGTACATGGAAGTCTAAAATCGTAATAAATTCTTCACAACGAACTTAAATATAATCTTATACCTTTAAACGAGAAAATCTTGTGTGTATATATATATATATATATATATATATATATTTAGGATCTCGGAAATTGAGCCAACGATTTTCATGAAATTAAGTATACAGAGGGTTTCGGGGGCGATAAATTGATCTAGCTAGGATTCATTTTCAGAAAAGACTAAGCAAAAAAGATATTTAAATAATTAAAAATTATAGCGCCATCTCTTGCCGAGTACTCGAAACCACAAGCTAGCGTAGCAAAAGCGATTTTGCTTTTCTGTGGTTAGTGTCACGGAGAACGCCATCTATTGAACTTCTACGTAAACACTCGAGACAAAAGTTCTGAAGATTATCATGAAACCTTCTGCTTCGCTTCGCTCGCTTCGCTTCGCTCGCCGCAACGCTCTCCCCTGATTCAGGTAGGGGGGTTCTGGGGGGCGTAGGGAGGTCACAGCACGGCTCGCTTCGCTCGCCGCGACGCTTCCCCCGGGTTCAGGAGGAGGGGGTTCTGGGGGGCTTGGGGGGGGGTCACAGCACGGCTCGCTTCGCTCGCCGCGCTGTTTCCCGTGGTCGCGTGGCAGCTCGCTTCGCTCGCTGCGACGCTTCCCCCGGGTTCAGGAGGAGGGGGTTCTGGGGGGCTTGGGAAGGGTCACAGCACGGCTCGCTTCGCTCGCCGCGCTGTTCCCCATGGTCACATGGCGCTCGCTTCGCTCGCCGCAATGCTCCACTCGAAAAAATAGGGCATTTTTAGGTTTTTATAATAATAAAGGGGTCTAAAGGGGGGAGGGGGGCAAAATTTATTTTGCTTTCAAAATAATCTCACCTTCCCTACATGATAAAAAAAAAAAGGCTCGCAAGTCACTCCGCTTGGAAGATACGAAAGGGGGGGGGGGGGGGGAAAAGGGGTAGGAGGGGGGAAGTTTTTTTTGTTCCTTCAATTCAGAAGGAAACCCTCTATACGAAACCCCAATCGAAACCCTCCTATCTCGACGGCATCCGGTAGCACTCACAAAAGGGGGGGTCCTGGGGGGCAAGGGGGGCAAAAATTTTTGTACAATCGAAATCACTCGTGACCCTCTTTACGTGCTCCATAAAAAAAATATGCAGGACCTCTCCGTTGCAGAGCCCTCTGAGGGGGAGAGTTCCGGGGGGGCAAATTCCGGAGAGGTCACAGCACGGCTCGCTTCGCTCGCCGCGCTGTTCCCCATGGTTGCATGGCGGCTCGCTACGCTCGCCGCAATGCTCCACTCGAAAAAAAAGTGTCAAAAATAGGGCATTTTTAGGTTTTTTAAATAATAAAGGGGTCTAGAGGGGAAAGGGGGGAAAAATTTATTTTGCTTTCAAAATAATCTCACCTTACCTACATGACCCAAAAAAAAAAAATCTTGCAAGTCACTCCGCTTGGAAGATACGAAAGGGGGGGGAAAAAAAAGAGGTAGGAGGGGGGAAGTTTTTTTTGTCCTTTCAATTCAGGAAGAAACCCTCTATACGAAACCCCAATCGAAACCCTCCTATCTCGACGGCATCCGGTAGCACTCTCAAAAGGGGGGGTCCTGGGGGGCAAGGGGGGCAAAATTTTTTGAACAATTTAAATCATTCGTGACCCTTTTTACGTTCCCCATGAAAAAATTATGCAGGACCTCTCGGTTGCAGAGCCCCCTTGAGGGGGGGGGTTAAGGGGGGGCAAATCTCAAAAAGTCGGAATTTTCCCCAAGTCACCTCGACCCCCTCTACACGTTTCCATAAAAAAAACCATACCTTCCCCTCCACCATCAAGGAGAACAATCATGTCAATGAGTGAGTGAGTGGTAATAGTATAATGAAGAATTATTAGTAGAAAATATTTTTCCACACTGGTATCATCGCAGTAAAATGTAAAAAATAAAATATCTACTCCTGGTTTGTCATTATGACAGTGACATATCATGACATTTTTTTGTTTACAAAAATTATCTCCAATCCTGAATCAGACTATAGTTAATATTTCATATTTCTTTCCGTACTTATACTGTGGCAAGGAGTAGGTACCTACATACTAAGTATATTCTCAGCTATTTATGGAACAAAGTAGGTAAGTAGCGTAAGAAGTAAAGTAGGTAATATTTAAAGAGAACAATATATAGGTTCCTACATAATAAATAAACACGTACGTGCAAGTAATGTACTTACCTAACATTTCTTTGTAATGCATTCGTCCTGTTTGTCTTTGATATAGCTCGTAGTGTCTTTTTTCGTTTATTACGTTTGTTAGCCATGGTGACGACTTAGCGAGATCAATTTTAGTATATTTTCGTAAAATCACTGCACGTCACAAGTCGCGCGTCGGGCGGGAAGAGCACTGGCACAGGTCCGTCGTCGGTAAGCGCCACCGCGCGACTGACTTAGCCCACGACGTCGCGCCGCTCGTGTGTTTGTAGGTAAATAATTCATTATAAATAGGAAAATAACATTACAACATCCAACTCAGCGATTTGTACTAGAAAAGTGATTTATCTAAAGATTGGTGTAAAAATAAAGTCAATATTTTTTTTATTTTAGGCACAGTATTGAATTTGTTTTTTAAAAATAGACAACTTTGGTATTTTTTTCTATCGAACGAAATTCATCTGATTGTGTAACTGTAAGCGAATTGTACTCTGTAAGATCCTCAACTAAAACATATATTTTTTTCAGAATTTTACGTTAATTTTTGACTGATTCATATTGATTTTACAAATTTTACAACAGCATTCGCGGCATAAGGAAGCCTTAAAGCTGAAATTGGAAAATTCATCATCCGCACTTGGTGTGCGGACTCGTTTCCGCAAGTAGACCCTTTTTGCGTGACACTTGACACTTGTTGCTCGAACTTTTTTGGGTTCTACGACACGCCGATTTCCTCACGATGTTTTCCTTCACCGTTTTGAGAGTACTGGCATAGTGCACATACATTTCGACGGAAAAGCTTAGGATCAGAAGATGGGGCCGGGGCCTTTTGCTACTACTAATTGATTGAGGCCAGCAATTAAATCAGTCAGCATTCAAAAACCTTATGCCAAACGAGAAACGACCTTATATAACTAACAAGTCAAAGAATTTATATATCAAGAATTTTACGATACGTAACATGAGAGACGAGAAAGTTGCATCGATTCCTTTCAGTCAAATGGGTTTCAGTTTCAAACGATCGTAGTTTGTAACTTTGAGCTCAGTAAGAACTGGAATTTTTATTTTCACTCGCTCTGTTAAAAAATGGTACAAGTCAATAGAAAACTACACTGCTACAAGCACACATGTACTACATCACATTACCACTTTGGCATTGTCTCTCGCGCAAACTATTAAGTTTACTCAAAAAATATATTTGGAACCTCAATATTATATTTGAAGACCTAATCCATAGAAACCCCACACGAATAGGTTTGATGAAAAAAAATGTTAAGTTTTAGCTCTAAGTTTGAGGAACCCCCAAAATTTGTTGTTTTTTTGACTGACTGTCGCATTTGTGTGAAAAGAGTCATAACCCTTTTCCAGATGTAAAATTCCATGATAGTCAAAAATCGTTATATTTTATTCAAATACAAAATAATTTATTTGACATAAGCATTCACTTGAATCGCAAGGATTTACTTTCTAGGTCTGAGTGCTAGTTCCACGCAACCAAACCTAAATGATCCTAACAAGATGGTAAACTGGTTTTGAAACATATAATAACAGCTAATTCGATATTCTCTATTCTCATTTAGCAAATTAACTAACACATCAGAAACTGTTATAAACCGAAAACTAATATCGTCAATACATTTATTCAAATAGTTAGCGAAACTTCTTGATAGCTTCAGTGGCGAAACTCTGTCTACAAGTTATACATTGGAGCTTGAAGTCATAAAATATAGGTGATGAGCGAGAATTCCAGCTTTGCGCACATCTAAAGTGGGTGATCCATTGGCGAGCTAAAGCCGACGAGCTTGCGAGCCAAAGGTATAAACCGCTAATGGAGCACGGTGCACCTACAAGACCGCGGTTCACTAAGTGTACGGCCTGAGTGAAGAAGCGTCTAGCGGAGCGTTCAGCGTTGCGTGCATGCGGCGAAAGAGCGTTCGCCGAATGGCCTTAGTGCACGCTTAGCGTTCGTTGTTGAGCCGGTCACATTTTTCATCATGACGTCTGCGTCGTACGATATTATTGATATGTATTTTATAAGAAAATTTGTGGCTAAAATTTAATTATGAGTCAAGACAAGATCCTAGTAACATTGTGAAGCAAAGAAAACAACTTGGAGAGTTTTCTACGTTATTTGAAACATTAAGGGTGAATGAAGATAAATTTCAATAAATTTGCGAAGATAACCATATTTCAGGTTTATTTTGTATTTCTGAAATTATTTCTTCAAACGACATCCTTCAAGAACGCACGTATCACCGCTGCAAAACACAAACTGGTTTGAACTAGCACGCGACGCCCCGCTCGACGCAAACAAGCCCGCTGCTGCCCACGCTCCGCTCGGCCGGCACTCAGGACGGCCACTACTGGTAGCACGTGTTTAACATGAACGCTGAACGCCCCTCCCCGCCCGACGCTCGAATAGAGCGTGCACTCAGGCCATACACTAACGGTTGGTTTGCTTCGGATGATTCACTGATTTGATTCACTGATCGCCACTGCAGAACTCGTAGATACACACAAAGACAAGGCCTAAAGTCTTGCCGTAAACGAGCAATTTGCCACAGCAGTGGCCAATGAATTTTTTTTACATACTTTCCGATTCCGCGATATTGGCTAATCGCAAAACAGGGACTCGGGACTCGCCGTACACCACGGTGGAAATCCTTTTACCACACTAATTCAACAAGAAAGAACGAAAGAAAATATTTATGATACGACAAGAAGAAGATGCTAAAGAAACAAAATGAAGGCATAAACTTGCAAGAGATAGATTCTCGTAAAAGCTTGCAGCTTGTACCACAAACTAATTTGAATATAACGACTTTATAACCTGTATACCAAAATATTGTGTTACTATTTGTTTCAGCTAACTAATGTTTTGAACTATTGTTACTCTAACTTGAACATTATCACTGTTGAATAACTAGATTTAACACAGTTAGGTTAACTGGTAACCTAACTATATTCTGATAATTCACCTCATGATCTAAGGTCACGGGTTCAAATCCAGAGATGTACAAATGGATTTTACTGTTCGAAAAAAATGTGTATAAAAAATCGTCTATAAAGTCGGTTTACTGACGATAGTTGAACGTGCCAACGTCATACAGCTGTCCACGCGGACGCATCGCTGACTCAAATAGGAGAGAGACAGATGTCGAACGCTGCCGAACGCAGAGGCTTAAATGGAACACCTCAGAGCGAGGTAACGCCGCATGAGTCAGGTTTTTTCGTGCGTGCAGCCGGCTCCATCGAATTATAAGACGTTGTCACGTCAAAATGCTATTGCTCTCAAACGGCGAAGAAAAACATCGTGAGTTAACCCATGGCTTAGTCAGCTCTGCACGTATTGACCATGTCTTTTCTGTGGATTAGGCCAACTAAGCTGTCAGGAGTGATAGTATAGCGTCCCGCAAATAGGGATTGAGTAATCACTAGTTGCCCCTGACGCTTTATAAATGCAAAGGCCTGTTTTCTTTTTATTTAAACTGATCACTTTGAGAAGTTTGAAAAAAGCGTAATAGACATAGGCATACGTGGTACGGGTACGTTATGAAGAGGGATGAAAATCATGTTTCAATTAGTGAATCTATGAATAAAATAAATTATAGTTATAAAAAAACTAAAAAGCCACACTTTTATAGCTTTTTAAAGAAGAATAAATTATTTTTTAATTACGGAGTTTATATTACAGTAGTAGAAGATTGAACAATCAATCATAACTTATTAGTTCAAAATAAAATTATAATAATATTTAAGTTATTAGGAGAAATCATTCAATATCAAAGTATAAAATCGCGCGCTAGCTCTATCTCTCTTACTCCCTTACAAAGGATCTATAAAAGAATTTATTTATCCTGGCAGTCCTAATAAGGATAATGGAAAATGTTATCAAATTAATGTATTGTCATCGGTCCTTGATAAATGTGCAAAGTTTCAAATTAATCAAGCTTCTGGAAATTGGTGAAAAAAAAATTGTGTGTGCTCCGACGCACGACTGGAGTTTACTCCTTTAAGGCAAAGTAAGGGTACACACTACCCACGATCTAGCTGCACTGCTCACACCAAATTAGAAAGTTGCGCAAGATAGGTTGCGCACCAAAAACGTAACGAGGTCATTCGTTCAGTAGATTTTACTCTCCACATTTTTCTCATACCGGGCGCCTTATATCAAAAAACCGATTCTTCAGGAGTAAACTCCAATTATGCTCAAAGATTCCAAAACATACAATACAACCCAAGCTAATAAAAGCGTGGTAAAAAAATTGTATGTGTCAGCTCCGACGCACAACTAGAGTTTACTCCGTTAAGGCAAAGTAAGGGTACACACTACCCACGATCTAGCTGCACTGCTCACACCAAATTAGAAAGTTGCGCAAGATAGGTTGCGCACCAAAAACGTAACGAGGTTCAGTAGATTTCACTCTCCACATTTTTCTCATACCGGGCGCCTTATATCAAAAAAACGATTCTTCAGGAGTAAACTCCAAAAAGAAAGAAGTCTTTGGGTAATAAGAGTTACCTACTCCAACAGGGTAGACCACTAGCCCGAGCGTACAAGTTAACTGAACTGAGTTATTAAGTCTTATCCATCAGTAACTAGTTTGATACGGTGTATAGGTACCCATAGATGCATACCGAGTAGCTACTCAGTATGCATCGCCTTCTCAAACTTAGTTCTTGAAAAGCGTTGAACGTCATCTGCTGTCGTGGATATCCACTGGCCTCTCAGCTCAGTTGAAAGTAGCTCTGCCTGCTGCGCTGTAGGTCGTAGGTTCTATCCCCACCGAGAACAAATATTTGAGTAGTGAACACAGACGTTTTTGCTCCGTCTGGGTGTTATATTTAATTGTAAGTATGTCATTATGTATTGTATTGTAACTATGACAGGTCCCTTGAACAATAATATTTTTTACGAGCTGGTTATTTTTGCTTTGGTAAATTATGGTTTTTTATTAATTATACATTATTTAAATACAAATTACATACTGATGAAATGATAAAATAGTAACAATATTTTTCGATCCTAATAACAACGCCATCTGCTGGAATAGCTAAAATAAATTTGTGTGTAAGTTGATTATCGATAAAGTTGATTGTTGAAAACAATAAAACGAAAACAGAAACCACTAGGATTACTTACATGATACCTCTATTTCGACCGTCAAATGACGTCCATAGCATTTTGAAACCTGAAACTCGCTCAGAACTGTGCATCAGAATATAACTTCTGGGAATTGATATTATTAAATCAAGAAATTCAAAGGAACGTGGTTAGATCGTTCCTTTACCGTGGTACCATTAAACACTTCTATGTTGGCCAATAATAATTAATAACATAGCTTTTTGTTTCCAAATCTCTTAAAGTCAGGTTTTACAGTTTGTGTGTTAGTAAAGTATTAGTGTTTACTTTTAGCCTAGTTGTTAGTTTTCATAAATCTATGACAAGTGGATCTCTTTTTGGGTAAAGGCCTCCTCCATCTTCTTCCACTGTTCTCTATCCATTCCAGTGGTCCATCCAGTCTTTCCCAGCAATTTGGAATTTATCATCAGCCCACAGGCTATACGGTCTACCAACTTTTTTTTTGCCTGTAGGCCTACAACAAGCTCTGTCTGGCTCTGATTTTGAGTTTGTATGAGTGTTGACTAAATAAATTCTAGTGACTTCTAGTGAGCACTCACACAGACTCAAAACCAGAGCCAGAGATAGAGCCAGACAAAGCTTGAGGTAGGTCTACTGGTGGCCTAAGATAATTATTCGCCTTCATTGAGACTCCATTTTATTTAACCAGTGACTAGTATGCTTACTTACTTTATGAGCGTCCACTTGTAGCACACTCTTTAATTCTTTAATTCTTTAATGCACACAGAAATAATTACAAATAAGTAATAACAAAGGACATTTACATAGGCGAGCTTAACCCTTAAAGAGTTTTCTTCCACACTGATAGATTTAGTCACGTGGAAATGGCACCTAGACTCATTTAGCCACCATAGTGGTTTCCACCGCAGATAGATAGATAGATAGATAACTCTTTATTGATTACAATGACACACAAGGTAAGTAGGATACAGTTTTAGCTTAAAAATCACACACATATAAGTCACAGTAACACAATGGGCGGCCTTATCGCTAACAACGATCTCTAGCAGGCAACCTTGCACGCACTTAAACTTGCTACGCAGTTTAAATTTAAAATAAGTATTTAAGTATTATATCAGCTATCTGGTTCCCGTAGTACAAGCGCTGCTTAGTTTTGGGTTAGGTAGTGTTGTGTAGATTGTCCGCATTATTTATTTATTATTCAAATGATGTCTTCTTTCAGTAAAATGTTTTTTTTATATTAATTGTAAATTTACCTGTGCACCTAAACATATGTTTTTTCAATATAAAAAAAAGTAAAGAGTTCCATCTACCATATTCAATATACTTATATACTCATTCATAGTTTGGTATCATCCATTTTTGTTGACAAATTGTACCAAACGCGGTTGATTCATTCATCACTTGATTCATAGAGCCCGAATACCCAAAAAACTGTCGAAAAACACTATGAAATCCTTCCTTTGTTTCAAGTTGCCATCCTCTGAACTGGTGACCGTTACAGCGATATGGTGTTGTCTGTGTCACTCTTCTTCTTATCATGCCACTGGTTCTTTCGAAACAGCAGTGTGGTATAAAGATTTTAGGGCACGTATCGTTCGTGACTTTTGGGGTAATGCTTTTGGGGTAATGGTTATGGTTATGACTTTCCTTCTCAAATTGATGGACGCAAGGCAGTGCATCGTAAGGCATTCCTCTCTCTGCGAGACAATGCTTTGCAAAGAAACAAAGAAACCATTATCACGTACTAGCAGTTGGTAAACGAGCTTCGCTCGGAATATTTTTCGTTAATTTGTATTTTTAAGAAATCATAAGAGTCATATTATTATCTTTACTGGTTTATTCTTACTGAACAACGCGATCTGCTGGACATGCTTGCAGTTAGTTGCTCACAATCGTCAATAGATGGCAGGAGCAGTCACTTATTCAGTTTATGTTTTGAGTTTTTGTTTAACGAACAGACTCATTTTCTGAAAACGAAACCTAGCTAGATCGATTTATCGCCCCCGAAACCCTCTGTATACTTAATTTCATGAAAATCGTTGGCTCAGTTTCCGAGATCCTAAATATATATATGGATGGATCCTATATATATATATATATATATATATATTAATGGATCCATTTCTCGTTTAAAGGTATAAGATTTATTCTATAGTCCACTGCTGTACCTCTTCTCTTCAGTCTCTTTAAAGACGTGCCACTGAGCCCAGTGTTATTGGAACTGGCACCTAGACTTACCTAGTTTTAAGACGTTTCAAACTGATCCTTGTGATACTACTGAATAAATACTTTTTTGACTTCGACTCTTTTTTTTTTTTTTTTTTTTTTAATTTTGTGCTGGCTTGGATTCAAAGTCCTTCCGCCAAGTCCTATAAGTTTTTCAGATTTTGTTACTTCGACTCTTCTCCACCAGTGCTTGCCAGCAACATTTCTAAGATCGTCGCCCCTCCTTGCTGGAGTCGGCCGTAGTCAACCGTATTTGACTGGCCTCTCCGCTCAGTTGGTAGTAGCTCTGTCTTCTGCGCCGTAGGTCGTGGGTTCGATCCCTACCGAGAACAAATATATGTGTGGTGAACACAGATGTTTGTTCTCTGTCTGGGTGTTATATTGTATTCTAAGTTTGTATTTACAAAAAATAAGTACATAATATGCAAAATATTAATCAAATCAAAAGTGTATATTTTATACAGTTTAATTGCAAGAATCACTTTGAAACGTCTTAAAGCTAGGTGAGTCTAGGTGCCCGTTTCACGCGACCAAGCCTAGGAACTACGGCTAGGTTCCTACCGTTTTTAGGGTTCCGTAGCCAAATGGCAAAAACGGAACCCTTATAGATTCGTCATGTCTGTCTGTCTGTCTGTCTGTCTGTCTGTCTGTCTGTCTGTCTGTCTGTCTGTCTGTCTGTCTGTCTGTCCGTCCGTATGTCACAGCCATTTTTCTCAGAAACCGTAAGAGCTAGACTGATGAAACTTGGCGAGTAGATGTATTCTGTGAACCGCATTAAGATTTTTACATAAAAATAAAAAATAAACTATAAATTTCGGGGGTCCCCATACTTGAAACTGAAACTCAAAAATTTTTTTTTCATCAAACCCATACGTGTGGGGTATCTATGAATAGGTATTTAAAAATGATGTTGAGGTTTCTAATATCGTTTTTTTCTAAACTGAATAGTTTGCGCGAGAGACACTTCCAAAGTGGAAAAAAGTTGGCCCCCCCCCCTCTAACTTCTAAAGTAAGAGAATGATAATTCTAAAAAGAATATATGTTGTACATTACTATGTAAACTTCCAACGATATTTAGTTTGAACGAGATCTAGTCAGTAGTTTTTTTTTTATACGTCATAAACCGTAAACCGCAATTTACCTTTCGACGAACTACAAGAACCTTATTATGTTACATCAAGTAACATATATAAAGGTTCTTGTAGTTCGTCGTGCTACGGAACCCTTCATGGGCGAGTCCGACTCGCACTTGGCTGCTTTTTTTTATATGATCCTTTGACAAATCAATAATAAAGCTAGCTTTTGGTTCACACATGGTACAAGCTCAGCTTAGTTTGGTGTTGCGTGCATTATCGACAATATTATGTATTATTTTTACCGTGTCCAAAACGAGGATCGAGTGACCCAAGCATAACAGACTACTAAGTCATCTTTGGTAGTATTTCCGGCGTGGTGCGTTTCAAATTTATAGTCTCAGCCACCCCTACGTCAAGTGGGGCATCCCATTTAACAATTTTGATGTACGATACCGACTGATGACCTATCTGGACGAGTGTATTTACTGTGATCATTTTGAAAAGGGTGCTAACTTTGTAATAGATGTCTGTCTCAATTTAAAACGTGATTGTTTGGTTTGAAAAATATTTTTTGGAGTTTGAAATTATGTTAAATGTTTTAGAGTTACTATTGTTGGTACTGGAAGCAAATAGCTTAACCTACTGCTTCTTCTTCTTCGTGTCACTAGTTCTTGTGAACCAGTGTGATGGAAGGATTTTAAGTGCGCCTGAAAAAAGCCCTTTTTGTGCCCCAAGTGCCTAAAGCTCTACGCACCTCTTGAGAGTGACAATTCTTGGTTATTACAAACAATGCCCCAAGTGCTCTACGCACCTCTTGAGAATACCAATTCTTGGTTTTTCTAAACAATAATCAGCCAACACGATGAATTTATGTTATTACACATAGTACATAAAATACCTATAAACTATTTTAACCTACCTATTTTATTCTAAGCCCACTGCTTGCCTTATATTCGTCGGTAGAGACGCAACCAAAAAAAGTTAAATAAATAAAATAAATAAACAAATATTGTGGACAATTCACACAACACTATCAAGCCCCAAACTACTCCTACCACAAGCTCTGTCTGGCTCTGTCTCTGGCTCTGGTTTTATGTCAGTGTGAGTGCTCACCAGTGTATTATACTATGTGTGTGATGCTTCGACGTAGGATTTATTTAGTCAAAACTCACACAAACTCAAAACCAGAGCCAGAGACAGAGCCAGACAGAGCTTGTGGTAGGCCTACAGGCTGAAGCAGATACCTAATTCACCTGAC
This sequence comes from Thera britannica, assembly GCA_939531255.2. Lineage (NCBI taxonomy): Eukaryota > Metazoa > Arthropoda > Insecta > Lepidoptera > Geometridae > Thera > Thera britannica. The sequence continues at coordinate 3,985,271 of OW618045.2, forward strand.
ACTTAAAAATATTTTCGTCAAAATGACAAATAATCTCAGAAGAGAGATTGTCCAAGATAACGGCTGCCTATAAATAAAGTAATCCTCTTTCGGCAGACAAGTAAAGAGATTAAACTAATGGTACAGTCAACGACAAAAGTGGGTTAACAATTTGTAACTGCTCAGCCTTTTTTTCTGGATTTGGAAAAGAAATAGCAATTTCCGACGATGATTGTGTAATTCTGTTGCTATCAAAATTTTGACACATACACGTTGTGCCGACCCCACCTAGAGGCATAAAAACAAGAAGAAGAAAAATAAGATTCAGTAACTTGAAAATATTATTTTATTTGATGGAATAAGATCTCGTCTATGTTTACGGAAGTTATATAACGTTGACCGCTTTAGAGGAGGCCTGGCTTTATAGGATTAAGGCCCAGTCCAAATTAACACTGGTTATTTCAACAAAGACCTTGTTAAAACTTATTAAAACGAACAAACTAATGGCGTCGTAACTTTAAAGGCCTGCGCACATCTGGGCGATGGTGATGGCGATCAGTGAAACGCTGTCAAATATCGCTGTCATATTTAACAGCGTTTTATTGATCGCCATCGCAGAACGCTTAATTATGCGCAAGACTTAACACTTTTATGTTTTAGTTGTTACAATTTGGTAGATAGGAAAATGGAGCTCAAAGGGAAATTTTATACAATTTTCTCTGTAAATTTGAGGTCCGTAGTTACTTTATTAATATCATTGATAAGACTAACTTGTTTTAACTTTACAGGAAGTCTCTAATCCATTTTTAAAAGAGGTCGAAATTGGCTAATTAATGATTAAGGAGTAGTAGGTCTACCACAACCTGTGTCTGGGTCTGGTTTTGAGTTTGACTGAGTGTTGACTAAATAAATCCTACGTCAAAACGTCACATACACAGTATACACTGATGAACACTCACACAGACTCAAAACCAGAGCCAGAGACAGAGCCAGATTGAGCTTTTGGTAGGCTTACAGTTCGAGGCTTCAAATCAAATCAAATCAAATCAAAATTCTCTTTATTCAGTTTAATTACAAGAATCACTTTGAAACGTCTTAAAGCTAGGTGAGTCTAGGTGCTTCCGCCAATTGGGACCGCTAGGTGTTGGGACCGCAGACCCATTCGCCGTCACTTGGGTCCGCTAAGTATTGGGACCGCAGTCCCATTCGCTGGATTGATTTAATTTTTGTACAATTTATGTCACGTGGTTTGCGGTCCCATTCGCCTGAAGAAAAATAATAAAACTAAATCAACCCGGTGAATGGGACTGCGGTCCCAATACCTAGCGGTCCCAATTGATGGAAGCCTCACAGTTTTTTAAAAACTCAATTGTGCACACAAATCATCAAAAAGATACAATCATAATTTAGAAATGAAAAGCTTTATGATTGGTGCTTGAAATGGGCACAATGCCTCGTTTACCATTGGAAAAACCCCATTAAACAGATCAGTGCCTCAGCCAATGTTGAATGGAAATTAATGAAAATTGAACAGCGGCTCTATTCAGGTATTCACACACTGTTGGCTAAACAATCGATGAGTTATTATCACTCGCGCACAGGCGGAGTCTATTCATATGACAAAATGGAGAAAAATTATGTTCACCTGCGCTATTATTGGCCAGGTGAATGGGTATCCACAGGGCGGTAGCGAGGTTTGCACGATCGTGTTTTGTTCCTTCAATGGCTCTTTTTTCAGAAGCTTTTTTTCTTAGTTCATAACTGTATACTGAACGGTTATAAACTGAGAAAAAAAATACTTCTATGTAGCTGGTTACCCAAACTCATTTAGGTACATACAAGCACGTAAGGTATTTAAGAGGGCATCACACAGGCGACTCTCCATACAAACGTAATCCCCTATTTCCTCCCTAGATAATGCCTCTAGAGTAACCATTTTTTTTCATAAAATCCAGATCTGCTATATAGCAGATCTGGATTTTATGAAAAAAATGAAAAAAAAAAGAAAACATACGAGCACGTATATACGTGCTCGTATGTTTTCTTTTTTTTTCAGAAACCTATTGATAAAGAAAATATGACCCTAATATGATTAGATATGTATACAGCAGATTTGGATTTTATGAGAAAAAATGGTTACTCTAGAGGCATTATCCAGGGAGGAAATAGGGGACTACGTTTGTATGGAGAGTCGCCGGTGTGATATACTATTGTGGAGTGATTGCGTATCTTTTGTAGCAATCAAAACCTCGTTGCATCTGTCAATTTTGATATGATGATTTGAAAACAGATTGAAACAACCATCAACAAGGAACGATTGCATCAACGTGTAATGTTGACGTAATAAACATGAAAAAGCGAATAGAAACTTCATTGTGAAACTAGTATAACAACAAATAGCGGCCGAAAAATGGTGACAAGATACGTGATCGCTGTTCCTTGTCAGTATAATTTATTAGAAAGTACCAAATTTTTTGCAACAGAATTACACAGTCAGTCTGTCCTACTGCTGGGCAAAAGCATCCCCCCTTTCCTTCTCACTCATCTGATCAAAATTCTACTCCTTGCAAAACACGTTCAGTTGATCTCACTATCGCTTTCTGGGTCTGCCTCGGCGGCGACTTCCGTCTGCAGGAACCCTCTCTGTGCTGGCCTTGGCCCATCTTTCGGGTTTCATATGGGTGACGTGACCTGCCCAGTCCTGAGATGATAAATTCAGCCTCGATTCGGCTAACTTTAAACATATTCTTAGATATTAGTACTCCATGTTACCTGTGTCACATTTTAAAAATGTATTTCTTACTTATGCAAAGAGAGAGCTAATGGATCGAAATTTTTACAACCTTTTAGCACCACTATTATTTAATTTTGATATTAATTCCATAGGTTACTTTAATCTTACTTTCAAACACCTAAACTAGGCCTTTTAGATACCTAAGTCAGTATTAAAATAATTCTTGAATCTGTTTTAGATCTAGCTAAATGGTTTTGCTCTTAGAAATGAGTTAAATCAAAACAAAGTTTCGATTCTTCAAATTCTTTATTTCAATATCCGTTACATTATTCACTAAAATCACTTTCAATTCAATGCACGATTAGGCAATTATTGTATTTACAAATACAATTATTTTAAATTATCTAGCCAATGAATTCCAATATTCAAAGATACACATTCCTCAGTAGTGTATGGACACTTATCTACTATATACATTTCATTTATCTATATATTATTTACTTTTATATATTAACAACTTTAATATTACAGTTAAATAATGCACCATCAATTGTTTTACAATACTTTTAAGAAGGAATAGTTATGTAACGAGTTCATCAAATGAATAAAATTAAATATAAAATTAATCGTACGTAAAAGTACAAATAAACAAATCTTTTTCTAATCGTGTTACTGGTTCTTTCGAACCATTTTGGTCAAAAGAATTTAAGTGTGTCTCAAAGAGGCTCTTTTCGTGCATTTGACAAATGTTTTTCGAACTAAATACAACAACCACTTTTATACCATAATATAATATGTTGCTTACATTAATTGCTGTTGACATAATATCTTCAGTATTAGTATAATTGAAATAACATTCAGAAGAATAGAGATAAGATACTTAACCTTGAAAACGATTAAGCTTGATTATTGCTTAGTATTAATTTTTACTTACATAGAATTTGAATTTGGTACACCTATTTTCATTTTTTGAATTTGAATAAATTATCTAACATTTAGTACCTATGTCGTTTAGTTTAGTAAAAAATAATTAATTTCGGTTAAACTCTGCAAAGTAAAATTCGGAATTTAGAGAAACTTTGCTTTATAAAATGTCGTCTAGTTGTATGATTCGATTTTACTCTGGCTTTTAGGGAAAATATACTTTAGCGTTCCCTTTAACATAAACAGGAGTTGCACAAGGCAGCGTTGTTAGACCACTATTATTACTCGCAACAATTTAAAATGTTAACTTTAATGGCAATTTATAAATGTCTTTAAATATTTACAAAAACATAATATCTTATATACAACTCTTAAATCTATAATAATCAGTCTATGTTAACAATAAGTATGGATTCTAAAGTGTAGGTATAGAAACTCTTATTAATAGACACATATATTACGTGAAAACAATGAAAATTTGAATATATAACAATTATAAACGATTTAAGTATTGTCAATGAAGAATTTATAGGTTATAAATTATATACATTCAAAACTATTACTTGTATCCCTGAGACGGATCACATACAATCAAATCAATGCCAACGTTATAACAATCATAATTATTAAAACACACACAGCTATCTAACCGCTGTGTAGTTCTGCATATAAAATTGTAAACATATTTGAAGTAGCAACACTAATATTGTTGGCAGGCACGTTTCTCTGGCTGCACCTGAAGAAGAAAAGGTTTTTTTTAAACAATCATTAAATATTTTCTCGTAAGTCTTGTATATTTGGTGCCACTGGGAACCAGCGTCTTACTAAGCCCTTGTGCTTTTATGGCAAATGCTGAGTGGAAGACTTTTTTCGTCACGTATTGCTTTTTGTTATATTTTTTGTGTATGCCATGTTTTGTGACGTTATATAAATATTTTCTATTTCTATTTCTTTATTTCTATATAGGGGATTGGTGACAGCAATATTAAAGCTAAGGACTCAAGAGATGACGCTGTTTCCTATCTGATAGTTTCCCTTTGTTACCCTTACAAATCCAAACACATTCCTTATTGGTCTCATCAAGCTCGTTGCGTTGATGTTGCGTCAACTACCCTAAATTACAGTAAAAAGTTTTTTGTGCATACCTGTCAAACTTCTTCCTAAAGCAGAAGCAGGATTGGCGCTGCGTTCTCGCAAAATCAGCGTGTGACTCGTTGCCTTCCATATTTCAAATATAGATGCTTCACATCTAAAACAAAATGGAATGTGAGATTTGTAGTTAGATCTTCAAACATGAAAATAAGCCTGTTAGATTCGTTAATGGCAGTTGCTAGTGTTTTGGTATTTTTGGCAGTAAATTATCAATCTTCATCATCTTCATTATAAACTGCTGGGCATAAATAAACCTTTCTAAAAAAACACTCTTTTAAGACCTTTTCCTCTGGGGTCACTTTTGTGACAACATCATCATCCTCTAGGTCTCAGTTTTGTCAGAGTTTTACTCTATCTATTATTTCCAAATTTTGACCAGCTGTTACTGATGTTCTTAATAAATTCTCCATTATCAGAAGGAATACATTTTGAAATTAGTTTTACTCTCTGCAAAGAACATAAATCAATTCTCACAAGCTAATATTTAGTTACCACGCCACATACCGTATCATCAATGTAGGCACTGGTGACAACGCAGCTGCTTCCAACTCTAACGTCGCTTGACTAGAAGCATACCCGTTGCTGTAGTTCAGCACATGATTGGCTGTGAACCCTGGCACCTGTACGAAAATGTTTATTAAGTTGTTAATAGGATAGTTATTCGATAGCAAACTCCTCAAAACGACGTTGGTTGATTTGAGACTACACAGTTTTATCGTTGGGATATAAAGGTTCTCCAATGGTGACCGCGAACTGGAAGACGAAACGTAGGGCGCCCACCCACTAGATGGACCGACGACATTGAGCGGGTGGTCTAGTCATTCAAATCAAGGTAGGTACAACTCTTGGCCACCATTCCGTAATTGCCACTGTCTATCTTTCATCCTTCTTTCTTGCCACGCGTCCAGCTCATCTCTATTTCTTGTGATCTACGTATCTACGTCTTTCGTTTGGCTTCGTATCTTCAATCTATAGAATTCTACTTTTGAATGTATTTATTTTGAGATTTTACTATCGATCTAAGGCAAGGATTCAGATAAATCAAAGTCAAACATGTATTTATTCCGTGGAATCACAAAGATTACTTTGAATATTTATTAGAAGAATATTTGGTATATTATGAAATATGCGGTTTTGCCTCAGAGCTTCAACATGGGGTCCTTCAAAAGCAATTCTTAAAAGGTCGGCAGTGCATCAGCACCACCTTTGGTGTTGCAAGTGTCTTTGAGCGACGGTGACTACTTTTCATCAGGTGGACTGTCTGCTCTTCTGCCAGCTATGGAATAAAAAAAAAGAATAATGTTCACCCACCATCTGCTCATTGACGAACCACGTGATATTAGCAGCAGGGAGAGAGGGTGGTGATGAACAGTTCACCCTGATGTGGTCTCCGCCGATATAGCCCATCCGATCTGATGTCACGTTGGGTTCGATCAGCGGTGGTTCTGTCAAAACAAAAAAAGTAGTGTTGTGAAAAAAATATGAATTACATACCACACAATGTTTGAAGATAAAAAATCAATCAAAAACATTAATTTAAAGCAACCCATTTTATTAAAACTCATTGGAATTATTTTGCTCTTCTACAGGCATAAATGCACAAGTATTATTTTTCAATTAATGGTTTATACGTCTACTTATTATGCCTAATAATTAACTACCTAGTAAACTCAGAATTTGGGAATATTTATTTCAACATTTTTGACTAGAGTCGTGTTCCAATTCTTCTTTAATTTCAATAAATCACAATGTAATCAATTTCATAGAATCTACAATTTGGAGCAAACTTACTGTGCTCAATAAGCAGTAACCAGGTTGGTGTGAACATAGTGAGATGCACACCACAAATACACCAATTAGGAATCAGGTGGTGAGTAAATTTGCTTTGATTCACTGAAGGCTTACAATCACATACATGGTTTGAGCTTAAACGTACTTTGAGTGGTGACGTTCTAACCTAGAGCTTTGTCGTTTTAATTGGGAAAACTCATACAAAGTTTTCCTGTTCTCCACGGATTGCTCGAGTGAAATTAAACTTTCTTTTTCAACCAGATACTCGGTTTGAAGTGCCGGTTGGAAAAGGTTTAAGGCGCGGGCCTACCGCGGTGCACGATTTGCAAGCGTCTATCAGCGTGTATTAATTTGTTTAACAACGTGGGTCTACGTTTCCACTGGAGTACACGAAGACTGTGTATAGCGTGACACGGCGCACGGAGAGGCTACGCACGTGCCACTTCTTCTTCTTATCGTGTCACTGATTCTTTCGAATAACGTGTGGTGAAAGGATTTTAAGTGCAATCTACGGATGAACTGCGCTGCGGTAAGCGAGCTATACATAGTTGTGGGTCATATTTGTGTATTCCAGTGGAAACGTATAACGCATAGCGTTGAGCTATGTAATCGCTTATTTGAGCAAGCCACGCGTGTGTCAATGGCGTCAGTTCGTGCGTAGCCTCTCCGTGGTTTACAGTGGACACAACCACATACATTTGTTCACAAAGCAAAGCTCCAATACGTAGCCTCTCCATGCGCAGCGGTGGGTCCACGCCTTTAGCTTGGTTTGCTAAGCTGGGCAAACCAAAGTGTTTAATCTATACGACTGAAATCGTTTCTATAGAAATCCATGGAGAGGCCACCACCTCGATCACAGGTTCAATACGGTAAGTTTATTTTACGCCTATTTTATTTATTTTTGTATAGCTTAGACAGTTCTGCTCGTTTTAATCATGTCCTTGCAAATAAATTATTGATGTATAGCGTCCCGTAAGTAGGGCTTGAGTAATCACCAGTTGCCCCTGCCGCGATATAAATCATCTACAATAGATGCAAAGGCTTTGTTTATTTACCTATACCAATCCAAGTAATTCTTTTGATATAATCAATCTAAAAGGGATTGATAAATTGGATTTTCTCTTGACAGGATTTGAAATCGAGAGATGTCTAAACCACCTTCAAGCTTAATCGGTCTAATAGCCGTCAATCTATAATTACGAATCTGGGTCTAACCTAGGGCATCGTTGATAGCAGTTTAATTTAATCAATTTGCTTACCTAGGCAAGGCCAATTGACATGTTAAGTACGTACTACAAGTAAATAGTAATAAAAAAAAAGAAAATATCCCCTTCAATTCATATTTCATATAAATCATATTAGGGTCATATTTTCTATATCAATAAATTTCTAAAAAAAAAGGAAAACATACGAGCACGTATATAGCAGATCTGGATTTTATGAGAAAAAATGGTTACTCTAGAGGCATTATCCAGGGAGGAAATAGGGGACTACGTTTGTATGGAGAGTCGCCTGTGTGATGCCCTCTTAAGTCGTGGGTTCAAATACGCTAGAGAAACTATGGATTTTTCTCTAAGAAAAATGTATGTGCACAAGGCTAGTATAGATGGAAAGGGCTCAGAACCGTTCTTCCTGGAAATGTGTAAGGGAAGCCTATGTCCAGCAGTAAACTTTTACAGGTGGATGATGATGATGATTGCTGGTGCTCTCAAACAGTGAAGAAAAACATCGTGAGGAAACTCACGTCTACTACACAATATTTATATTAACACTCTTGGGAATCTTCGCCACTACCTAGCACAAAACTAGACAAAGTCTGTACTGTAGATCTATTCTCTTTACTGACTGATGGCCTCTCAGCTCAGTTGGTAGTAGCTCTGCCTTCTGAGCCGTAGGTCGTGGGTTCAATCCCCACCGAGAACAAATATTTGTGTGGTGAACACAGATGTTTGTTCTTCGTCTGGGTGTTATATTGTATTATAAGTAAGTATTTAAAAAAAAATATAAATATGAATATCAGCTATCTGGTTCCCATAGTACAAGCTCTACTTAGTTTGGGGCTAGGTAATGTTGTGTGGATTGTAAACAATATTTATAATATACTTTTGGGAAATTTCGCCACTATCTAAAGAAAGTCTGTACCAACTTTTAGAATCTATTCAAAAATGTTCTGTTCTTCGCTCTCGTAGAAGTTCTTTTAATTTGCTACCGTGAAAAATGTTCGGTTACACCCAGGGTTTTAGCGATCAACGTAAATAATTGTTTCTCGCCAAGAAATATAGGGTTAATGAACGGAATGAAGCGATTTTTTTCCAGTTGGCTTTCTTTGGTAAACGCTGGAAAGGGGAACAAAATGGTTTGCGTTTTTTGTTTTCATGATATAATGGGGCGATTGGTATACCTCACAAATAAAACAGAATCGTCAAATACTTTAGTATAAACTATTGGTGTATCGGCGGGTAGGCACAGGGGCTATGAAAGACAAACAACCGTTCTAGTGCAAGGCTGGTTTATTACTGTCACACAGATAAGTGACAGGTATAGATGCAGTGTAGGTACATACATACAGGTTAGAGAAGGCACAGGTAAGTATTGCTACGTTCATACACATCACTCCTTCCTCACTATTTTGAAAACCTGGCAACAATAGAGAAACATAACCATTACTTACATATAATTTATAAACATTTATTCCTTATAGGTAACAACTCGTGATCGAGGTCTTAAGTTGAAGTGGTGGCGAGCAGTTTTTTCGATTTGTTTACCCTGAGGTACGTTATGTTTACACGGCCGAGCTTTCACCGGCGCCGGCGGCGGGTGTGACGGCGGTGACGGTGGCGGCAGCGGCGTTACAGGAGAACGCGGTGATCGCAAGCATCCGGGCTGCGGGCTGAGCTGCGCCTCCGCTACAACTTGCCTAGCTTGGGACGGCGAAAGAGACGGCGCGGCCGACGGCGCTAAGTCGACACAAACGTCAACCGGCGGCGGCGGCGGCGGCGTGGCGCTATTCGAATCAGTCTCCATCTCACTAAGCCCAGTAGGTGAAGCCTGATGAACCTGATCTGCAGCGATACCTCCTTCCGACCCATTATAAGATAAACAAGGGCGAGATGGAGTCTGGAACGATACATGTTCTGGTTCGCACTCCTTATTTGAAAATCGTAACAGCTGATCAACATGCCTTTTAAGTATACCTAAACCTTCAATGGAAACACTGTACATTCTGTTACCTAAACTACAGATAATTCTACCTATCTTCCAAAAAGGTTTCCTTCCTCGATAACAACGTGCCCAAACTTTCTGACCTTCATAAAAAATTCTACTATTGATTAATTCCGGAGCGGCACTGGCAAAAGCCGGATTCTTCATCGTTGGCAACACCAGATCCAAACGACAGCGCAACTCTCGATTAAACATGAGCTTAGCCGGGGTTTCGCCAGTGCTACAATGGGTAGTGGTACGGTATTCAAACAAAAATGACAATAATTTTTCTGTAATTTGAGCACAGGAGGAACCGTTTTTAACATTTTGTAATATACATTTGATCATTTTCTTACAAGTCTTGACTGAATTTTCAGCTTGACCGTTACTACAAGGGTGGTAAATTGGGGAAGTTAAATGCTTAATGCCTGAATTTTTACAAAAGCCCATAAACTCCTCATTACTTATCTTGGGATCATTATCGGATACGATGACTTTGGGTAGGCCGAATGTAGAAAATAAAATTTTTAATTTATTAACAAGACATTTAGTTGTTAAACCGTTGCCCATTAATAAGCACTCCACCCATTTACTGTAAGCATCGACCACGACCAGAAAAACCATCTGCCCGACCTGCATATAATCAATGTGGACGCGCTCCCAGGTGGCGAGCGGGCGCGGCCAGGGCGCGGGGGGCGCGCGGGGCGGGGCGGCCTGCAGCGCGCTGCATGTTGCGCACGCGCGCACTACGCCTTCTATATCGCTATCTATGCCGGGCCACCACATTCTGCTACGAGCCAAGCATTTTGTTTTTACCATTCCAAAATGGCCCCTATGCAATTCGCCGAGCATCATTTCACGAAGTGAAAAGGGAATTATTATTCGGTGGCCTCTCATTATGCATCCATCAACTACTTCTAAGTCTGTTTTACAATAGAAATAAGGTTGAATTTTCCTACAAATAATCTTACGTGGCCAACCATTACGTACGTACTTCATGACCGTCTGCAGAGTTCGATCTGACGTCACAGCCGCTTGTATATTTTCAAAAGATATAGGTAAATTAGCCTCATTTAAAAAATTAAGATACGAAGCGCTTTCATCGATCTCTAATTCAGAGTTATCATCGCTTATGGGGGCCCGAGAGAAATAGTCTGCTATCGCGTTATTTTCGCTTGTAATATAATCAATATCGTAATTGTAAGCCGACAAATAAATAGCATATCGCTGCAGTCTCGAAGCTGCCATAACCGATACGCCGTTCTTTTTACCAAAATATAGCTAGCAGCGGACGGTGATCCGTTTTAAGTATGAATGGGTTTTCTCTGCCGTACAAATATTGGTGAAAATGTTTGACACCAAACACAATAGCGGCGGCTTCTTTATGGATTTGGCTATAATTTCGCTCGCTAGCCGTAAGTGACCTAGACGCATAGGCAACCGGCCGCTCGGCGCCCTTCTCCCCCTGATGCAGCACGGCGCCCAGGCCGGTCGGGCTCGCATCCACACACAGCACGAGTCTCGCGCCAGGGTCAAAGTGCACCAAAACACGCATAGACGATAACTCGCTCCTTACTGTCTTAAATGCAGCTTCTTGACTCTTACCCCATACCCAAGTGGCATCGTTGCGTAGCAACTCGTTTAATGGTGCCAGTACAGTGGATGCCTGGGGAATAAAATTCCTATAGTAGTTTATAACACCCAAAAATCGTTTAACCTCTAACACATTAGTGGGGCGCGGTGCATCTGTTATTGCCCGTACCTTTTTAGGGCATGACCTAAGACCGGTTTTATCGATTACAAAACCGAGATACGTTACACTCTTTTTGAAAAACTCGCATTTTTCACGCTGTAATTTTAAACCAGCGTCCTTTAACCTATCTAACACCTCGCGAAGTCTAGCCATGTGAAGCTTTGTTGTGGGGCCCGTTATACAAACATCATCTAGCCAGCAACTTACCCCTTCTATACCTACCAACAACGTCTCCATCGTTCTTTGAAAAATAGCGGGGGCGTTGGCTAAACCATATACTAACCGAGAGTATTTTAGGAGTCCACGATGTGTGCTTATTGTAGTGAGCAACTGTGACTCATCGTCCAGTTCGAACTGATTGTAGGCATTACTGAGGTCGATCTTAGTATAAGTTTCCCCACCCCCCAGCCTAGCGAAAACCTCCTCAATACGGGGCATAGGGTACTTATCGATGCATAAGTCTTTATTTAGCGTAATTGAGTAATCGCCTGCAATTTTTACTTTTCCGTTATCTTTTAATACGGGTACAATGGGAGTAGCGTAATCAGAGTATTCGACTGCCACTAAAATACCTAAACCTATTAATCGATCGATCTCAGCATCGACTTTGCTTTTTAATGCGAACGGTACTGATCGAGGCTTAAAAAACTTCGGACTCGCGCCTTCTTTTAGTGATAATTTTACTTTGAACTTATTGAACCTCCCTAAGTCATCCGTCCATAGATCCTCATAAGATTTCACTAACCTCTCAGCTTCACATAAATGCATGTTTTTATCTACAGATATATTTTTAATAGACGTTGACGTTAAATTTAATTTAAACTTGTACATAAAATCACGCCCTAGGAGTGGCGCTCCGCCATTTTTAATGACAAAAAATTTAATTCGTTCTTTGACACCATGGTATACCACGTCTTTCAAAAAATATCCCAGCGGCATTATTTTATGTCCATCATAAAAACACATCCTGAGTTTACAGTTAGTCAAGCTATTTGTTGCAAAATGCTGTTTATAAAACAACTCTGAGATAACGGATACACCGGCACCTGAATCAAGCTCCATAGGGATGACCCTATTATCAATGCTTACTTTTACAATAATAGGTTTATAATTATCATACCTTATATTATACAGGCTACACTCCTGGCAGTCCTGGCATTCCTCGGCACTAGAATCATCGTCGACGTTTATGTTATTCACTCGCGCCTTACAAACTTTTCTTAAATGGCCCTTCACGCCACAAACACTACACGTGTAATTTTTAAAACGACATTTATCAGCACTATGATTTTTTAATCCGCACAATGGACATCTCTGGACCGGCGACGCGATGTCCTCACGCCCGGCCGGCTGTCGCCAGGCGGCGCCGGCGCCGGCGGGCGCGCTGCCGCGAGCTGAGCCCGCTCCGCTGCCGCGCCCGGCGCCTGCGCCTACGGCTCCTCGCTCCCTTGCGCCTCCCGTCCACATACGAAAAATTGGTTCTTCTTTCACGTCACTGGCGTTCACCTCTGGTACAGACTCCTTCCCGTGGCGAGCGCTTGCCGCTTGCTCGGCAACCTCCAAAGCCCGTGCCATGGTCAATTGCGCCGCATCCTTTCCAAATAGCTTGTCTCGCTCCGGTCCAGCCGCCAGACCAAGGACAAAACGGTCTCGAAGAACAGTTTCTAGGCAGTCACCGAAGTCGCAATAAATAGCTAGACCTCTTAGTCGTGCTGCCCAATCTCCCAAAGTTTCGTCTGGCGTCTTAGTGGCACTATAAAATTTTGCCCGGTCGGCAAAAGAACAACGCTTTGGTTTGAAATGCGCATTCAATTTGTTCACCAAATCGGCATAGGAAAGCGTATCCAACTCCTTAGGAAACACGAGATTTCGCAGAAGACGGTAGGATTCGTCGGTTAAATGCGTTATCAAAATTGCACTTTTGTTCGCTTCTTCCACTGCGTTTACTTTAAAAAACTGATCAAGACGACCTAAATATACCGGCCAGTCTCCAGTTTTATGGTCGAAGTCCGAAATACTTCCTAAATACTTAGTCATTTTCGATATGACAAAATTTCACGCACGGGTAAAACCACCTCGTCGTCAAATGGTGTATCGGCGGGTAGGCACAGGGGCTATGAAAGACAAACAACCGTTCTAGTGCAAGGCTGGTTTATTACTGTCACACAGATAAGTGACAGGTATAGATGCAGTGTAGGTACATACATACAGGTTAGAGAAGGCACAGGTAAGTATTGCTACGTTCATACACATCAACTATACAAAAAAATAATATATTTGGTTTAAAAAGCTTAGAGTTCAATATATCACCCAGACAGAAGAACAAACAATAATTTCACTCCTCAAATATTAATTCTCAGTGGGGATCAAACCCACGCCTTCCAACGCAAAAAACAGAGCTACTACCAACTGGTGCGCAAAATTATACTTGTTCCATCAGCTAGTTATTTAAAAAAAACACGTGTCAGATCTCCCTGATAATAAAAACGATTGAATTGAAGTTTTCAATCAAAACTTTAAGCGCTTGTGATAAAAACGCAATGATTGAAACATCGATAAAGCACAAGTTGAGATGGTGTAATAACCTCGCTACGAACTCTTAGATCGTTAGAAAGCCAAGTTAGTGACCCGGTTCTTATTTTACACTGACAGCTGGCTGGGGCGATAACTTATTTGTTAGAAGACATTTTTGTTGTAAAACTGAGCACCTAACCTACTTATTTACTATCTATTAAAGAGATCTGTAAGCCTACGACAAGCTCTGTCTGGTTCTGTCTCTGGCTCTGGTTTTGAGTCTGTGTGAGTGCTCACCAGTACATTATACTGTGTGTGTGACGTTTTGACGTAGGATTAATTTAGTCAACACTCACACAGACTCAAAACCACTAGTGATTGTGACTTCCCAAAATGACAGAAAACGAATACCATGTCTCGGCATTTGCTACTCATAGCATTGTAAATACGTTCCATTTTCAAATAACTTCCCTGTCACACTATGCTTGATAAGTTAAATTTATAACATACCAACCTATGCAAACCTCTTTGGTGAAACAATCTCTTTTCAAACAAAATAATATGAAAACTTTACTCAAAAAAAAATTGTGGATACACACGGTGAGCGTGCAATTAATGTATTATTAATTTAAAGTGGTGGTTAAAGCACTGGTGGTCTAGTAGTAGCGGCCCCACCTTCCGATCCTAAGGTCGTGGGTTCAAATCCAGTCGTGAACCAATAAGTTTTTCTGTCGAAAAATGTATGTAAGTCAGTACTCTCAAAACGGTGAAGAAAAACATCGTGAGGAAACCGGCACGCACAGTGTGTACCTAAAAAAGTTCGAGCAACACGTGTCAAGCGTCACGCAAAAGAGGGCCAGCGACCTACTTGCGGAAAACCAGTCTCCGCTCGTCAAAAAGTGCGGATGATGAATTTGTCGACTTTTGTTACCCTTTTTTTGTTAAGAGGGAAAATGCCTTCGCAATTCGGACAAACCCATCATAAACCACCTTTCTACTACAAAAAAGACCTTGAAAGAATATGAAGTTAACTCACCAACAACCACCATCTCTGCAGCTTTGATGTCTGTGTGGAAGGAAGGTGCATCTGCTGACACTTCACACTGGTACTCTCCTGTCAGGGTTCTGTCCACTTCAGTCAGAGTGACCCTTCTCTGGTCTGATGCTGCTACCTGCAGAAAAACAATGGAATATTATCTTCTTCTTCTATCGTGTCAATGTTACACACTAGACAACACATCAATATTGTCTAGGGATATTCAACACTTTGTTTATTGATTTTATAGTGTTTACTACACTTAAGGAAATCACAAAGATTTTTATAATGTCCCAAAAGTTAAGAGCCGAGCGGGATTTGAACCCGCGACCTTCCCCTAGGTACGGGGCTGCGCTGACCACTGCGCCATCGGATCCTAATCACACTCGACGAATAACTCTCTCTCTCTTAACTTTTGGGACATTATAAAAATCTTTGTGATTCAACACTTTGTTGGTTTTTTGTATAATAGATAGCTAAGCATTTGGCTGCCATCACACCTGATGGAAAGTGAGGATGCAGCCTAAGATGGAGCATGCTTAGCCATTTCTTTAGAAAACTAGGTATGGCGAGAACAAGATGGCGAGACGAGCTCGATAAGCACAGGCCACAGCGGAACATCTCAGCACAGGACCGCACAGAGTGGAGGGGAATGGACATAGAAGACTCATAATAATAATTATAATTAATAATAATAAAACACAACTGTTTGATATTATTTATTAATAAAAATTAAAGTAGGAACAATGTCAGGAAAAATTAGAAGATCAATTTGAAATGAAATATAGTGTAGTTGCTGTTTTCAATAAATAAGTTTAGGGATTTTATATCTATCAAAAGACCAAAGTGTACGAGCGAGAAATTGTTTCGCAGTGTTCATCATCGTAACACTTGAAGGTCAGTTCAAGCACTAAAACTCCATGTCAAACTTAATAAAGTTAAACTTATAATGATAAATAGATAAAATGACTCAATTCAGGCTGATTTAAAAAAAAAAAAAACTATAGTTTAAAAAAACTAAAAAAAACACGCTTTTATAGCTAATCGAACTTAACAGAAAAATCGAATTTAGAAAATATTTTTTTTATTCATCAAATCAAATCAAAATTGTCTTGATTCAGTACAAGAATCACTTTAAAACGTCTTAAAGCTAGGTGAGTCTAGGTGCCAGTTCCAGGCGACCAAGCCTAGAAGAACAGGCAAACTACAGCTCGGTTCCTACCGTTTTTTCATAATGATCCTTTTACAAATCAAAAATAATAATCTGACCATCATCATCATCAGCTGAAAAAGTCCACTGCTGCAGGACATAGGCCTCCCCTACACATTTCGAGGAAGACCGATTCTGAGCCATTTCCATTCACCGACTTCCCGCGATCATAACTAAAACATCGGATTTGTGATTCAGGCTTCAGAATAAAATCAGTTTTTTTGACGAGGGTGGACTTATCAACGCTTTGTTATTTATTTATAAGTTTTTGGTTTTACAGACTGAACCTTTGAGGGAAAATCTGAAGGTTTGACGTATTGTAGACTCTTGTCACGTATTGGGCTCTAGAAGCTTTAGAGTTGTTTTTGTTAAGAAAAGTTTTGTTTAGTTTGGTGTACTTAAATCTACAAAGTTTAATAATCCTTGGCAACTTGTTTATTAGCTCTTTTTCTTACTTTGACAACTTAAAAAAGCAGCCAAGTGCGAGTTGGACTCGCCCATGAAGGGTTCCGTAGCACGACGAACTACAAGAACCTTTATATTATGTTACTTGATGTAACATAATAAGGTTCTTGTAGTTCGTCGAAAGGTAAATTGAGGTTTACGGTTTATGACGTATAAAAAAAAAACTACTGACTAGATCTCGTTCAAATCAAAAATCGTTGGAAGTTTACATAGTAATGTACAACATATATTTTTTTTAGTATTATCATTCTCTTACTTTAGAAGTTAGAGGGGGGGGGACCAACTTTTTTCCACTTTGGAAGTGTCTCTCGCGCAAACAATTCAGTTTAGAAAAAAACGATATTAGAAACCTCAACATCATTTTTGAAGACCTATTCAGAAATATGCCACACGTAAGGGTTCGATAAAAAAAATTTTTGAGTTTCAGTTTTAAGTATGGGGACCCCTGAAATTTTTAGTTTTTTTTTTATTTTTATGTTAAATTCTTAATGCGGTTCACAGAATACATCTACTCACCAAGTTTCATCAGTCTAGCTCTTACAGTTTCGGAGAAAAATGGCTGTGACATACGGACGGACAGACAGACAGACAGACAGACAGACATGACGAATCTATAAGGGTTCCGTTTTTGCCATTTGGCTACGGAACCCTAAAAAGCCTCTTCATTTTCAATTCTGTTGGTGGCTCGTTTGGTTTATTGGGGATTTTACTATTGTTCACGACATGATATGACGTCTGACATGAGCTGACAGTTCTACGCTATACGAAAACAAGAAGCAAAAGAAAAAAAAAACAAGATTTCTAATTTCACTCCGTAGTCGCCTCTTCTTCTTCTTTCTAACCACGATGCATAAGCAACTCTCAATTCATAGCTTTCATAAATTTTTAAAATATTGTAATTCCTGAAAATAAGAACTTTAAAAGTTTTGAAAACTTTGTGAAACTGCAAATATAAGACCTATAAATCCATCAAATTTACTTTCCAAATTAACCACGAGAGCACTTAAAATTCGCAATTTAAAACGTAACAGCGTAATAACAATGGCTGCTCTTGTCAAGATTTGGTTTGCAAATGATCGAATAATCAATCGCCAGATCCGCTGAACAAGCAGACTTTCGGACCAGCTGATGGGAGAGAGCTAGGCTATTTGCAAGTCCAACTTTAAATAGGTAATGTGGAAAAAATTGGCATTAACCGACCGAATCTATTTGGTCTGATTTTAATAAATGCAAAATGCTATAAAACGATTTTATTTGGACTCGACATGTTTGTTCTAATGTAGGTGAAGTATTTTTCGTACAAAAAACTATTCGTGCTCTCCAGATCTAGTTTTTTTAGATTCTCAATTGCGTAGCTATATGCTACGGCGTAGCTACTTGCTACCAGCGTAGCTTCAAACTATTTTGAATAATTATGGGTACGGAACGTGTCTCTACGTATAGCGAAGTTTTTTCTTCCTCTAAAATCGTATTTTTTATAGTGACAAAGAAACACGGAAGTATTGGCTGCTAAAACAATGGAGCTAACCCAGTAAAATTACCCAGAAAAGTAGTAAAAGACACCATCTTCCTTCTGTTAAAATCTTCTCGTCACATAAGCTTTTTACATAATGGATTTTACATTTCACAGTTTACAGTACAACTACGCAAAGGTATAGATAGTGCAATCCACGAAGGCGCGCCCCACTATTCCTCCTAACCATTTATAGTATATGTGTGCAAGCTTCCGTCAATGTTTGAGTGTTATCGGTACACACTAATTCCCTATGAGTGCACACGCACACTACAATGAATAGACTACGGTTCGCGATTGCCGCTCGGAGCAAACTCCCCGCACCCCGCGAGAGGCGCGTCTTCGTGAATTGCACTATATATAACTCATCTTGCGATAAGCTAACGACAACATGATACTAAAAGTCAGAATAAGTCTACAGGAGATTGACTGAGCTAGCATTTTCTGAGCTAACTATTCTACCAATGCGCTATGCTTGCACCTATCATAATTGATTCAGAACGCGAATTTTATATAACAAATATTATAATGTCGAGTTGAAATTATCCCGCGGGCGTGATTATTTGTATATATAGGCCTTTAAGTAGCAAAATGTCTATGTACAGATAAAAAACAAAAGCAGCTCCATGGTTTTGATTCCCATACAATGCAGTTTCTCAAGATATCCTCTCCAAAAATCTGGTGCATTTCTACAAATGCAAAAAAAGAAATGTGTCTTTTGTGCAAATGTAAATGTAGGTTTTCTCGATCACTGCCAACTGGGATCCCAATTGTGGTGGTAGATACCCCTTAGTTTCGTGCTGTGAGTAAGGTTATTTACACTTTTACATCTATGAAAGATACTATTTAAGTGAGCTATGATACAAGCGAGATTATTGTAGTTGCTTGAAATGTTCAAATAAAAATACACTCCAATTCTTTCGCTTAGGTTCTTTCCCTGGAATTGACGTTCAGACATTTCCAATTCCCCAAGCTGAACACTTCAATAAACAGTAATGAGACTGGGACTTGGCTCCGGCTATGAGATTGTAAAATAACTCGGATCCTTCATAAAACTAGTTTTATTGATTTTAATCTGTGACAGGACTTGCTTGGTGCAGGGCCTTTACTGCTGTCGTATAGTCTAGAAAATGTCTGAATGGGCAGGTCGTTACAGCTCAAGGAGCCAACCAACTGCGAATAAAGATTCATAATAATCTTTTTCTTTTTTGTGTCACTGATTCTTTCGAACCAAGTGTGGTGAAAGGATTTTAAGTGCGCCTCAAAAAGGCTTTGTGCACTTGACACATATTTCTGAACTTTTTAGGTTCTACGATATGCCGGTTTCCTCACGATGTTTTCCTTAACCGTTTGAGAGCACTGGCATAGTGCACATAAATTTTTGGGCAGAAAAACTCATTGATATACGACTGGATTTGAACCCACGACCTTAGGATTGAAAGTCGGGGCTGCTACCACTAGGCCACCAGCGCTCTCATAATAATAACGTAAGTGCACTTGACTTAGGCACGTGCATATAATACAAAGAAGTAACAGCTATTACGTATCTTGTTACCATCAGTACTCGACTGTTAGCTATCTGTTGCCATACGTATTTTACAAGACGATGCTTCTATCCGCTATTTCATATCAAAGATGGGTTTGGTTTTAAAATTGATTTTAATTGCAATTGAAGTTCAAAATTATGACAAAATTGAAAGATACTGAAATGAAAGACACTGGTTCATGTTATGGATTGTCTGCGCCGTACTACACAATGTCTTGACTTCTGTCCTGCGTTCATCAACTCGAGACGTTTCTACAGATAATAATAATAATATAGCCTCTTTTATTTCCTCAGTTACAAATGATTAACAATAATATTATGCAATTAAATTCAAATAAAATTATGTACTATTGAGGACCTCTCAACGAGTAAAGGCCTCCTCACATTGGTTCCAATCATCTCTTTCTTTCGCTTTGATCATCCAGTCTTCACCTGCAAATTTCTTTATTTCATCTATCCATCTCTCTTTAGGTCCTCCTCTGTTCCTTTTGTAAGGTGGTCCTGGCCATGCTGTTACTTTTTTTGCCCATTTATCGTTGTTCATACGTGCGACGTGACCATCCCATTTCCATTTGAGTTTCTTACAATGTTTTAAAGCGTCAATAACCTTGGTAGTAATCTCTTATATCAGTGTTTCTTATTTTGTCTATTCTTTTTAAATTGAGTATACTTCGCTCCATTCAGAAAACTATGGCATGTCGTAGAATCTAAAAAGTTCGAAAACAGTCATGGTGTCGAGTGCACGAAAAGTGCCTTTTTGAGACGCACTTTAAATCCAGTGACACGATATTAAGAAGAATAAGCCTCATATGCTTGTATTTTCACGTTTATTTACTGAGAGAAAACTACTTACGTCAACTTTAATCCCGTCCACAGGAAAGACTCTGGTCGCCGGGGACTCTTTCGGCACGAATCGGTAGAATTCGATCATGTTCCTGTACCATCTTATGGAGTACAGTACCGCGTCTTCTAGTTCGTACGTACACATGAGTTCCACGCTCGTTCCCGTTAGGACTGCGCGGGGCACGTGGATTTGAAGCGATTTTAATGTGTTGACTGTACCTGGAAGGAAATTATTTGGTTAGGGGACGTTCTCAGAAGATCTAGTTATTTTATATTCAAACTATTTACGATGTAAGAAAAAGTAAACCGGCCTTTGCTCTTTAGATAGAAAAGAAAGAAAGAAAGAAAAAACGTTTATTTGCCACACCTCCAATGGAGAACATTTTAGTGCTAAAACTAAGGGACAGCAGTAACAAAAACAGAAAACAAAAATAAAAAGGAACTAAAAAAAGAAGGTGCAGAGAATGGTCCTTCATGTGGCAATAACCTCTATTATCTATTGTAGATGATTTATATAGTGCCAGGGGTAACTGGTGATTACTTATGGCCCTATTTACGGGACGTTATAGTGTCTGTGACAGGATTTGATATGGATGGAATAGGCTTGCCCAGTTACTAATTAGTCGGCCTAATCCACAGGAAAGACGTGGTAATAATTACAATATCGAGTATATTGTAATTATTACCACGTCTTTCCGATATATATAGTATTACATATAAAATAGTATTACTTTCCTAAAAATAATTATAACATTCAAAAAATCAAACAGAAAAAAGCATTGTTGGTGTAAAAAAACTTTTTATAGAAACAGGTAGAAAATAAAATAAAGTTTTAAAATAAAAATGGAGTAAACACCAAATTAAGATTTATTTAATGTGGGCTGTAAAAAGGTCCGATAAAGTAAACAAACAAAACACCATATTATCAACAGAAACAACAATTTTGACCTAATAAAAACCCAAATGACTGGCAAGTACACTAAAAGAGACAGTTTTGTTACGCTATATAAAATACGGGCAGCAGAAGAGTCAAAGAGTTATAACCATAAGATTTTACTGTAGTGTTTTTGGAGTACCGTAAGATTTGACCACGATAAATAAATATGTATAAAATGTTCCTACATATTTCTACACTCTCTCAAACTAAGCAGAGCTTGTACTATAGGGGCCAATTTTATTTTCATACAAGCATTTATTTTTGCGAGCCAGTTCAAAATTTAAATAAAACCTTTGATAGGTTACCTCCTTAGTTGCGGAGTAAAAAATCGTTCCTTAGTTGTTTGAATATTTTATTGTTGTTTTATAATAGGGCAGTGTGGTCGCTGAGCGACAAAGCCCTATAAATAAATAAAAAAATCGTTCCATTACACGACAGATATGAGTTTACTATGTACTTAATTTATCTAGCCTCTAAATATGTGTGCACTAAAGAAGCCTCTTTGAAGCGCACTTAAAATCCTTTCACCACACTTGGTTCAAAAGAATCAGTGACACGATAAGAAAAAGATCTAGCCTCTAAACTCTTAACAAGACGGAAATTGATTTTCATACAACTTTTGCCGGCTGCTGCTCGCATATATTTGACGAGACCTATTTCTATTTATCTCGAAGGTTCTCGAAATAATGCTCAAACTTCCGAGCATGTTTGAGAAGGCATACTTTACGCTCAGTAAACAACATAAATAATACATAGGCAGCTACTTTATTATTAAATTTCTCTGTATAACTTGAAAAAGCCATGCAACAGAAAATAGTTAATGCTCCTATATTCAGTGTACGCAACTCCGTTTAAAAATAAAACACGTGTAAAGTTCAATCAGACCGAAGTGCAGCATCATGCCTCACGAACACTCTGTACAGTCATTGACAAAAGATAATATCTTGTTTCTAAAGCTCAATTACTTTTGGTAGTTGTAGAGCTCTTTGTCTGTGGCTCGTCCGGGTGCGTCTACCACCATGCCTATTTCTGCCGTGAAGCAGCATTGCTGTGTTTGGGTTTGAAGGGTGTGGATGCCAGTGAAAGTAATAGCAAGTGAGGCTGAACATCCGTATGCCTCAAGTTAATAGACGCAGGGCAGTGCATCGTAGGGCACGTTCCTGACCGTGAATGTTTTGCAAATATGCGAATGCCAATGATTTGTTTTAGGCGATGGTTACCACATCAAGTGCACCTTACGCTTGTTCCATGAGCTAAATGTATACAAAATATATTAAAAAACACGCATTATGACAAAGCATTGCCTCGCAGGTCACGCAGGTCAGGAACGTGCCCCTGCCCCTGTGACCATCGACTTGAGGCATACATATCTACTTTTGTATCCGACTGTATCATAAAACACTATGTAAAAGTTAATGATTAAATATGCACTCACACATATTTTGCGGTTAGGCAAATTGAATGAAATGGTTTTTTTTTTATGGAAATGTTAACCCATGTCAAACACTGAATTTATGAATATTAAGTAAAAATAAAAATATTCGCGCACAATTTTCCCACAACGCTATCTAGCCCTAGTTTGACAGACTAACCAAACTTGAATACCTATTAATTTTTTTCTATTTGTCTGCATCTTCTTCTTAAACTTATTTTCTTAACATAATAGAATACGGCTTTTACTGATACTTTAAAATTATCTGTAAGAAGTAACCATTGTTTTTGTACTTAAAATTATGTTCTTTTTATTTTAGTGCCAGCTTCTGTAACATACAAAAAATAAATAATAATAATGTGCATATTTTTCTTTCTACCTATTTTGTCCCACTGCAGGGCAAGGCCTCCCTACTTTTTTTTCAGCTTTCACGGTTCATTGTGCTATAAAATTCTTGAACCACAAAAAATATTCCCAATCAACGCTATCGGTTCTAACGTTCTAACACGTAAGTTTTGTTTGGCAGAAAACGTCGCAACTTTATTTAAAAACGCTAGAAAACAAGAAGCAAAAACAACTGCAACCTATCTGTCAGAAATGAAACCGTAAAATACTGCGCCCAGTTTCGGCGTCATCGTGTAGTTATAAAACCAACATGCAATTCGTCAATCTTTACCGACCATTCGCGATTCATTGTCATGAAAAATAAAATGCAGGCCATTCACGTAGCTTTTTTTCAGACTTGTTCTATTGCAGAAACCGTATAAGCGACTTAAAAATGAAAATAGGTGCCGCTCAATCAATAAAACCGATATTTTTATTGACATAATTTTTATATTTATTTACAAATATTTTGTTTGCAAAACCAGCTTTTCCATTAATGGTAGGATTTAGTGCCATCGTTAGTGCCAGCCATCGTCACTTTTTTATGTAAAAGATAAGAGAAGGGAGAGACAAACTCGCTTACGGCCCTGATGGTAAGCGGGCAACGTCACCCATAGGTACCAACAACACCAAGGGTGCTTTCGTTGCGTTGCCTACCTTGCAGGAGTTTTCAACGTTTTTTTTTTTGTGTATTTAAAGGGAAAAGCCTCTGTTGGTAACTCATTTAACATTTTATTGGTATGAAGAAGACACGATCTCTTTTTAACTGATTTCCTTCGCTGTTATAATATAACACTGGTTTTACGCTCATAACTCTCTTCAACTATGCGGCACATAATACTGCTAAGCCTACTTCAATTTATGTTTTATCTCTACAACCTGGTTCAAGCACCACTAAACTAGTGACCATAATATACAGAACCCAACACCATAACCGTAAACACTCTTGACTTACCTAGAAGTGAGTAAATACGGTTTACTACCCACTCGTTAGAAGTTATACCATAAACTTAAACGACGTCCTCGCTGTTATCGCTTTTTACCTCAAATCAAAACCTCCTGCTTACTTATTATCGCCTGGTAGTTCTGCTTACATTGAAGTTAAAATGGGGAG
The DNA here is from genome assembly GCA_939531255.2 of Thera britannica. Taxonomy (NCBI): domain Eukaryota; kingdom Metazoa; phylum Arthropoda; class Insecta; order Lepidoptera; family Geometridae; genus Thera; species Thera britannica. Next base: position 4,009,799 of record OW618045.2, read on the forward strand.
ATCAAAGATTATTTTTACGGGGAAAATTTTAATGGTAATTTTATTTGTTCGGGTTTCAATGCTTTGCTATTCCTGGTTTTACTGAACATGGTTTTATGGACGTTTTTATTGGAATAACTTTGCGCGGACGTAAGCTGTTATTATATTAAGTAGGCAAAATATACGTTTTATACATTCGTGTCACAAATTTATTTTAGGTAAATACTGGCAGGCGTGGGTTTTATTGTTGCAATCGGTTTTAGCATCAGATTCAGCAGTTTTTGGTTTAGTAGATGAAGCATTTTAGGAGGCAGAATCATGAGTTGTCATATTAGTCTACTACTTCCGGACCTGTATATTCATGTACAATTTACCACCATACACCATAAAAAAACATCCAAGTTTTTGGTTTTTCACATTATGAAAACGCGAGAAGCGCCTTTATCAAGCGCGCTTAGAACTTTCGTGACTCCATACAAAACAGGGTCTATTTTTGTGACTTCTTTATTTATTATTTTAGCGCGCCATCCAAAGGCAATTGGCGTAAAATATGTAAAATAGAGCAAGCAATAAATACCTTTATCGGAGCAGCAAGAAATTGAGCTACGATGGCTAAACGACGCAGTTTTATTCAGCGCGGTATTGCACCAAACAACCGGCAAACAAAGAGATAAAAGCTTTTTAAATCTCCGAATTTATGGTTTGTTTGTGCAAACGGAATACTATTTGGTAAATCCTAGCGTTTTCCGGGCCGATATTATTTTAATACTTTCGATATAAGGCCATGTCTGTGTCTTGGGCACAGCGGGTTGGGCTACGGCTTACTTGGCTGACAAACATGGGCCCTATCCCATTCCCAAGTTTGCCCATCGATGTAAGACTAGCTAAGTACTACCCGCTAAGAATGCCATAATTACACAAAGGTTAACTGGAAGAGAATTATCTCTAGCATTAAGTTCGCCTATGAACGATACAGTTTTTATAACAAAAAAAGTACTCCGTCTGTTGTGTGAAATATTTTATAAGTTTGTCAAATGTGTGCAATTTTGTGATGGGTTTTTTGGCTAGTATTTTATTGAGTTTCACATCTCACACATTGCCTTCCAGTTCGGTCTATTCCTATTCCCCAACGGTAATATTATAACCTTGCACATTATCACATCGACTTAAAAATTCTGCGAGTCTAAAACCGCCTTTTAATATGAACATTTTTGCCACTGCATCCATCAACACCACTCCCTGTCTAAGCATACACAATGTCTTATGAATTTCCCGCTCTCGCTGCCGCTACCGCTACCACAGTGACCGCTCTCTATGTAAGTTTATGCGGCGTCACGTATGATCGGCGTGCGGCGGACCGCTACACGTGTTTCTATTACCTGAATGAAAGAATTCCGAATGTTTGGCATGGAAAAGATTTCACTTCCTCTTGAAAAATTGTAAAAATAGGCATGTGCCAAGTACTATTGCAAGTTATGGTGCATAGAAAGGATTGCTCACAGTGATAAAACCGCTTATGTATTGAGTACTAGAGAACCAATATGGTTCATATTTTTTTATATGTTATGTATATTTTTTCATATGGTTCATATTTGTTCATATTGGTTCTTTAGTACTCTTCTTCTTAATGAATGGCATCTGTCCTTTTCGGATCAATTTTGCCAGTGTCGAGTAGTTTAATGAGAATGATAGATAGCTTAGCAGACCACTAAGTCTGTGTTGCCATCTCTATTTGTTGACATAAAAGTGACAGTGACAAGTATTCTTTATCAAACCGCTAATGTGACAACACGGACAACACTTAAAAGTGACAGGTATTATACATTTAATCCTTCAGCACGTTTAAGTGTTCTTCGTTGGCGATCAGAGAAACGCTGTCAAATATGACAGCGAGGTTTCACTAATCACCACCGCAGAACGCTTAGATGTGCGCATGGCTTAAGGGGATGAAACGGGTAGGTTTTCGATAAGTCTATTATTCATTCGGGCTTAAAATACGGGCCCCAAAAAGGATGAGGGGGGCGGAGAGTGGTTCACATCCTTTCGTGTTCTTGTACAAAGGGATACGAAAATATAAGTTTTAATGTATCCGATCCGTGTTGAAATTATAATGAGCAATTATTATTAATATTATGTTTAGATTCAATTTATACGCTACATAATTTATAAGCTTTGTTCTATCCATAAGCCAAACAACACATTAAAATAACAGCTTCTAGGTAATGTAAGCAAAACGTTGTTAGCAAAAGGCATTTCATAGAAAGAGGAAAATACTTACAAAAATAAATTCGGAAAATACAGGAAGAACACATTGAACTGTGAAGTAATCCAATTTGAATGAAATCCTGAAAAGTGCTATAAATCTAAGTATATTTATAAAAGAAAGTCGTGTTAGTCGTGCTATTTATAACTCAAAAACGGCCAAACCGATTTGGCTGAAAATTGGTTGGGAGGTAGCTTAGAACCAGGAGAAGGACATAGAATACTTTTTATCCAGAAAAAAAACGGGACCGGGTATGGGGCGAGCGAAGCCGCGGGCGGTCGCTAGTATAATATAAAATAAACATATATTTAAAGTTACAGACCATTGACAACGAAAAGCTTAAAATAAAAATATAACAGATAAAATAAATGAAAAATTACGATCCACAATCACTGATCCGGAAATTACGGATGTTTAAAAACGATCTCAAAAATGTATGTGTTTTTAAAATGGAATTGTGCGAACATTTGGCAAAAGTACTGCCAATTGAATATTTCTGCCGTCAGCAGCATTGTGTTTCGGATTGAAGATCGGTCCAATAACACGCACTAAAGCTTAACATCTGCATGAATCAAGCTGATGGACGCAGGATAATGCATTGAGGAGTTTGTTTCTTTCGTGTGTAACCTACGAGGCAGAGATGTACTTTTTACTCGATGATAAATTAAACGCTAGCATTTTTAGAAAGGTGCCTGGGTTGAGCCGTCTTAAAGTAGAATGAGATATGGCTCGTAGCTTAGAAAAAAAAGTGTTGGTGCCATTATGGTAGAATGAGATTATGGCCCGTAGCTTTGAAAAAAAAAAAGTAAGTAGGTATAGCCGCCTTACGGTAGAATGTGGTATGGTGCGTAGCTTAAAAAAAATAAAAAAGTAAGTAGGTATAGCCGCCTTACGGTAGATTGTGGTATGGTGCGTAGCTTAAAAAAAAATAAAAAGTATTGCCGCCATATGGTAGAATGAGATGTGATCCGTAGCTTTGAAAAAATAAAAAAGTGTTGCTGCCATAATGGTAGAATGAGATATCATCCGTAGCTTAGAAAAAATAAAAAAAGTATTGCTACCGTATTGTAGAATTAGATTATGGTCCGTAGCTTAAAAAAATAAAAAAAAGGATTACCAAGTTTATAATGATCAAACCAGCTCCATTTCTCACCAAAGTCCGTGCACATATTGTGGACAATGCTACACGCTAACGAATGCTGAACAAAAGCAACACTCGGTGTACTGTCGAAAGTGTGGAAAACCAATTTCACGTCGCTATCGAACTCGTTTGCGACAACTTTTTAAATAAATACGCTCAGACAAGTGCGAGTTGGTATTTAGAGGTATCAAAATGCTGTAAATTCAATTGAAAAAGCGGGCTGGCCTTGTTTTGTGGTGAATAACGGTTTAATCAACTGATCATTATTTAAGTACTAAGTACCCATGTAGGTTACGCTTTTTTATCCTAATCATTTTCATCTTTTGGTCTTTCATTTAGCATGGGACGCGATTGGATGGAACCTAGTTTCCGTTTGATAATGGTATAGGTAGGTATGTATCTATTGTTCAAGTACCTACCTTTTCTGCCTGTCTCAGCTGTCCGTTTTGTGTTAAAGGCCCAGATTCATAGACCGAACTTTGACTTTACTTTGATGGAAAGTTCAACTTTCAACCAAAAATATATTTTATAGTTCTGTCAAGCACTTCTTTATTCAAAATGTTGTACGTAAACTTCAATAAACAAAGCTTACTTTGCGAAGACTCCTTTGCTGCAAAGTCACGTGACTTTGCTTTCTAATGTCTTAATGCATCTGTACCTACGTCATTTTTTTGTCTTCTTTTTTATCATTAAGTATGTATGTGTTTTAATACATACAAGAAGAAGATTAAGTATGTGTTTTAATATGTGTATAAAATAAAACATGTGTGTCTAAATAAATAAGCATACAAAAACATTTATTATTGAATTAGTAGGTAAAATTTTATTATTATTAAGAGAGAGAGAGTTTCGGTCTCGTAGTTTTTCAATACAAATACTCTTTTAATTCTCACTTTTTGGCATAATTATGTTCATTACTGTTATATGTTGTGAACGTCTATATAATATATATTATTATTATATATTATTATGTCAAATAAATGTATTTTCTTTCTTTCTTTTTTAGAGTGTTACAGTTAGCGAACCCTAAAACTGTACTCCTAAAAGTGCTTGTTACGAATGAATTTTCAATCACGTGTTTGTTTGAGAGGCAGTTTTGGCCGTGGCTTTGACTATCAAAGAGGATACAGAATTGTATAGCATTCTGCGAATTGAAATCGGAAATCCATCAAACTTTGATGCTAAATTTAAACTAGGCCTGATTTGAATTTGAACGTATAAACGGCTCATCAGGTATGATCAGTTTTCAATTTCACCAATTCCACATATCCCTACTGGTTTTTTTATGTAACTAGCTGACAGAACAAGCAGCCCACCTGATGTTAAGTGGTAACCATCACCTATAACAAAGCAATACCTCGCAGGTCACGCACGTCAGAAACGTGCTCTACAATGCACTGCCCTGCGTCCATCAATTGGAGGCATACAGATATTCAGCCTCACGTGCCAGTAATTTCACCGGCACCTTCCTTCAAACCGAAACACAGCAATGCTGCTTCACGGCAGAAATAGGCATGGTAAGTAGGGGACGATCGGAGTTTTTATCAGTCAGATTTACTTCATTGTTTTGGTAAAAAGCCCTGTATTTTAAGCAGTAATTTAGCTAACAGACCAATAGCTCTATTCACATCAGGTGGGCCATATGCTTCTACCATCAGCTAGAAGCATAGATAGCGATCAGTGAAACGCTGTCAAATATTGCTGTCAAATTTGACAGCGTTTCACTGATCACCGACGCCAGCGACCTTGTTGACATGAACGTGACAGTGACAAGAGACTTTTATCGAGCCGCTTAAAAGTGTCACAATAAGGAGTTTCGTATCCTCTGCAATAACCAGATGAGTATCTCTGAGGAATATTTTGTCATAGCAGATAACCATTTCAAATGTCATATTCATCTGCGAAGAAATTAAATTCCTTAGAAATAACCTGTCAATTTGAAAAACAAAATTCGCTAGTCACTGATTATCTGCTGACGTCCTTTAACTGCAAGGAATAAACGGATTTTATGACGGAACTAAGTATTTCCTTTTTCCATAATTATATTAGTTCTATCGATAAAAGCGTTATCACCGCACTATTTCTTCTTAAGATCTTAGTTGCGTCAGTATTTTTATGTGCCCGTTAATTATTGTACCCGCAGGAAGTGTGCGGACGTTTTTGTACAATTTATTTCTTTGCGTACTGCTGACGCAGCGAGAGTTTACATAGCTGGTACACTCCGACATCTCGATCTACAGCTTGGCTTGGAAAATCGTTTTTTTTTGTTCTATTTTATTTGTTATAGGAATAGAACAAACTTATTTTACGTCAAAAAACATGATAGACACCAAAAATCAAGCGATAAGTGACAAAAAATGGCTTCCACTCAGCATTTGCCATAAAGGCGCTTTAACGACCCGTACCCGACAGCTTTTGACGTAAATGAAGTGTCAGAGCAATGAATAACTGAGCTTTTTTTCCTGTATCCTGCATCCTGGGACTTTGTAAGTGTCTAGGAAATTTTAAGATACACTAGGCTTGATATTGTATTGTTTTTTGCACATTTAAATAAAAGGTGTTAGTGGTCTGATATTGCCACAACTTAAAAAAAACTGTATTTTTTTTATGCTACTAGCTGATGGTAGAAGCACCACCTGATGTGAAGTGGTAACCATCCCCTATCACAAAGCAAGGCCTCGAAGGTCACGTATATCAAGAACGTGCCCTACAATGCACTACTTTGCATCCATCAGCTTCTTGCTGATGTTAAGCCTCACGTGCCAGTCACTTGTTTTCATAATCGGACTTTTCCGTGTCTTACTAGTAAATAAAGCGCGTGAATCAAAATGTCCCAGCTGTTTACAAAGTTCTGTGCCGCAACTGGCATTGTAGGGTGGACATTATGTTAGGCTATTACGTGGATAATCTCGACAGTTGAGCAATTATGAAAGTTTAATTGCCATGTTTTTCACAATATGCTTGTTTGGCCATTTAACATGAACAATGTTTCATTTTTATGAATAATCAAGTAAACACAGGTGCTAAATAAGTACTTTGTAATAATTTTGAAAACTTTTTAACATGCAATGTTTTTTTTATACAACTGTCTGATAGAACAACCATATGGCCTACCTGATGTAAAGTGGTAACCATGACCTCTAACAAAGCATTGACTTATAGGTCACGCATGTCAGTAACGCGACCTGCTTATACCAACTTCTGGCATACAGATGTTCAGCCTCACGTGCCAGTAATTATACATGCACAAAAACGAGCTTTACCGTTGAAGGAGTTTTCTTTTAGCTTGTAAAATACCGGAATTCTAGACACAATATAATTCTTCCTTAGTCTTTTTCGAAATTCAACCCCTAAGGGTACAATGTGTGGGGGAAGTTTGCAAAGAAACAACGGAAACTAGAAATAAACTGCCTGACCTCTCATATAAATAAATAAATAAATATAAATATTTATAAATATTGTGGACAATTCACACAACACTAACCAGCCCCAAATTAAGCGGAGCTTGTAATATGGGAACCGGATAGCTGATATAATACTTGAATACATTTTTTTTTTTTGTAAATACATACTTAGAATACAATATAACACCCAGACAGAGAACAAACATTTATGTTCACCACACAAATATTTGTTCTCGGTGGGGATCGAACCCACGACCTACGGCGCAGAAGGCAGAGCTACTACCAACTGAGCTAGAGGCCAGTCATTCATAGTTCATAGACACTCATAGCTCAGTTGGTAGTAGCTCTGCCGTCTGGGTCGTGGGTTCGATCCCCACCGAGAAGAAATATTTGTGTGGCACCATTAAACAACTTATCACGGGTATTTATATTTAAAATTACCTTATTTTATTTACTTTCCCGACTTTTCGGCTGTGTTGCAATAGCCATCGTCGCGGGCAGACTGGAGCATTGACATGAGTGCTACCGTCGTTTAGAAGTGGAGGCATTATTACTAACTACCCTCACTTGATCTTCTTTGTCCGTAATGTCCGTGCACGCACTACGACACACAACGATAATAATTATCTACGCACTGTGCAAAGTGCAACCTAGATTTTGTAGTAGCTGGTATTTTGTACGTGTTCAAGCATAGACGATTTAAATATTCCTGTTATAAAATAAACTTTCGAGTTTAAAATAAACTTACATGCTATCGTGTTCGTAAAACCGGAACATTTATCGAAATCGTTGGTGCATATCGATGCGTATTGAGTTCATGCCCTCTTGATAAATTAACACATGCACACATGCATAGACCTAGGTAGTTACTGTTGCCCGGACTTTTAAGAGGCCGGTGTCTTCAGGAATATCTGAGACACAAAATAGATAGGTACAGAAGTCAATCACATGTATGTACCTACTTCACTTTTCATACCTATGCTCGGCAGTCGCGCTAGGGTTGCAAACTTTGGCTTATTCACAAAAAAACTATCGTGGGGCACTCGTATCTGGTTGTTTGATTTATTTGTGAAAATAACGACAATTCATAGTTTAATGTCGAATTTAAACAACCGTCCACTGAACAGTTATAACAACGTATTTGTTGCGTCTTTTTTGCATAAAAAAATTGAAAGACGCGTGTCTCAAGCGGATGGCAGTAGCGCTCGCAATGGTCCCAATATCCGAGATATCGTGACCGTGAGCCGTGTTTATATGTGCGTTGCTCGAGCGCACTTTTTACGTAGATTGCGTTCTGTACCTATCTGTTTTGTGCCTAAGACAAGATGCTATTAGCCAGCCGCTAAAAAGTGTCAAGCATTATGAATGATGGGATGTTGATCATGCAAATGTTTATTCTCTGCGGGGATCGAACTTAAAATCTTTTAACAAGAAGTTACAAAGAATAATGCTGACGGCATGACCAGCGTCTAACCAGCTGCTATGAGGTGCGAGATCAATCCTTATTTTTATGACCTTTTCATGTTCACAAAATGCCATAGTATATGGCATTTTGTGACCAACATGAAAAGGGGGCCCGACCTAAAACTTTCTGTGGTTTGTTATACCGGTGAAATTTTCTATTTTACTTAGGAATGGCTCTGAAGATTTGCTATAGATAAACAGATTTAAAATACTTTATTGTATACAAACAAACTATAAAAGTATAATGTACATAAAAAACTGGGTAGTTTTATCACTAAACAGCGATCTGTTCCAGACAACCTTTGGTTGGAATGTACTCATGATATTTTCAAGGTGGGTGTGTGCGTGAGCGTATTGTGTGTGCTCTGTGTGATTTTGTTACTTTAAAGCATTTTCGTTTGTTTATTAAGTTTTTCCAGTTTTAAAATGAGTTTCCCGAATGTTATGGTCACAGTACACACATGTCACAGTAGATATACTCCGTCTGATATATTGTCGCGGAAACTCCGCTACTGATTAGCACAAAGAATTCGGAGCTCTGTTTGTGACGCCTGTTTGCGAGGTCACCATTTTAATGTGGTTCTTTATCGCTTTCCGCTGTCAGTTTATTACGAATCTTTTTATTAGGAAACCGCAATAATATTATCATCTACTTGTTTTTCCTTACTGCTACTTATTTTCCCCCTTGAAACTTACTACGATATTTATGTTTCACAATAATAAAAAAAAGCAAAAATACCTCATATTTGTCAAAACAGATTATTTCATCAGGCACAATAAATATAGACAAAGAGATAGAAACAAAGCCAAGAAAAAAAAATACATAAAATATTCGTAAGTAATAAAAAGTTGTAAGTTGTAGTAAGTTAGAAGTTCGTTCTTCCAGGAAATGTGTAGGGGAGGCCTATGTCCAGCAGTGGAGTTCTTGAGGCTAATGATGATGATGAGTATAAGAATATTGCCGCTGAAAATTACTGAGCAAGTAAGATTTGCACATTAAAAATTTGATAAGAAAAAAAGAACATTTCTCTCGCTTTTTACATCGAATATCTCATTCTTACGCGACACTAAACAATGCCACTGTCTCTCTCCCACAGTTTCAGTTTAAAGCCACTTAAATGTTCTTGGCTGAGAGCAGTAAACAATCACATTTTTACGAGCAACGTTTTATTTGCTATATTTTTAAAAATGTCCATAAAAGTGGTCTTTAAAAAACAACAAGCAATGCTTTTATATTTTTTTTAAGTTATGTTACTCATCATCATCATCTTTCATCAACTATGCACTATACTTTCAATCACTATGATATAGGTACTATATTTACGCTAATATAGGTACTATTATGTATATTTATATAATCTACTAGATGTATTATTATACTATATTTTGACACATTCCGCAATATTCTTTAAACCAAGTATCAAAGCCAGTAAGCCTACCACAAGCTCTGCCTGGCTCTATCTCTGGCTCTGATTTTGATTGCTCATCCAGTGTATTATACTGTGTGTGCGACGTTTCCACGTAGGATTTATTTAGTCAGCCAGAGCTAGACAGAGCTTGTGGTAGGGCCTACAGGTAAAAAAAATATGGCGAAGTATCATCAGTCTTCACACAATTCGCTTGCGGCCTACCCCAGCCCTTACAATTTTTCACGGCTTTCTTATTGCAAGAGTAATTCTTTACATTTATTGTTATTGCTAAATTTCAGCTGTCACACGCAAACCTCCCGAACATCAATAATGGAGAATTTGCATGCTGTTATTGTGGGGGATAACAAGTTTTATTTTTACCAACGATTTAGTGTTCTAACCCCCTGCCTTAAGGTGTTATAAGTTTGAAGCCTTCGACCGATAAGAGGAGTGTTTTATGTTGAAGGCTTGTGTCTTGTATGTTTGTTTGTGTGTCTGGTCTAGAAGCTCTAAAAGCCAAGCTCTGATTATAATGATTGTGATAGTGTTTTTTTTGCTGTCTCATCTTTTCTTCATACAATAGACAGAGACAAATAGGCGAAACCAAAACAACATCGATCGAAACGAGTTTTTGTCTCATCAATTTTCCATACAAAAGAGAGAGTCACGTGCTCTCACGAAAACAACATTTGTTAGACGAAATGTGGTAGCAAAACTGGGACTTGGGGTACAGTACAGGTGGTAGCAATTCGACGAGCTTTTTTTGAGAAAGTTTAGTACTAACTTCTTATTGAGCATTATGAATGGCCACAGTTTATATTACATGCCTCGTATGTTTCCTCAAATCTGAGAGAACAAGGAAAAAGGTTCACATAACGAGCTCCTCAACTTTGGACGTACAAGACATTATCAGAAACTTAAGTGATTAACTGTTTTCGTGAGTCGGGAGATTTCTGAACACAATGGACCGAAAGTTTGAGATCCGCATATTTTAATGCTAATGTGATAATTTCATACTTTGGCCGCATAATTTCCGTGGCAATTATAAAACAAATATAACAGAATAAATTAGGATGTTTAGCAATTCCGTGTTTGAAAATATTTAAAAAGTTACAATAATATCCATAATTGTGTTTGAAAAGTTGGAGAAATTCTTCTTTATTCTAACCTATTTGGTCCCACTGCTGGGCAAAGGTCTCCCCCAAATCCTTCCAACCGTCTCTATCCACCAGCTTCGCTCAAAAGCGTCGAGATCGTCCCTCCAACGCTTTCTTGGCTGACCCCGACCTCGCCTTCCCTCTGGTTGCCACGGTGTTATCTGGTTCGTCCATTTTATCGGGATACATTCTACTGACATGACCCGCTCAGTCCCACTTGAACTGGGCCGTTTTTCTTCCGACGTCGGCAATTCCAGCTGGCCTACCATGAGCTTCATATGGTTATGGTTATGGCTGTCAAAATTGTGTCAACAGTGTCAACACATTCAAACCCAAGAAGAAAATGTGTGGGTCAGCCTATATACACAATTTGACAGCCATAGCCATAACCATATGGACTCCATATGGTTATGGCTATGGCCGTAGTTGAACGTAGCCTGCTGTTACGCACTCGGTCAGTGCGTCTAAACCCGACGTCAGTGTGGTTTTGAAACTTTTTCTTCTTGAATATTCCTCATTAAAAAAAAAAAAAACCAATCTTTCATTTCAATTACAAAAAGAATACAATATGAGAATATTCAACATATCTTTAGAAACCAAGAACCTAAATCCTTCGTAAAAAATCCGAAATACAACGTTCAAATTCAAGCAGAATTTAATGGGGCATATCATTTTACTGCGTTTAAATAATCGGAGTGGAAGGTAGATAAATTAGGAAGGCTCCCCGTGGGATCGCACGAACGATCTCGCGATCAAAGTGTTACGGAATAATGCTCGAACAATGAGCTTTACCTGCAGACTACGGATAGGGGAGGAATGAAGGCTGGTATCACAGTAGATATCGCTAAAGCAGTAGCTTGACTTTAAATATACATACCCTTTTTTATAACGCTTTTATTAGCTTCACCTGTATGTATGTAAGCTCGATTTAATTTAAGCTCGATTTTGTCCTACTTTGAACGATCAGATTTGATTCAAACTTTGCACACCGGTCAAAGGTCGATGACAATGCAATAATATGAAAAAAAAAAAAAAAAAAAACCTACTTTGAACGATCAGATTTGATTCAAACTTTGCACACCTGTCAAAGGTCGATGACAATGCAATAATATGAAAAAAAAATGAAAAAAAAAACTAAAAAGCAAAAAATAAATTATAGTTTAAAAAACTAAAAAAAAACGCTTTTATAACTAATTGAACTAAAAAGTTAAAAATAAAACTGGAATAATCAATTGTTAAATTTATATTATTGTACAAAAAGCGTGGGGGGCTTGATTTTGATTGTTGTAAATATTTTATCAATAGTTTATTATATATCTGAAGTTATTATAAAAAGCACCCCTCGCTTTTTGTACAATAATATAAATTTATCATTTTATACCTGCTTACAATCTGCGTGATTATAATCATATAGGTCCGTTTATACTGTATTGCAACACCCTTATTGGGTAAATTGTGTATTGATTTAAAAACTAGTTCTAAGATCTGACACTGTTAAATTTACATACTTAATAAGGCAATAAATATACTGTATACGTGTTCTTGAATTCAATGCCTACTGTCAGTCTGAGGGAATTGTACGTCTCGGCTTTAGAAAAGGCTAAAGAAATAAGAACATATTTTAAGTGTGGTCTTATTTGAGTTTAGTATAAGTCCAATCACATCCACAATGCGAACGTGCTAAAATTTGCTTTAAAAAACTGTGAAAATAAACACCGTAGCAGTAAGGACTCAAAAGAAGTGTTTTTTTGGTAAACGGGTTTCTTTTGATATTGGTGCTCTATTACGTGTTTTTTTCTCTCTTTCTCTATTAAAATATTGTATGACAGCTGCCTATTTTTATTTTTAAGTAGTTAACTTTTATGATTTATTCTTGTGTGTCTAGTGTCTATGCTTGGTCAGTAAAATGCTTTTATTTCTGTCTACGTGGAATATTAACACCGCGAAGTGTTGTGGCGCGATGTGGGGTATTGAGTACTCGTCCGATTACGTCACTTATTTCGGGTGTTTTATTGAAGTTTAACTACTGTCTATTTTACATAGGTACTGTGCTATTATTTCTACCAGGTAATTCACACAAGGCTTTGATCGGATTGACGTGACTTGGTACAATTAAGCAAAGGCCAGGGCAATCATTAGAAGTCAGTGGATAACGAGGGCTCAGAACTGTTCTTCCTAGAAATGTATGCCCATTCTTCAGCCCATCTATGCACCTAGGCAGTAGACTTCTTCAGACTTGTCTTGAATTGTGGTGGCCTACTGATGACTGGCTGAGCCAATGCCGTAGATGTAACCATCTACTATTCATCCATCTTTTTAAGTCCCTTAAAATTTGCATGCCAATACTTTGGTGAAATATGTGAAACTGATAAAATAAGCTAACAACTAACTACTAACCATATTTCAAGCAAATAAACATTTCATTTCATTTCATTTCATTTCATTTCAAAGTGGCTTTAATTAGACTGGCCTCTCAGCTCAGTTGGTTGTAGGTCTGCCTTCTGCGCCGTAGGTCATGCGTTCGATTTCCACCGAGAACAAATATTTGTGTGGTGAACGTTGATATTTGTTCTCTGTCTGGGTGTTACATTGTATTCTAAGTATGTATTTACAAAAAAATATATTCAAGTATTATTTCAGCTATCTGGTATCTGGTTCCCATATTACAAGCTCTGCTTAGTTTGGGGCTGGGTAGTTGGGTGAATTGTCCACAATATTTATTTATTTATTTTATAATATTTGTAACATTGACACGAAAGAAGAAGATTAAGAACGGTTTCACACTGACGCTTTCTGCGCTTATACAGCTTATGTGCAAGCACGCTTCATTTCATGCCTCAATATTTATACACGGGCTTATTCTGACATGTACCTACGCTCAAACCAGTGTTGGTTATAATATGGATTACGAGCTTATAAGCGCGTCAACGCTCGTACAAGATGCGCGTTTGGCACGCACGCTTACGCTTACTCTTGCTCTAGCTTTGTAGTAGTAGCTCTCTGTGTGTGGTGTGGCTCGTCCGGGTGCGTACTACCACCATGGCTATTTCTGCCGTGAAGCAACACTGCTGTATTTCGGTTTATAGGTATGGGTGCCGGTAAAATTACTGCTACGTGAGGCTGAACATCTGTATGCCTCAAGTTGATGGATACACGGTGGTGCACCGTTGAGCACGTTCCTGACGTGCGTGACCTACGAGGCAATGCTTTGTTTTAGGCGATGGTTACCACTTAACATCAGGTAGGCTATATTATGCTTGTTCCATCAGCTAGTTGTTAAAAAAAACGCTTTACACGCCGAAAAAACGCTAGTGTGAATATCCTCTTAAGTAACAAAGCAACATATTCCATCATTTATACATAAGTTGCAAGCTTCAGTAATACCTCGGGCTGCTCAGAGAGGTTTACCAAGAGGGAAGCTCAAACAGTGTGTCGACAGCAGGCCTACACCACAGCTTGGAGATCGCAGCTAGCTCACTCAAGCTCGTATGCAAAAACAAAGCTTGAGTCTGAGTCGAGCCAAAAGCATAGATTTATAATATTAATATTTTTGGCTGGCCTCTCAGCTCAGTTGGCTGGCCTCTCAGCTCAGTTGATAGTAGCTCTGCCTTCTGATGAAGTTCTGTCATCAGATTACTCAACAAAACAGGTGGGAATAGTAGAGATAAAAGTCAGATGTAAAGCATAGTCTTTTAAGTCACAAAACTAATGGGGGAAAAAATCCCAGTAGTTCTGTCAACAGAACTACTCAACAGAACAGGTGGGAGTAAACGGTAGGTCGTGGGTTCGATCCCCACCGAGAACAAATATTTGTGAGGTGAACACAGATGTTTGTTCTCTGTCTGGGTGTTATATTGTATTCTAAGTAAGTGTTTACAAAAAAAAAATGCATTTAAATATTATATCAGCTATCTGGTTCCCATAGTACAAGCTTTGCTTAGTTTGGGGCTAGATAGTGTTGTGTGGATTGTCTATAATATTTATTTATTTTAATATTTAAAACATTTTGCAACAGAAAAAACCTACGCCGCTCATTGAATTACTGCTGCCATTTACCATATTAATTATTACATATTCTGTGTCTGCTTTGTAAGTACTAAGAATCGGGCCACAGTGTCAATGTTTTGCATGTGGGCCACAGTGTCGTATCAAGAATTTGGGACTGAACTTGGTGGGCCACAAAGACAACATCCCTTCATTCATAAGCTAAAAACTGGGTCCTGCTTACCTAGCGTGTCATGGTAATAAATAAAGATTTATCTATCTATCTATCTATCTACACCCTAAGATCTATGTCAAAATTCATGGAACAAACAAATATTTAGCGGTCCTTTTCTTCCTATCGTTTTACTGATTCTTTTGAACCAAGTGTGGTGAAAGGGTTTTCAATGCGCCTTAAAGAGGTTCTTTTCGTGCATTTGATATAGTTTTCGAACGTTTAAGGTTCACACAGGCCGGTTTTTTTATGATGTTTTCTTTCACCGATTCATAGCGGTTACTTCTGCCTATACTTCATAGGTCACGTCAACAAATACTTGCCCTTTGTGGTATTGCGCTGTGTTGCACTTCATCTTACTATACTTCATAGGTCACGTCCACAAAATACTAGCCCTTTGTGGTATTGCACACTTCATCTTATTACTTTATCATTCTTCTTGTAAAGTGTTGTAGTGACCTTGCTATACTTTCTTAAGCCATGTCTGCATTAGAGGCTTAACCCGCCCCCTTTGTTCTCATAATTGCGACTTAAGGACCTCATCGTCGCCATATTAAACGCTGAATAAACTTGAGAGCTTTTGTTTTTAATTGTTTTCATTTATTTAAATGATTTGTATTTAGTTGTATTGTGATGGTAAATGGAAAGTCTTTCTCAGATGTCCTGTCTTATTTCTGTTTATAAATCTAACATCTTTACCAATTCTGTTAAGCTTTTAGACTAAGGTACTCGGATTCATTTTCTGTCATTTTGGGGAGTCACATAGCTTTTTCATTTTAATTGTTTTTCTGGTGTTGTTTTGAGTTCTGTGGTTTTCTGGTGGTATTTTAACCAACATTTCTTGAGATCTTAGCACAAATAGTGAGCAGTTGGAATGAAATAGTATTGATGTCTTGATTTGAACTAAAAGTTTTCGCCTCTTTCTTTTTCGTCATCTTTTCCTTCAAAGCCAATGGCGATTGACTGACTTGACTAAAAAAAAAATTATTTATGCAATGTAGTCCTCACTTGACACTGGCAAAATTGTTTGAATGGACAGATACCATCATCCAATTCAGAAGATTTTGCCGAAGTACTCGTATTTTTTACTTTAACATTAACAATAATGTTTATTTACGTATCCGTATTTTTTAATTTAACAGTGTTTCAGTTGATCGCCATCGCCATCGCCTAGATGTGCGCAGGCCCTAGGGCTAAAATAATAAAGTCGTCAAAGTATTTTGAACAGAAAATGATTTCGGCATACGTTTTAAATATTACCCAGAAGAAAATTCTCATTTCTTAATTTTTTTCTTATTTTTCTGCATTAAATTCTGCAAAAGTTGGAACGTTGATAAATAGTGGTACCTGATTGTTGTTTCTAATGCAGCGGCACCGTAATATGACGGTCTTTAAATCCATTAGATCTACTAAAAATATTAACACTTATCCTCAAAAAAAAAACTCTAAAGATACAAGTACTGAGTTGAAAGAACGTAAAAACCCGAGGAGAGAAAGTTTTTCTCTTCTTCTTATTCTTCTTATGTCACTAGTTCTTTCTTCCAAACCAGTGTGGTGAATGGATTTTAAGTGTTCTCAAGAAAGCTCTTTTCGTGCAGTTGACACGTGTCGTCATGTTTTCTAAGACATGTCGGTTTTCTCACGATGTTTTTCTTCACCGTTCGAGAGTATTAACTGGCATAGTACACAATATACTTTTGTACAGATAAACACTGAACAACTGAATTTGAACTCTGAGACCTTTGGAGAAATGACCTAAAACGGCTGGTACCTTATATTAAGCAGAGCTTGTACTATGGGAACCAGATAGCTGGTATAATACTTTTTTGTAGATACATGCTTCTTCTTCTTCTTATCGTGTCACTGATTCTTTCGAACCAAGTGTGGTGAAAGGATTTATACATACTTAAAATACAATATAGCACCCAGACAGAGAACAAAAATCTGCGTTCACTACACAAATATTAGCTCCCGTTGGGGATCAATCCCACGACCTACGGCGCAGAAGGCAGAGCTTACCAACAGAGCTGAGAGGCCAGAATAAAGAATTTAGATTATGAAAAACCATCTTAAAATATTTATTCATCTAAAAACTTGTGCTAACTAGCCCTGAAGGCTTCATGAATAATGAAACCAAGTTTTGTGAGAATCGCTGAGTTTTAACAGCTCTAGTTCTCAGTTTGTGAGAACCCTAAGATGCGTTCTCACAAACATTGCGCAAAGATTGTTTAAAAATTGAAAAACTTGTACCTGAAGACGTTTATGAGCACTTGGGTTCTAGAAATAGCAGTCTCTTTTCTTGGTAGATAGAAGAGTTCAGTACTAGTAGAGCTCTTTGTGTGTGGCTCGTCCGGGGAAGTACTACCACCATGTCTATTTCTGCCGTAAAGCAGCATTGCTGTGTTTCGGTTTGAAGGGTGTCGGTGCTGGGGAAATTACGGCACGTGAGGAATATCTATGTGCCCCAAGTTGATGGACAAAGCAGTGCGTCTTATGGCACGTTTCTGACATGTGTGACCTACGAGGCAATGCTTCTTTATACTTATGGTATAGGCAATGGTTACCACTTAACATCAGGTGGGCCATACGCTTGTGCCAAAAAAGAGCTTGTGAGCTACTACTTAATAAATAGCAATTAACGAACAGATTACAGAGTAAACTTTATAATCTGTTCTTTGCTGTATTGTGTGTCCAAAAACAATGTATTTTCTTACTTTTTCTTCTTTAAATAGCAGTCATAAGAACTAAAATTAAAAAAAACATGCCAATGTATACTGTAATGGCCTGCGCACATCTAGGCGATGGCGATGGTGATCAGCTGAAACGCTGTCAAATATCGCTGTCATATTTAACAGCGTTTCAGCTGATCGCCGATATGCGCCAATAAAAAAATCTAATATCATCGATAGCGTAAAGGTTTTTTATAGGTATTATATATAAGTAGGTAGATATATAGGTAGCTAGGTATTGAACCCCTAAAAGTTTAACAAGACGTAAAACATGAGAAAGGTCAAGAAAAAGCTTTGTAAGCATTTTTGCCCCATTCTCTTAAAGGGAATATCCACGGTGCTGAATTAGCTGAGAATAGCCGTTGGCACGTCTATATTTAGTGGCCAGCTTGCTCGAATATGCCTTCAATTATGGAACTTGCTACTAGGGATGGGAAGAAAATATTGATGAATATTTTACAAAATTAAGTTTTCGTTGAATATTACAATTTATTTACACAAAGAAACTTACAATTAAACAAAATATTTACAAAATGTACAAAATACACAAGAAACAGTTGAGCTATCTGCAGATCGTTACAAACGATCTAGAGATAGTTCAACTGATCCAAATCAGTGCCAGACGGAAGCGTCCCCAAGACGCTGGCGGCATTGCCACGCTGAATAGCAATGCTTATACGCTGCGCCAGTTTTCGTAAAAAAATTGACTGACGAAAAAAAAGAAAGCCCAACTGTTAGAAAAAACGGACTGAAAGAAAAAACCTACACGAATTATGTAAGATAAGGTGATCGTACATTGCAGGATTTTGCTCTGCCTCTCAACTTAGTTTGTAGTAGCTCTACCTTCCGCGAGCTACTACCAACTGAGTCGTGGGTTCGATCCCCACCAAGAACAAAATATTCGTGTGGTGAACGCAGATGTTTGTTCTCTGTCTAGGTGTTATATTGTATTCTAAGTATGTATTTACAAAAAAATAACTTCATAAGTATTGTATCAGCCATCTGGTTACCATAGTAAAAGCTCTGCTTAATTTGGGACTAGATAGTGGTGTGTGGATTGTCTACAATATTTGTTTTATTTTATACAGGGTTATTCATTATTAACTGCAAATACTCAGGAATTAGGTTCAACAAATAGAATAAAAAATATTTATGAAATTATTTTTTTTAAATTGATCAAAATTTTTCTAGTTTTTGTATCAAAATTTTATTTTTATTAATTTCTTTACGGCTATTGCATAATGATTGCCACGGAGAACAGGACGATGACTGAACGCAGAGTGTCACTCACAGCGCGCGGGCGCGGATCAAAGGTCAAAATAGGTCAGGCGCCAATGATTCCTTTATCGATTTTCTCGGGATTTTCATAACAAAACTTAAAAAAAATCATTTCATAAATATTTTTTATTTTATTTGTTGAACCTAATTCCTGAGTATTTGCAGCTAATAATGAATAACCCTTTATAATGGATCTTGTCATCGACTATCGACATATTTATTATTTGACACATCGATATAGACATCCCCGCATCTCTAGTCCAGTTGTTATAAGCCGGAGGGTCCAAAAAATTTCATGTTACCAGCCTTACGATTTTCAACAACCACTGAAAGTGCCTCTTTTTTACATTCGCTTACGTTTCTGTGTTCCTTTAATTAGGACTGTGCTAATTAGGATATTTTAAGTGGAAGTATAAAAGTATAAGTAGCACAAGAACTTTTTGTGGTTGAATTTGGGGAAGTATAATCACGGTACTTGGTCCTCACTGAAAACCAGCGCTGCCTCGTCTCTTTCTTGGAGATGAAGCAGCATTAAGCTGAGTGAGGACCATTTTGGCTCATAATTATATTGCCTAATTAAATACTGTCTGCACCCTTTTCAATATTAGAACTCGGATTATGTGGTATTTCTTTGTGTTTCTGTATGTGTTCTATGTTTTTTGACGTGATAACGTCTTATAAATCGATGGAGCCGGCTGCACGCACGAAAAAACATGACTCATGCGTCGTTACGTCGTTTCGTCGTTCCATTTACCTGAGCCCGAGCCCGTAATGGGTAAGGGTAAATGAGGGTAAAGGTAAATGAGGGTAAGGGTAAAGGTTCAGTCTGGGTCCGGGTCCGGGTCCGGGTCCGGATTTTCATTCAGTTTCATTCAGTTCCATTCAGTTTCATTCAGTTTCATTCAGTTTCATTCAGTTTCATTCAGTATCATTCAGTTTTATTCACATTCAATTCAATTCAGTAAAACTAAAATTTTCTTTTGAAAAATGCAACCATTCCATCAGTATTTTCTTATGACGTTATCACGTTCAACTATCGTCAGTAAACCGACTTTACAGACAGCCGATTTTTTTTTATTTTATGATTTCTTGTGATGCCGTTCTTTTATGATTCTTGTGTATCTTTGCTCGATGTTCTTCTCTTTCTGTTGTTTCGTATTCTTTATAAGTTGTGTTTTTGAGACAAAAAAAATATTTTATGCTCAATTTTTTGGCTTCCCTGTTCGTAGTCAGTCTATAGGTTGTGAGTTCGATTTCCACTGAGGACAAACATTTGCTAAAGAATTTTCTCTGCTTATTACGTATCAAACCAAAAAGATTACGTAGTAATAAATAACTAGTTCACATAACACACACTTTGTTTAGTTATAGGAACAAATAGTACTGTGTGAGATATCTACCAATATTATTTGTATATTTATACAACATATTATTATATTTCTACCCCTTACCCTGATCAAATACCCTTAGAGAGGGTAACGTCGACAGCACACATAAAGCCATAATAATATGTTATGGCATAACTGTATTAAGTACCTACTTTATGGGGTTTACCCCATACGAGTTATTAAACAAATAATAGAAAAGGTGCTTGTCGCTGCTGTGTTTTTGGATTGTGCTTTTGTTTTGATGAAAAAGTAATAATAATGTACATACTCAAACAAAGATAATGTTTTTAGGGTTTCGTACACAAAAGGTAAAACGGGACCCTATCAGTAAGACTCCGCTGTCCGTCCGTCTGTCACCAGGCCGTGATCATGGGCAGGTCTCATGAACCGTGTTATAGCCCCTTCCCACTGGTGCGTGATATCGCGCACCAGCCCGCACCAGCACGCTCCACACACCATGGGAACGGTCTCGTGCGCCGAAGTGCGCGGTAGCACAGGAGCATTTTCTGTGTGCGTTGCCGTGCGTCGTCGTGCGCGGTGCGGGCTGGTGCGTGATATCACGCACCGTAGGAAGGCGGCATTAGACAGATGATTTTTACGGATGATGTATTTCTGATGCCGCTTTAACAAAATATACTAAAAAAACAGAATAAAATAAATATATAAGAGTTTTTTTGCTATTTTTTGCTGGATATTGATAACGGTAACAGAGGTAGACGCTTGAAATATTCTTCCAATATTTTTTGTATATTTTTTTTAAATATAATACCTAATTAACAAAACAAACATTTAATTGAAGTGCACTTAACATCCTTTCACCACAATGCCAATGGTTCAAAAGTTCACTAGGTACTTAACAAAAACAAAAAACAATAACCGTATTAAATATTATGGACATTGCACTCAACACTATCCATTAGCCCCAAACTAAGCAGAGCTTGTACTTTAATGTTTCTGATTAAACGGATTTTTCACCTCATTATCCGCTCGCCTAAATGCAGCCCCCTTTTAACCTACATGGGACAAACCCGTAGCTGAGCTTAAAGTGGGTTGTAGTCACACCGAACTGAGCATACAACCGACTATATGTTCCTGCTTGCCGGTTAAAACTCGTCAAGCGCAATGCCTATTATCATGCAATTACGATTTATAATAAATTACCAACTGACTTGAAGGATCTACCATTAAATGTATTTAAATTTAAAATAAGAAAATGGCTGCAAGATGCATGCTTCTATGACATTAAAGAATATATTTAAATTGTAAAATGTAATTAATTTATTAGAATTTTATTTGTCGACATGTTTTTTGATTTTATTATTTTTAGAATGAATTTTGATTATTTTTTTTGTATGTGATTATCTTTTCCTTTTATTTAGTATATTTTGCATGCCTTTATGAGGCAGAATGTAATGGACCTCAAATATTTATATTTTTAATTTAATAACTATTGTACAAACATTCCTGCGAATAAATGATTATGATTATACAATAAATAAGTATTTTTCAATGTTTTTTCTTTGTTAAATTTTAAAGCTATTTTTCTTAAAATAATACTAATACCTACTTATCTAATCTAATCTTACCTAACGTTTTTTAATCGTCTATACTTTACTGTTTCTATTAGTTTACACTATGTTTTATTTGTGGAAACTTTTAATTGGCCTTTAGCCATTATTCTTTTATTTAATATCTGTACCTAGCTGTAAGTTTTCATAAAATTACTAAAATAAAATAAAATAAAATTGTGGACAATTCACACAGCACTATCTAGCCCAATATAAAGCAGAGCTTGTACTATAGAAACCAGATAGAAACCTGATATAATACTTATACCTTTTTTTGTAAATACCTACTTAGAATACAATAACACAGACAGTGAACAAACATCTGTGTTCAACACACAAATTTTTGTTCTCGGTAGGGATCGAACCCACGACCTACAGCGCAGAAGGCATAGCTACTACCAACTGAGCTGTCAGGGCTGTCAAGTACAATAGAGAGTATTTGATATAACACAGGACCGTCTAGCCCCAAACTAAGCAAATCTTGTACTATGTAAGCCAGATAACTGATAATAGTATATTTCATTACAAGTGCGGGAAGGCTGTCATTGCAACGAGTTCCGACAAATGTCTACCCGAGCCGAAGGCGAGGGTTGACAGTCGGAACAAGTTGCAATGACGGTTCCGCACGTGTACTGAACGACTATTTTTAATACAGTTGCGAAAAAATTAAGCAATTTAATAAAATAATAAAAATACCATTTGCTTTTTTCTCTTCTCTCCACGCAATAAGTTCGTCGTATGTATGCATGTAGCGACCTTTTAACTTTTCCGGTAAAATGTTCTCCGAAGCATTTTGTGCAATTATACTGAGTTCCGGTGGTGTTAATTCAAAAAAACTAGGGTCGAAATTACTCATTTTGTGCAACAAACAAATAAACTCGCAAAGAAAATTTCTGAAAAATGGCGCCAAGCGCCAACCGTAAAATATAAGCAGAGATTTTTTTTTTCTTCACCCATTCTGGAAGGCAAAGGGAACTATACCCATACAGCCAAGTCTTCAGTAGATTTTTTTTTATTGATATGAATTGAAAATGAAATTTAATGAGATGAAATGAAATGAAACCTAACATAACTCATTCAATCAAATCATTAAATCTGTTAATGAAACAAATTAGTAGCTTCTTTTTAGAAATAATACGTATTTGCATGAATCATAAAAACTTCGATGAATTTTTTTAGTAAAAACTTCATGGTTGGTTTTTCTTTTTAGACATTATTTTGACAGTTGGGAAAGAAAAAGCACTAGTGCGGGAATGGTAAAAAAAAAGCACGCGTGTGTAATAGCCCACATCCCGAACGCTATACGTCCCTGCAATACGCCACTTTTTGAGCAACTGTATTAAAAAATATATTCTTGATTGTCTTGTATTAGTTTAGCTTAAAGTCCGCGCAAGATAACTTTGCGCGTCAGAGGAACCCACAGCCTACGACGCAGAAGGCAGAGCTGCTATCAACAGGGCTACCACGAGCTCCATATGGTTATGGCTGCCAAAACTGTGTCAACAGTGTCAACACATTCAAAACCAAGAAGAAAATGAATATGTGGGTCCAGCCTATCTATACACAATTTGACAGCCATAGCCATAACCATATGGAGCCCTGCTGAGATGCCAGTCAAATTAAGATATTTACGTGAACACTACAAGCCGTATGTTCGCAAATAGTGTACACTATACAGTGTAACACACGGGGTAATGAATATGTAGAATGCATGATGTACACCGCATTACAGGGTACCGCATGTTTGGCTACCGAAGCCTAACAGTGAATGGATTTTCAATGGATATAAACATTTTCTGATAAATAATAATAATAATAATAATAAATATGCAGACAACCCACACAACACTATCTAGCCCCAAACTAAGCAGAGCTTGTACTATGGGAACCAGGTAGTTGATATAATACTTAAATACTTTTTTTTTTTTTTGTAAATACATACATAGAATACAATATAACACCCAGACAGAGAACAAACATCTGTATTCACCACACAAATATTTGTTCTCGGTGGGGATCGAACCCACGCCCTCCAGCGCAGAAGGCAGAGCTACTACCAACTGAGCTAGGAAGGCAGTCAAATGATTAAAAACTCTTGCTTATTTTTTTTGACTGGCCTCTCAGTTCAGCTGCCTAGGTCGTGGGTTCGATCCCCACCGAGAACAAGTATTTGTGCGCTGAACGCAGATGTTTGTTCTCTGTCTGGGTGTTCTATCGTATTCTAATTAAGTAAACAGGCCTTTGCATCAATTGCAGAAGATTTATATAGCGTCAAGGGCAACTGGTGATTACTCAAGCCCTATTTGCGGGACGCTATAGTGCCTGGGACAGGATTTTTGGATGGAATAGGCTTGCCCAGCACCTAGACCATCCTGACAGCTTAGTCGGCCTAATCCACAGGAAAGACATGGTCAATACGTGCAGAGCCGTTTCACCGTTTGAGAGCACTAGCATTGTGTACATAAAAATTTTCTACAGAAAAACTCATTGGTACACGACTGGATTTTAACCCACGATATTAGGATCAGAAGGCGGGGCCGCTACCACTAGACCACTAGTGCTCTCATTATGTATCTCGTATTCTAATTATGTATTTACAAAATATATAATAACTAGCTGTGCCCGCGACTTCGTCCGCGTGGTATAGTGTCTATGGGTAGCATTTTTAATTTGCAGCGGAAGAAAACAGTAATTAAATAACAACGTCATATTCGCGTGCACGTGACACAGTCGTCTGCCCTCTTACTAAACTCTCCTCAACATCCCCTCCACACTCCCCCCTGTACTCCTCTCCACACTCCCCCCGCACCTCCCGTCCACACTCCCCCCCAGCACAAACTTTGAATGTCATATTTTTTTATATCAAATCAACAGACTAAAAAATAAGTTTTAAGTTTCTAGCTCTAAAAATGACGATACTTCCATACAACTTTCAACCCCTATTTTAGCCTATGTCCTTCCTCAGGCCTCAACTATCTGTGTACCAAATTTCATTTCAATCGGTTCAGTAGTTTTGGCGTGAAAGCCACACAGACAGACAGAGTTACAAACGCATTTATAATATTAATAAGGATATATGAGTATGCATCCTTCAAACTGAAACACAGCAATACTGCTTCACTACAAACTTGCTGCTTCAATATCGAACTTGTAGGATCACATAACCTCGATATTGGAAGTCCTAAGTTGACAGAAATTGTTTGAATAATTCTTAGGAAATTTTGTGGAATTTGGGACGCGGTTGAAAGTTTAGTGCAAAGTTAGGTATTGGATAGACCTGAGCACAGCAAAATATACTATTCACAGAAGAAACACTCCTGACATTTCTTCAAGTTCAAGTCTGGCCATAAGTTGAGCAACTTTCAGTGCGGTCATTACATTGATGTTGAATACTTTCCTGCTACTCAAGTGTCTAAAATAACTCATTTTATCAGTCGTTGGACAAAGTAACACTCAACTTATTATTGATTTTATAGTGTTTACTACACCTAGGGAAATCACAAAGATTTTTAAAAAGTTACAAAAGTTAAGAACCGAGCGGGATTTGAACCCGCGACCTTCCCTTGGTACGGAGCTGCGCTGACCGCTGCGCCTTCGGATCCTAATCACACTCGACGAGTAACTCTTAGGGACTGTTCGGCACTAAGTACCGTACCAAGTAGTAGTAGAACCCGTACACTGTACATATTCTGTACATAATATCTAATACCTACCAAATTACGAATATTCTATAGTGAATAAAACATAAAATTATTTTGGAACTATCGTAGAAAATAACAAATTTGTTACTTTTTATTAATCTTACACATGTGACGCAAGTTTCAACAGTAAGCGGCTCGTAGACGGGCCATATTTTCACTGCAAATTTGTGGCCGACAACTATTGGTGTCCCTCTCT
The DNA here is from genome assembly GCA_939531255.2 of Thera britannica. Taxonomy (NCBI): domain Eukaryota; kingdom Metazoa; phylum Arthropoda; class Insecta; order Lepidoptera; family Geometridae; genus Thera; species Thera britannica. The sequence continues at coordinate 4,035,692 of OW618045.2, forward strand.
TACTCACATGTTAGATAGGGATACCAATAGTTGCCAGACACATTTACTGTGAAAATAAGGCCTACCTACGAGCCAATTACTATACAAAATAACGGTGATTTGAAAATTATCTTCTTAGATATTTTGCCAATCTAAGAACATTTTCTTGTGGCAATATCCAGCGGCAATCGAGAGTAAACTACTGCATATGAGATAGTCTAATACTGTGCCAATAGGTACACTACGTAGGCTTTGAGGAGACGTTTAAATATTTACGTCACTTTGGAGTACCTTGCGGAGTTTGTACGTGTTTGCGAACACCTCAAAGATGAAAAGTTTGTTTGTTTATTGGCAAGTAAGTTTACGAACAGTAATAATTCAGACGAAACGAATTTTTGTTACGAAAGGACATTTTTATTAGTCGTGTTTTGGATAAAGTTTTTTGGTAATAAATGGAAGCTAATTTATCAGCATTTTTTTTGTTTTTTATCTTGAATATTTTAAGTGGGATAACTATGAAGGTAGCCTAGGTATCCTGACTAGGTTGCCTGGTAGAGATCGATGTTTGCGATAAGGCCGCCCATTGTTTTTTTGTGAATTTTTATTTTTAAGCTAAATAGTAATCAATAGAGTTATCTATCTATCAAAATCTCAGTTACTTTGTTTAAAATAAACAAAATAAAAAAAAAGACGGGTTGCACTCCGGGAGTGCCGGCAGAAGTGAAAACTTGATTATTAAGTTCGAGCAAAAAGGGCCCTCTAGTGGGCCCTTGCGGAAACCAGCCCGCACATCAAGTGTGGATGGTGAATTTGCCGAAGCTCGTCGTTGGCATCAGTGCCTTGCCTACCTTATTCATAATACCTAAATAAATACAGTAGATCTATAAAATCATGTACCAATGACTACTACTACCTGCCGCGGGCGGTCGCTAGTTCATAAAATCTATAATAGGTATGTACCTATACCTACTACAGTCACGAAAAACGCCTTGGTATGCTTGCTACTAACTATTATCTATTCTGGCGAGCGAAGCGGCAACGTCGCACACCGGGTACGGCGCGGTCAGTCGAGCGGAACGGCAACGTCCTCTCCATCCGTCTTACGCTTTTTCGATCAGGTCACGTGATCCTGACGCGAGTTTAAGATTTTATACCCATTACAGAAAGTGCTCAACGCCGCTAAAGAAGTTTTCACTTCAAAAATTAAATATTTTGGACAATTCGTTTCAAAGTGATCCTTTTGATACTACTGAAATATAAGAACTTGTAACCTATGTATGTCTTTATCTTCTAAGGATTTCCTCATTTCTGATACCACGTAGTCTTCTAGAACAGTCTCCATAACTCATTGAGCTTAGTATTTTCAAGTTTTGATGCACCAGATTTGGTCCAGACAATTCCAAATGCTACACGGTCGCCCATATTGATTTTGGCGAGGTTCGGATACAAAGTTATGCTGTGTGCGATGCAGTTCCAAAAGGCTATCCATATCAAGAGGGTAAGAGATACTATTGTACTAGAATTAATCCAACGAAATGGCCGTAAATGATTAGATTTTGGTGGATATTTCACACTTGTACTATGGAAACCAATAGCAGACATCATCATCATCATTTTCTTGTCCTTGTTCATGTGGGGTCGGCCCAACAGGTCTTCGTTTTCTACTCTCTTTAATTAGCCGTCATTCCAACAGTCACTCCATTCTTACTCATGTCATCCTTCACACAATTCATCCAACTTTTGTTTGGACTACCTCTACTTCTATACCCATCCACATTGATATCTAGCACTCTTGCTACATGACATTCTTCTCTCCCCATAACAAGTCCAAACCAATTACTTCTCATTTTCTACGTTACTAGTATTTTTGTATGATGCTTTACAACACAAAAATAAAAATAGCAGATAAGTTCAAGTGTCATCATCATCATTATCAGCCTGATGAAGTCCACTGCTGGATATAAGCCTACACATTTCCAGGAAGAAAGATTATGAGCCCTTTCCATCCATCGACTTCCCGCGATTTTAACAATGTCGTCGGTGTGCTAAGTGGGTACCCTACGTTTCGTCTTCCGGTTCGTGGTTGCCATTTGAGAACCTCTATTACCCAACAGTTGTCAGTTCTTCGAGCTATATGGTCTGCCCATTGCCACTTCAACTCACTAATTTTACGAGCTATTTCAGCGATCTTGGTTCTTCTACGGATATCCTCATTTCTTGTTATATCACGTAGTGAAATTCCCAGCATAGCTCTCTCCATAGCTCGTTGCGTGACTTTGTTTGTTTACGAGGCCAATAGTTCCAGTGTAGTGCCACTCCAACTTAGTGAAAACCAACAACACAACCTAAGTGACCTAAGTGACCTAAGACCATAAGTACTTAATACATAGAGACAGCTTGTCTATCCAACAAATTGTTTCATGTTAATTAAGCACAGCACCTTCAACTTTTTCAATTTAAAAATAATATACATTTTCTTATAAAACTAGAGTGTTAGAGCATAAATAAATTAAAAAAACTGGAATAAATTGTAGGTACAAAGTAGTTAACCTGGCGGGGTTCATTAGTATTCAGAGACGCGCAGTCTTTCACGCTAGTGTTGGGGTAAAGGATGTCTAGTTAGTGATGGGAGCGACTAGGAATTTTCACAAACTAAACGAACCTATTTTATCCTTAGCATTTTTTAAATTAACGCGATCGTTTTGCATAATTATATAAATTTCAATAGTGAATACGGCTATAAACTTTCTTCGTCCTGGAATCCTGTTTTCGTTAAGTGTGCCCGTCGCTAAAGATTAGCGACGGGTTACGGATTACTTGTACGGATTAGTGTGTAGATACAGTTTAGTGTGGTGTGTCGTAATATGAACGTGGACATTTCTAATTCTGAAGACCAAGTGAGGGTAGTTGCAACTGCGACTGCCTCCGCTTCTCGACAGTAACTCCAATGAACTCCAGTCTCCCCGCGACCACGGCTGTTGTAACACGGTTGAAACGTTGGGAAATAATAATGGTACGTCGCGATAAACACCCGTTTCTTCCATAATAATTATTTTATCTATAGATGTATTGTGCAATTTTTAGAAAATGGCGAAAAAACCGTTTTTGATCCTTTTATAAGTTAAGAAAACAGGTCTTTGCATCTAATGTAGATGATTTATATAGCGTCAGAGGAATCTGGTGATAACTCAAGCCAAACTTGCGGGACGCTACAGTGCCTGGAACCGAATTTTAGGTAAAATAAGCTTGTCCAGCACCTATAATACCATCCTGACAGCTTAGTCGGCCTAATCCACAGGGAAGACGTGCGGAAACATAGACATAGACACTCATTTAAAGAGAGCTAGCTAAGCCATGGGTTTCTTCGCGTTGTTTTCCTTCACCGTTTGCGAGCACTAGCATTGAGTACATAAATTTAAAAATAATAATAGCAGTAAAATTCAAGAGTGGTGACACTCAAAAATCAAATGAATTCACTCTTCAATTTTCTGTAATTAAAACTGAAGTTGATACAGGAAACAGGCCTAAAACAACACTGCAAAACTTTACTGTGTAGTGGTGAGATGGCTCGTAAGATAGTTAAATTAATCTGAGATAACTTTCAAGTGCTTTTGTTAGTGATTTTAATATTGTTGTCAGTTTACTACAGTTATTAAACACGGATCTACAATCAGGAAAGATTTGTATTTTCGTATGTAACGAATAAACTCAAAAACTAATGAACTGATTTCAAAAACTTTTTCACCAACACCATTCCTGAGTAACATAACATGTAGAAAAAAAAAGCGGCCAAGTGCGAGTCGGACTCGCCCATGAAGGGTTCCGTAGGGCTCTTTCAAAACTAGTGTGGTGAAAGGATAAATTGTAAAAAAATCGGTTGTTTGTAAAGTCGGTTTACTGACGATAGTTGAACGTGACAACGTCATACAGCTGTCCACGCGGACGCATCGCTCACTCGAGTAGGAGAGATACTGATGTCGAACGCTGCCGAACGCGGAGGCCGATTGTGCCTCTTTGTCTCTCGTTCCACGCTCTCGCTTGCACTTCAAGCCATAAATGGAACGCCTCAGAGCGTGGTAACGCCGTATGACGTCATGTTTTTTCGTGCGTGCAGCCGGCTCCATCGAATTATAAGACGTTGTCACGTCAAAAATAGTGTCAAAAATAATGTCTGACTCATCACGTCAGACTTCAAATTAATCCCTGCGAATAGCTGTGTTAATATCTTTTGAGTTTGAGTATACTTATCTTAAAACTTAGTCAATTAAAGCCACTTCCGCGCTATTAAACATAACCGATCCCTCAGTCACAAGAGTTCTAACTTAATGCTCAGTAAATTACAAAATAACATACCAAGCCAGTAATTTTACTCTAATGGTCAGTTTGACTATGGTTTTCTATTCCAACGGCGCCGTTAAACCTGACCGTCAAGACTGAGTTCTGGCGGAAGTTTACTTGAGATGTCAGGTCATAGGTGTCACTCGAAGTAGAAATTAATTTGACATTTATTGTGACGTAGGTGTAAATATCGCTTTGGCATTTAATCAGAGAAACTTTAGAAATAGATATAATAAAATAATTAAATAAATATTGTGGACAATTAACACAACGCTATCTAGCCCCAAACTAAGGAGAACTTGTACAATAGGAACCAGACAATTGGTATAATAAATACTTATCTTTTTTAAATAGATAATTTAGAACACAATATAACACCCAGACAAAACAAACACCTGAGTTCACCACACACATACATATTCTCGGTGGGAATCAAACCCACAACCTACGGCGCAGAAGGCAGAGCTTCTACCAACGGAGCCGATAGGTCCGCTAAATCTGTTCTTCTTCTTTGTCCATCCCTGTTCCCATTATTTGGGGTCGGGTCTCCTCACTTTTTTCCGCCAAGACAGTCGGTCTTGGGTGGTCGGTTCGGGCAATTGGGCTTTCATGAGGTCTCTCTTTCTCTCTTTCTCGTTCCACCACCACTGCACAATCACAACACAATCACTGCCGCCACACACTTAGCGTTTGTTTTGGTAGGTATATTCTATTTAACTAAAATCACACCCAAACGAACAGAAACGCTGAGGAAAATTTTTCACCAAACAAGCAACACATTTTGGTCTGAAATTGTTTGAACTCATTTGAACTTGCTTGCTTCCGCGCCGATTCGCCGCCTCGCCGAGCCACAGATAAAGTAATCCGCCTGATAACCTAATGCAAGTGTCATGTTTGTGGTCCGTCATTATAGTTATTTTTCATACACGCTAGCATTTTCAGAAGAAGAAGAATAAGAAGAATATTACACAATGTCTAGTCCTTACCTATCCCGCCTCCTATTTTTTGTATGTAATAACAACAGATATCTATTTATGTTTATGTAAATAATAGTAGGTATATTTATTTAGTATTTATTTTTAATTTAAATTGATATAGTTCAGTTGGCCCTCGGTGGCCGCCGTGAGGTCACTTTCGGTTTCATCTGAAAACCAGCGTCACTCACTACGCTTGTAGTGGGTGGCATATAGCTGAGATGGGACCGGTTTTGGCTCACGCGCATAAAGACACGCGCACAGACGGATTTGTGCTCCACTTACAATTATATTTGTATTTACTCTTTGTTCTGTTTACTATTCTGTTTTCTTTCTTTTTGTGTTATGTACTCTGTTTGTGCTGTGTTTATGTGTGTTGTGTGTCCAAAATAAATGTATTTTCTTTCTTTCTTTCTTTCTCTTCATATTGGTCCACCAGGTGGCTGGCGGGCGGCCTCTTCCTCTCTTTCCTTCCGGTAGGCTCAGTGCAATTTGCACTACATGGTCTTCAGTACGTCTTTTTACGTGCCCATACCATCTTAAGCGTGATTCTGTTAACTTATCTGTAATTGGGGCAACCTTAAAACTTCCACGGATGTACTCGTTACGAACTCTGTCAAGCCTGGTTACACCTCCCGCCCATCTTAGCATTTTCATTTCATTAACATGGAGTTTCTGTTCATGTGTCTTCTTTGTGGTCCAGCATTCAGACCCATACATTAGCGCCGGGCGCACCGCTGTCTTGTAAATTTTGCCTTTAGTTTTTACAGGCATTCGTGGATCACACAGTACGCCTGTCAGGGATTTCCATTTCATCCAGGCAACGTTGACCCTATGCGTTACGTCTGCATCTACATTTGCGTCACTTGTTAGCATAGAGCCTAGGTATTTAAATTTTTCGACAGTAGGTATTGGTGAAGATCCGATGTCCGCTAAATCTGTTGCCATCTCTATTTGTTGACTTGAAAGTGACAGTGACAGGAGACTTTTAGCGAGCCGTTAAAATGTGTCAGACATTATGAACAGAACACACAGCATTTTTAGACTTCACAGTTAAAAAAACCAACGTGACGGCTGTCAACTAACGGCCATCAATTCACGGGAACAACTGACGGTCGCCTTAAAAAACGAGCCTTAACCTCCCTTTAATACCCACTAATGTGGGTTACCCCATGATGATGTATGCGGTAATTGCTGACCATACAAATTGTCAAAGTGATTAAAAGCTGTGTAATAATACGCTTGCAACTCTTTCTAGCTTGTAACGGCTATTTGAGTGACGTAGTTTAAAATTATGTTTCGTCTACACGAAATGCTAAATAATTGCTAGAGCAAACGTTACTGGACGAATATAACGTAGCACAGGAATAATGTTGTATTAAATAACTTGGAAATTATTTTTAGTACCAAATTTACTTTGTATTTTATTTATGTACCCAAAATATACGTTTAAAAAAACTTGAGAAACCGACTTCATGGTCGGATTTTTTGACTGAACCGATTTTGATGGAATTTCTATTCTATTCAAGTTCTTTTTTTCCCTATTCATATATTTGCGGTTGGAAGTTTTCTCATGCTTCCACTATCAGTCACGCGCAGTAGGCCTACCACAAGCTCTGTTTGGACCTATCTCTGGCTCTGGTTTTGAGTCTGTGCGAGTGCTCATGCACCAGTGTATTATGGTGCGTGTGTGACGTTTCGACGTAGGATAGTAGTCAACACGCACACAGACTCAAAAACAGAGCCAGACAGAGCTTGTGGTAAGCCTACAGGTAGCAAACCTCCCTCCCAAACTTATTCCATCATCGCTATTTTCATTTCATTTCATTACAAATCGGATTGCAATCCTATTAAAAACATCCAATCAGATAAATCCTTTCAAAAAGATTACTACAACATCAGCTTTGCCGGGGGCCGTAGAAGTGCATTTCATTTGCTAACCGCTAGATAAACTGGAGCTCTGATAAAGAGCAGGGAAATTACTTACGGTAATGGAAGGTAAGTAAGTGCAACATAGGTAAGGTATTTGAGAATTTACAAATAAAAAACTTACAAATTTAACTTAGTAAAATACGTTACATAATAATCCTTGAATAATATCACACTAATTTTAATATAAATGCGAAAGTTGAAGTGAAGAACCGACAACCGTTGGGGAATAAAGGTTTTCGAATGGCGACCACGAACCGGAAGACGAGGCGTTGGGCGCCCACCCACCAGATGGACCGACGACATTGTTAAGATCGCGGGAAGTCGATGGATGGAAAGAGCTCAGAATCATTCTTCCTGGAAACGAGTAGGGGAGGCCTATGTCCAGCAGTGGACTTCTTCAGGCTGATAATGATGATGATGATGAAGTATGGATGGATGGATGGATGTTTGTTACTCAATAACTCTAGAACGACTGAACGGATTTGAATGAAATTTGGCACAGATATAGACTATGGTCTGGAATAGCACATAAGTTTTTTTATCCCGGTAAAATGTATAGTTCCCATGGGATAGATTAATTTCATCATAATATATTAATTATGTATAAGAGAAAGTCGTGTTTATATTATAACTCAAGAACGGCTGAGCAAATTTGGCTGAAAACTGGTGGAAAGGTAGCTTAAATCCAGGAGACGGATATTGGATACTTTTTATCCCGAAAAATAAACGGGAACGGGACGAGCAAAGCCGCGGGCGGCTGTTTGGATAATATATTTTTATGTACATTCATACTTAGGATACAATATAACACCTAGACAGAGACCAAACATCTGTGTTCACCACACAAATATCTGTCTGTAAAGTCGGTTTACTGACGAAAGTTGAACGTGACAACGTCATACGGCAGCTGTCCACGCGGACGCATCGCTCACTCAAGTAGGAGAGAGACAGAAATGTCAAACGCTGCCGAACGCGGAGGCCGATTGTGCCTCTTTGTCGCTTGTTTTGCGCTCTCGTTTGCACTTCATGCGTTAAATGGAACGCCTCAGAGCGATGTAACGCCGCATTAGTCATGTTTTTTTGTGCGTGCAGCCGGCTCCATCGAATTATAAGACGTTATAACGTCAAAAGTGACCAGAAATTAAAAAAAAAAATTAAATAAAGCTCAACAGCAAAAGCATGACTAACGACTGCGGTTACAATTTATTATTATGAAACAATATTTAGGGAGAAATACCGGGTTAAAATGCAAATGAGAAGTTTCAGTGTGGCGTGTGTGAGTTCAAACCTAATGCTGGGACCCACACGGTCTGGTACTAGTGATGCCCTAGTGCAGGGTATTTTACCCGAATCTAAATTAAATAAATAAATAAATATTGTGGACAATTCACACATCACTACCCAGCCCCAAACTAAGCGGAGCTTGTAATATGGGAACCGGATAGCTGATATAATACTTGAATACATTTTTTTTTAGTAAATACATACTAAGAATACAATATAACACCCAGACAGAGAACAAACATTTATGTTAACCACACAAATATTTGTTCTCGGTGGGAATCGAACCCACGACCTACGGCGCAGAAGGCAGAGCTACTACCAACCGAGCTAGAGGCCAGTCGAATTAAAAAGGAGAAGGTCCTCAATTCGGTTGTATTTATTTTATGTTTGTTATTGCATAACTTCGCAATTTTTAAGCAGATTGAATACTCTCTGTCGCGTCTTTCACATTTAGGCAACGCTTTGTTAAATATTATCATGTTATTCCTTATCATATCATACCCACGGGCAAAGGCCTTTACACACTTCGCGTTTTAACGAAGCGGCAGGCCATGATTTAAAATGATAGTCAAGTAGTAGTATTAGTGCTCTTTGTGATGGGCTCGTCCGGGGAAGTACCGACTACCACCATGCCGATTTCTGCCGTGAAGCAGTATTGCTGTGTTTCGGTTTGAAGGGTGTGGGTGCCGGTAAAATTTACTGGCGCCTGAGGCTAAACATCTGTATGCCTCTAGTTGATGGACGCAGAGAAGTGCATCGTTCCTGACGTGCGTGACCTACGAAGTAATGCTTTGTTTTAGGCGATGTTTACCACTTTACATCAGGTGGGCCATATGCTTGTTCCATCAGCTTGTTGTGTAAAAAAAAAGAAAAAAAAAGTACCTGCTCTGTTTTCGGCTTGAAAGATTTAACCCGAATTCCGAGAAGCAAGAACTGGCAACACTAGGATGTGGTGCGGAAGGGTCGAATAAATCTGTTTGGCTGTGAATATACGGACAGTAATCCAAATGTATAATTTACTGCAATAATCGGTTTAGAGCTCGGGCATTTAGATCTGGTATTTGTAGATAAATAGGTACGGTTGTATTTTTAACCGACTTCAAATAAAGACGGAGAAGGTTCTCAATTCGGTTGTATTTTTTTATGTATAACTATTGTATACTTTTTTGTATCTGTAAGGTTTTTCCAGATTGCTTCCATTAAAATTTCATTAAAATTAGTCTCGCAGTTTGGCCATCAAAACGGTTTCTTTAGTTTTTTTTTATATTAAATATCTAAGTCATTGTTTTTTGTTAATAAATCACGTATTTTCGGTATTCGGCTTCTCATCGCCGAATAAAAAAAAGGGTGATTTTTGTAGGAATTATATTTCTTACTGTTGTAGAATCTTTGATGGATGTTTAGATGTTTCTTTCTCAATCGCGCCTTTATCACTGGACCGATTTAGATAAAATTTAGAATAAATACATAGGTTAACCTGGATTAACAAAAAGGAAGATTTTAGCACTTTTTAAATTACTGCGATCGTTTGCATAATTTGGAATTATATGGAACAAACGTGTATGTACACGGGTCGCAACGTCGGGAAATAATAAAGGAAGAATTTACTAAAAAAATAACAAGAATGGAAAAAATCTCCCAAGCGGGTGAAACAGCGGGCGGCTGCTAGTATGTATTCATGCAGGGCTAAGGATTACGTACTCACGACAGTTCTTGAATAAATGATGTCCTATAAAACTATTTGTCCATTTATATAGGGGCCTATAAACCTTTTTAGGCCATTTAAGGCCCTTTTTCCAAAATACCCTCAAGTATTCAGCCACCATAAAAGGTACCAGACCCCTCACAAAAGATATTATCCTTTAAAATGTCTGGCACACGTACACATTTCACTCTTAAAATATACAGTGCTACAAATAAAGCTTAGTGAATTTAGTTCTTATGCCGGTGAGATAAGGTTTAGGTTGAGAGTTATGTGCGGTTGACCGCAGTTATCTGAAGTGGGGTCCAGTAGTCATTATTTTTTGGGGAAAAATATTTTCAGCGCTTTCCTTTTGAAAGTGTGTGCTTGGGTGAGCAGCGCTTAGCGCTGGATGATGTAATGAACCTTAAGCAACGTAAATAATAAAAATGATTTTAGGAGAGGGATGTTTGGACAACGATTTTTATGTCTATTTAAAGGGATTTATCGTAAATTGCACAAAAACCACTAAGTCAGCAGTATTCTGTAATATTTTACTTGGCTAAAACGTTTAGTAGTGGTAGAGCTCTTTGTGATGGGCTCGTCCGGGGAAGTACTACCACCGTGCCTATTTCTGCCGTTGCTGCATTGCTGTGTTTCGGTTTGAAGGGTGTGGGTGCCGGTGAAATTACTGGCACGTGAGGCTGAAAATCTGTATGCCTCAAGTTGATAACGCAGGTAAGTGCATCGTAGGGCACGTTCCTGACGTGCGTGACCTTTAAGGTAATGCTTTGTTATAGGCGATAGATACTACTTAACATCAGGTGGGCCATAAGCTTGATCCATCAGCTAGGTGTTTAAAAAAATAAAACTAAAATTCGGTAAAATTCGGTAAAAATAACCCGTTATCAAATTCTTACTGTCAAATAATGCAAAGACAGAGCTCTAAATAGTGTGTACAGTGGTGGTATGAAAATGTTCGTCAGTTTTCAACTTGATTCGTTCAACGTATCACGAGCACTTATTACCTTTTGAAAATGAATAGACAGAATACACCGATAAGTTAACATCACAAATAATGACAAAATGTGTTCATGATCAAGGCACTAGTGCAAGCGAAAACCGACTCTAAGGTGACGAACATTTTCATACCGCGACTGTACCATTCGCATAGTTTTTTTATGACTGCTTTATCAGAACTATCATCGAAGGAAAGAGAGGAGTGGAAGACCAAGGAAAAGCTACATGAGCCAAATAAAAGCAAAAATCGCCGTCATGGTCGTATAAAGAGGTCAAGAAGGTTGCCCTCAAAATAAATACCTGGAGAAAAATGCAAACAATTAAAGAAGAAAATGAAAAACTACATAGGTTTAACATTTAAAACCTATAAACATCACCGTTTCAAATAGCGATAAAAAATTAAGCGCTCTTATATAGCCCCGTTCAGAACTGAATTTGTAAGCGTCATTGAGCAAAACCATTTGATGGGTATAAAAAAGGGAATAAGCATTCTAGAGGCCCATTAAGTGAATGCTTCAACATTCCTTCGATAAATTCAATTTGGCTCTGAAGAAATAGAAGCTTCACCTTTACAATTTTATTTCCTCTGAACGAATAAATTCTCCTAATCATTCTATTTAACACATTTTTTTATATACGTGATTTCGTTGTACACACTCTTTGATGGCAAAAAACGTTCTTTTCACACCACCTGCTCGACAATGACTAATTATATGACTGTGATGCAAACCTAACCTAAAGTAAGTCATTTAAGCCCTGAGGCATGGTAGGTATTAGTAGTGTACCGAATATCATTATGATCTCCTAGTTATTAATGTGATTTGAATTTGGAACACAAAGTAGAATTCACATAGGTACGAGAATTTTAGATTAATTTGTAGTATAGTACGGTATACTCGGTATAATACTTATTTAATTAAACAAACATTCACCATTAAGATCTGCACTAAATTAAATAATATATGATTATAATAATATTGCTTTTAACTGTCTCGTAGATGTAGTGAAAAGTAGAGTATTCTCATCGGGGATACAGGTGCTTTCGTCTTGGGCGACCATGAATCCCACGCTGCACTCAGGATTCTTGTGTTAACTACCTCGCTTTACTCGGGAGTTACTTTTAAACACCCTCGCTCTGCTCGGAAATTGACGCTAGAATCCTTCGTTTTGCTCGGGATTCAATAAAGCGCCCGCTACAAGACACTACTTTATCCTCCTATCCTACTTTATTTATGGGAACCAGATGGCTGAATTATAATACTTATAATTATACATATTTTTTGTAAATAAAAACTTAGAATATACTAAAACACACAGACAGATCTCAAACCCCTGCGTTAACCACATGAATATTTGTTCTCGGTGGAAATCGAACCCACGACCTATAGTGCAGAAGGCAGAGCTACTACCAGCTGAGCCGAGAGGTCAGTCAAGATATAATAATAAGGCTCGGTTCATGCAATATTACTGGTACGGGATTTCTGTCTTCTCAAAGCATTAATTGACATCCAACGTCTCCGCTTTCTTGCGCCCGTCACCAATGCGCCTTGGAAAATTACCTTTTTTGTTCCTCTGAAAAAAGCTTGTCACACTTAAGCTGCTTTCAAACGGTAAACTATAAAAATGATGGTGCCATTAATAATTCTATAAAAAATATTGAAAGTAGAATATAAAATAAGAACTACTTTTCTCAGTGGGCGGGAGACAACCTAACTAGTTTTCGTACGTAAGTAAACTTTTAAGTAAGAAAACGTGTCAGGATCAGCATCATCATCAGCATCAAGATGTATTTAGTGTCGGTATGAAAATGTTCGTCGATTTTCAACTTGATTTGTTCAACGTATTTTTTTTTTTATGTGACTAGCTGATGGTACAAGCATATGACCCACTTGATGTTAAGTGGTAACCATCGCCTATAACAAAGCAATGCCTCGTAGGTCACGCACATCAGGAACGTGTCCTACGATGCAGTCCCCTGCGTCCATCAACTTGAGGCATGCAGATATTCAGCCTCACGTGCCAGTAATTTCACCGGCACTCACACCCTTCAAACCGAAACACAGCACCCAACTTCTGCTGCTTCACGGCAGAAATAGGCATGGTGTTAGGGCCCCGGAAGAGCCCTAAAATCTACTACTACAAAACTACGTATCACGATCACATATTACCTTTTGAAACTGAATAGATGGAATACACCGATAAGTTAACGTCACAAATTATGTCAAAATGTGTTCATGATCAAGGCACTGGTGCAAGCGAAAACCGACTCTAAGGTGACGAACATTTTTATACCGCGACTGTTCTTAAGAAAAATACTATTTCTTTTTATACAACTAGCTAATGGAACAAGAATATAGCTCAAATGATGGTAAGAGGTAACCATCGTTTCTACTGAAACCATTGTTCTAGTGAACAAAGCATTGCCTCGTAGGCCACGCACGGCAGGAACGTGCCCTGCGATGCACTATCCTGTGTCTAACTTGAGACGCACAGAATATCAGCCACACGTGCCAGTATATCATTTCACCGGCACGCTTCAAATCGAAACACAGCAATGATGCTGTGTTTCGATTTGCAGATCTTTCACAACAGAAAAAGGCATAGTTTGTAGTACTTCCCCGGACGGGACACACAAAGAGCTCTACTACAATATTTGTGGTTAAAAGAAGTAGTTGGTATTTCTATGAAAATTCCAAGCCGCTGCTAAAACGTTTCTTGGTTTTTTCAAGTATTTCCTTTACCATTCGAAAGCGGAAGATATTAAATAAACAAAAGGCTCGTTTGAAGGCTGCTTTGTTTTTTGATTGGCGTATGTACGTTCCAACATGTTTGTTTTATGTACGTGTAGGTACGAGTACATGTGACGTTTCCATCATGTTCTAACATTATTATAATGGAAGTAGCATTATTTTTAGAATAAAAATACACCTTACATTTTTATTTCTATGCAAACATACATAGAGATTTAGAGATTTATTTATTTATTTGGTAACAATACATAAATATTACAAAACTGCTACTTACTACATTTAACAAACAGGTACTTATAAACTAAAAATGATAAGTTGTACAGAATTAAATGCGTAAGTACGCTAACTCCCACCCTAGGAGAACCTGTGTTGCGGGTAGTTAGCCTCTTTCGTCCAATTAGTAACCAACGTATGTGCTTACGCTAGTTGAGAGTGCAACAGATAATTATGATAATTTGGGTGTGTTAAGTGTATGTATGTTAATTTTTAAGATGATTAAAGTAAACATTGTGTTTAATATAATACTGTATGTAAATATAATTTAGGTGCAGGTAAAAAATGTTCATGTAAATAGGTAATGTATGTAGGTAAGATACTATTTTAATTGAATACGTATGGGAGTTTGGTATGAGCTATGATGATGGGGTTAAGAGAGATTCAGTTTCGTGATAGTTAAGACTACTGAGCCAGTCGGAAGTTAATCTTCTACACCTTTTTCTAGTTAGTGATATTAAGTTAAGTTTTTTATTTAATTTTGTGTATATGAATGGTCCTAGGTAGTAGTGACATCGCTTGCCGAAGCTAGTCCTTACTTTAGGTATTTTCCATACGAGCCTACGGTTCGTGTGTGTTTCCAGAATATTTGTATGTGCCGTTTTGTGGAAGTTTATGGCAGTGATAAGCAGAAAGAGTTGTCTAACAGAGAGGAGTCTGGTATCCTGGTACAATGAAGTGGTAGGGTATCGGTATGGTTTAGAGTAGGCGACCTTTAATACTGCTCGCTGAGCTCGTTCTAGGCGAAGTAAGTGAGTTTTACAAGCTGAACCCCATGTGGAAATACAGTACGTGAGTACCGACTGGCAGAGGGCCTGATAGACCAGTTTTATGGTTTGACTGTCAGCGCAAGATCTCAACATTTTGAATAAGTATAGCAGTTTCCGTAATCTACCGCACATTGCTGCTATTTGGTTTTTCCAAGAAAGGTTCTCATCAATTATCACCCCAAGATATTTAAGGTGTTGTACCCTTTCAATGCTAGAGCAGGAACAGGGGATTGTACAGGAATGAGGTTTGTGGAGTTTTATGTTTAAGTCAGATTTGGGAGATGTGCGGTTTGAAATGCTAAAAGCGATAAGCTTGGTTTTATCAGTGTTGAGAGTCAACAAATTCTCTTGCAACCATGTTGAAATAAGATCGAGCCCAGACTGCGCAGCTGCAGCTGCGGAACCCCAGGAGTCTCCGTGAAAGACAAAAGCAGTATCATCTGCGAAAGCAAAGGTTTCCGCTCTATCAAGGTTCAACATGCACAAGCCGTTAATGTACATGAGGAACAAAGTGGGCCCTAAGACACTGCCCTGTGGCACCCCAAACTCAGGCTCAGAGAGGTCACTTACGCAGCTATCCAACTTAACTCTCTGCTTTCGGCCAGTGAGGTAAGAATTGAACCATTCCAGTGACACCACTGGAATGGTTCAATTCTTCCACCACGAATTCCATAGGTTTCCATTTTGCGTAAAAGGATCGGCCTTGACACTGTGTCGAAGGCTTTTGCGAGATCGAGGAAGACACCGACACAGTGCTTACCGCTATCCAGTTTCATTGAGACAAAGTCTGTAAGGTTAGTGACAGCATCGTTTGTTGATCTATTGTTACGGAAACCGTATTGGTTGTCCGACAAGATACCCTGACCTTCAAGATAACAGAGAAGACGTTTGTTAACAACTTTTTCTATAATTTTAGACAGAGATGTCAGAAGTGAGATTGGTCGATAATTGGAGGCAATATGAGGATTACCGGCTTTATGAATGGGGGTTATATTGGCCAGTTTGAGTGATTCAGGCATTATTCCACTTGAAAAACTTAAGTTTGTTATGAATGCTATGATGTGCGAGAGATATTGTTTTCCATGTTTAAGTATGTTATTGCTAATGTTATCCCACCCAGGTGCTGATGTGGTTTTAAGTGAGCTTATTATATTAAATATTTCAATATGGTCAGTTGGTGTTAGAAAAAAAGAATTTGTTGGGCTTCCAGATGGTGGAGGTTTCACTAAAGAGACTAGCTTATCTTCAGTCGTGGAGAGAGAATTAAGGATATTATTGGCCAAATTTTTCCCAACCGATGAAAAGTACGAGTTCACCTTGTTTACTGCATCCTTGGGGGTTTCAGTATTTTTTATAAGCTCATTAGTTTTGTTGGCAGTTTTATTTATGTTGCAAATATTTTTGATACATTTCCATGTTTTTTTACTATCTCCGTTTGCGTCTTGTAGTTGTTTGGTTTCGTATTTTCTTTTCAGGTCGTGTAAAAGTGTAACGCAGGTGTTTCTATATTTTTTATATTTTTCTTTTAATTTTGTGTCATTTGGGTTTTTTTTGGAAAGGAAATGAAGTGCATCTTTCTTTCGGATACATTTTAACAAGTTCGGAGTTATCCAAGGTTTAACAATGACTTCCCGGTTTTTCAGCTGCTTAAATGTAGTATTTTTAGTAACGAGATCACCAATTGTTTTTGTGAATTCAGTGACTGCTACATTAACATCATCAACTAAGTATAGGTGACTCAAATTAAGGTTAGCCAGATCATCCAAGAATGAATTTAAGTTAAGTTTTGAATACGCACGGGTGGTTGGTTTATTGTCTAAGTGCTCGTGACTATCAATGCTTACGATGACAGTTCGGTGGTCTGTGATGTCTGTGTTACATATCAAAATTGTGGTGGTTTTTCGAGTGTTTACCATAGCGTGATCTAGACACCTTGGTCCACGGGTGGGGAGTTGATGTCCAGCTATAAATCCATAATGTCCTGTCAAATCTAAGTAGTCCATTGAGCGATTGTCGCGTGTGTCAATGCCTATATCAATATTGTGATCTCCAACCATTATACACGAGTCAGTTTTAATGGATTGAAATATTTTTTCAAGCGAATTGCAGAACCTACCAATATTGTAAATAGAAGGAGTTCTATAAATTGCTACAATGGACAGTTCATTACCAATCTGTATCAGAACACAGTTTGCGTCATCGAAGTCAGGTTCAATAATTTTTACGCTTATGGAAGATTTTACAAATACAATGATGCCGTCGTTTTGGTTGATAAATTTAGTAGATGCGAAATATGTATAGTTTTGCAAGGTGATTTCTGGGGAGTATTCATTGATTCGGCATTCTGTAAAAATGATTATGTCTGGCAGAAAATTTAACCTAGACAAGAAGACTACAAAACTGTCGAAGTTCTTTTGGATGCTGCATATATTTTGGCAAATAACAGTATAACGGGTTTTAGTGTTTCCAATATGCTCAAAACAATCCTCGGGATTATTAATAGCCTTACTGTTTACAAATTGGGTGTTGTCTAAATCGTTTAGGATGTCAATGCTATCCATTATTGCGGTCAGAAGATTCGAGTGTGGCAAATAGTATGTTGCGTGGAGTGATTTTGAAGAGAAGTGTAAGTGTAGACTTTTTATGGCAAAGTGGTGAAAATGTATATTTCTCAATTGGGGATGAGGTGTACAGTGCAATGTAAGGAGTATGATTGTAAGAGTACAAATCAATATCGCTCGATATAGTTAGGTTGATACGTGATTGGTATATGAAGGAATATATGCTAATGCAAGGAAGTATTCCGATAACAAGGATATAAATATACATACAACTATCACTAAGGTCTAGTCAGTCAGCAACCTGGCCCACGCTGCGTTTGATGGAGGCGAGAGTTTCTTCATTCTTGACTAAAATGTGAGGTGAATTTTCCCTTTTGCGAAGGAAAACTCTTCCATTGGAGGTCCAGCAGAAATCAAAGCCCTCAGTCTTGGCAACATCGCGAGCGAGGAAGAAAAGCCTCGAGGCTTTCACAGTAAGGTGCTCGGAAACGTAAATGAAACTGGGTGGCTCGTTGATACCCATGTGCTTAGAGCTTAGCTGTTCAAACTTGTTTTTGGTGTAGCTTTTAATTTTCCCCAGGAAGGTTTCCCTCTCCAGTGTATTAGAGAACTCGGCTACTACTGTAGTCGTTGTGGCATTTGGCTTGCTAGGTAGCCTATATACATCACGTAATAGGCCAGCAGCTTCTATTTTGTCCTTACGCTCTATGGTACAGTATAGTTTCTCTATCATGTTGTAGAGGTCTTTCTTGCCTTCTTTCTGTCTTTTCGGAACATTTCTAATCTCGATGCTAGTTTTTTTACTCAAACGCTCCATGTTTTCAATTTTAGTATCGATATAGTCTATCTGCTGTGTAATATCTTTCCTTTCCTCTTCTAATGTTATGATTTTATCTTGGATTTCTCGTACTTGGTCAGACACAAAATCCATGGACTTTTTTAAGTCGGTATTAGAGTTCTGGATCACGTCATTTTGTTTTTTTATGTCCATGATGCTTTTCTCCAATTTATCAAGTCTATGAGTTTGCTTAACCGCCATTTCTTGTAGCATCTCCTTTATCTCCTCCTTGAATGTGTTCCAAGAATCTTGGCCAGTGCAATCATCTTCCACACGTAGACGCTTCGCAGATATCCGCTTAGATGGTTTTTCAAGTTCTCGTTGGAGACAGCTTGGTATATCAGTGTCAGAGGCCGAGTAAGTCATATCGGCCTTCGGGGGTGTCCGTTTTGTTAATTGCGACTTGGTAGCAGACATCAGTCAGTTGGTAGTCTAATCGTTCCTTCAGTGAATTGTCGTACCTTATTCAGGCGTAATGCTCGGTGCCGTCAGGTAATAGAACGGGTATGTGACGTCAGCAGGTGTCGGTCGTAAGCGGCGCGCTCGCAGTGGGAGACAAGGACCAAAAATATATCACTTACTCGTTTCCCCGCGGGTGAAAGGGGGGGGGCTCGTTGAGCTGCGTATGCGCGCGCGTCGTATGTCTCAAGGCGCTTCTATAGGATGTTGCGCCGCTTCTTTATTGGAATAAGGGTGCAAATGCTATTGCCTGGTTTCGCTACGGAGATATAATTCGCAATACACGTCCACTCGCCAGCAGATCTTGGACGAAAGAGAATATCTCAGGGTAATAAGGTTTGTGTTATATTATCTCCTTGTTTATTTTTTACGTGAAATATAAATGGGCTTACTAGTACAGTAGGCCTACTACAAGCACTGTTTGGCTCTGTCTCTGGCTCTTGTTTTGAGTCTGTGTTGACCAATAGTTTTTAGTTACGTTAGGTCAGTCAATAGACAATTCGGCTTTGAAAATAAATGACCGTTTTTTTCGAAACATATTCGATCAAATCAGAATATCTCATAATACACTTTAATTCCAACTGCTAATACGTGGCTTGTTAAAATACCACCGAAGTTACACGACAGAACTCAAAATAACACCATAAAAACAATTTAAATGAAAAAGCTATGTGACTTCCTATAATGACAGAAAACGAATCTCCCGATAGGTCTGTTGCCATCTCTATTTGTTGTTATGAAAGTGACAGAGACAAGAAACTTTTAGCAAGCCGTTAAAAATCAAATCAAAATTGTCTTTATTCAGTTCAAGAATCACTTTGAAACGTCTTAAAGCTAGTAAGTTTAGGTGCCAGTTCCACACGACCAAACCTATAAAAACAGACAACAAACTACGTCTTGATTCCTACCGTTGTTATATGATCCCTTTACAAATCAAAAATAATCTAAAATAATAGCAGTGAAGTTCTAGTGTGGTGCTAAAAAATGTTAGTAGAGTCTGTTCAGAAAGAGAACCGTCGTGGGATATGAGGGCGCAGCTGTGCTTAATTACCTTTTTAGGGTTCCGTAGCCAAATGGCAAAAACAGAACCCTTATAGATTCGTCATGTCTGTCTGTCTGTCTGTCTGTCTGTCCGTCCGTATGTCACAGCCATTTTTCTCCGAAACCGTAAGAGCTAGACTGATGAAACTTGGCGAGATGTATTCTGTGAACCGCATTAATATTTTTACACAAAAATAGAAAAAAAACTATAAATTTTGGGGGTCATACATGAAACTAAAACGCAAAAAAAATGTTTTCATCAAACCCATACGTGTGGGGTATCTATGAATAGGTCTTCAAAAATGGTGTTGAGGTTTTTAATAAAATATAGTTTTTTTCTAAACTGAATAGTTTGCGCAAGAGACACTTCCAATGTATTTACATTATGTACAAAATACGCAAGAAATCGTTGAGCTATCTGCAGACCGTTGTGAACGATCTGGAGATAGCTCAACTGATATACTTCACTAGGTTAAGTTTATATCATTGTATAAGTATACTTACTTTTGACTGCCGGTTTACAAAACTAACTTATATAAAGTAAATCCGTAATTGGCCGTAAGACTAGCATAAGATCATTATTGTACTACTTTAAGGGCTGTGGATTTTGTAAAATAAATAAAATAAAAAATAAAAATAAAAAACAAAGTGGAAAAAAGTTGGTCCCCCCCCCTCTAACTTCTAAAATAAGTGACTGATAAAGCTAAAAAAAATATATGTTGTACATTACTATGGAAACTTCCAACGATATTTGGTTTGAACGAGATCTAGTCAGTAGTTTTTTTTTTATACGTCATAAATCGTAAACCGCAATTTACCTTTCGATGAACTACTAGAACTTCTACAACTCTATGTTATATTAGTTACTGCTACGGAACCCTTCATGGGCGAGTCCGACTCGCACTTGGCCGCTTTTTATTTGTTTAGTGCATGGGCAATACAATAGCTCGTCTGTTGCGTTTTGATCTTAACACAACTAGTGTACTATTCCTTTATTTAATTTTTATGATGCAAAATGCCGACAGAAAGTATAAAAATCGAAACGTTAGTTCACAATTTGGCCACGACGCCGACGGCTCTCTTTCTGAACAGACTCTAACCGGCATTATAGATGAGAGGTTAATATTCTGAATAAAATGGTGCCGTGGTTATTTGAACATCACCGTGTTCCGAACAAACCCACAGGCGTATTTCTTTAGAATTGCATCTTTCTATGTTATTCGTCTCTTTTTTGAGCTGAACAATGATTTTTATTCCTTTGTTAAGCCGGTGCCCGAGCTTAGTGGGCTGATTGAAAATCCTCGCTTCAGAAGAATTTTATTGGATATCTTTGGTAGAGGGTAAGCTGGTTTTAATAGTTTTTGAAGCAATCATTCTGGCCCCTATTAAATTTCTAAGGACCTGAGTAAAAAATCTTCTGATTTTATAGTTGTAGGTTTGAGTATTTTAAAGTATTTTGAATCCGGTCGGTGAACAAATGGATTTACTTGATGGAAAAATTTATGTTCGTTGTGCTAGTAGTCTCAAACAGTAAAGGAAATCATTGTTACGAACCGTACGTTATTTTAGCAGAGGTGATATGGGGGTGATATAGGCGTTTAGTTTAGCAATATGTTGGATTTTTCAGCGTACTCCATAAAATAAAAATTTATCATAATATTGCAAAATACATCTAATATGAAACATACCTCGAACCACTTTAGACATTCTTAAAGAATCCTGAAAGCATACTGGGTACAAAAAAAACTTAATTAATCTATTGTATCGTGAAATTCGTGTTTGATTCAGTAATTCTAATAAATATTATTATTGTCGTGACACTCGTTTTTAAAATCCAGTGTGGTGAAAGGATTTCTTTGGTGTATAATTTTGAACTTTTTAGGTTCTACGATATGCAAGTTTCTTCACGATGTTATTCTTAATTGTTTGAAAAATGATAATTAGATTCATTTATCGACATCAAAATGATTAGAATCGTCTGTAATGAAATATTCTTGCGTCGGATCCGGAATTTAACTTTTTTATACTTTACACGGAATCTTTTTAATTAACTTGATTCATTAGGATTCTTTCGATCAGTAAGATGGTATTTCTTCAGTTTAAATATTTTTAGATGTAAAATAATGTTAACTGAAAATATTAAAAATGTAACTATCATTTTACGTTCTTCTTCTCATCGAGTCACTGGTTGTTTTAATCCAAGTGAAGAAAAAGGATTTTAAATGCACCTCAAAGAGGCACTTTTCGTGCACATGACGCATATTTTCAAACTCCTAGGTTCAAAAATAAGAATAGAAATGTACACCAAAGTGAAAAACTACAAAAAACATAACAAGAATACTAAAAAAGAATACTTATTGTAAATATTGCGACAAGTTATTAATTATGGCTTAAATGGTTCTTCTTCGTTGGTACAGTCACGGTATGAAAATGTTCGTCACCTTAGAGTCGGTTTTCGCTTGCACCAGTGCCTTGATCATGAACACATTTTGACATAATTTGTGACGTTAACTTATCGGTGTATTCTGTCTATTTAGTTTCAAGAGTTAATAATTATGTGCTCGCGATACGTTGAACGAATCAAGTTGAAAACTGATGAACATTTTCATACCGCCACTGTACATATTAATAAATAATTACTGGGTGGCCTATGTCCCGCAGTGACCTTCTCAGTCTGATGATAATGATGATCTAGGTACCTCTATCTTATAACGGCGATCCCGAGCAAATCCCTCCATCGATAATCAATTTTCGGCTTTTCTATTACCACCTATTTTTATCGGTCACTAAAATAGCCGATGGCAAGCCCTCCAGTTTCACGACGCAATCCAATAACAGTAAAAAACGTAATAAAACGTGTATTATTTATTGTCAGCGCCGATGGACAACTCTTACTATCCTACTATGAAAAAGCTATTAGTTACTCGGCACAGTAGTACTGGATACAAAGCATGCAAAGAGTTATAAGACATTAAAATAATAACTCTCTATTTGATAATATGTACACACAATTTATGGCCACAGTGTACACACCACCACATTGGCCACATCTTTGTATAAGTAGCGGCACTTAACTTTAGCGCTGACCGTTATTGCGCAGAAGTCAAAAATAAGGTAGGTACCTGACAGCTAGCGGGATGAAGGGCGGGCGTTCATAGCGCAGGGCGTCGGTTCCAGCAACTAAAATCACTCAAGCGACCGCATAATAGATGTGAGTTGTCAATTTTTGATTGACAAATTTGAAAATGGAACGTGGATTCAGCGATCACTCAATCGAACCGTGTTGCTGGAATAGCAGGGCAGATCAGTTCTCCGGTCGTATTCCCCTCCCCCTTGCACCGATACGACACCCCGCGCACATCTAATGAACAGTCGCGTTCTCAATTGTATTGTATTTGACAAATAATGTTTTTCTTTTTCTACTCCCCCTAAACTTGTTAAAAATGATGTCAGGTACCTACTATAAATCTTTGGACATCTTACTATTTGACATTAAATTAAAATAATATGTCATCGTTATTTAGCTAATTATTAATTAAAGTTCTTATTGTATTGCGTGCGCGACAGTACACATGCGCAGCTATTTTCCCCCGCGTATCGCTCAGCGCTAGACCTTAACGATCCTCTTAAATTATTTTTTGAATTAATAAATAACGTAAGACCTTACGACTATCTCAATCACTAAACTACTCCCACTAAGTAGCTATTTAGCTACTAGACAGTTGTAAATCAGTCGTTACGACACCGCAAATGTTGCCAGTGTCACTAACATTTTTCCATCCCTCCTGATTTATTAGAGGAGGGCAATTTATGACGATCTCGGTCAGCGTTACAGTAGCCTTACTATCGGGACTATCGGTACTAAAATCAGCTATTTCCGATTAGATGTGCGAGGATTTATTGTCAGGTTGCGTTATGAAAAATGTTTTTGAAGCTCTTGTTTACTGGAAGATCGAGCTGTGAAAATGGAGATAAGATATGGAAGATCGGCGAAGCGTGGTTTCCCGCAGTCAGCACTATTTAGTTTGTCGTAAAATGAACTTTATGACGATGACATAAAAGTCGAAGAAGATCAGTGGCGAATGGTCCAAGATGACGGACCAAAGCTCTATAAATACTCAAAGAAACAGTATTCTGGCTTGTTTCAGAAATCTTCTACGATAGTTCCTTGTGAAGGGTATTGCTGGAATTTTTGACCAGAAAAGATAGAAAGGAGAAGGATTTTTTTTTGATATTCCCTATGTTTTGGGGAAACTGGCACCTAAACTCACTTAACTTGAAGACGTTTCAAAATGACCCTTGTGATAATTGAATATTTTTTTTTTTTTACTTTGGCTTTGTCTTTACACTTCACTACAACACTCCAACAAGCTACAAGAACAGTTACAATCAAACCAGCACCTCTTGCGTCTCAGCTATCGTCCATCGGTTTATGGGTGCCGTATTTTCAAGAAACAAGTTTCCAAACATTTTATTTATTCAACGCCACAAATCACCCGTTCAAGTAAAGATTTGATAAATAAACGTAAAAGCTTTTCACAGAAAATAAAGATTGACAAATGACAAAACACCAAAACGAGATTTATTGGCGGGGATTCCGTTATAAACGATTTCTTCAAGCGGCCTTTATCCACCATAGTAAATTGATTGCAGAAGATAAGGTTGCTTTTATTTAATTTTCACACCATCTTCACGGCAATGTTAAATAATATGTGTTCCTTAGGGATGTGAATACTCCAGTTTTTGAGGACTCGTTTAATTTATAATAAGTTTTACAATAAAATGTAGAATACCGTGGCCGGCTTCTTGGATGAATTTTTAAGTTACACATTATAAAAATTATAGTAATGACACGAACTGCATCTGTCAGTCGTTTGACACTGACAGTTGTGCGCAATCTGTGCATAAGGGTCGGGAGCCGTCGTGCGCCGGAACAAATATATGTGTTGTGTTGTAAACCTAACCTAAAGTAAGTCATTTAAGATCTGAGGTCTATCTAGCATGGCATTAGTAGTGTACTGAATATGATTAAGATCTGCTAGTCATTTATGTGATTTGAATTTGGAACACCAAGAAGAAATTGCATACGACCATTTGCAATAATAATAATAATTTTGGTAATGTAATATACCCTATATTATACTAGGTACCTATCGTAAATGCAACTAGTAGGTACATATTAACACCACACATTCATGAAAATATTATACTACATCGAGTGTCAGCGGTCACTCTGTTTGTTTGTTTACTCTTGTGCCCACACCGAGACATACGGTCACTTATTTAGACAAACACTATTTAATCGAATGCTATTTCAGCGTACGCTATTTAGCCAAACGCTATTTAGTCAAACGTTATCTATAATAACGCCATGTAGACGAACTCTGTAAGCCAAACAAATGACGAACGCTATTTAGCCAAACGCTATTTAGTCGAACGTTATTTAAACGAACGCTATTTAGAAGAACGCCGTGAGCCAAACAAATAATAAATAGGACCGTAACATAGAGAGTAAGTGACGTCGTAAATTTGTAATGGCTCATGGAAATTGCGTTGATCAATTATTCCGACTGCGTAGGGCCTTGAATATGTTACTATCTAGAGTTTGTTATGATAGTTACTGCCAATGTTTAGTTTTATGACACCCTGTATAATCAAATCGTAACCTTAATATGCAGGGCAATCTTCAGAATCTTAATACTCAAGTAGTTAGACATTTTTGAACTACTAAAGCAAAAAACGATACGGGCCGCACATTTTGATACAATATGACTGGTAATTTATGTTGTGTAGAGTGCACGAAAAAGAGCCTCTCTGAGGCGCACTAAAATCCTTTTACCACGTTAAAAAAAAGAAGACATTTACCAAAAACTTTCAAGGTTTATAGAAGTTTATAGTTTTTAAGTTATTATTTGTTTTTATAGAAACACTTACGCAAAAACGCAGAACAACAGATTTTTAAGCGCACAGTGTTGGTTCGACAGAAAGTTTTGCTCATATTAATGTGTATTTTTACTCCCCAAAGTCGTAGTTTTATACCCTGTATACATCAAAGCATGCAAAACAGCATGCGTCCTTTCTGGGTTGAGTGGTTATAGTATATATATTTTTGTACTTGTGCTTCTTACCTACTTTTTTTATTTTTTAGCCTTACCATCTTGACTTAGCTTAGTCGGTCTAATCCACAGAAAAGACATGGTCAATACGTGCGGAGCTGACTAAGCCGTGGGTTTCCTCACGATGTTTTACTTCACCGTTTGGAAGCATTGTGTATTTTTTTTCTTTTTTTAGTATAAATTAGTAGTCAAATTAGTGTAGAAGCCCTTATAGCCTCCACTGAGCTGTCCTTTTTTGTCTCTTTTTTATAATAATTCTTATAAAATAATAAATACAAAACATTTCGTCATCAATCGGCTTTCGTTTTTAAATTGGTGTAAGACAACATCGTTTTACAAAGTAGACTCCCAGAGGTTTCCAAAAAAACTTAAAAAAACTTTTATGTACAACGCCTTGTTTTCTCACATTCATAATGTACAATTTTACTGGATGTTATATTCAACTGACTTCTAAAAGTGAAAAAGAAATCCACGAGGGCCTCATAAACACTTTTACAACGTAATACTTAAAAAACGTGCATAAAAATTATCTCTTGAAATACGTTCACGACTGGTCACAGTACACAACAGCCCTTGAACTCGTGCGTATATTATAAGGAGGGTATTTAAAAATGTTTATCATATACAGCTAAGTACCTTTACGTTACAAATGGCCTCTCAGCTCACTTGGTAGTAACTCTGCCTTCTGCGCCGTAGGTCGTGGGTTCGATCCCCACAGAGAACTAATATTTGTGAGGTGAACACAGATGTTTGTTCTCTGTCTGGGTGATATATTGTATTCTAAGAATGTATTTACAAAAAAATTATATGCATTATATCAGATATCTAGTTCCCATGCCCTGCTTAATTAGGTTTCAATAAAATTATTCACAAAGAAACACAGTTACATGTGAATAGTTATTTATCTAAATAAAAACTGTCCTTCCTAGTATTTAAGTTGGTAGCTGTTCGATTACGTAATAGGTATATACTTATTAGTTTGGGGCTAGATAGTCGTTTGTAGATGGTCTACAATATTTATTTATATAAATGAAAATCAATTATAAAACAGACGTTGCGTGAAAGTTCCCAAGTTCTTTTATATTTAAACAAAGATATTAAAAATGGACTAATATAAAAAAAATACAGTCTGTTTTTCCATTTTTTGTCTGCAAAATAGAAATAACTTCAGCAACTTTTTCTCAAGTTATTTTTAAAATTCATAAAAGCACGCTAATAAAAATAAGAGCCCCTTCATTTATTCAATACTTTCTTGCTTTAATTCCCCTAGATTCTCACTCTGAACGTGGACGTAATCAGGACGAATCAAGGGGGCAAGGGAGTACAAAAAATAAACGTTTGAAATAAATTATAATAATAATATGCTAGGTTTGATGGGTGTAAGTGTCGGTGAAACAACTGGCACGTGAGGCTGAACATCTGCATTCCTCAAGTTGATGGACGCAGGACAGTGCATCGTAGGATACGTTCGTTAGGTTTGCAACTTATTGTATAGGCAGCACAAACTGCTAAACTATGTATAATAAATGTATTTGTTTTTTTCTGACTGCTTTCTTTTGATGTCCTCACGGACTATTTAGCGATAAATAGCCTATTATAATAAATTTTATCAATTATTGTGGTTATCAAAATATAACACTTTTGGTTGCTAGGTCGCTTCCTCATGCGGAGTTTTTTTATGGATTCAACTATACAGCGTGTAATCGTTAAGTGTGCACAGGCGATTATTCCGTAACTATTGCAGATATCAAAAAACTTTAAACTGATATCGAAAGTACTTTACCTAATGAGTAAAATGACATTAATAACTTTTTAAAAATAAAACGAGAAATATCCAAAAAAATTACATTAATCACTCCCATACATTTAGTATGAGATAGTAGAAAGGTTTTTCAAATTGAAAAATACAATAAATTGGCGGGAACGAGAACCCGCGATAAAGAATTTGAATTTAGAACGAACACCAATGAGTATCTTTCTTTTTGTTTTTATTTAGTATGTTGCTTTTCAGCTAGTTCAAATCAATACAATATTGAAACAAGGTTTATTATAAATTTGAAGTGGTAAGATAATTAATCTACACGTGTATCTACTTGAAATTCATTAATACCTTCATATCGTACATAATTATAAAATGACAAGGGTAAAATGAGTAGGTACTATTCCACTTAAAATAAGGAAACTAAAACCTTTCTACTATCTCATACTAAATGTATGGGAGTGATTAATGTATTTTTTTTGGATATTTCTCGTTTTAGTTTCAAAAAGTTATTAATGTCATTTTACTCATTAGGTAAAGTACTTTCGATATCAGTTTAAAGTTTTTTGATATCTGCAATAGTTACGGAATAATCGCCTGTGCACACTTAACGATTACACCCTGTATACCTACGTTTGATTCAAATTTAAAGTGGTCCGTACATTATAAAAGATTATCATTGTTAACAAAATTTGCTACAAGCAAGCAATAACTTTTTAATACTTCACTTTGTGATCGTAATTTTATTTTTAATTTTAACTTACATAATTTACTTGCCCCACAAGCCCCCAAGCCTGAGTACGCCCAAGACTCTCGGAAATCCTTTTGGGCCTAAGGGATATAATTTAATACTGAGAAATAACAATATCCCTTCAGAGGGCTACCTTTAAAAAGGACATTTTAAATTATTTAATCATATTGTTTTAGAATTATGGAGGGTTTTATCCAATTAATTAAGATACAGTGGCCTAACAAAGCCTTGGGGCATTCAAGTATCTAAAACGTATAATGAGTAGATGAGAGTAATTTTAATATTTATTTAAAATAAATTATACAACCTAATTACTTGGAATAGACACGGTCTATTCCAAGATTATCTTCCTGTTATTTTCAACATTATTATTATTTTAATTAGCTGTTAGCCACGACTTTTACAGGAAGGCAGAGTTACTATAGTTACGAGAAAAATAAATAAATTGGGTATTTTTTTGGGTAATTGGGCCGATTTGCATCATCAAACATGACCACCGATTTTTTTCAATTCTATTATGAAAACAAACAACAACAAAAACAATTCAATAAAAACAACTCAAGCAACTTTACAGTGTTCTTTTTCATCATGAATTTGAGTACTATAAAGTAAAATAGTTTTGTTTTAAAATTTTGGAATATTTTTAAATTCTGCAATATGTTAAATTTCGGCTACTGCAAAACAAAGTTTTTATGAATTCAATTTTGATATTCACTAAACCAACACAGTATTTTATAACTAGAATATTTAACAAAAGGTTGAAACATCATGCGGGATTGTTAACACACATGCATAGGCAATGTTTGATAAGTAATCCCGTATGACGAGATTTTTTGTAAAATTATTTCATATAGTTTTTTTGAAATATTGGTTATGCTACCATACTGTAATGGACTACATTTATTTGCAATAAAAGAAAACATTCCATTCAAAAAGGACTCATCCCGAGATAAAATCCCTGCTATTTTTGTTTTCTTAAGCCTTGCGCATAATTAAGCGTTCTGCGAGGGCGATCACTGATACGCTGTAAAATATATACAGGGTTATTCATAATTAGCTGCAAATACTCAGGAATTAGGTTCATCAAATAAAATAAAAAATATTTATGAAATTATTTTTATTAATTTTTGATTTAAGTTTCTGTATCAAAATTTTATTTTTATTATTTTTTTACGGCTATTGCATAATGATTGCCATGGAAAACAGGACGATGACCCACCCAGGCGGTGACTGAACGTTGAGTGTCGCTCACGGCGCGCGGGCGCGGATCAAAGGTCAAAATAGGTCTGGCGCAAATGATTCCAAAGGATATTCTTTATCGATTTTCTCGGGATTTTCATAACAAAACTTAAAAAAAATCATTTCATAAATATTTTTTATTTTATTTGTTGAACCTAATTCCTGAGTATTTGCAGCTAATTATGAATAACCCTGTATACGTAACATAAGATGCTAATTAAACTTTAGAGTCAGTGCCTATTTTGGATTAATAGAGATTAAACTTGTGGTTGAAAAAGTGGCAATTTTTGCACACAAGTAGAAGAAAAAACAAACAGTAGTCTTAAAAAATTTGGCTATCAATGCAAGAGACTATAGTTCAATTGATTTCTAATTAGCATCATACTTTTACCTTCAGTAATTAATTTCTATCAAGGGCGCCACTGACTGGTTAAAAAAATACGTCATTAGCCTGTCACTAAAGAAATTATTTTCTCCCTTCATTTCTCAAACTAAAACAATTCCTGGCGCGTTTCTAAGTGGTCCTATAAAAAAGAGTTTACGGTCTTGCATAATAAGGTACTGGCAAAGTTCATCCCAACTTAGAACCACGTTTAAATTTTACGAAGTTGGTACATTACTCTCATTTCTCTTGACGAAGTGTCTTATTATCTGAGTAACAGTAGGGCGAATCATCTGGTTATAAGGCAGCTGACACATAAACACACAGCCTGCAGAAGTCTATTGCTGGACATGGGCCTTCCCTACACATTTCCAGGAAGAACGACTCTGAGCTCTTTCCAATTTTTTTTTTTTATACAACAAAGTTAGCAAACAAGCATACGGCCAACCTGATGGACAGCGGCCATCCACCGACTTCCCGCGATCTTAACAATGTCGTCGGTCCATCTGGTGGGTGGGCGCCCTACCTTTCGTCTTGCGGTTCGTGGTCGTCATTCGACATATACATTAACCTAGATTTTTTTATATAGAAACGAAAAGCGCCCCTGTTGGGAATGCGAGAACTAATGTCTTTTACTTGAGAAATCAATTGTATCTGCATCAATAATAATTGTTTATGTTTATGTTTTCTAATTTATTCTTAGACTCACAGTTACATTTTTAATTATTTAAATTTTTTGAATAATTATTTTATCTATACAGTTTTGAATTGATATCTTGAATATTAATTGCATTAAGACGTCTCTGTACAGACCAATTTTATTTCGAGATTCAGTGAGAGCTGTCACATTGGAAACTTAGAACACAGAAAAATCATGTTTTTGTTCATTATTCAAATGTTTGGTTTAATTGCGACAAATAAACAAAAAAAAAAAAAAATTTTTGCTAGACTGATAAAGATTCACTACACCATTGCCTGTATCACCGCAACGCACACGCACCGCACACCATGTAGCAAGGCCCTTAGAAACAACAAATAAACTGAATGTTTATGACAGCACATAAAGAGCTTCTTTGTCAGCTTATTATGTAGAAAGCTTGGCGTAAATACAACAGGAAAAAATACCAAGAAATCCCTTGAAATGGGATTAGGGAAGGCACTTGAAAAAATAATAGGAACACTTAAATTAAGTTTCTTGGAAATTTTAACATAAAAAGGACCTACAGTTATTAATTTGACAAATTAATTAAGTATATAAATTAATGGCCTAGGTACCCAAAATTTTAATAAATTACTTCAACACAAAATTAATGTTTAATAAAAATGTTAAGTCACTATTTTTCTCAAACCATGTCCAAATGTCCATGTCTGAAGGAATATGGGTTTTGATTAAAAAAAACTTTTAACAGAGGTGGCCCAGTGGTTGCGGCGTGCCTGCCGATCCTAAGGTCACGGGTTCAAATCCAGCCGTATATCAATGAGTTTTTTGTTCAAAAAATGTATGTGCCAGTACTCTCAAACTGTGAAGGAAAACATCGTGAAAAAACCAGCATGTCTTGGAACCAGCTTGAAAACATAAATAAGTCGAATGCACGAAAGCCCGATGGAACGTCCTAAAAATATTTTCACCACATATACATGAAGAATATTACATGTCATGTTAGTTCGAAAGAACCAGTGTGTTGCATAAAGTTTTTTCTCTTCATGATTTTTTTGGCTATTTTTATTTTATTGTGTTACAAGCAACGGACTAGCTCGAAAAAACTACCCAACGTGATCACTGTGGCAAAATAAAACTATGCCCACCCATATCACTATTGTGAACACTCGTAGCACGAGTTCTACAAATGCTACGGAAACCGTAGACACGCGCTACAGAATTCGTTCAATACTAAAACAAATGCTACGAATTTAGACGATACTTTTGGGCATTCGTAAAAAAAAATGTTTAGACCGCAGTAGTCTGAATTTTATTTTTAGTTATTGGTCGTTGCCTGTTTTTTGTGCGACGGCTTATTTTCACTCATAAAAAAATACAATTCACAACAGGAAAATGTACGATATTTCAATTTGTTCCATGATCTTCAATTTGGAAGATTCCAAGATAAATTGTTTTCTAATCGTTTGCGTTTATGCCGCATTGGAGAAACATTGTATCTGCTTTTTAAAAGTGAGTTTTATACCGTTGTATTTAAGTTCAAAATGGTTTATCTGCGAGTTGTTTCAACGAAAACATTCAAAAGCTTACGTTTACTGAAGGAGTAATAACATAGTAATTATTACTAAATTGTTATGATAATAATGACGTAACGAAAACGAAACCTTTGACGCCTCTATAATAAAAGATACCTCTGATACTTATGATGGACTGACCTATTTAGCTTAGTTGGTAATAACCCTGCCTCCTGCTCCGTAGGCCGTGGGTTCGATCCCCACCGAGATCAAATATTTGTGTGGTGAACGCAGATGTTTGTTCTCTGTCTGGGTGTTATAATATATTCTAAGTATGTATTTACAAAAAAAATATTTAAGTTTTATATCAGCTATTTGGTTCCTATCATGCAAGCTTTGTTAGTGTCTCGTGAATTGTCCTTTATTTATTTATGTACTAAATTTTTATTTATTTATTTACTCAATAAAGATTAATAAACTGACTGCTGGTCTGCCAGATAAGACATAAAAACATTTATAATTTTTCACTCTTCACTATCTAGTCCCAAAAAACGAGTAGCTGACGATTCGGACAAATTTCCCTGGGACAAAGTGTCCCGAATGACACTTTTGATTTTAATATTATTTTTACTGACGTTTCGGACACCATCAAATTATTAATACTTTTGAGTACAGTCAGGTAAAATATGTTTAAGCAAAATATAATGTAATGTGATAAAGCTAATCAAATTGCTTTGTGAGCGTGTGGTGAAGTACTTAAGTCTCATTCAGATAGCGTATATTTGGCATAAACCTATATCTTGTGTATGATCACATAAAAATATATCAAAGATGTTTTTTAATTATTCTAAGACAGTAACGAGTATGTTTAAAAATTACAAATAATCAATAGCTAAAACAGACCTAAAATTATTACTTATTGTTTGTTTTCAACATCAGCAAGGCGTATTATCACTGAAAAGTGATAAAAGTTAAAAGCATTATGAAAAATTCTTAATCTACAATAATCACAGTATTTTACACAACATTGAGCACAAATTTTATCTATTAAAATCAACGAAATAAAAAAAAACATTAAAATCAACTAAATAAAAAAATGATAAAACTTTTAAACATTATAAAAAATTCTTAAAAATAAAAATAAAAAATAAATAAAAAATAAATAAATAAATAAATAAATAAATAAATAAATAAATAAATAAATGAATAAATATTTAAATGAATAAATAAATAAATAAATAAATAAATAAATCAATAAAAAATAAATAAATAAATAAATCTATTTCGTCACCTTGCTATGCCGCCACCGACACCGCCGCGTCTCGGTAAAATCCTGTTTTTTTTACCTGACTGTACAATGCATTTATTTTGTATGGTGTCCGAAACGTCAGTAAAAATAATATTAAAATCAAAAGTGTCATTTGGGACAATGTGTCCCAGCAAAATTTGTCCGAAACGTCAGCTACTCCAAAAAACACTGTTTAGTTTAAAGTTATTTTCAACAATTATTTTGTACAAGTTTTATTTTAGAGTTCGTTCAAATTATTCTGATTGTTGAATAGCAAAACGCGCCCAAGTATCTTTCTCTCGAAAAATCACTGTACAAAAAAAATTGTAACTTTTCACTCGTCACTATTTAGTCCCAAAAAACACTGTTTAGAAGTTATTCCCAACAATTATTTTGTACAAGTTTTATTTTAGAGTTCGTTCAAATCGTTCTGATTGTTGAATAGCAAAACGTGCTCAAGTGTCTTTCTGTCGAAAAATCACTTTACAGAATATGCTGGGAATATTTTCACGAGCCTGTTTGCGTCGAACTATACTAGAACTAGTTCTCTTTGGAGTCAGAGTGGTGAAAGGATCAAGTGCTGGGTGTCGATTCTGAAAACACAAATCAATCAAGCGATCGCTTAAATCGATGTGAGTTGCCAATTTTTGTTTGATAATTTGAAAATGGAACGCGGATTCAGCGATCACTCAATCGAACCGTGTTGCTGGAATTGACGCCCAGCACTTGAGTCTCTGATTAGGAACTTTTTAGGTTCAAGGTTTTTTTGTTTTATTAAAAGATCATACAAAAAACGGTAGGAACCAAGCCGTAGTTTGTTGCCTGTTCTTCTAGGTTTGGTCGCGTGGAACTGACACCTATACTCAGCTCTAAGACGTTTCAAAGTGATCATTGTGATACAACTGAATACAGATTTTTTTATGATTTTATTTGATTTATGTTTGCTTACGATATTTTCTTCCACTGTTGAGAGTACCGGCATAGTGTAGATACATTTTTTTTATAGTGACTATTTGGAATAATATGAATCTATAGAAGATACACATGCCTAAAGACTGGCCTCTCAGCTCAGTTGGTATTAGCTATCTTTTCTGCGCCTTAGGTCGTGGGTTTGGTCTCCTGTGTTCACCACACTAATATTTGTTCTCGGTGGGCGATCAAACCCACAACCTACGGCACCGAAGGTCTACTACCAACTGAGGTGAGAGGCTAGTCAAAATGTAAACTTATTTAATTGATAACATTTTGGGTTCTAAGGTTTACATATTGTCTCATTACTATTTGTGTTCGTCTCGTGTTTATTTATTTCGAGGCTGCATTTACAATGATAACAGGCACAGTGTTTTTTTTATCTCGCCATATTTTGTTTCCCTGTGATTTTTATGTAATTTTATGTTTTATTGTAGTAAGTAGGTATTTACTTTAATTATTATTATTAATAGGTATTATTATTATGAGCCTTCTATGTCCCACTGCTGAGCAAAGGCCTCCCCCAATCCCCTCCACTCTGTGCGGTCCTGTGCTGAGATGTTCCACTGTGATCTGAGCTTATCGAGCTCGTCTCGCCATCTTGTTCTTGGTCTGCCGCGACGACGCCTTGCCTCTTGTGGGCACCACTCTGTTGTAATTTTGGCCCAAAGCTCGTTATGCATGCGGCAGACATGGCAAGCTCTCTTCCACTTGAGCTTGGCAGCTTTGTTCGCCCGTTACTTTAATAAAAAAAAAAACT
Source organism: Thera britannica (assembly GCA_939531255.2). Lineage (NCBI taxonomy): Eukaryota > Metazoa > Arthropoda > Insecta > Lepidoptera > Geometridae > Thera > Thera britannica. The sequence goes on from OW618045.2 coordinate 4,071,028, forward strand.
TCAACAATACCATATGTTCCTTAATCATTCCTAAATGAATCTCACTCTCCCACTCCCACCACTATTAGAACAGATATACTCGAAATAGTAATATAAGAGGAACAGATGAAAAGGCAAACGGATGAACGGCTTTGATAGTCTTTAGGGTCTCCTTTTACCCTTTGGGTACGGAACCCTAAGAAAAAAAAATATTTGAAAATTCGTTTTTCAGCTTTCTATGTGATTGCTTTCTCGAATATTCCGACCACATTCATGAAAAACTCCCCTGCGGCCTCCTTAAATTAAGATCGTATCGTTTCCAGAGTATTCATTTTTCTTTGTAAATATAGCTTTTGGGGAAATGTCATTGTATGTAAAAATAAATAATGTCTATATGAACGTTCTCTTATATAAGCCAATGTTTTTCCTCGTTGAATAGATACCATGATAATGTATAATTGAATTAGTTATTTTATAGCTAGCTAAATAGAGGAAATGAGGTATTTCCTCAAAAAAAAAACTCAATTGAAGTTCGCCACCTTTTTTTGGGGTTTCTTTTATATGCGTATATTTAACAGGATTTTTATATTTTTTGATACAGCTGGCCTACCACGAGCTCCATATGGTTATGGTTATGGCTGTCAACATTGTGTCAACAGTGTCAACACATTCAAACCCAAGAATAAAATGAATGTGTGGATCAGCCTATCTATACACAATTTGACAGCCATAGCCATAACCATATGAAGCTCGTGGTAGCCCTGTTTGTATGCTTAAAAGCAAATAAAATGTAAAAAAAATCTTCCTCTCCATTAGTGATGTGGCTCGTCGCTTGGTCCAAGTAGGCATGTCTTATTCCCAGAACCTGCTAAATATTTCGGCGAAACTATTCATTCATTATAGCTAGAACGCTGTTCTACTTTAATAAACGGCAAACCAAACCTCTACGTGTTACGGCGCCATTTTCCTCTCCATTAGTGATGTGCCTCGTTTTTCGGTCCAAGTAGGGATGTCCTTTTCCCAAAACCGGCTAACAGTAGGTACATAAACCATCTGTTTTTTTTTATACAACAAATTTAGCAAACAAGCATACGGCCCACCTGATGGAAAGCGATTACCGTAGCCTATGGACGCTTGCAACACTTGAGGCATCACTCGCGCGTTGCTGACCCTTTAAATGTTTTAGAACACCCTTCTTGAAGAGCCCCATGCTGTAATCTATAGGGAAAACCTCGGCAGGAAGAGTATTCCACAACCTTAAAGTGCGCGGGAGGAAGTTCCTCTAGAACCAATAAATATTAGTGTGTAAACTCACCAATAAGATGAAAAGTGACTAAAGTGATGACAGCTCGCAACAGGAACATTTTGATCATTCTTGATTCTTCCTGCGCGTCACTGGTTGATCATTGCACATTTTATTTAAACATTTGCACTGCATTTATGTTTCACCTTTTTATTGAAAACTGGAACGTTTTAGATTTCATTTTTGTATTGTTTTAAAAAACTAAAATTTTTGAAAACATTGCCTTTTAGGTATGCGTCTACGTTTTTCACGAAAACTGTTTGAACTGGGTTTATTCCTGCAACAAAAGAAAAACATGTTTGGTCATACAAAATTTATTCTTGTAAAAATTTTTCAGCTAACCCAGGTTCCATGAGCTCTGTCTGGCTCTGTCTCTGGTTCTGGTTTTGAGTCTGTGTGAGTGCTCACTACCGCATTATACTGTGTGTGTGACGTTTGACGTAAGATTTATTTAGTCAACATTCATACAGACTCAAAACCAGAACCAGAGACAGAGCCAGACAGAGCTGATGGTAGGCCTACAGTACACAGTAAGTACCCCCCAGTCTGCGTTTTACTCGGTCAATTTGAACAATTCGTTTTGCTTTTGTGTCTCTCTCTTTTGTATCGAGAAATGATGAAACAACAACACGTTTCAATCGTTTCTACGTAACGTATTGTTGTTGTCTCATCTTTTCTCTATACAAAAGAGGGAGACACGTAGGCGAAACGAATTGTTCAAATTGATCGAGAAAAACTACGACTTGCCCTTCAGAAGTCTCACAGTAAGGCTTCGTTTTTATCTTTTAGCAACAGAACTCTACAAATTAAATTAAAAGAAACGACACGACCTTGCAGCACGAAAAAATATATTTACTCAGAGTAAGTACACTTAAATAAACAACTCTACGACCAACTCAGAAATTCACTTTGTAAGGCCCGGTGTCAACGTGTTTTTCTTATTTTTAATGGAAACACTGGCTTCGTGGTGTAGGTGTAGCAATTTGGCCATTTGATCATGAGACCGTAGGTTAAAAAATCCTTATTATATTTTTCTACAAAATGTATTGTGATTCGCAATGCTTGAAGGTCTTAAATGGTGAAGAAAAAATAATGGGAACCCGCAGCATAGCCAGCTCACGTATTGACAATGTTTTTCTAAAGACGAACTAAGTTTTGAGAATGGTATTGGTGCTGGTAAACCTACTTCATCTAAAATCCTGTCCCAGGCACTAAAGACAAATTATCGTTATCTAGCGGCTGGCCGCGGCTTCACTTGCCCCTTTTCTGTTACTTTTTCAGAATAAAAAGTATCCTACGCCCGTGTCCTAGTTAGAACTATTCTTTGAAGCTATCTTATCACCGCTTTTCAGCCAAATAAGTTCAGCCGTTCTTAAGCTATAACACAACTTTCTTTTATATAAGTATATCTTTTTTTAGACAAATGCATTTTGGGCTAACAGCTAGCGCCAAAGCGCCCAAATGCAAAATACACATTAAAATAAATAGAAGTAAGTCTTAACAATACAATACAATTTTCAATATTATATAGAATACACAGGCTTGGTTTTCTTTTATCTGTAACTTTATTTGAAATAAACATGTTTTTCAGGTGTCAATGGAGTAGCAATATTCAAAACTTCGGCAGCTTTCAAACTTCTTAGAACTCGTTAAAAAGTTTGGAGCCGCACCGAAATCAAGACCGTTTTTCATAACATTTTTTAAATAAAACTTCTTAATCGTGTATGAAATCGCCAGTTTAGTACTCCAATTTTTTGGATGAATTAAAGGACTTGTTGGAATAACTTTGGCTTTTTATTAATGAGGGTTCAAATAAATATCCTAATCTTATATCTTATACCTTTAAACGAGAAAATCTTGTATATATATATATATATATATATATATCTCGGAAACTGCACCAACGATTTTCATGAAATTAAGTATACAGAGGGTTTTGGGGGCGATAAATCGATCTAGCTAGGTTTCATTTTCAGAAAAGACCAGGGTTAAAAGTTATTTTAATAATAAAAAAAATAGCGCCATCTCTTGCCGAGTAGTCGAAATCACGAATTAGTGTAATCACGGAGAACGCCATCTATTGAACTTCTACGTAAACACTCGACACAAAAATTCCAGAGATTTTCATGAAAATTAGTATACAGAAGGTTTTGGGGGCGATTAATCGATTAATATAGCTGGGATAATTTTTTAGAAAATCTTTTTTTATTGTTTTTAATAATAAACTTTATCTATTAATCAACTTATACATATGCTTATTTTAGCTATTCCAGCAGGTGGCGCTGTTAGTAAGATCGAAAAATATTATTTAAAAACCGAGCAAAGCTCGGGCATACCAGCTCGTAATATTATAAACGCGAAAGTTTGTAAGTATAGATGGATGTTTGTTACTCTTTCACGTAAAAGCTACAAAATAGATGAATGTAACGTCAAAACTGTAGATGGAGCCACGGTCGCGTTAGTGCCGATTGGTCCCTAAGAGTTATTCGTCGAGTGTGATTAGGATCCGTGAGCGCAGTGGTCAGCGAAACCCCGTACCAAGGGGAAGGTTGGCGGTTCAAATCCCGCTCGGCTCTTAACTTTTGGGACAATATAAAAATCTTTACAATAACTACTAAAACCATTAATACTTTTTTTTTGTTTATGCCATAGCTGGCAGACGAACAGACGAGCCATCTGATGGAGAGCAGTCACCGTCGCCACGGGGCGTAATAGGACCGGAGCGAACAAAGCCGCGGGTGCCCGCTAGTTTTGTTATAGCTTACCATCAGGTAACATGGTGGCCAAAGAATAGCCTATAAAAAACGTTGGTACTGAAACCTACACAGGTCGGCACAATATTCTCCTCTACCAACCATAATCTCTGTATTCACTTTTTTCCTATCTGTATTCACTTCTTTATTCCTAACCCGCACTGAATAACCATCATAATTAATTAAATCCTCAACATTTTATAATGCTTAATTGTGTTTAGCTGTTTGTTATACAATCATGGATAAGCCGCCACAGTAATCTGTTAGAACTTTAAAAACGCACGTAGACAACTTTTATTTCTATTAAAATCGCAAGGGTTTTGTTTTAAAAACAGCTATATTAACACTGTTTGCCACTCTTAAAACTAACGTGACTCACTCCACAACACACAATTGGACACAATTATAGACGTTGTCAATTCTACCTGATGTTGAGTGGTTACTTACAATAGAATTTTGATGCAGTTTTCTTCAATTATTTCAGAATTTTAAATGCAGCCTCCTTGACTTTCTTGTACAACATGACAGCGACATTCTCCTCTGTCTGGCTCAGGTTACATATTCTTGGCCTTTCTTTTCCTCGCTTTCCATCAACCTTTCCTTCAGCTATGTTCTAGTAGTTGTTATGTCATAGTTTTAATTGTCATGTCATAGAACACGTTCAAACTCTCTTTTACTTTACTAGCTCTAAGGCCTCTTCATGATAACTCTTTTCATTTACCTAATTTGTTAAAAACAAATAAAAATATCACCCAATTTTATCAAAGTGATAAAAACCAATACAGCAGTCAATCCAGATTTACAGTCATTTTATCCACAACATTAGTCCCGATTGATTCTATTTCTGTTCCATCACGACTCTTAAACTGTTTGCACAGCAAATTGGATTTTCTATCCACCTCCGCATCTATCTATTCTAGCTGTCTGAGGGTACGGAAAGTGATGGGACCAGCTGGAAAGTAATAAGGCATAGACACCACGCTGAATATAAGTAAGCTTGTGGCCAACTATGTGACGCAGTTTTAGGCCGCTGTAAAATGAGACGAGCTAATAAATACTAATGAGAAAATTGATTTATTTTAATAGGTAGGTACGTGTAGCTGTATCTTTTATGCTGCGAGCGCCATTATTGTGTGACTGAATCATGTTGGAAAATATACATGCTAAGATTAATTTGCATAAAATAAATTTACAAAATAATTAAAATTAGTTCAGCTCGAAAATCTAGACGATATTTACGCGACCCTTTGACATTTACTCGTAGTAAGCCTAAAAATAGTCCCAGCTATTTATTTAGCAATAAAACAATGCTCCTTCTATGCTTTATGGCGTCGCTGTCATTACAGCTATAAAGCTGCCATGTTGAAAACGTTATCCGAACGATCGGTATAGCAATTTGAAGCGGTCTTTTTCAATTTGCAGTTATATAACACCGCAGTATCAAGATGTAGGGACTGGAATTCGGTGTAACATCTTTTCAAATTACCCAATTATTCGGGAAATTGGTAGGTCTTTAGCTCTACTCAAAACCTGCTTATAAAATAATGTGTGCTGCTTTTTAATTACTATGTGAATTTAAATACACCAAAGACAAGATGAATATTATATTAATAAGTAAATTATATAAAACTGAAAATAAATGCAACAGCGTACAAAAAAAGCATTTTTTCCGACTTCAAATAAAAAAGAAAGTTCTCAATTCAGTTGTATTTTTTTTATTTTACTTGTATGTTATTTGTTTACAAATAAATAAAAAAAAATGTTTGTTATCGCATAGAGCACAAGCACATCTAAGCGTTCTGCGGTGGTGATCAGTGAATCGCTGTCAAATATCGCTGTCATATCTGACAGTGTTTTACTGATTGTCATCGCGATTGCCATCGCCATTGCCTAGATGTGAGCAAGGCATCGTTATTTATGAGCCAATTTGTTTTGAGCATTTGAGCAATTTTTTTTCATCTTTATATTTTATTTTTTATAATAATATTTACCTTTTATATTTCCATACAAATTTTATTTAAAAAATATCAGCATTGTTAGCCATGAAGTTGTTTTCTCAAATGTTTTAATCTTATAATATTGTGTAAAGTATTACGAGTATTCAGCTCCAATAGATAAACAAATAATAAACTTATCAAATAACATCTGCCAGGAAACCCTATCGCAAACAAATTCAATTATTTTGTTTTGAAGGTTGAACCCGTTTCACCGATCGTTTTCCTAAAATATTTGCTAAGCGATCGAGTAGTCGATACCGTATAGTTGAAACTTGTATTTTACATAGTTTTGTAAACCTGTAGGCCTACCATGAGCTCTGTCTGGCTCTGACTCTGTTCGGTTTTGTGTCTGTGTGAGTGCTCACCAGTGTATTATACTGTGTGTGTGAAGTTTTGACGTAGGATTTATTTAGTCAACACTCAGACTCAAAACCAGAACTAGAGACAGAGTCAGACAGAGCTCATGGTACTGGCTTTGCACGTTAAATATTTGCAAACCAGAAACCCACTCAATTACCGCAAAATTTCCGAAACTACAAGGCCTGGAAATCTGAAACTTGGCACAAGCCGTTTGAAGGGAGTCTTAGTAACTATTTTGGCTTGACACGTTGCTCGTTTTCATAAAATCATCCATTTTACGTTTAAAAGGTTTTGTAGACGTTAAATCACTAAATTTTTGCGCCATCGGCAAATTCTTGTGTATCAATACATCTATACTAATATTATAAAGAGGAAAGATTTGTACCTATTTTTGTATGTTTGTAATGAATAGGCTCAAAAAGTACTAGGCCGATTTAAAAAATTCTTTCACCAATTGAATGTTACATTCTTCCAATTTGACATAGGCTACATTTCATTTTGAAAAAAAATAGGGATCCTTGATAAAATTTGAACAATGTAACCGAAGGTGTAGAAAAATGAGTCTTAAAATGTCTTTCGTCGAATGCGCTGCCGAAACTATTAGCGATAGAACAAAATAATGTACAACAATATTGACTACCCCGTGCGAAGCCGGGACGGGCTGCTAGTATAAAATAAATCTAGATATAAAAGGAAAGACGTGTCAGTTAAACTATTTAAACTCAAGAACGGCTCAACCGATTTGTCTGAAAATTGGTAAGGAGGTCGCTTAGAACTTGGAGATGGACATAAAATACTTTTTATCCTGACCAAAACGGGAACGGGGCGAGTGAAGCCGTGGGCGGCCACTAGTTTAAAATAAAAAATAAAATTTGCAAAAAAAAAATTGTTTGTCAGTGAGCAATCTAAGCCATCTTTCTTTCGGACGCAGCACTGGAAAAATAAACGCGGCCAAGTGCATCTAACCGGTCTTACGTAAAGAGCACCAGTTACTTCTAACTCGATTCACGATGGCTATCGGGACTGTGCGTCCAAGATTTCGAAGCCGTTCCGGATAGCTTCACGAGCATTTTCAATCCACTATTTTCTTTTATTGGTCTAAATGTTTGTACGATATGGCTGTTTATAGCTGAGAGTTCCGGTGCATGAGTGTGCAAGGACGCTTGGGATTGGATGATAGTTCGGTGAAATATTGCTCCGCTTCGGGAAATAGCGTCACATCTTTTTATTAAACAACAAAGTAGACAAACAAGCATACGGCTCATCTGATGGGAAGCGTTTACCATAGCCTATGGACACTTGCAATACCAGAGACATTGCAAGCGCGTTGCCGTCCCTTTAAAACTTTTAAAACGCCCTTTGTGAAGAACCCCATGCTATAGTCCTTAGGGAAAACCTCAGCAGGGAGATCATTCCACAGCCTGAGTCATCACGGGAGGAAGTTCCCCTGAAAGGTGCGTGACCATCCAGGATCCAAGGTGTGAGGATGATTTCTCTCACAGATATCTTAGCACCTCAAGACAAAAGTGAAATCAGTGCGTGTTGCTAGTAATGACATATGGAACTGAGACGTAGTCACTAACTATTGGCCTCGTGCACAAGCTCAAACTCGCGCAGCGAGCTACAGAGAGAAGCTTGGAGTTTTACTTAGTGTATAGTAATCAGAAATGAGGATATCCGTAGAAAAACCAAAGTCACCAACAAGAAAAAACATAGCTCGTAGAATTAGTAAGTTGAAGTGGTGATTCAGGTCATATAAAGCTTGAAGAACCGAAAACCGCTAGAGGATAAAGGTTTTTGAATGGCAGCCACGAACCAGAAGAGAAAATGTAGGGCATCATTATCACGGGAAAAGGGCTCAGAATCGTTCTTCTTGGAAATGTGTAGGAGAGGTAAAGGCTTCCTCCACTCTCACTCACTCACTGAACTGGCCCTGTTGGACATAGGTCCAGCAGTGGTCCAGGCTGATTATGATGATGATGATCCCAAAGATCACTTTAAAACGTCTTAACGCTAGATGAGTCTAGGTTCAACGCGACCAAGCCTGAGAACCTAGAGATATTAATCTAGAAGCTTCCTTGGAGATCCCTTAAAATTAGCACCGTGTCAATACCAGAAAAGAAATAAGCAAGAACTTGATCTCAAGCTGCAAAAGAAACCTAAAACATGACGCCAGAAATTCTATGATTAAAAGACGCCTTCATGCTCCACCGCATTCAAGTACCCGATTGACCCAGGTGTGCAAGGGGCATTACAAAAAGGTCCTGAATAATCCATGACAGCTCCCAATCCTGTTCAGGTACAATACAGTTTCATATCACGTACAGAATGTACTCGATGATAAATTCAATACACGTTTTCATGATACCTTTATCACCGATTTTACATTTTGAGTTACATTAGGAATTCTAGTGAGGGTAGTTTTGAAGTTTTATTCACTATAACTATTAATAAAAGAGCCTTTGTTCAACATTAAAATGTGTTTTATATTTTACTAGTGGCCGTCCGCGGCTTCGCTCGCCCGTTCCCGTAACACCCCGTTCCCAATGATTTTTCGGGATAAAAAGTATCCTATGTCCTTTTTCCGGTTCTAAGCTACCTCCCCACTAATTTTCTGCCAAATCGGTTCAGCCGTTCTTGAGTTATAAATAGTGTAACTAACACGACTTTCTTTTATAAATATAACTTATTCTCTCTTCTCTCTATCTATTATTCTCTTCTCTACAGAAAATAAAAAAAACACCTCTCGTAATTTAATGGACCCTTAAATAATTCTCTATTTTCTCCAATTCCAAACCTTTTTAATATGCGCATATTTGCTACGTTACTAGTGATAAAGAAAGTCAGATTTCGACTGCCAGCCACTCCGCTGCCAAGTTTTTCAGACAAACGTACTGTAGGCCTACCACAAGCTCTGTCTGGCTCTGTCTCTGGCTCTGGTTTCGAGCCTGTGTGAGTGCTCGCCGGTGTATTATACTGTGTGTGTGACGTTTAGGCGTAGGATTTATTTACTCATACAGACTTAAAACCAGAGTCAGAGACAGAGCCAGACAGAGCTGGTGGTAGGCCTACTGAATAAAAGCTGAGACAAACGATAGACATCTTGGTAATTCCATGAAGGCTACGTTGTTCGGTTCAAATTGTTGCGGATAAAAGAAAAATACAATTATACAAGTAGGTTTCTAGGAAAATGGCGAATAAAATGCCTTCTCCCGATAAACTGACAGCAGTAGGAAGTTTTCGTGAAATTTTGTGAATAGGGATGGGTCAGAAACTGAATCTATTATACACGGGTAGAGATGGGCAGAGGGTTTAAACCCAGTTGGGCGAAAAGGCCATAAACTGGACAAATAGGGCAAAAACAAAAAGAAAATAAAAAAAATACAAAAGTAAATACGCGATAAATACCCATGTAACACGGGTTTTTTTATACAACTACAAGCATAATAATATGACACACCTGATGTTAGCTGTTGTTATAACAAAACATTGCCTCGTAGGTCACGCATGTCAGGAACGTGTTCTACGATGCACTTCCCTGCGTCCACGAACAAGTTCGTAATCCACTGTTGGACGCCCAAGCGGGGTCGTTGGCCGCCTCATACAAACATACCTACTTTATAAGTAGTATGTTTTTGAGAGTTCAAATACACAAAACTCGCTTGCGCTCGTGTTGTGTATTTGAACTCTCAAAAACATCATAATATTCGTACCCTATTGAGCGTTCAAACACACAGAACTTGCACCCATTCGTAGGTACCCTATTGAGCGTTCAAACACACAAAACTCGCACCCTGACCCAATGTGAGAGTTTCGTTCGTATGCAACCCACCGCTCCTCAACAATATGCGCCCGTCAAAACACGCACGAATTTGTGATTTTTAGTTTATAAAAATTAATCAATTCTTTCGTTTTTTGTAATTAAAACGGTCATTAATTTTATGGTGTAAATTTATGGTGTAGACCAAAAAAATAAACAAGAAGTTGGGAACAAGAGTTGCAAATTTATATCTCTTTTTTTGTTTCCATTCGTGATTTTTTTATTGAGTAAATAAGACGATTACGAAGATTTGCTTCTTGCAAATAAATATTTCATTTCATTTCATATTTCATTTCATTTCGATAACAAAATATTAAAATCGGGCTAAAAAAAAAAAAAAAATACGGCCTGTTAGAGGTTCATGCTGTTTTTTCAGTTTTACACACTGAAAAGATGCCCAGTAGGAGCTCAGCTGTGAGATACTGGATAAGATTATTTTAATACTGCATACCCACCGTTATTTCAGTCAACAATTATTATACTTTCATCGCGTAAATTTCATAAATGGTAAAATATTTTTTTATGAAAATCAAGGTAAGACTCAAGTCCGAACATTATGTGATACCAAACAAATATTGATTTATCTTAGTAAATTAGACACTCACCTTATTTTCCACTAGTATTCATAATAATATCACAGAACTACTTTCACACTGGAATATTTTCATTTTAAATTAGAACGCAATACCTACGTGATGCACCAAGTACAAACTTGTTTCCATGCATCATTTGATCGCACTGGTAGTCGTGTTTCAATTTCGAGAATGCAAAGTGCGAAAATGCAAGTTAGTGCATGTTTATGTTGCAGTCAAACTAGAGTCTGTTTTTGTGGTTTGTTTGTTTGACTAAAGGCTGATATTAAAATGGTTAGGTACCAACATATGTTAGTAGCTATAATAACACCTAAGTCTAACACAACATAACTTAGGTAGGTATCGTATTAGAGATAATTACAGCATTAAATTAATTACATATACAATATGCAGGAAAATGTAGGTAAGTAGGTGCCTACTTCAGAATAAATGGTCTACCTTTATCCCACTATATTAAGTAAGGCGGGGTCAGCACCATGCATTAAAATTTTAGGTAAAAGTAAAACTTAAAATCATCACAATCGGTTCATAGACGACGAAGTTATCCGCAAACACACATAAAAAAACATATTGAATTGAGAAACCTCCTCCTTTTCGAAGTCGGTTAAAAATGAGTCTAGGTTGCTTCGCTAAATATTTAAGTTGTTAAAAATATTACTTTGACTACAACATGTAAGTCCAGCATGCGTCACCACTTTCTGGATGAACCCTACACGCTTGTACAAATACAAGGTGAAACATTTTGTATGCTTGTTTCATAAGTTTTTTTATCATTCATTGACACCACTTTGGATGGGTTATATTTGATTAACTCGACGGGGTATATTATATAAACTTTAAAAATTTGATATTTTCGATACTGCGTTTATTATATTTGTAAGTAGTGTTAGCCGGTTTCGGGAATAGGACATCCCTACTGTGAGACCAGGCGACGAGACACAACATCACTATACGGGACAGGAAAATATTGCGACGTAATGCGGAGATGATTGGTTTTCCGTGTAATAAAGTTAAAAAGCTATATTCAATGAAGAATTTTCGCCGTAACAGTAGCCAGAGATGTAAGTACATCGACTTTAATAAAATTTCACTGCTGTTAATGCACAAAATAATCCTATTTGATGCGCATTTTATGTTTTTGGTGGTAGATACTCAACTGCAATGCACGAGCTGTTAGGTTCTGTTTAAGTTTTCAGGCGTTTTTTTACACCCTGTATTTACCAAGAATTAAGGATCAAATTATGTTTGCGCATCATAAAATTTGCTCTTTATATTTAGATAAACAATTTCTCTACATTCCTTATGAACAAGTAAATAAGGTTGAAAATGGTGTGGCTAATCGAAGATCGAAGATAATCGGATCAAATGTGATAAGCACCCGTAAGTATCTATGCAGGAATCATGCTAACCTATAGGTAATAGTCAAACATACGGTTCGAATTGGCGTAATTTTTTTAAATACTTAGTTGATATCGTACAAATTATTATTTGCTGACACGTTAAATATTTTAGTATAAAATTGTGACAATATTTTCAAACGTCACAGTCTTCATTCGATTTTGCGCTCGGGCTACTACGTCATCATAACGCGTCCATCAATATCACCGCTGCTGCCAGTTCCGCTGCCAGTGTAGCTGTCAAAAATCTCTGGTGCCTGTGCCGCTGCTTGAAGACTCTGCTCGAAGACTCTGCTGCCACTGCTGCTCACTGCTGCTGCTGCTGCTTGGATCTGGTCCAAGCTATCATCTCGCCTCCTCATCCTTGAAAACAAAAGAAATGTAAGTAAGTGATTTATCATGCTGCATACACGCTCGTTATAAAAATTCTGACTTACAAGATTTTTTGCACCTACCAAAGGTGATCACCGAGTGGGATCGGAAATCCGAGTTGTATTTGAACCCACGACCTCCCCCTTGACACGAGGATGAACCAAATACACGATCTTGATTTGCGTTTTAACTACAATATTTTTTTTTATTAATTTCAGGTCGGACTCAGAGTACGATACCGAAGTACTACCGGAGCCGGTGACAAAGAAGCCGAAAGCTGCCAAGTCAGCTGCGAAGCGCACGAAGGTGGCGCCGGTGACCAACGCAGCTGCTCTCGCACGCCCTCCTCTTGCAGTGCCCACAACTTCTTCGGACGAAGGCCAATATCAATGGTATGTATTATAGCCCTTTCTATGACCATGATGGTTGGAGTATCGTTAGTAGTGTGCACTGTGTGCAGTACTAGGTAAAAAGACTCTGCCGAAATTTCGAAGCAAAAACACATAGCATAAATTTTGGTAAAAAAAGACTTAGAATTTTTTTAACAAATAAATCTTTTTTACACATTGAAAACCTCAAGCCTTAAAAAAATTGTATAAAATATTTTTTTCTTAATGTTTTTTTACACATTTGACTCTGCCGAAATTTTGAAGCAAAAACACTTAGCCAAAATTTTGATAAGAAAACCCTTTGTACAAATTTTTTTTTTTTTTTCATAATGTTTTTTTTTTATGGTGATATCAAGTCAGTTTGTAAATAAAAAAAATGCGGTTTCGTAATATTTGCGGATACTTAACTTGTCCTTAAAAAATGTGTTATTGCTTCGAAATTTCGGCAGTCTTTTTTTACCTTTACACACTGTTATGTATACTCTGACCGTGATATGAATTATTTTATGGTGTCGCAAAGTTAAAAGCCGAGCGGGATTTGAACTCGCGACGTTCCCTTTGATACGTATCAGGGCTGCTGCGCTGACCGCAGCGCCATGCGCTACCAGCTAATCATACTCGAACGAATAGCTGACTAACTAATACGGCACTAATGGAACCGTGTTTCATAAACACAACAAATTGATAAAACGTGTAAAAATGTTACCTTCATGATTTAAATTTTGTTAACATAGCGTTGACAAAACGGTTCTTTAGTAATTCAGTAGATCAATATTTTTTTTTTCTTTGTAGCGCAAGAAAACGCAAGAGCGGTGACATATTCGGTCTTCTTCGATCAGAGGACCAAGCCAGTACATCAACGGCACCAAGTCGTGCAATCACCACATCCTCATTCACGACGAGGGTCTCTGGAGGGCAGAGCCGGCGCACCGTGTCAATCACCGAGGGCGACTTCTTCGTCGAGGTCAAATTGTACAATTTGACCGATGTCCAGAACACGGCTCCCGAAGAGCGGTATAAAAAGGCTTTATCTTCCATCAAATTGCGCTTAAATGAAAACTGCAAGCAGTGGGATGCCTTGCAGGAGTTTTTAATGACTACGTTTAAGTTGTTTAAAAACGCTAACCCCACAAAATTTTCCGATAGGATCAATTTTAAATAAAATAAACGTATTCAATTAATTGATTTACTTAAATTAATCGATGAATTTTTAGTTTTGCTAATATAGATAGACAGATAATATGTATCACCCAGACAAAACAAGTCGTAACAAGTAGGTACTTGTCTAGAGTTAATTTTTTTTTTTTTTATAGAAGTTCAGATAAATAAATTACTATTCTAGGAAGGAAAACCGATTAATTTTATTTTGCTAGAGAGTGCTTAGAAAAATAAAAACAAATTTCGGGTTGATAAGAAAGAGTTTCGCTTGGCAAAATGCCTTTCTGTTCAGGCTGCAACATATCTGTTAACGGTAGGTATTGGATAGGACATTTGCGTAGTAATGCACACAAACGAACTAATTCGAGCCAGCCACATATTGATGGTGTTGAAATTGTAGCTACGGCATTTCAGAGTAGAATCAATACCTTTAGGATAGTAGCGCTCGATACAAATGAACACTCTATAGACGTATTTTTAGAGTCTATGCGAAACAAAGTGAACCAAGTTTTAGATGAATGCTTAAAAAAACATGTTTGCATTAAAGTAAACTTTGAACTCTTTTCAAACTTTTTACTACTGAAAAATAACGAGCAGGAAATCAAATCGTTTTCTACAAAAAATATTCCCATTTATAGAAATTATAACTTTGAATCTCTGTTTATATCAGTAGTACACACATTACGCACAAAAATCGATCAGTTTGAAGAGCAAGATTCGGGTTGGACTTTTCTTAATTGCATGCATATTGAAATCAATGTCAATAAATATCAACCACTTCGAGGCTCCACGTACATAAAACTCCCAGAGTTCATCAGAAAAAAGAAAGCGTGCTTGAATATTCACAACAGTGATGAATATTGTTTTCTATGGAGTGTGGTTGCAGCCCTCTATCCCGCAAAAAGCCACCATGAACAAGTATCGTCTTACGTACATTTTAGCGAGGTATTAAATACAGAAAACATGTCATTTCCGGTAACATTTTCCGATGTAAAAATATTTGAAGAAAATAACCCAAATTTAAGTTTTATTATTTTTGGGTTGAAAAATAACAAAACGGTTATAGGCCCTCTTTATAAATCAGAGAGTCATGAAAATAAAAAAATAATTCACTTGCTTTGGTTAGAAAATAATACGACATCGCACTATTGTCTTATTAAAAACTTATCGAGGCTGGTAAGACGTCAAATAACGAGACATAATGGGAGAGTATACTTTTGTGATACGTGTTTGCTGTTTTTCAATACGGTTGAAGATGTCGAAAATCATACTTGCAACGGTATCGTAACCGTGCTACCAGAAAAAGGGTCAGTAATTAAATTCAAACACTTTGAGCGGAAACAGGATATTCCCTTTGTAATTTATGCAGATTTTGAAACTATGCTGGAACGTGTTTGCGAAAGGAAATCGCAAGGTACTCATACGCACACCACACAAAAGCACGTGCCGGTTGCGTATGCGTACAAAGTCGTTAGTTCTGTTGATCCTTCTTACAACAAATTTGTGTCATATCGCGGACTCGATTGTGTTGACAACTTTATCTCTTCTCTTTATAAAGATACTCGAGATATCCATGCTGTACTATCACAAAATGTTCCAATGCTTTTCAATGCAGAAAATGCATTCGATTTTGAGAACACAATTCGATGTCATATTTGCCAGAGTTTTCTTTTCGGAGACAAAGTGAGAGATCACTGCCATATTACAGGTAAATACCGAGGAGCAGCTCATAGTTTATGTAATTTGCAGTACAAAACTCCAAAGTTTGTACCTATATTTTTCCATAACTTAGCTGGGTATGACTGTCACTTATTTATCAAAAAGCTCGGAGAAGCGCCTGGACCAATAAAAATAATACCTAAAACGAAAGAAAACTACATCTCGTTTACGAAATTTATTCCAATATCGAGAGATGAGTTTGTGCAGTTGCGATTCGTAGATTCGTTCAAATTTTTAGGAACCAGTTTAGAAAAATTAGCTAAAACGATGAAAAATCATGAGTTTACTCACTTGCGTAGTGTATACCCAAATGAAATTGACTTTGCTCTCCTAACACGCAAAGGCGTTTATCCATACGAATACATGAGTTCATGGGAACGTTACAATGACAAATGTCTTCCTAACAAAGATAGTTTTTATAGCTCCCTTAACAACGAACATATATCGGATGACGATTACGAGCATGCGCAATCAGTTTGGGCTCAGTTCAATATTCATGATTTAGGGCGATATACTGACTTGTACTTACAAACTGACGTTTTATTGTTGACAGATATCTTTGAAAACTTTAGAAAAACATGCAAACATTATTATCATCTGGATCCCGCTTTTTATGTAACAGCACCAAGCTTGTCGTTTGATGCAATGCTTTATCAAACAGGCATTGAGTTGGAGCTAATTGATGATTTTGCCATAGTAGACATGTTACAAACTGGCGTCAGGGGAGGTGTGGTTATGGCCTCCCATAGACATGCTAAAGCGAATAACGAATTTATTTTGGATTATGACCCATTGATGCCTGAATCATATATAGTGTATATAGATTGCAATAATCTCTATGGATATAGCATGTGTCAAACATTGCCTTTGTCCAACTTCAGATTTCTCCATCAAACTGAAGTTGATAAATTAGAAGTAAATTCTATTTCAGATGACGCAGAGTATGGTTTTATTCTTGAAGTTGATTTAATTTATCCAAAAAAAATACATTGGACCCATAACGACTTACCGTTTTGTCCTGAAAAAGATATTCCTCCGGGTGGAAAAAATGAAAAGCTCATTCCAAATTTATACGACAAATTTAACTATGTAATTCATTACGTTCATTTAAAAACATGCTTAAAACATGGCTTGATCTTAAGAAAAATACATCGCGTGATAACGTTTCGGCAAAGTGCATACTTAAAACAATATATTGATCTTAACACTAGCCTGCGTCAGAGAGCGACGTCAACATTTGAGCAGGATTTTTTCAAATTGCTCAACAATAGTGTTTTTGGAAAAACTTTAGAAAACAATCGCAAAAAAGTAAAGGTGGAATTAGTAAATTTATGGAGTGATCAAAACAATAGAACCAAAAAAAGAAATAATGCAGAAAAATTAATCGCAAGTCCCTACTTTCAAAGCGCTTCAGTTTTTACAGAAAACTTAGTTGCGATTCAACTAAAACCAGATCGCATAGTTTTGGACAAGCCTCTGTACATAGGCTTCACCGTCCTTGAATTATCGAAAGCACATATGTATGATTTTCACTATTCTGTATTTAAACCTTTTTATGGAGACCGCTTGCAGATGTGTTATACTGATACAGACAGCTTCATTTACCACATTGAAACCCAGCATTTTTATCAAGAGTTAAAAATGAACTTCTTGGAATATTTTGATACTAGTAGTTTTTCTGTTGATAACTATCATGATCTACCAATAATCAATAAAAAAGTTCCAGGCCTTTTTAAAGACGAGATGGGTGGAAAAATAATAACTGAATTCGTAGGGTTGCGCTCTAAGTTATACTGTATCAAAAATACTGAAAGCGAAATTAAAAAGGCTAAGGGAGTAAAAGCGTGTGTCGTTCGAGACCTTGATATATCAGATTACAAAAATACTTTGTTAACTGCAGAAATAGTACGAAAGAAGAATGTATTATTCAAGAGTATAAAACACGACGTATTTACTCAATCCGTAAACAAAATTGCACTTTCTAGTAGCGATGACAAACGTCTAATTTCGCAAGATAAAAAATCAAGCAGAGCCTGGGGGCATGTATCTATCCTTGGTGTTTAAAGATTTTAAATAGGTTATGTGAAAGATTTTTGTAATTAATTTTATGATCGTATTTCAGGAATTAAAAAATAGG
Source organism: Thera britannica (assembly GCA_939531255.2). Classification (NCBI taxonomy): domain Eukaryota; kingdom Metazoa; phylum Arthropoda; class Insecta; order Lepidoptera; family Geometridae; genus Thera; species Thera britannica. The sequence goes on from OW618045.2 coordinate 4,089,005, forward strand.
ATATTATAAACCGATGTACTAATGTGTAAATTACTATTAATCTACATAATAAGCACTTTTTGTTAAATTAAACTGTGTTAGCAATACCTAAGATGAATTAATAAATAAATGGATTAAATAAAAAATAAAACTTTTATTTTATGTACCTAATACCTACTAATTAAAGCAAGCCAGGTTCCAGAGTCATCTTTAAGTAGTGGCCGCCCGCGGCTTCGCTCGCCCCGTTGTCGTTAAGCCCCGTTTCCATAACTTTTTCGAGATAATAAGTTACAAGCCCGTCTCCTGGTACTAAGCTACCTCCCCACCAATTTTCATGGGAAAAGTCGATGGCAATGTTATGTTTTCCTCACGCTTTTATAAATAACAATCGTAAAGAGCCAATGCTGGTTGCTAGTAAAAATATAGTTCCTGTTACTTGGGAATAGTAGAAGCATAGTAGCTTTTTATTGGAGAAATAGTTTTTGAAGTCGGTCAGTTTCTGAATTTATTCGTTACGACAATACAAATCTTTCCTCCTTATAATATTAGTGTAGATCACAACAAAGCACAATTTGCCTAGCGCAGCGTAATTTGATACTCAGTGAAGCGAACTGCATCGCTGTATCTAAGTATTTCTCATTCTTTGTCTGCGCTTGGTGGGAAAAGCATTCTTCAACATTAATTTACGGTAAGTTAATAAAGATCTTCTTCTTCTTATCGTGTCACTGATTTTTTCGAACCAAGTGTGGTGAAAGGATTTTAAGTGCGCCCCAAAGAGGCTCCTCTCTTGCACTTGACACATATTTTTGAACTTTTAAGGTTCTACGATATGCCGGTTTCCTCACGATGTTTTCCTTCACCGTTTGAGAGCACTGGCATAGTGTACATAAATTTTTGGGAAGAAAAACTCATTGGTACACGACTGGATTTGAACCCACGACCTTAGGGTCGGAAGGCGGGGCCGCTACCACTAGGCCACCAGCGCTCTTAATATATAATAAAGATTGATTTTTAATACTTAATAATTTAAGTGTTTACCTACCTATCTTAGAGTGCAACTTATATTTTTTTTCTTTTTCAGATTATGGCCGACTTTGAGACAAGACCCGATCCAGATGAAACTCAAGATGGGCTATTCGGGATCAACACTCAGGATCTCCTCTTCCACTGTGCGCAGAAGCCAATGGATGAAATTGATGACAACTATCCTATCATTCACCATAAGAAAACTCCACAACAGAAACGCTCAAAACGAAAAACCAAGAAGACTTTACGTGAAATCCTGGATAAACAGCGCGGCTCCCTGCGACGATCATCCTTTGTTTTGAATCGCGATCCATGCAAGGGTAGGCGTTTAATTCAAATAAAAATAATAGACATCAGTGGTGTTAATGTTAATAGTGAAAGTGAAAATGATGTTGTGATATCGGCACAATACGTTGTGAAAGATTTAATGGATAATATTATGGACCAAACTGAGAGACTAATAAAAAATATTTCAGAAAACATGTTGAATGACTAATATAATGTAATAGTGATTATGTAAGTACCCACTGTTATGTATAAGCTATGAATAATTAAATTTATATGAATTAGTAACCTGGTTTTATTTCTAGGTATTATATTAGTAGGTAGTTATTGGGCGTTATATTAAAGATTATTATGAATTGAATAAAACAAATTAGAAATTATCAGAAAAAATATTTAATGAATAGGTACGTAATAAAATAAACTTAAATCAAATTGCATTCATTTTATAGTTTTTATCGCACCACTTCTTCATGCACATAACATTTTTCAAGGCACACATTTTCTTATGATGTATGCAATTCAAACTTAAATCTGTATTTTCATAGTCTATATACAATTTTAAAAAATTAGGACATCCTTTTTCTTCTAAATCTATTATTTCACAGTTCTCACATAAATCTTGAATCCATTGAACTTTTTCTGCTCCTTTGGTAAAAACAATTTTCTTATCTAAGTATTGTATAACAGTGCGCTTAAATTCTCTGAAGTCAATGAAACCTTCACTCCAAAAAATTCCACGATTGGCTTCTATCCACCGCACTTGTTTTTTTTCTTCTTTATTCAGATTAGTGAATGGATATGGTGGTTTTACGAGGAATGTTTGGGTACATCCGTCGTATAAAACAGCAAACTCTTTAATTATGAAGGTATTCTTTGTGTCTTTAAACCCTTGCACATCTACTATAATAGCTTTACTTGTATCAGAATTCATATTTTAAGATATTTTTTTAACTAAATTGCTGAGTGGTCTATACTCTATTAAACAATCGTTTAAAATGAGGCAATAAGCTGCAGTCTGATCAGGTATCTCTGAATTGCATTCAAGTTCTACACGCACGCTTACTACAGGACCTGACTTAATGTTTTCACTTTGTCTAGAGCAATCAATAACAAAAAGTGGCGCCTTTTCTTTAAATTCCATTGCACTTAGCAGTGGTTCGCTTCTACGACCGTAATAAGATTGTTGGAATTTAACATACTGTTCATAAAGTAGAGCAAATTTGTGATCTTTAAAACTAACGTTTAGATTTTCATATGGAAAATAGTTAGAATTTAGATAAACTTTGACATCTCTTACATCACAGTTATCGAAATGGGATATATCTTTATCTGGTAAGTTTTTTCTATTTGTTTGTAGACCTATGATTACATATCTCGGCTTTTCAATTTGTGATGAGGTTTTTATCGACCATGTGTGCTTAGTTGTTTGAGGTAACAGAGGATACTCATACAAATCCCAATTTCTAAATGCAAAATGTAAAGGACGATCTTTTTCTAAAAGCCTTAACAAATGAACTTTTTCTTTATCTGATACCTTAACATGGGGAACACGCCAAACTAACTTATTTATTACTATGTCTTCAAGGATTTCGCCAGACGGAATTTTCAAAGAGTTTAAATCGGTATTACTTCGTAAAAGTATCAGTTCATGTTTACAGTTCATAATAATTTTCTTGTAATCTTCCGCAAAACCTAAAATATTACTGAGTGGTATTGAAGCAGAAAAACTTCCTCCGGTCTTTGTTCCATTTATATCCCAACCCCATGCTTTTGCAATCTTAGCTTCGCTTTCATTAAAAGATAATAAACTTTTCATAGTTGTAGACAATCCAGCATTTTTTACTCTATCAATTTCAACTCCATTAAGTTCGTATCGAATATCTTGGAAAAGAAAGAGTAAAGGATTGTTTGTAAATTCAATAGTAGTAACTTTTTGTTTCGAATCCTTTTTTACTATATTTACAGTTCCTTCTAAAAAAAGCGTACTTGCAGATGGTAATATGTACAAATCCTGTTGATTAATAGGTATTCGGATTTCATCATTTCTGTTAAAACTGGTGACGTATGGTTTATGTGAATGATACTCGATACCATCTATGCTGTTATCGTATGCGGGCGAACTCGTTATATCTAACACATTCATTTTAGAAGACCGATTAATTTCAAAAATCTTTTATTTTCTTCAGTTATTTCAACTTTTTTCTTAGTTGTTCCTTTGCGGATTGCTCGATTGGTACTGATGTGTTTTATTTTTGCATTACTATATTTATTGTAGTCAATCATCTTTTTTTTATGTGTAAATATAGTTGAATTTCTTCACCTCGAAGGTTTATTAAATTATTATTAGTATCCAATAATCGAACGTTTATGGAACTAATGTTATTTTGATTAACAGGAAAATAAACGATATTCCTAGGTATTTCTATGATTCGATATCCTGGTGGAACGTTTGGAGCAAATTCATAAATAATATGGCTTGATTTTCCGTTAATATATGATCCGCTTACTATGTCACATTCGATTCTGACCACAGTCGTTGATAAAATGTTAACTGGAAACTGAGATTCGTGTATTATATTAGCTTTTAGAGTTTGTTTTCCAAAACCCAATAAGCTTCCCAGAGAATTCTCTTTTTCAAAATGAATGTCTCTACTGCAATAGATAAACGTTTTCAACGTGTTATTATTGCAAAATAAACTGAAGGTGTTTCCTTTTTTCACATTCGATTTTAAATAATCAGATATATTTTGCAGCTCGTAAGCACCTTCTGGAATTTCTATGACTTCGTTACTGTCGTAATGAAATATATTATTTCTATTGTCAATATTTGGGATGGAATTGAACGTTGACAAATGCAGTAGAGCGCATTCGTATTCACCATCAAATTGCAAAGGAGGATAATAGGTGGTAGATAAAATTGAGGTATTGCCTGATATTGACAGCGTGAACGACATTTTATAAATGAGAATAATTAAAACCAGTATTCCAATTTATAGCATATTTATATATTTTATTCATACCCTACTGAGTTGAGTACATGATTCCAAAATTCACTTAAAAATTTTAAACATAAATGACCACAATTATTTGCATTAAAACTTTGATATCTACAATAATTATATGTTATATTCGATTTCAAATACTTAAGTAACTCAATTGGAGGCTTTAAATCACCGAAGCTATCAAAATACTCACAATAACTAAAAAGTTTTACATAGGTTACCCAATGCGTTCCTTCATTCTCGGAACTATCAAGATTGACAATTGCGCACTCAATATCTTTAGATGACTTGGGTAATTCATCTCTCATAAATACACCTCTGAAATATGGTATGTTTTTACTAGCATACTCCAATATGTCTATATTAGTGAGAGCACGTTTGGGTAACCTTTTCATCAGTTTTTTGAGCTTCTTACACATAGACCACCACCTTTTTTGTAAGGCTTAATGTACAAGCCTTTTCCTAAGGCAATAGTCTCCATCATTTTATTGTGACGTTGAGATTCTTTCAAGTTATTTTTGGCTGATTTATGATCATTTACAGCTTTCGCAATACCTGCAGCTCCTCCAGCCAATGCTCCTAAAGCAGACAATCCAGCAAATATCGGTATTAGAGGAAGAATGCCACCTGATTTCGGTAAGGGGATAACACGAGGAAGGGTAACTCCTTTCTTATTCTTGATTAGTTTTTTCGCTGCTGAGTAGGCGACCTTGATAGCTTTGGAATCACTTCTTGGTTTCGATTGCTTAAGTTGATTTCGTATATTAGAAACAATAGATTTAAACGTTCTTTTACCAGCACCATATTTTACTTTAGTTTTCATCACTTTCCTCACAAGCCAGGAAGCTAGTTTTTCTCCTCTTCCAGCGTTTTTAGATTTTAAACGCTGTTTCGCCATGTTTAATAAATCTAGATCGGCTTTATGACGATCTACTAAATTATTAGAATTATCGTACGCGATGTCGTGTTTCATACAAGCGTTATCCAACTCGTTAACTCCTGTATCCCCTCTTAACAAACGCTCTCGTAATCGTGTACCAGGTCCACAATAGTTATATCCAGGTAAATGTAGTTCAAAAGGCAATTTATTTATGAGAGTATTAACCAGTCCACCACCTTTCATAGCTGAGATAATAATGAAATGTCTTAATTTGATATTTATAATTATAGAGAATTATAAAATTGCACGCTTTTCAATCCAACTGTTTTCAGTGTTGGGGAGACCTAGCCACTTAACATAAAGCTTATTACCTTTCTTTCTAATAACTTTTTCAATAAGATATACATTAGGACAATGGGTTTTTTGAAGTTCTTGTTCGTAAAAACTTCCTAATATGGGTTGCTTGTGTAAGTCTTCAATTAAATATGTAGCAGGTTTAGAAGGATTTACTTTTTTTATCAAAAATAACTCCGTAGACCAGTTCGGAGTGTACCCTTTTTCAAAGATGCCTTTATATTTACTTATGCGAACATGATCACCTACGACAAATTTATTGGTTACAGGCATAAAATTATGTTTCTGTGAGTTCTGTATGTTTTTCGAAACAAGAATCTGATTTTTTCGATTAACTTCTTTTGGTTTATATTTTGTGGTGTGATGGATTGTGTTGTTGTAAGTTTTAATTACATTTTTTAAAGACTCACCGATCCACCTATAACTACCATTCAAACTGAAAAATTTATACAATTTATTTTTAAGGGTTTTGATTAGTCTTTCAACAATGGAAGCTTTTTTAACGGAGTATGTAGAATAATGATTTATTTTATTTTTGAAAGTAACTTTTTTGAATTCGTCATTATAAAACTCTGTTCCCATATCAGTTTGTAAGTGAACTGGTTTTCTGTAGCTTGTATTTAATATATCTTTAAATTTATTAGCTATTTCAGACTTCGTTTTAGTTTTGACAGGGATAGCCCAAGCAAACTTGGAAAAACAATCAATAACCACTAAAATATACTTATACCCATTGTTATAACTTTTTAAATTTTGAAAATCAATAAGATCTGCTTGCCATAAATCATCAATTCTCTTTAAAACTACAGATCGTCGAACAAAATTTTTACGTGCTGTTTTATGAATTTCATTTACAACTTGTAGCTTACTCATTTTTGGAGAAAGATTTTATGATCTTATCTAATTCAACTTTTGTGTAATAATCTTTTTTTAAGTTCTGAAAGTGTTTTTCAATATCTAATTTGTAAGTGTCTAATAATGTTTGGTGATTTTGTTTTTTTAAATATAATTCAAATTTTCTATCTACATATTCTTTGTTAACAGCATCGGTGTCCCACAGAGGAGCAGTAACGCCTGTCAATCTTGAAGTTTGTAAATCGAACTCTCCAGTTTGGTTTCTTATCAAAATGTTGGTAAAGTTATCAAAAAGAAACTGTGTATTCAATCTATTATTAACATGATTTCCAAACTTGTCCATGATTATTGGGGAGACTGATAGGAGCAAGTGATAAAACACAAATGAAATAAATTCCCCAAATTTATATTATATATTTACTAAGGTATAATGCCGCATTCACGCAGTTCTTCTATAATTGATATAATTTCATTATCTAGTCCAGTGTTACCAGCATCCTTTGAAGCAATCAATAATTTCAATCTTTCTATTAATTCATTAGGGTCATCCCAATAAACGTAATCCACATTCTTCTTCCATTTCTTCAACAGTGACAGGCCTTCTCCTTTACGTAAATCTGGTAGACTACCATCAGTACTTCCAGAAAGTTTGTGCTGCTTGAATAGTGGCTTTATAACGTTCAAGTATTTACGACCTCTATTACTTTTAATTGGTTTACGTGGGTCATAATCTCTTCGATGAGCATTTGTTTCAAGTAACATTATTTTGTAATGGTTAATGTCTTCATTAGTCGTTGAAGATAAGTCCGGTGCTTTTTTGAATAGTAATTCACTTATACCTGGTGTCATTTTAAATTTAGTTGCACCAATTTGAATATAATCATCATGCATTATCACACGCGCAGATCCCATCATAAGTTTACCTCGCTCATTTCTCACACCAAATGGAATACCTTTTAAGTTTTCTGACGATTTAGACCATGATGAAATGTCTATACTCTGATCATCGGAACTAGACTCAACTGTTCTAAAGGACTCATTATTCGAATCGCTTTCACTCTCAGATTTTTCCAAATCTTCATCCGGGACTTCATCACCTGGACTAAACACATTAAATCCAATGTCGGACTCTCTTTTAAGTGTTTTATCTTTATCTAATGGACTTGCAGTTTCAAAAAAAGTGTCATTGTTGTGCTGAGCTTTTTTATAGTTTTTTTCTTTCTCCATCATTTTATTGAGAGGCTTTGTAATTGGCTTGAAAACGGATTCCAATATACTACTTTTCTCATTTTCAATGTCTCTCATCTTTCTAACCTTTTTTTTGACAGCTTCCGCAGCATTTGTAATTTGTCTCTTTAAATTCTTTTCCATAGTATTTCAATTCCGTGCGTAGTATAGAATGGTAGATTAGTAATGGTTACGTTTTAATAGTGTATTCATTTTTATAGGTTCGCTAAAAATACAACTGAATTATATCTACGTATACTTTTCTGCAAATTGGACATTTTTTGTGAATAGAAAAAGCACACTTTCCACAAGCCACAGCGTGCCCACAAGGTATGAAACACGTATTTACTTCTTTTTCAAAACATATTTTGCAGATTGGTTTTGTGGTTTCAAGATGGTTATGAACTGGTGTATTGTAATCCTGGCTTGGCACGAGATTTTCATATGATCTACTGACACTTTGCACATATCTTTCACCTTTCACTATCTTAAGATAAGAGCAGTATTTAAACCAGCGTGCATGTTCTATCCACGGTTGATCTTCAGGGGTCCAGTCCTTCAGTCTTCCATCACAATAATAACAAACAACTCTATCACTTTGTCCTCCATAAAAAAAACCAGCGTCAGCCATAGCCTGAGGTTTTTGAGGTAAACCTTTTGGCCAGGTCTTGAAACTCTCCAAGCGCCTGCTTTCAGTACAGTAATATGGGTGTTTAGGATTAGCCATTTATTTATCTATAACTTTCTATGTTACGGCCTACATATTACAGCGACACAGCACGACTGAAGAGATTGCCGCCATCGTTGGTGAGTGGAATATGATCTAGTTGAACTCAATAAAGGTGTCAAATTTTTTACGATAACATCCTTTATTTTTTTCGCAATCTTTGTTTATTACTAAATAACTATATGGTTCTTTCCATACATCAATACACATTTTTCTAAATTCATCCCAGGACATGTCAGTGTTAACGTGTTCATTAAAAATATGTTTCATATTAACATCATCTTGCTTGAAAACGACAATTAAATTTGCATTGTCTCTTATTAGTTGCTTAGGAATTTTGGTGTAAGTTTGATTCAAATAGAAACAGTCTATATATTTATGTCTCCCCATCGTAAAATAATCGCGTATATTATTCTGTTTTTCACATGCAACATCGTCAAATATAATAATTGAATCACACTTTGCAGCCTCTGGTTTAAGAACCTCTTCATTTTCATGGTACTTAGAAAAAGTTACATTTGGAACTGTCTTTAGAACTTCTTCCAAAAATATATATTTTGGTTGATAAAATGTTTTAGAATACACATATACGTTCCGAAACTGCAATCCATTGTAATGTAGGAGTAAACCTATTACTAAATTTGTTTTACCACAATTTGATGGTCCACATATTAAACAGCGTATGGTGTTCGGTAAAAGTTTTCCATGACGAAAACTACGTTTTTCGGGATCAAGACTGATGTTGTCTAATTGTAGTGACTCCGACTGTTTAACGAACTTCATTGTAAGAATGTTTGAAATAGAATGACGAACTCGCATGATAGAATACGATTAATAAGCAAACCGTAATCATGAGCGGCTAACCGCAACCAATCAATCAATCGGGTACGACCTTTTGCACCTAGGCTAACGTTCTTCGCTTTCATCACAAAAGAGCTGCAATATTATGATGTTATTGGGTGTTCTAATACTCAACACGAGTGAAACGAGTTTTGAGTATTAGAACGCCCAATAACATACTACTTTTATATCCTCACAGCTTATAACTTAGACAAGAATGCTTTCCTGTAAAAACTATAATAGCGTAATATTAGGTAAGCGTAGTGTAAGACGCCCTCCGGCAAGGTGGGGCGACGATCTGCGAAATGTAGCAAGCACTGGAGGAGAAGAGCCGAAGACCGGGCTCAGTGGCACGTCTTGGGAGAGACCTACGTCCAGCAGTGGACTGATATAGGTTGATTATGATGATGATGAAAAACTATAAAAACCAAAAAACAACACAATCTGGTCAATAACAAATGGTTTTGAAAACTCACAAATCGCCTCCTAATTTCAAGCTTATGTCGAAAACGCAGCTGCGTCCAATTTATTACTTAACCTTTCCTCCAGCTAGAATTGAAGACGATAAATTATACTTCAAACCCAAATAAGGTAAGCTAACGTCTTATTTGCATGGAGTTGGTTTCACGCACGGTTTCTGCGGTTATCGTAAACTATAATTTTCGGATGGTTAGAGCGGCAACGTAAAAAACAATTTGAATACCAACCAATTGCGCAATTTAGGTATGCTAATAAATGTCACAGTGATTATCACACTAATTTAATAGTTGAATGGTGGTACTTATCACGATTTAATGCTTTAGTATAGGTTTATCTAGAATGTTTTTTTTATATTAATACAACAAGGAAATTGATATTGCCGGCCAAAGTACCCAATAATTTTTGCCTGAAATAAAACTGTTGTCTTGTGATCAAGGAATTCATATAAGGGTTCACATTTTCACAGATCAACCATTAAAATATTTGACAGTTGTTTCTCTCAAATTTTACAAGCAAATCTGACTAGAAGATTGAGTAACCAACTCAATCTTCCAGTCATCGTACCTCCCAGACGATAACTCTCTAAATGATATGAAGAACCGTATCTTCCAGACGATAACCATATTCCATCTAAATAATATTTTCGACCCGTAAGCTACGGTCCGTCCTAATGCTCGATGAGTCTAGATAGATTAAGCACATCGACAGGCCGTGAAAAACAAAACTCGCTTTCTCGCTCACTCGTGCCATTTTTTCCGCATGAGTGAATGAAATAGACGATGTAATCTATTATCAGGTGGCAGGGGCCACACTAGCTTATTTTTCCCCGTAACTTTCCTTCATGTGGTTACATAATACGAATGAGTAACTTTGGGAGCTTCCTACTCCTACTCAATTTGGGTTACTTTTTTGTTCCTACGCCAAAATACTTCCTTGAATAACTAGTAATAAATTACAGTTCATTATTAGCTAAGTTGGGTCGTGGTACCAGTTTCAGTGCACATATTTTATGGTATATTGCAGTAAGAATTTGAGCAAATCCTTTGATTGGTTCAAGAACTGAAATCACGAGTTCACAAGAACAACTAAGAAAGTAAATAAATATTTTCAGACAGCGCTATCTAACCCCAAACTAAGCAAAGCTTGACTTATGAACTGCCTAAAATAAATGTTTTTTGGAAAATAGAATAGAATACCCGAAATGTTTTTTTTATATAATTAATTGCTATAACATTAATTATGTATTAAAAACATTCAGACACAACAATGTTATTCATAAAGCTAAATATTTATCCTCAGTGGGAACCGAACCTACAACCTACAGCGCAAAAGGCAGAACAACTACTTACCAACAGTAAAATAAAATATGAGTAAGCAAAAAACCTTATATAAACCTGCGTCTCTGGATTTCTTTTTATAGCACCTTCCAAAGAAAAAATCAATTTATACTATTTTAGGTCACGGGGTGCCATTAGCTCCTCAACCAATCGCTGGTTACGTCACAAAGGCTGCCATTATTCATTATAGTTTCATCAACTTATCATCAGACTGCCTACCACAAGCTCTGTCTGGCTCTGTCTCTGGTTCTGGTTTTGAGTCTGTGTGAGTGCTCACTAGTGTATTAAACTGTGTGTGTGACGTTTCGACGTAGGATTTAGTTAGTTAACACTCACATAGGCTCAAAACCAGAACCAGACAGAGCTTGTGGTAGGCCCCTACTGTTGACCATAGAGGGGTGTCGGTTTGAAGGGTGTGGGTGCCGGTGAAATTACTGGCACGTGAGGCTGAACATCTGTATGCCTCAAGTTGATGGACGCAACAGTGCATCGTATTAGGCCACGTTCTTGACTTACGAGGTTGTAGTGTGGGAACTAGATAGATGATAATAATACTTATATATTTTTGCAGCATATACATACTTAGAATACAATATAACACCCAGACAAAGAACAAACATCGGTCTTCACCAAATATTTGTTCTCGGTGGGGATCAAACCCACGACCTATGCCGCAGAAGGCAGAGCTACTACTAGGTACCAACTGAGCTAAAAGGCCAGTCATAACTATAATCTAAGCTTAGTTCTATTCAAAACATTTCTCAGAAGAGCAGCAAAACACGACAAATCCGCTCTGTCCGGTGCAAATCACGAGCTGTTTCATTTATTCCAACGCAAACAACTCGTTAGTGCTTCACAAGTGGGGTCCAAACTGCAGTCAGTACAACTTGCATTATGAAAAAAACAGTCAGTAAAACCTAAGCTGTCTGCAGTGACGATCAGTGAAGCGTGGTCAAATATGACAGCGATAATTGACAACGTTTTAGGTCAAACGAACGTAATTTTGTGAGTTGTGGGTCAGGATTTCTCAATGTAGCAAAATTTACACTACCAAAATTATGCGACTCAAAAAATTACGCTCCCTTGGCCTCAGTCTAGAACGTTGTCAAATATCACTGTCATTATTTGACAACGTTTCACTGATCGCTACCGTAGAACACATAAGATGGAGATTTACTTGTACTGTTTGTTTGTAATGTATCATTCGAGGCGAGCTTGTTACACTAAGGCGACACAGACTGACTTGTAACGTGTGTTTGTAATTAACATTCAAACTCTTGGCTCAAGTGTGCTCCATTCATAACACTCAAAGGGATTCGCGAAAAAACTGTCAATCGCGTGGAGCACGCGGCGCTCGTCGCGAATGATACATTACAAACTAACGTTACAAGTCAGTCTTTGGTTTCTGTTACACGAACGTGATACTTATCACCAAAATGATAGAAGTCAATCTCCACCTTTAGATGTGCTCAAGACACAAGTAAGCGATAAGAAGGATTCTTATAATCAATAGCATACTTTATCAGCGTTGGAATAAAGTTTGAAACGCCGCCGTGCAGAGAGCTGGAAGTCCGCTGAAAAATAAAATGATATACGTTTGTAGAACGTAGTCTAGGTACAATGTTAGGAGATACCCACCCGCCGTTCTAAATTATACTCCAATGCATAACCGGGCATACCTAAAAATTTTATTTGAGCACTGGTACGTGCAAGCTTTTAAAATATTCATGCAATATCTTTGCAATGTTGCAATGTTAGAAAAATGCAGTTTTCCGTTCGATGTATGAAATGTTTAGGCAACTTTATCAATGTAATACTAGGAAGGACGCAATTGATAATTTGAACCTTTTAAAAAAAGAATGGAAATAATTTAAGTTTAAAAAACTTGAGAAACCGACTTCATTGTCAAACGGCTAAACCGATTTTAATCAAATTTGTTTGGGACAATCTGGACGTAAGAATAACCTTCCAAATAAAAAAATAATTTTCTAAATCGGTTCATAAATGACGGAGGCATGCAGTTACAAAAATTAAAAAAAATATTCAAAAAAAAATGGCAACACCAATTTTAATAAAATTAAAATGGAACCAATCTGGAAGCAGTACCTTTCAGATAAAAAAATAATTTTTCAAATCGGCTCACAAATGACGAAGTTATGCGGTAACAAACATTAAAAAAAAAAATAAAAAAAAAAAAAAAAAAATAAAAAAAAAAAAAAAACATACAACCGAATTGAGAATCTCCTCCTTTTTGATTGGAAGTCGGTTAAAAATGGGGGAAAATTTTTCCCAGTCATATTTTCGGCAAAAATTCACGTTTGTTGTATGGGAGGCTCCTTCAAATATTTGCTTTATTTTGTTTAATTTTAAGTGAATATAATAACTGATTGATCATCATCATCATCCTGAAGAAGTCCACCGCTGGACATAGGCCTCCTCTACACATTTCCAGGAAGAACGATTCTGAGCTCCCACAATCACTTTCAAGCCCCAAATTAAGCAGAGCTTGTACTATGGGAACCAGATAGCTGATATAAAAATGAATTGCTGTTCGTTAGACTCGCTAAAACTCGAGAACGGCTGGACCGATTTGGCTGATTTTGGTCTTGAATGATTTGTGGAGGTCCAGAGAAGGTTTAAAAGGTGAATAAATATGTTTTTTTTCAACGGGAACGGTAACGGGGCGAGCAAAGCTGCGCGCGGCCGCTAGTAATATTTATATGTATATTTTTGATTGTGATGTATTCTGTGAAATAATAACTGAATATTCCGTGAATATTTGAGCGTCTGTTGCGGTAATCAATATTGTTTATCAAAAAAAATTACGTTTGTTGTATGAGTTGTTGTCCCATAAATAATTATTTTATTCAGTTTTTTAGTATTTGTTGTTAAAGCGATAACAGAAATACATGTGTTAAATATTAACTGTCTTACTATCACGGTGCCTTGTGAAAGATAGACACTCAGACAGATAGACGGACAGCGGAGTCTTAGTAATTAAGTCTAATTTTACGAACCCTAAAAATGTTGTTCATCAGCTTATACTCTCTGTCATCTCTCTCTCTCTTTCTCTCTCTTTTCCCCCTCTCTCTCTGTGCGTGTAAGTTATCATCATAATTGGCCTGTAGAAGACCAATGTTGCAATTAGACATATTTTCCCAAACAGACCAATGAGTCAGTGCATTGATTAATAACCACCAAAGAGCTTATTAATTACATCCAATCGAATCATTTTAATGAGTTCGCCATTGTGTGACCGAATGTATTTCCAACCAATAATTGACAAGCGGTTATTCCAATCAAAATATTTTGATGCAGAATATTGAATTATGAGTTAATACTATGGTCATGCTGTTGTGAGTCTATTTTTTTTATACTACTAACTGATGGAACAAGCATATGGCCCACCTGATGTTAAGCGGTAACCATCGCCTATAACAAAGCATTGCCTCGTAGGTCACGCACGTCTGGAACGTGCCCTACGATGCACTGCCCAGCGTCCATCAACTTGAGGCTTACTGAGGTTTTGCCTCACGTGCCAGTTTTTACACCAGCAACCATGCCCTTTAAACCGAAACACAGCGATGCTGCTTCACGGCAGAAATAAACATGGTGGTAGTACTTGCCCGGACGAGCCCTTCACAAGGAGCTCTACTATTAGGTACTAAAATAATGTCTATTTTGACAGGCGTCACAGTTGGCTCAATTCATTTTTTTTTTGTAAATACCAACAGAGAATACAGACAACCAGACAGAGAACAAACATGTATTGTGTTCACCACACAGATATTTAATTTTGTTCTTAGTAGGGATCGAACGACTGTGAGTCGGAACGACTGTCTAATTTGAAATAGGACGGACTATTGATTGGAAAGGCAGTAGACATATTCAGCAAAAGAATTGGAGCATATAAAACTATGAGTGAGTAAAATCTAATTTTATCCATTAAAACCCCTTCAGAGTTTGGTTCTTCGAATTCCTGATATTCCCCCTGAGGCTTGCTCAAAATTAATTTCAGATCTAACAATCTCGCTATGAAGGTAAACAAAGCATCGATAATCCTAGAGCAATTAAAACCAATTACTAACCCCACGCACGTTTTCAATGCATGAAAGCTTATTCAAAAAAAAAAATTGGACGAACGGTGATGGCCCGAACACACCTAGTTCGCTGGCGGTAGCGATCAGTGAAACGCTGTCAAATATCGCTGTCAGATTTGACAGCGTTTCACTGATCGCTACCGCCAGCGAACTAGGTGTGCGCAGGCTTTGATAAATATCACAGAAACTGACAAATTTATATTGAATTTTAAAAAATAGGTTGACAGTTTCTGTGATATTTCTGTTTTTTTATTACCCGTGATCATGTGCCGAAATATTATCGGAAGTCAAAACTCACTAAATTAAATCATGTCGTTCTTCATAATAATAGTAAACAATTTTGATCAAATTCATATCATTTTAAAATTATTTAACCACACTTGTAAAACTCCTTAAAACCACTAATTACCGTAACTTTTGATATTTCAAGTAGTTTTCCTGGAAAACGGCTATCCGGGATTAAGCAACTATTAATTGATTTATAGCACCAAAAACAAGTTTGTACAAAATGAGAGTGTTAACGCTAGACAGCATTTTCTACCAGCCAATCAATGTAAAATATCTCTCAATCAATCAAAATCAATTAATTTAAAAAGAGTTTGTCTATGATATAAGTATTTTATAAGCATTTTTTGGTGTGCCAGTGTGGCAACACTCTCTTCCCTTTTACACAGGTCGCGCGCGTGACCTATATATTTTTTACATTAATAAATAATTTTACAGTTTTTACATTCATATAAAAGTCCCAAAGGGCGACATAAACAAAGTTCAAATCCTTTCACCGCACTGGTTCAAAACAACGTGATGAGAAGAAGATGCTTCCTGGGGAACAAAGCGTAGGTAAGTGAAGGATAATGTGCCATTAAGGTCTCGTCGCGAACCCGTATCATTGTACCCAATGAAATCTAACGAGCATCGTCAGCGGTGTTTATCGCGGAGAGTAAGTGAAATCAAATCATTTTGGCAATTTTACTTTCGGTATTTTTACATGACTGTGTAATGTTTTCATTTTTGTGTGTCTCTTCTTAAATTTAAGAGCTTAGCTCTTGTCGGGGTTTTGATGCAGTTTTCTACAATTATAGTCTTTCGAATGTGGCCTCCTTGACTTCCTTATACGACTTGACAGCAACTTTTTCTTTTATCAGAGCCCGAAGTCCCAGTGCATTTACAACATTCGTTACCAAATGTTGTTTTCGTTTGCCTATTTGTCTCTGTCTATTGTATGGAGAAAAGATGAGACAACAACTCTAACTACGTAACGTATTTTTGCCGTCTCATATTTTCTCCATACAATAGAAAGAGACAAATAGGCGAAACGAAAACAACATTTGGTAACGAAATGTGGTAGCCAAACTCCGACTCCGACGGGTACTGGCTCACGTAACTTATTCTTGGCTTTCCTCTTCCCCGTTCCTTCAACCTTTTCTTCAATAATGTTTTTTATGTAATTGTCGTGTCTTATATTATGTACATTTTTTGTATATATACATACTTAGAATACAATGTAACACCCAGACAGCGAACAAATATGTTCAAAACACAAATATTTGTTCTCGGTGGGGATCGAACCCACGACCTACGGCGCAGAAGACAGAGCTACTACCAAATGAGCTGAGAGGCTAGTTAATTATGTAACACGTACAGAGGCTGCACTTTAACCCGTCATTCCACCCCGACGTTAGAAAATGGTCCTATCAATTTCTGCCAAAGTCGCGATTTGTCTACAGCTCCATTTTGTTTGTAGAATACCTAGGTAAAAGTCACAGAATACAAAAAAGAGTAGAAAGGCGATCATGCGCCGTTTGTCAGCGAGAGTGACGGCCAATTATTGTGTCATTTTTAACCGACTTCCAATCAAAAAGGAGGAGGTTCTCAATTCGGTTGTATTTTTTTTTTATGTTTATTTTTAATGTTTGTTACCGCATAACTTCGTAATTTGTGAGCCGATTTGAAAAATTATTTTTTTATCTGAAAGGTTACTGCTTCCAGATTGGTTCCATTTTAATTTTATTAAAATTGGTGTTGCCATTTTTTTTTGAATATTTTTTTTAATTTTTGTAACTGCATGCCTCCGACATTTATGAACCGATTTAGAATTTTTTTTTTTTAGAAGGTTATTCTTACGTCCACATTGTCGCAAACAAATTTTATTAAAATCGGTTTAGCCGTTTGGCAATGAAGTCGGGTTCTCTAGTTTTTTGAACTTATAATTATTACTTGTTCTCCTTGTGTTGTTCCTTCTATTGTTGTTGTCTATCACAAAATAAATAACCATATTTTTTTTTATTTTGCCAGTTTTACATTTTCGCTGTTTTATTTAAATTATCTTTAAAGAATTCTAAGAAAACGAAAGGAAGTACGATTCAAAGAAAGTATTTCTTTGTTTTATCTCGACGATTGACTCTCTGTTCGGAAAGTAATTATTGCGCAAGGAGGTATTTTTCATTGTAAGATCACCAAAAAAACTACGCAAATTGTATGGAGAAAGGAGCAATTCTCATGTATTTTTGCGACACTTCTTTGGCCACATGGTCGTTCTTCTATGTTCTGTGGTAAAAGTGAACTGGGTTCATTGACATATACAACGTGTATCAAAATAATTATGTGTACTATCCTGAAGGGGGGTGAATTTCCACCCCCCGGGGAACAACTTTTGTTCAACGACTTTTCGAACTTCGATTGGTATCTCTGAAAAAAACTGCAACGAAGTTTCAACATGAACAGCTGACTTTATACAAAGTGACAACCCTAAACTCAGCTACAGAGGTAGTAGGTAGTAGTAGTAGACCTACAGAGGTAGTAGGTCAAGGGGCTTGACCCCTTGGGTTGCAAGGATAGGGTTGTCAATTTATTTAGGCATTATGAAATTAAATATTTTTGTATGGGAAACTGAAAATAGGAATTTTTAATTATCTCCCCTCCACAACTGATCACCATTGTGGTCTGCAACCCCCCACCTTCGCATAGTACACATATTTAGATACACCTTGTATAAGGGTTTATTCACTTACAACGGACACTTTTCACGCTTTCTACCTACTTTACGTAAGTGCATGTATGTTTTTTTTTACAATTAGCTTATGGAACAAGCATATGGCCCGCCTGATGTTAAGTGGTAACAATCGCCTATAACACGGCATTGATTCGTAGGTCACGCACGTCAGGAACGTGCCCTACGATGCCCTGCGTCCATCAACTGAGGCATACAGATGTTCAGCCTCGCGTGCCAGTAATTTCACCGGCACCCTTCAAACCGAAACACAGCAATGCTACTTCATAGCAGAAATCCCCTTGAGTGTACCTAGTGGTAAAGCTCTATGTGCATTGAGTCACGATAATTCTATATACATATAGGTATCTAAGAAATGTCGACCTGTTTAAAAACACAATCAAAGCTACAAATATCAGGTGTACTCAACAGGAAATTCAAATTATAAAGCACTTATAGCGAATTCTCGTAACAAAATTTCCACTCTTTCGATTCAATAATAAATTTTCGCGTTCCAACGCATTTGCAAAGAAACATCGTCCGGCAATAACTTCACTGTATACGACAAAATAAACTGCACATACCTCATTGAGTCCGACAGGGTTGTAATCAGGCATGGCAGGTAGCTTTATTTAGGACTATGTGTAGGTGAAATGCTGTGGATTTAATTTGCGTGGTTTTAGTTTTTTACCTACAACACTAGGCTTTTTACATAATGGTATCGAGAAAAATAATACCTATACCATATTTCACGAGGGTTGAATTAAAATAATGCATATTGAAAATCTCATTACTATTACTATTAGCCAACAGTTCATATTTCGTAAGTTTAGTAGTATTTTTTTTCTTTCTTTCTTTCTTCATATTCAAATTCAATTTATTAGAAACTTTATCTTCTTTAATTCTGTAATGCACACAGAAATATTTACAAATAAGTAATAACAAAGGACATGTACATAGGCGAGCTTAACCCTAAAAGAGTTTTCTTCCAGCAAACCTTTGGTGCTAAGAGAAAGCTAATAGTAAAAAGGTATATTATCATTACAGAATAGTATCCAATGCGCTAAATTACGGACTATAAAATAATAAAAAGGTGGCATGGAGATCAAAGAGATAGCTTAAATTAGAATAACTTTGGAAGCATTTATACAAACAATAAAAACAGTGGTAGTAGTGTCCCACTGTTGGGCAAAGGCCTCCTTCGTTTAGCATATTTTTTCTTTGTCTATTTCGTCCTAACTGCTATGCATTTTCTGTGATGTTTTTTTATTGCCGGTATTGGCAAAACTCTTAAGCCTTAATATCACATTACTTGACAACGTTTCACTGATCGCCACCGCAAAATGCTAAGATGTGCGCTAGACTTTAAAAACTAATATTAATCCATTTTATTTCCCAAGACGCATACATTACGTTACATGGTACATGATATTATAAATTAATTTTAATTTTAATTATGAATATTAGATAAATTTAGTTTTTTCTGTAAATATGATTTATTATTAATATTTGAGTTTTATTATTATTACATTTATATTAAGTCTAGGGACGCCCACGTGAGGGCAAAGGCTTCCTCCAACCCTCTCCAATTTCTCATATCTTTACGTTGAAAGTTACATAATTTTTTTTAGTATAGGTTGGAGAGTTTTGGTCTACTCTTCTCGTGAGGACCAGCCATATTGGGAGAGGAACTGTTTTTGTTTGTTTGTTCTTTCTTATTTTCAGGTGAAACTATAGGCCCCAGTATCCTAACAACGTCTCTGTTGAATTTGGTTGCTCCCAATCCGACAATTTCATCTTTGTTTATTGGCTTCAGTTGACAAACACACTGATTTATTTGTTTGTATATGTACTATTATAGTTTTGAAATATAAATCTGTAGAGGTTTTATTCAACTTCAGGTGGCTTATACCAATGACCCTCTCATTGTTATAATCTCTCTAAACCTTAATTGAGGCATATATAAAAATAATAGTGTGGACAATCCACACAACACTATCAAGCTCCAAATTAAGCATAACTTGTATAGAAAACAGACAACTGAAATAAGGTCTTAAATATAAAATGTACAAGTGTTAAAAAAACTAAAAATAATCTAGTAAAATTATTGATTATTCTTTTGTGCGTATTTTGAATTATATATTTTTCACACAGTAAATAATGAATATTGACTTATTATCCCAAGCAAGCAGTAAGTTGACAGAATGATAATTATCCTTCGAGAATTGCAATGCACATTTGCACATCCAAATACGTGAGAATTAATCAGAACCTAATCATGAGTAAATTCTAAACATGCGATTTCCCGCCGCTCTAAATATATGAACATAATTGTCCAAAGTTAATTTGCATCCTAATCCACTGTCAGTTGGAATGATAAATATTATTCTTGATTAAATAAATTGAATTTAGGGATCCAGAATTTCTAGCCCCAAACTAAGAAAAAAAATATTGGAGCCTGATTGTTGTTTTTAGGTCACTAGGTAATTTCCTTTCATGTGTTATTTTTTAGTTTTGCAACCCTAACGAACGATCAACCTTATCAAACGATCTCTTCCATATAACCTTGGCAAAAAATCTTTTCTATGTTCACCTATTCCCTTAGGCCTACCACATGCTCTGTCTGGCTCTGTCTGTGGCGCTGGTTTTGAGTTCGTGTGAGTGTTGACTAAATAAATCCTACGTCGAAACGTCACACACACAGATTTTTATAATGTCCCAAAAGTTAAGAGCCGAGCGGGATTAGGATACGATGGCGCAGTGGTCAGCGCAGCCCCGTACCGAAGGGAAGGTCGCGGGTTCAAATCCCGCTCGGCTCTTAACTTTTGGGACATTATAAAAATCTTTGTGATTTCCTTAAGTGTAGTAAACACTATAAAATTAATAAAGTCACACACACAGTATAATACACTGGTGAGCTCTCACACAGACACAAAACTAGAGCCAGAGACAAAACCAGAGATCGAGCTTGTGGTAGGCCTATCTACCTACGTCTATATTTTGGCCGACCTAGTAAAACGTGCTTTGGAACCTAATAAAATATCTCACTTTTTTATAGAAATAGAATGACAGATAGGAAACGGCGAAACCTTTTCTGTGCAAAGATTGGGTAGGGGATTATTCTTTAGAATAACGAATCTTTATTTTACGCCCAGTTGATGATACCTACGTAGCTGTCTATATATTTCTAATAAGAATCCTTTTAGTAATCAATCAATCACTTTAGTAGTGGTAGAGCTCGTTGTGTTTAGCTCGTTCGGGGAAGTACTAACCACTTCTGCCGTGAAGCAGCATTGCTTGGGTGCCGGTGAAGTTACTGGCACGTGTGGCTGAGCATTGTATGCCTCAAGTTGATGGACGCAGGGAAGCACATCGTAGGGCACGTTCCTGACGTGCGTGACCTACGAGGCAATGCTTTGTTATATAGGCATTGGTTACCACTCAACATCAGGTGGGCCATATGCTCGTGTTCCCGTGAGTTTTTCCGTCGAAAAAATTATGTGCACTATGCCAGTACTCTCAAACATAAATAAATAATAAATAATAATAATAAACGATGAAGGAATAAATCGTGAGGAAACCGAAATGCCGTGGAACCTAAAAAAGTTCGAAAACATGTGTCCAGTGCACGAAAGGAGCCTCTTTGAAGCGCAATTGAAATCCTTTCACCACACTTGGTTCGAAAGAACCAGTGGCACAGTAAGAAGAAGAAGCTAAAAGTCAAAGCGCAATTTAAGGTGGAATAAGCATGAGAAATCCACCAGCACTTCCCCTAAGCACATCCCATTTCAACATCCGAGCACCTAGCTCAACACGACCCATTTTTTAGTTCCGCACACCCGTATCCCAAAAAAGCCAGACGGAGCTGAACAAAAGTAATTACAAACGTTAGTTCCAGCAGAGATGGTTCATTAATATGCTAATGCCGTTCTGTGCGGCATCGAACTCCACTAGGCACTAGAACGAGGAGTACAGCTAGTGCACTCCTATAGAATTTTGCGCGAAAAATTGAGTGACGCATAAAAGTTTACTGGCAGCACTTTTACCCCAAAATCTTGCAAAAAACTTGAGCAATTTGACATTAATGTGGAAATGGGTGTATGGATGCATGGGTGGGTGTGTGCATGTCCGAAATAACTTTCGAACCGTTGCGTTGGTTCGAAAGTTTCGAACCAAGCAACGGTTTGAACCGATTTGCATTTGATAAGCTTAAACTTGAGAAAAAAAATACTGGTAAGTATATGAGTAAAACCGGATGAGGGGTTATTTATAAGGGGTTTTAAGGGAACAATAATAAAAAAAGTGACACAAATAAATCAAGTTACATGTCATATGAAAGAACTTACTTACTTATTTATTATATTTATTTATTCCAAAACAGTTACGTATTATTTTTTTTCTAGGACGCTCAGTTTTTGCTATAAAAAAAGCAGCCAAGTGCGAGTCGGACTAGATCTCGTTCAAACCAAATATCGTTGGAAGTTTGCATAATAATGTACAACATATATTTTTTTTAGTTTTATCATGCTCTTATTTTAGAAGTTAGAGGGGGGGGACCAACTTTTTTCCACTTTGGAAGTGTCTCTCGCGCAAACTATTCAGTTTAGAAAAAAACGATGTTAGAAACCTCAACATCATTTTTAAAGACCTATCCATAGATACTCCACACGTATGGGTTCGATGAAAAAAAAAATTTTGAGTTTCAGTTTCATGTATGGGGACCCCCAAAATTGATAGTTTTTTTTTTTTTTTTGTGTAAAAACCTTAATGCGGTTTACAGAATACATCTACTCACCAAGTTTCATCAGTCTAGCTCTTATGGTTTCGGAGAAAATGGCTGTGACACGGCCGGACAGACAGACAGACAGACAGACAGACAGACAGACAGACAGACATGACGAATCTATAAGGGCTCCGTTTTTGCCATTTGGCTACGGAACCCTAAAAAGGTTAAATTATGATAACCAACAATCCGAGAGCTCCCATATCAAAGTCAAAGAATTTCGTTGACATCAAAGTTTTTCTACTGGTCGGTCAATTTGTTTTCTTTTTCTTGAAATAAATTAAGGAGGTACTCAGTGGTCATAAAATGGTGAAAGAGACCTGGCCTGATGATGATGTCAAGGTCTATCCAACGGAACTCTTCAATCAATTGGCCAATTGAGATAAAACTACCCTACGTTGCGCTGCTCAGCGTCCATCAACTTGAGGCATACAGATGTTTAGGCTCACGTGCCAGTTATTTCACCGGCCAAACCTTCACACCGACACACAGCAGTGCTGTCGGCAGTAATAAATAAATACCTGTGTGTAGTAACTTAGCTGTTTAAAATAGGCTGTCGAAAGGACTAAGGCTAGAGAGACTGAACTGGGCTGCATTTTAAAAGGTATTCTTAGCAGTGTTTTGATAGTAACAGAGCCTTTGTTGGGATACAAAGATTTAGGTCAAGCGCAATAGTACTTTGAGACTGTAACAATGGGCGCAAGTTAGTTTTTTTGGTTCAACTTGTAAAATGGCAAAGAAAAACTGAAACGACCAAAAATGTTAGAGAAACTTTATTCCAAAGCTGCGAAGAAAAATAACGGGAGAAAACTTGAAATTCAGCAAGAAATTTTTATTTTTTGAAAGGAGAATATTTTTATTACATTTTTACTCTTAAAAGTTACACACAGTTCACTTCACACCCCTCCCAAGTTGTTTTGCCTCACTGCCCCTCACATACAGGGCGTCCCACGGATTTGCCAACTGGAAGGAAAGTAGGAACCTTGAATACTTATTGTAGATGGAACGTTTTAACGAAGACATTATTTGAATTTAAAAAACAATTTAAACTGCTTTCATAGATTTTTTTATTGTTTTTTCTTGCTTTGAGGATTCGATAAATAATGGTTTTTTTTTAATTAAAATTTATGGTCTTCTTTTTAAGACATGTATGTTATTTTACGAATCCTTATGATGAAGTAGTAAGTATGGGTTACAATTTTCTACTGTAAAAAATATAACGGATGCATAATAATTTAAACTTATTCAACTAAATTCATTATTATTAAAACCAGAATGAAACTAACAACATTTCCAGTTCAATAAAATCTAGAAATAAGATATCAATTTATTTTCCTTCCACTGTAACTGTTCGTCTTGAAGAAAGTTTAACAATTAATAAAGCAAAATTAATATAAACTCAGTTCCCTAGCAAGGTGCGATAAAGAAGTTCCAAGAGTTGCGAGGTTCGTGAGTAGATCTTTAAAACTTCTACGTTTCACTAGTGGGTACCTGCGGTTCTGCTTGCTTAGCGCCGTTTTAAGCTTAATTAAGCTAAGATTCAAAACAAGGCAGCAAGCAGCACTGCCGCGTGGCACGCTGTTTTTAACCGACTTCCAATCAAAAGGAGGAGGCTCTCGATTCGGTTGTATTTTTTTTAAATGTTTGTTACCGCATTACGCTCCTGCTTGCAGATTGGACCCATTTTAATTTTATTAAAATCGGTGTTGCCATTTTTTTTAAATAATTTTTTTAATGTTTTTAACTGCATGCTTCCGTCATTTATGAACCGATTTAGAAAAATATTTTTTTATTTAGAAGGTTATTCTTACGTCCAGATTGTCCCAAACAAATTTCATTAAAATCGGTTTAGCCGTTTGGCAATGAAGTCGGTTTCTCTAGTTTTTTTAACATAAAATATAATTATTTTCATACAAATTCAATACCCAGTGCCGCGTTGCACTGTCAACTCCAGTTGCGCCCACAGAATTTGTGTGAAAAAAAACAGCGTGAAACCGCGATCGGAATACAACCTTAATTTAGTTTTTTTTTACAAGTAAACAAACAAATTTTCATGCATACGGTCCGGTACCATAAAAGGTGTCAAAATCAAAATACCTAAGGGAGTCAAAAGACACAACAAGCATAGGTACTTGTTGTGTCTTTTGACTCCCCACTTTGAAATATCACGCGACCAAGCTTAGAAGAAAGCTAAACTTAGTACCGTTTGTTTTGTTTGGTCTTTATAATACAAAATAATAATGAGTTTCTAGTGTAAATCAATATTATTGCATTGGTATTTATCGCATATCACCTTATGCTATGTATTTTCCCCAAAGATTCAATAGGTGTTATGATCGCGAATGTTTAGAAAGTGCTATAGCAGTATGTATGATGAATTATCTAGCCGATTATAAAAACGATGTTTGCACTTTTCACTAATCTAACCCAGTTTGAAAATGTTCATCACAAACAACCTACTTTACCGTTTACCCTCTGTGGTCGAACTTACGCAGTCCTTATCTATCCCAAACTTTCTTCATTAGTAAAATAGCGCCGCTCCAAAAGTTTTAATCCTAGAAAATTACACGTTACACAAGTTACACGTTTCACTGCGTAGTTACACACTGAATCCCTGATGCCCAATTTTTGGAAATATGACGGTAAAAGTTGACCGAATTGAAACTTAGTTCAGTCCAAACTTATATTTGCATATTTGCATTGTTCTGCGGCTTTTTTGTTGCCTGTGGTAGTTTGTTGCCGGAACAAAAATTACTATGACACTTGGACATTAATTTGGATTGAGCGATCTACAAATTGTTTGCAAATCTGCAGATAGCTCAATTGTTCCACCCAATTCACGGAACACATTGTGAAAATCGTAGGAAGTCGGCGGATACGTCGGATCTTAAAATTATTCTTCCTGAAAATTACCCCAATCATTTTCCATCGGGAGGTCGGGTCTCTGAATTATTCTTTCTAAAAATGATTATTCATTTTCCTAACTTATGTAAGGCTGATGTCCAGCAGTGGACTTCCTAAGAATGATGATGAGGTTCATGTACCAAGAATAAAGATTCAAGAGGTAGGTATTATTGGAGTGAAAACTTCTTTAGGCAGGCTTAGGCATTTTTTTAGGTGGGATAAAACCTATAAACTCGTAACACTGCCACGTCATCTGTCATGTAACTGACACCTCTTCGGCAAAGATCGACAAACTTCGTTAAAAGTCGGAAGGGGGGGGGGGAGGGGGGGCATGAAGGGGTTCAAAAAATACACGCGTGTTCAAGTTTTTACTTTTTTGTCGGCTCTCCCGGTGTGGCGCTGTTTTTTTGTTCCTTCGACAAAAAACATAATTATACCTTTTTAATCACACGACGCACATTTCAGAAGATTAAACCAGCCTTACAGCTTATTCAAGCCCATACCCACTCTGTCGCCAACTGTGCTTAGTCTAAGCCCGTAATTTGCAAGTTGGCGGTACAGTCACGGTCAACACTCTAAGCCGTGATTAATTATTAGGTTTACCAGGCAAATAGTTTAGACTGTTTATTTGTCTAACGGAAATCTATGCAGCGCTTGCTTTGTGGATTAAAGGCCTTATAATCTAAGTCAATGTGCTTATTTAGTTCTAAAATTTAGTTCGACAGTTCTAACAGCTCAGTTAGAATAGTAACTCTGCTTTGCTGAAGGCCGTGGGTTCGATCCCCGCCTAGAAATTTGTGTGTGTACTAACCTAAAGAGTTAAAAAATATGTGTCATACAACAAATTATGATATAATTTGCAAAGACTTCATGGCCAAACTGCTGAATCGATTTTGATAAAATTTCTATGGGACCAACGTGGAAGCAACCTTTTAAATAAAACAAGTTTTTTTTTTCAAATCGGCTTTTATATGATGAAGATATGCGATAACAAACAAAAAAAAAATTTACAGTCGATTAAAAACGCCCCAGTTCATGTATGTTCTATTATAGGTATTTCTGTTGTGATTCTACACAAAGAACGGACATTATATAATAAGTATTAATCACAGCATTCACCACACGAAGCACAAAGATATTTTTATTTCATAAATAAATCACAGCCTTAAGAGAGATACATAGAATACAAAGAGTAAAAAGAAAATAAATATCACTCCTAGTAAGAGAGCGTTTCCACACAGCCGATGACACGACACGAGAAAGTGCGGCGACGACTCCGGGCGCCATACATTTAGGAATCGTTTTCACGGAACGACATCGCACAGAACAACACAGAAGAAAAACGCTTTTTTTCTGTGGTGTTACACCCGTTTTTTCAAACGACAATCTATGTGGACACAATTTTTTTACGATGAGGTTATAACAAAAAGTTTGGTAACGGATACGATTTTTT
The DNA here is from genome assembly GCA_939531255.2 of Thera britannica. Classification (NCBI taxonomy): domain Eukaryota; kingdom Metazoa; phylum Arthropoda; class Insecta; order Lepidoptera; family Geometridae; genus Thera; species Thera britannica. The sequence continues at coordinate 4,116,226 of OW618045.2, forward strand.
TTTGCAGTGAGGTTATAGAAAGAGTTTGAAAACCCATTACATTTCTGTGGTTGTAAAATGTATGAGATGTTGTCACTTGCTCGAAACTTTCTGCCAAATCCCACGGTTTGACCGTATTCAGAAACAGTGCTTGAGTATAAGTCGAGCCTCAAGCACTCTCAAGCATAGATTTTTTGAAAAAGTGTCAAAAATCTGTGCTTGAGGCTTGACTCAGACTCAAGCACTGTTTCTGAATACGGACTTTAGTTCCAGCATACGTGGCACGCTCAAAAACTCATGAATTGCTGCATCATTGTGAAACCCACAAAATATCAGTAGTTCTTAGTAGTAAAATCAGTAAAATACATTGATGGGTAAATCATTCAAATGAATGTGAACTATTATTTAGACCTTATTACGTGATCGTCTTTCAAAAATAGAACGCAAAAAAGAGGTCAGAGCATGACAGATCAAATTCAACGTGATAGACAAAAGAGGATCACGCCATTTCTCCAAAATACAAAAAGGATATCCAACTGAAAGTCGAAGCAATAAAGAACACTTTACATTAACAGATGCTTGGAGTTACAGAGGATCGAGGAATAGTGGTAGAAATATGACCGTCACGTATAGGATGTAATCAGAATGTATCTTCGCAATCGGAAGTGTGTGTTAGGACCATCTTGAGACGTGAAAGAAATGAACATTGGTCCTTACCGCTGTGGGACTGTTTAGTAGCGGGTAGTTGGAGAAACGTTTTTGATTTGATTTCCTTGTATTGGACGGGTAATTTGTTGTAAAGATGGAAAGAGTTTTCTTTTTCGTTTTCAGTTGAGATATCTCAGGGTGCAAAGATTTGCAGATTGCTCAATTGTTTCATGAGATTTTTTTAATGCTTGTATAAATGTAATTTTCTTTGTAGGAAAAACACATTCATTATAATTTATTAACTATAACAAAAATAATACACTTTAAGTTTGAATATTGTACCCTATTAAACCTGCTTGGGTTTGTGTGGGTAGTCACACTCAATGCATAAAATAAAAATTATTCAAAAATTACACTTTTCTTTGTTTAAAAAACAAGATAAACTGGCATCATGACCAAACTGCTAAACTGATTTCAATTAAATTTCTAGAAGACCAATCTGGTAGTTCTTTTTTTATACAACTAGTATTGGACAAGGATATGGCTCACCTGATGATAAGTGGTAACCATTGCCTTTATTTGTTAAAGGCAATGGTTACCACTGCTTTGTAGGTCACGCACGTCAGGAACGTGCCCTACGATGCACGTCTTTGCGTCAATCGACTTGAAGCATACCTACATATGTTCAGCCTCACGAAAAAATACTTTTATAAGACGGTTTATAAATGAAATAATTATCAACCGGAAAATACAACCGAATTGAGAACTTACTCCTTTTTTATTGAAGTCGTTTTATAAATAAAAATAATTTATTACACTTCCATAGAAAGCGTACTCAGCTCAAAATGAATGGTTTACCTCACAATTTAAATTAATTACCCACGTAGCTTTCAACTTTAAAATAACCTCAGCGTTAAATACACGTAGAAATTAAATTGAAAAGTCATAAAGAGTCACATTTACACGTAGAATTTCGCTTCGTTAAAATAATTTACTTTGTACAAATGTTTTATTCAACAACTTCACCTTGATGACGTCAATTGAAATCGTGACACGACCAGTGTGGTGGAAAACCAAACAGAAAAGTTTACGATTCGTTACGTACCGTATAGAAATCTTCTGATTTTTCGTTGAAAAAATCCTGATTTTCTGTAGAAATAACCCGTAGGATTCTGGATTGAGACTCTTTGAACCGCACAAAAGAGGTTAAGAGTTTTTTCAACGAAGTAAAAATAATGAATTCAGGATTTTTGATCCTGCATATCAGTGAATACAAAGTAGATAGACAGAGACATATAGTTATAGATAGATTGAAAGAGACAGAGTGGAAAGATGGCTTATAGAAAAAGGTTAAGTTGGAATTGGAAGACTTTTCTTCCGCTGTGGGATCTGATCACTTTATAAAAAAAAAGCGGCCAAGTGCGAGTCGGACTCGCCCATGAAGGGTTCCGTAGCATCAAGTAACATAATATACAGAAAATAAACAGGAAACAGGTTCTTGTAGTTGTCGAAAGGTAAATTGCGGCTTACGATTTATGACGTATAAAAAAAAAACTACTGGCTAGATCTCGTTCAAACCAAATATCGTTGAAAGTTTGCATAGTTATGTACAACATATATTTTTTTTAGTTTTATCATTCCCTTATTTTAGAAGTTAGAGGGGGGGGGACCAACTTTTTTCAACTTTGGAAGTGTCTCTCGCGCAAACTATTCAGTTTAGAAAAAAACGATATTAGAAACCTTAACATCATTTTTGAAGACCTATTCATAGATACCCCACACGTATGGGTTCAACGAAAAAATTTTTTTTGAGTTGCAGTTTGAATGAAGTATGGGGACCCCCAAAATTTATAGTTTTTTTTCTATTTTTGTAAACAAATCTTAATGCGGTTTACAGAATACATCTACTCGCAAAGTTTCATCAGTGTAGCTTTTATAGCTTCGGAGAAAAATGGCTGTGACACGGTCGGACAGACAGACAGACAGACAGACAGACAGACAGACAGACATGACGAATCTATAAGGGTTCCGTTTTTGCCATTTGGCTACGGAACCCTAAAAACATTTATTTGCTGTTAATTTTTTGGCTAATGAAACAAGCTTATGGTCCACCTGATATTATTAATTGGTAACTATCGCTTTAACAAAGCGTTGACTCGTAGATCACGCACATCAGAAACGTGCCCTACGATGCACTTCCCTGCGTCCATCAACTTTAGCATACAAGTTTTCACCGGCCCCCACACTTTTCAAACCGAAACACATCAATGCTGCTTCACAGCATAAATAGGCATGGTGGTAGTACTTCTCCGGGTGACTTTATTTATATAATTATAATTTAATATTCATTTACGTCTTAAATGAATATTGCTACCTTTTTTCTTTCTACCCGTACCTACTCAAACTTTTTTACATATTTACATAATTTAAAATTGTATTTGCTTTTAAATGATTATTAAAGCCATAGCTATGAATTTTTATAAAACTCAACGTAAAATGACTGTGAAAAATTATGCAAAGTCACAGCGTACCTTAAAAATCTCCAGTTGAAAAGTTAAATCGGAGGAGCATGAAGAATTCCATTTTTCATCGAAGTTCGACAACTTTTAGAATAAACTATTCCGAAAAATTCCTTTGGGATACGCTATGAATATGAAAATGGCATTGCATTATCGAAATATTGTCTCTGAAGCGCTGAAAATAGAGTTAAATTTTGCTTAAATTATGAGAAGATCACGTTAATAAAATACAGTTTCGAAATTGACACATTTTGCTAGACTGCAAAATGTTGGCCAAGCATGTGTGGTTTGAGTAGTTGGATCTCGCTTCAAATCGTGGTCAGCACTTCGATATGGAATAATCTATTGAATGCAGGGATAAAACAGGGATGCTCAAAAGGTCGATTTTTATACTGTTGTTTTGTGTGTTTTTGTACTGTTACGGCGAAAACTCTTCAATGATTATAGCTACAACTCTGTTTTACTTTATTACACGGCAAACAATACAACTACGGATTACGACGCCATCTTATTTCCTCAACACTAGTGATGTGTCTCTTTGCTTGGTCCGATTAGGGATGTCCTATTCCCAAAACCGGTTAACAGTACCTAGTGGACTGTGGTCTTTGATATAATATGAAGTCAAATACCCAATTTACATCAGATCCAAATATCGTAATCGACTCACAGACGAACACCTGACATCATAGTACTTGCTGTTGAGACTCAGTCATCATCATCATCATCATCATCATCATCATCATCAACTTATATCAGTCCACTGCTGGACGTATTCGCTCTCCCAAGACGTGCCACTGAGCCCGGTCTTCGGCTCTTCTCCTCCAGTGCTTGCCAGCTACATTTCGCAGATCGTCGCCCTACCTTGCCAGAAGGACTCAGTAACTATGTACAATCCTACCGGGTCTTTTGCATGGAGAAAATGTAAGAACAACAATACGTTACGTAGAAACGATCGAAATGAGTTGTTTCTCATCATTTCCCCTAAAAGAAAGAGATACGTAGGCGAAATGAATTGTTCAAACTGATCTAGTAAAACTCAGACTACGAGTACAGAAAATCTGGCTGAGTCTAAAATATTCACAGTCTCTACTAAGTTACAATCAATTATTTACCTCTAGGTCTTCAAACGCTCACGACATATTAATTTGGTTGAAAAGCAACCAAAGCGTAAAATTTCACAAAGCTAGGCTAATATCAATTAAGTTTCTCAGAGAATATTAATTAAACTATAGGTAGGTTACTAAAATTTCTATGTCTGTCTATTACTCTAGCCCATTGATTCCCAACGTGGTCCATATAGACCCCCAGGGGTCCACGGTAGACGCGACGGGGCGGGGGTCTAAGATGGCGTGACAAAAAAAATAGGGGTTCACAATTCGTAAGCGTCCACGAAAATTTATTTGTTTTCGATAGTGAAGAACTAAAATGTTGGCTTGACGTCACTTTTTTGTGGTGGTACTCAGCCGCAACGTAAATGACCATAGAATAGATCTAATCTCCGTATTTTTGTCGGCTGGGAATATAATAAAAACTTAGCAGGGGGTCCACTGAAACAAGCAACATTTTTAAAGTGGCCTATGAGAAAAAAAAAGTTGGGAACCTCTGCTCTAGCCCGTTTCACGTAGGCTGCCAATCTTTACATAAGTGGGTGGGTATTTATATAGAAAAAGACTGTACTGTCATTCGTTTATTTCGTGTTCTTCAAGGCTTGGTTGCGTGGAGCTGGCACCTAGATTCACTTTAGGACGTTTCAGAGTTATCCTTGTGACAGAACTAAATTAGTAGATTTTTTATTTTGTTTTTATTTTTATTTATCATATTTCAGTAATAGGTACTAAATGAAAGTTATTTGGGGTATCACTTTTTATAACGCTGATAAAATCAGTGTTATAAAATTATTTGACATTGGCCATAATTTTACATATTGTGCCGACCCCACATAAAGTGGGATAAAGGCAGGAAGAAGAAGAAGAAGATTATCACGATGCTGACTGTGCTTAGCTATAGTCACTTTATTTATTGTCACATATATAATATGTATGTATAGCACATTCAAAGCAGTTTTTTTTGGTGCTTCAATTATTTTTAGGGCCATAAAAATATAGAAAGGGGACATAAATAAGAACCATTCTTCTGTATGTCCTCGTTTGTTTTGTTAAACTGGGTACCGTAACGGGTTTTTTACAGCCCGTTACACTTAGGTATATACCTAGCTATAATCAGCTATAATACATAATATTAATAAAATTATGTGCACCGCACAGTGGAGAGGATTGGGGAGACTGTTGCTCAGCAGTGGGACATAGAAGGCTCATAATAATTAAAAAATAGAGCAAGGCATATTACGATGTATTTTCTATAAAACAATTCAAGTGACCGTACGAGTAGCTATAATATAATATATTTCTATGACGTCACCAACGTATACCTACCGTAATATATATTATCGCACGGCATAATAATTTATATTACAGCTATTAGTGTGGCTATCTTAACACTATTCAAGTTTATTTTTATGAACAACGGAATATTTTCCATGATTTAAGTTTGCTAGTTTTGACAAAACATCTTATAAGTAAGACACATTTATAAAAATAGTGACAAAAACCATGATAGTTTCAAGTTTTGTTTGAAATGTTGTTTTCGATTTGTATTTCGATAAAATAGTCCACAAAATTAAAACCTCCCTGAAATTTCGTTATAAAAAAAGCAATCTCTTGCAATATTTGGTTGAAAATGAAAAATGAATTTCAGCTATAACTTTATTCCGGTGTCATCGATTGTAAACGTGATTTTAAATTTCCATATTGATGGGTACTCGCAAATCAGTAATGTTTCCAAGAAACTGTGACTGTAATATGCCCGCCGTCACTCGCAACTCACTAATGCTTCCAAGAAACAGTGGCTGTAATATGCCCGCCGTTAACGCTGAGTGGGTTGTATTTTTGTACCTCATTTATTTGCGGTTTTCTGCTGGTAATATTGCTTGTCTCATAATAATGTAACTATTAAACTGTTGGGAAAATAATTTAAACAAAACAACAGAGTTACTCTATTGTATTTCCCATAACGAGATATGTTTTTTAACATGTTTTTGATAATTAGAATAAAACTTTCTTTCACTTTAACAAAAGCATAAAATGTATAATGTGTACTTACGTTTAAAAAATACACAATTAAAAAATAACAAAAATAAATTAACCCACACAACACTATCTAGCCCTAAATTAAGCAGAGCTTGTACATTGAAAACGAGATAGCTGCTGTTAAAATACTCATCTAAATAATTATATTTAAAATTTTATTCACCTATTCGCTAATAAATCAATCTGAATTTGTTATTTGACTGGCCTCTAGCTCAGTTGGTAGTAGCTCTGCCTTCTGCGCCGTAGGTCGTGGGTTCGATCCCCACCGAGAACAAATATTTGTGTGGTGAACATAAATGTTTGTTCTCTGTCTGGGTGTTCTATTGTATTCTAAGTATGTATTTACAAAAAACATGTATTCAAGTATTATATCAGCTATCCGGTTCCCATATTACAAGCTCTGCTTAGTTTGGGGCTGGGTAGTGGTTGTGTGAATTGTCCACAATGTTTATTTATTATTTATGTTTTAAAGGACCTGGCTTGCCAGATTTCTGTCAGACGTCCGAACGCTCAAGGTTACGTCCGCGGCTTACATCCGATAGTTTGCACACTTCGGTGTACATTCATTATCTAGATATCTATCAGTCGCGGCTGTCAGCCGCGTCCGCATAATATGTTCCCAGCCTAAATATCGATATTTTCAATCCATCGACGCTTATGACTATCTGCCACTGGCAACACTGGTCGGCAATCAGTCAGTCATAAGGACTTGGCGAAAAGACTTTGCATCCCCGCCCGCACAAAAAAAAAGTCAGTCAGTCACATAGACAAACAGAAATTTCTCGATCGAAAGCCGTCGCAATTGTACAAAAAAGTGTAATTTTCATGAAAAATGGTGTTTTCAATAAGTGTTTTGCAATAATAAGTTGCACAAATGTCCTTTCTAATGATTTAACCTATCTGTGTTTCAAATTTCATTGCAATTGGTGATTGGTGATCGTCGGAGTGTTTTGGTGTCAGAGTGAGACAGAAACATCAATGTGATGCTCTTTATAACGTTTTAAAAGGTTTGTAAACCTTTTTTCACAATAAAAAGTAGCCTATGTCCTTTCTCAGACCCTGAACTATCTGTGTACCAAATTTCATTTCAATAGGTTCAGTAGTTTTGGCGTGAAAGCCAGACAGGAAGACAGACAGACAGACAGACAGACAGAGTTACAAACGCATTTATAATATTAGTATGGATAACGTCCTCTTTACAACAGCTCACGCATCTTAGAGACCGCAGCTTACGGGTTATTACCATGACATTGTCACGTACAAAACGCTTCGGTGAACGAAATGGAAATAATATTTGATGGAGTACCATCATGACAAACGGAATACGCACATCAGTGGGCCAAGTCTGAGTTTTTGTGCCACATCACACGTATAAGAATAGGATGCCACAAACACTTAATTAATTGTAGTTCCGTCGTTTGGCATCTCAACTTGTCTTCTCGTCAAAGGGTTATAATAAAGCTGAAAATCAGAGTTTTACTCGTGAGCAATATTATGCGCCTTTGTGGTGGTTCTGTGGACTGTAGTATGTTCTATGCGCTGGTTTTCGGCGAAGCTTGCGAGGGTCCAATTGAAACACCAGTCTTCCAAAAATTCTTCTTTATTTCTTCTAAGTAAACAACTGATACAATACTTTTCTTGAACCGAAACTTTTCTTCTGAACTTTTATTTCTTCAGGCTTGTTCAAAACTTTCAAATTAAAACTGTAAAACTGTTAAACTTTCAAACTTTAAAACTTAACTATCGCGGGCTATCTGCGCTTCTTATATACTAATACCTCTCTATCTGTCCTACTCTTACAATATCGCTCTATCTTTGTCTGACTAGCTATCCATCTCTTTCTATCGTATATGTCTGTCCTTGTCTAATTAGTATATCTATCTCGCTCTGTGCGCGGCCCGAGGTTAAAAGTAAACAACTTATTCTAGAACAATTACAATAGGAATTTTCTAGCGTTTTCTCTAGCAAAGCAAATCGTTTTTCTTTATCAAAATAGTAAATCTAATCTTATTCTAGGAGACGTTGCTAACAGTTTTCCCCGCCAGTGCGCGACGTGTCGTTGGGCACTCCATCTTTCGGCTGCAACGTCTTCCCTGATGCTAGGAGGATAAGTCGCGAGGTCGGTCTCTTCAGTAGTCCTCCTTTGGTCCTCACGCTGACAATGCGTGTCCTCTTATCTGGTCCCGGGAACGTTTCTTCAACCACCCCGCGCGGCCATGTGTTGCGCGGGAAGGTTCGGTCCGCGATGATTACTACATCGCCTTTTTCGAAAACAATGCGCTCCTGCCCATTCATCTTCCTTGGCATGAGGGTCGGCAGGTATTCTCTCAACCACCTGTTCCAAAAGTGGTCTGCCAGTCTTTGCGCAGTCTTCCAGTTCGGCTTCCCGATGAGGTCAGTGTCATCGAAGTTTCCCAAGACAGTCATTCCGCAGGATCTTCCGATCAAGAAATGGTTTGGAGTCAGACTTTCTTCTCCTTCTGTCGGATCCGCCACGAGGTGCGTCAGCGGCCGAGAGTTCACCGTGTGTTCAACTTCCGTTAAAAGGGTGTGTAAGACCTCTTCTGGTGGACTCTTCTCTCCAAGTACGGCTGCGAGTGCTGTCTTTACTGACCTCACCATTCGTTCCCAGGCACCTCCCATATTGGGTGCTCCAGGTGGAATGAATTTCCAATTTATTCCTTCTCGTCTTGCTGCCTCGACGATTTCTTGAGGCATGTTCGCGAGCTCTCTTTTCAGTTCGTTGTCCGCTCCGACGAAGTTCGTTCCGTTGTCGCTGTAAATCGTTCGGGGGGTTCCTCTTCGAGCCGCCATTCTTCGTAGCGCCATTATCATGGAGCTCGTGTCGAGTGATGCCGCCAGTTCTAGATGTATCGCCCTCGTGGTTAAGCAGGTGAAGAGCGCACCCCAGCGTTTTTCCTTTCTTCTCCCTATCGTCACGTGCATCGGGCCAAAGTAGTCAACTCCAGTGCAGGTGAACGGAGGTTGGTGGTGCGCCAAACGTTCTTGAGGTAAGTTTCCCAGCGGTGGTACTTCCGGTCTTGATTTTCTCACTCGGCACCACTGACACTGATGCGATACTTTCTTTACAGCGTTCCGTAGCGACAGGATCCAGAACTTCTGCCGTATTTCGTTGATGACCGTTGCATGGTTGCCGTGATGTAAATGGCGATGATAATGTTCTATCAGCAGTTGTGGCACACGATCCTTCCCGTCTATGATAGGCAATCTCAAGTTCTGTGATCCAAAGTTCCTGATGTTCATCGCTCTGCTGTTGAGTCTAAGTATTTCATCTTCATCTAGCATCACGTCGATTTTCTTCAGACGGCTGTTGTTATCAAGCGGCTTGCTACTCTTGAGGTTCTCTATTTCTTTCTGGAACGATCTTCTTTGAGTCTGTTTGATGAGAGCTTTTTCTGCTTTCCTTATGTGTTCAGGTTCTACTGGTAGCCATTTTCTAGTTGCCAGGTTCTGTGTTCGAGCATGTGGTTTGCTGATCTTCTGTTTCTTCTCATATGGCTTCCAGTTCTTTTCTCTGGCGGCGTTCGCGCTGGCCTTCTTTCTTCGACACAAATCCAAGAACATGAAGACTCTTGCTGTCGCACGGAGTAGGCGCGTCCAGCTTGAGAATCTGTTCGGGTTCGGTATCATTGATTCTTGGATTCTAGGCGTTCTTACAGCTTTTGAGTTTTTCTTCTCTTCCCCTGTGATGATGCTTCCTTCAAATCTTCTGTTGGGCCATTCTGCCTCTGGTTTGCGGAGAAACGCGGGACCGATGAACCATCTTGACGTTTCGTTGAAGTCTTTCGGTGTGTCTCGCGTTGCGTCGTCAGCTGGGTTTTCCTTAGTTGGAACCCATCTCCAGTCTCGAGGTTTTGTGAGGTCTTCCAGCTCAGCGAGGCGATGAGCGACGAACGTCTTGAATCGTCGCGGATCTGACTTCATCCATTGGAGTACAGTGCTGGAATCGGACCAATAAGTTTTCTTCGTGATGGTCAGGTCCATCTCTTCGGCAATGGTTGCGGCTAGTCTGCCTCCCAGTAACGCGGCTTGCAATTCCAAGCGTGGGATCGAAGTGCTCTTGACGGGCGCGACTCTCGCTTTTCCCGCTATTAGTGCGACGTGTACTTCTCCGGATGTGTCGTTCGTTCTCCAGTACGCTGCTGCGGCGTATGCTGTCTCGCTGGCGTCTACGAAGGTGTGGAGTTCTCCTGTACTATTGAATGGCGCCAAGCATCGGGGAATCTTCAAATTTTGTATGGCTCTTATTTCTTCCATGTATTCTAGCCATAATCGTTTCTGGTTCTCGCTGATAGTCTCGTCCCAAGTCGTTCCAATTCGCCATATATCTTGAATCAGTCTCTTTCCTTTGATCAATACAGGAGCGACGAGACCCATGGGATCGAAGGTCGACATTACAGCGCTCGTGACTTCTCTTTTTGTCGGAAGTCTGTTTCCTTTCAACACTTCTTCTGGAGTGTTTCTTAGTCCAATATTGAAGGCTAATGCATCTTCATCAACTAGCCACCTCATTCCGAGCGTCTTTTCTTCATTTCCGAGTCTTTTTTCTGTCGGAGGTGGTTCTTCATTTTTCAGTTCCTCTAGGATCTCTTTCTTGTTGCTCGCCCACTGTCGGAGTTCAAAGTTCGCTGCTTTGTGCACCTTGTTCACTTCTTCTGCCACCTTTGCTGCCTCTTCGGTCGTTCTGAAGCTTTGCAGATAATCGTCCATGTAGTGGTTGCGTATTATAGCCTTGGCTGCTGCTGGATGTTCCTTCTCGTGATTCTTGGCGTTGGTGTTCTTGACGAAGATAGCTGTAGCTGGTGATGAAGCTGCACCGAAGATCACTGATTTCATCCGGAACTCTTTGGGTCTTGATCTTCGGTCTTCTCTTCGCCAAAGGAACCTCAGGCTGTCGCGATCTTCTTGCCTGATTCTGATCTGAAGAAACATCTCTTTTATATCGGCGACGACTGCCACAGGCCCTTCTCTGAATCTGAGGAGTACTCCGAATAAAGACTGGAGCAGGTCGGGTCCTGGAAGCAGAGCGTCATTAAGGCTTTTTCCTTGATATTTTGCGGCAGCGTCGAACACGATGCGGATCTTTTTCTTGACGGGATGCACTACGGAGAAGTGTGGTAGGTAGAACGTTCGATCTGGAGTAGAATCTGCTGGGGCTTCCTCGGCATATCCACTGTAAAAGAGCTTCTGCAGTTGTTTGCCGTATTCTTCTTTAAGAGCTGCATCTTTATCTAATCTCTTCTCTACGCCCAGCAGACGATTGAAGGCCTGCGCGTAGTTGTTCGGCAGCACCTCATCTTCCTTCTTCCACAGCAGTCCAGATTCGTACCTCCCATCGGGTAGCTGTTTGGTTGTCTTCTCCAATAGTTCAAGAGCTCTTCCGTCAGCGTCGTTACTTGGGTGCCGTTGCTGCACGCCGATCGAATCCAAGTCAAAGTGTCGTTTTATCAATTCTTCGATCGCTTCTTCATTTTCTGCCTGGCGGCAGTGGTTCATGTAGTAGACTGGTGCAGCGGCAGATCCGGTGCTGCTTCCATGAAGCACCCATCCCAGGCTTGTTAGTGACGCGACAGGCTCGTTCCTTTTCCCTTTCAAGATCTTCCGAGATACGATCAGATCCCAATTGTCTTGACCGATCAGTAGGGTCGGGCTTTCATTTTCGTAGATCAGTTCGTCCATCATTTCTTTCAGATGGCTGCACCCTTCAATGGTGCTCTTGCTGACGGTCTGAGACGACAGCTTCAAATTTTCAATTGTTCGTACTCCTTGGAGTGTTCTTCGATCTCTTCGTTTCGCTCCCTTTATTTTCAAATCCATTTTCTGGGAGTCTTTTTTTTCTATTATTTTTCCGCCAACAGTTTCAAGGGTGAGTGCTTCTCTTTTTCCGGTGGCTCCGATGCGATCGACCACGCTCTTGTCTATCAGTTTTTTTTTTTTTTTTTTAGGAATAGTGTACGCTATGTTTCAATCATAACCTACTCTAATAATATTACAATCTAGCCAAAATTCCGGCTAATAAGTAATTTGTCTTTGACCTAAATTTCTAAAGTAATCTACAACTAAGAATGTGTCCACTAACACTTTTCTTACTGTCTCTATTTATGATGACGACACTTTGTTATTGTGTTCGTAATACCACACACTTTGCACTTTTACAATGAGTAAATATGAATAATTACTTAATACTACACTAGTTCAAACGGTTTCGTTCTTTTAAGTCTTCTCACTATGTCCGTGTTGTCGAGGAGCTGGATGGCCTCGACGTTCACATGATGGTGAAGCCTTTTCTCGTGGGCTTCTGCACATTTTTTGATAATTGTTTCGACGAACTCAATATTTAGGTCCCGGTGAAGGTCGTCGTTTCTTACGTACCAGGGCGCATTTACGATTTCTCTAAGTACTTTGTTCTGGAACCCTTGTATGCTAAGGATATTTGTTTTTTTGGTACAGCCCCACAGCTGTATACCATAAGTCCATACTGGCATTAGGACCTGTTTATATAAAAGTATTTTATTTGGAACTGATAGGGTGGAACGCCTTCCAAGGAGCCAGTTCATTTTTTTGAACCTTAGATTCAGTTCATCTCTTTTCTTTTTGACGTGAGCTTTCCAGCGTAGCTTAGCGTCAAGCGTCATACCTAGGTATTTGGCTGTGTTTTCGTAGGGTATTATCTTATCATTTATATAAACTGGCCAGTACTGATCCTTCTTATTTGTGAAATTTATGTGAACTGACTTTGATTCATTTAATCTTATTCGCCATTTCTTTGTCCAGTCTTGGATTTTGTTAATAGCCAATTGAACCTTTTCTGCTGCTTCTGCGTGCGTACTTCCTATAGCCATTATAGCAGTGTCATCAGCGAAGGTTGCAATTGTGTTATTTTCTAACTTAGGAATATCACAGGTGTACAGTAGATACAGAACTGGACCCAATACGCTTCCCTGTGGCACTCCAGCTTTAATTTCTTTTAGTTCTGAGTAGGCGTCTTCTTGTCTTATTCTAAAGAACCGGTTCGTTATGTATGATTGCAATATATCTGCGTATTGTTTGGGTAGCATTTTTCTCAGTTTAACAATAAGTCCTTCGTGCCACACCTTATCAAAAGCCTGTGCTACATCTAGGAATATAGTAGAACAGACTTTTTTGCTTTCAAGGGTATTCTCTATTACATTTGTAATTCGGTGAACTTGGTCTATAGTTGAGTGCTTTTCCCGGAAGCCAAACTGATGCCCTGGAATAAGATCTCTGGTTTCTATTATTGGTTTAAGTCGCTTTAGAATAAGTTTTTCAAATAGTTTAGACATAATGGGTAGCAAGGAAATCGGTCTGTATGATGTTGCGTCATGTGGTGGTTTTCCTGGCTTAGCTATCATGATTACTTCGGCAACTTTCCAAAGATCTGGTACATACTGCAGTCTCAGTGCGGCATTGATAATGTTTGTTAGCTTAACTAAAGCCTTTTTCGGAAGGTTATGGAGTATTTCTCCTGAGATAAGATCGAATCCAGGAGATTTTTTAGGGTTTATGTTTAGCTTGATTTCACGTTGTACTTCTCTTGGTGAAACGTGCTGGATGTTATGTTGATCGTCAAGTTCGTCATGTGTTATACTAGATTCGAGATATGTTGGACCGTCATTTGGTTTAAATATATTTTCTAAATGTTCAGCAAACCGTTTGGCTTTTTGTTCGTTGCTCACGGCCCATTTCCCACATCCGTCTTCTATAGGAGGGATTTGGGCACTGGGCCGTTTTATGTTCTTGGTTGCTTTCCAAAGTGAATAATCTGTACTACGATCACTGGTTAATTTCTGAAGAAATATATTAGTTACGTTATCATTGTGTTTTTGGATTTGTCTTCTCAGTTTTTTCGTAAGATTGTTCAACTTTGTTTTATCCTGTGGAGACCTTGACTGGTGCCATTGGTTTCTCTGTCTTCTCTTTTCACATATGAGCTCCTTGATCTCTCTAGGATAGCTATTTTTAGTGCTTCTTTTTTTAGGTTGTGGTGTATTTTTCCAGCAGGTCTGCTGTATATTTGTGATAAATCTTTCTAAATCTATGTCCAGCTGCTCTGCTGTTTTTAGTGGAACTTTTAAGTCTATGCTTTGATCTAATTCTATTTTAAAACTCTCCCAATCCGTGTACTTATTACTTAGGGTCAGAGTATTTTCTTTAAATAATATATTTTCACTTATTTCTAGATAGATAGCAGAATGATCAGAGTTCATATCGTAGCTCTGTTCAGTTCTTATGTAGCTTGTCGACAGGCTTTTGTGTATAAAAAAGTCTATTAGGTCGGGAATTTTTAGTGGATCAGTTGGCCAGTAGGTGGGAGATCTTGTTGTTGCCACGTCACATTTCTGCTCTCTTATAGCGCTCATAAGTTCTCTTCCTTTTGTATTAGTCAGTCGGGAGCCCCAATGCGTATGTTTTGCATTGAAGTCGCCTCCTAATATAAATCTTTCGCCGAGTTGTTGTAGAAGACTCAGGTACTGGTCTTTCTTGATGGAGTGTCGCGGTGGACAATAGATAGCTGCTAATGTTAGAGGATACAGCTTGGTTTTGATACAGATTGCAACAGATTGAATTTCTGGCTCTTCGTGTATATATTGCTCGTGATGTTTTATACTTTCTTTGATAATTATAGCACTGCCGCCTCTTCCTTTATTTGCCGGGTGTAGTGCATGATAGATGTTATAGCCTTTAAAACGGGTGTGTGACTGTTTTGTAAAATGAGTCTCTGATATTAGACATACATCTACGTTTTCTATGTCTAGGACTACTTGAAGTTCGTTCTGATGTTTTTGTAGCCCATTACAATTCCAGGCCATAATTTTTAGTGTGTTAATCATTTTTGAGCCTTAAAAGCAGCAGTTTTGGTGCTACTTTCTATTTTCTTTAGTCTCTCATCAAATGATGCCATGAACTTAAGAATTTCGTTCAACTTACAGTCATTTGAATCTGTGTGCTCTTTGCGCTGAGTGGCTGCAGTGTTCTTAGCAGCGGCTTGAGCGTAAGATACGTTTTTGTTTGAGCTTTTCGAACTGGAGTTGCCCGGTTCGGGCTGGTTGATGGCAGGTGCTATTTTGCTGGTAGCTTGCTGTTGCTGGCTCACCATTGGTTTTTTGAGTGTCTTATTTTTGATCTTTTGCATTTCTTTAGCAATGATGCATCCTCTGTAATTAGCCGGATGTGCTTCACCGCAGTGTACGCATTTCGGCTTCTCATCAGCTGGCTTTCTGCAGTCTTTGGTCAGATGTTTTCCAGTGCATTTAACACACCTAGGTTCTTTGCCACAGTATTTATGCGTGTGGCCATACACCTGGCATCTTTTACATTGGGGTATCAGCTTAGGAGATCTAAGCGGTTGTATATCAACCGTACATCCCAGTATGATCCTTATCTCGTAGATTTTGTTTATCTCTTCTTTGTTATTGAAGGTAAGCATGAACATATTAAGTGGCTCCTTTGTTTTCCAGCTTAACTTGTTCACTGCATCTTCGATCTGGTACCCTTTTGATTGAAGGTCACTAATTATTCTATCAGGCTTGCAGGTAAAAGGCAGCTTTTTCACCATCACTCTGATCGGCCTATCTTGCTTGTTTTCGTAAGAATGCCAGAAACAGTGTTCGTCAGTCAATGACTTGGTAATGGCTCTGTAAGCTTCATCGTTGTAAGCGTTTATTTTGACACTGTCACCGCTTAGCATTTTTATTTTGAATGAGTCTGCGCTCGTGTTTCTAGACAAAAAGTCATAGAAGGATTGGTAGTCTTTAACGCCATCAACTATAACAGGAGGTGGCTGTGGGACTTTTTTAGTTTTTTCAAATGCAGCATTTGGATTTTGTGGTGGTGAGAGTGAGGGCGAGGTGTTCAACTTTCTTTTTTTCCTCGTTTTTGTTCTAATCCACTCTGTTTCTTTAGCGAGTTCTTCCTCATCAGTTTTGTATTCCACTTGCTGAGAGGAACCTTTTATATTTGAGGTAGATGGTGGTGCAGATTCAACCTCCATTACACATTGCAGCTGTTGCTTGAGAATGTCTATCTGATTTTTTAGGTCGTTGACAAGGCTTTCGAGCTTAATACGCTCTCGCCTTTCTTCATTGAAGCGGGCACGTTCTTCTTCATAAGTTTTATATAATAGGTGCTCAGTTTCTGTCTGCAGAGCAACCCTGCTTTTTGTCGGAGTATCCATTGTTGAGGCTGGTATTAGTACTAGTATCTATCAGTGACACTGTTGAACCTTCATCGAGCAGTGCCAAGATGCGAGTCGATCCTTTCGGGCCATATATATCCACTGGGACCATCTTCAAGTAAGTTTTCTTTCCATCGGTTGCTGTAAATACTGGCTTCACTATGCTTTCTTCTTTTACTGGTTGAGGTGCCGCTGCAGGTTCTAGTTGAGCGGTCGGAGTTCTGTAAGTCTGCTCTGAGTGCAGCATGATGTGGTGCGGCCTCTTGCACTTTCTGCAGGGTTGGCTTCGGCAGTTCTGTCTTGCGTGTCGCTTGCGTAGACACTTGAAGCACAGTTTCTTTTTCACAGCAATTTCCCAGCGTTCATTGTTCGATGCGTCCCTGAATTTCTTGCACTCGGTGATCCAATGTTCGCCTTCGCAGTGAGCGCAGAACTTCTTAATTCCTTCGGAGGTCGCAGCAACTGAGCTTGACTCAGAGTCTTCTTCTTCGTGGGTGGCGTGCACCGGATATCGTTTCTTAATGACCAGTTCCGGTGGCGCAATCTTTCCGCACAGGTCTGCTTCCACTTCTAGGAACTTCTTCATTTTCAATAGTTCTGGCTCTTCATCGCCTATGCGTGCACTGTAGTCCAGCCATCGGTACCGGAGTATTGGCGAGAGCTTTTCTGTGATGCTTCGGCTGATCTCTGGTGAGTACAGGTAGTGCGGCTTCTTCAAGGCGGTTATCGTCGTAACCGCATTTCCCACGCGACTGGCGAAGATGCAGATCTCTCGCGGGGTGTCTCCGATGCGTGGTAGTTCCTTTATCTTCTGTAGCTCAGCCAGCACCAGTTGTTCAGGTCTCCCGAAGCGTCGTTCTAGTGCAGCGATGATTTCCTGGGGGTCTGAAGTCACGAACAGTAATCCTCTGATGGCTTCTTTGGCAGCTCCTTTCACTGCCTTCCTGAGGCGAGCCATATTGTGTACGGTCGTACACATCGCCGCGCTATCTTCATATGCCCTTTTGAATGGCAGCCATTCTTCATGAGACCCACTGAATTCTGGCAGGTCCCAAATCTTCGGTGACACGGTCATGCTTGGTCGTACCGATCTGGTGGCGTTCATGATAGCTTCGGCAAGTTCCTTAATTTCACTCTTCTGAGTTGGCTCGTTCTCGATTGGTTCTGGGTTCTCGAAATAGTTCGTCTGTTGTACCCATTGTTCGACGTGGGTCGATCGTTCAACTTCATATTCTTCATCCAATTCTTCTTCAGAAGCGTATTCTGCTAACTCCAGATTTGTCTGGGCTAGCGCAGCGGCAGCCTGTGCAGCTTCCAATTGCTTCTGCTGTAGTTCTCGGAGAGCTTCCAGTTCAGTTCTTCTACTTGATTTCGTAGATCTCTCCGGTTTCATCTGGATGACGGTTTCTGAAGACGCGCACGGTAGGGCGGTAGGTCTCCCTCCAATGTTCTTCAGTTTCGTTCGTTGCGTGGCCGCCGATTCGGCTGCGGGCGCGGTCACCCTCGTGGGGGTGAGCTTCGCGGATACCGACGCGGGGCGTGCAAACACGGGCTCAGAGCGGCCGAGCTCGGTAGCATGCGCGGACGCGGACGCGAGACTCACGCTCGCGGGCGTGGCCAATGCCTGCTTAGACGTTCGGGTCTGAGCGGCCTTCGGTTCTTTCGCGGCGGCGCCGTCGGGGCGCGGGGGAGGGGCGGCAACTACGGTAGCTGCCGCCAACGCGGCGCGAGTCCTCCTCCCTATGCACGAAGCAGCGGGCTCCAATGCTGCGCTAGTGGCAGCTACGGTGCGGCGCGACGCGGTTGTCCCGGCGGAAACCTCCGTGGTTCCAGTATCAGTAGTTGCCAGAGTCTCCATCGACCAGTCGGTGGTCGACGTTCCAGCAGAATCTTTCTTGTCCGATCTGGACTTGGCGACTGGCGAACGTGAACGGACGATCGGCATCTTCTTTCTTCTATCCGGCGCTCGAAGGACCAAAAAATGTGGTGGTTCTGTGGACTGTAGTATGTTCTATGCGCTGGTTTTCGGCGAAGCTTGCGAGGGTCCAATTGAAACACCAGTCTTCCAAAAATTCTTCTTTATTTCTTCTAAGTAAACAACTGATACAATACTTTTCTTGAACCGAAACTTTTCTTCTGAACTTTTATTTCTTCAGGCTTGTTCAAAACTTTCAAATTAAAACTGTAAAACTGTTAAACTTTCAAACTTTAAAACTTAACTATCGCGGGCTATCTGCGCTTCTTATATACTAATACCTCTCTATCTGTCCTACTCTTACAATATCGCTCTATCTTTGTCTGACTAGCTATCCATCTCTTTCTATCGTATATGTCTGTCCTTGTCTAATTAGTATATCTATCTCGCTCTGTGCGCGGCCCGAGGTTAAAAGTAAACAACTTATTCTAGAACAATTACAATAGGAATTTTCTAGCGTTTTCTCTAGCAAAGCAAATCGTTTTTCTTTATCAAAATAGTAAATCTAATCTTATTCTAGGAGACGTTGCTAACAGCCTTTTTTTCTGGCTGAAATACACACACCATCTATATTTGGTTGGTACAAAAAAAATGTTTTTAAGATTTGTTTTTGTTTTTATTTTTCATTAAAATTTTATTTTCCCTATGTATGTATTGTTATTTTTTTACCATTTGTCTATAAATAGTTTTTTTTTTAATAGTTCAAAACAATAGCCATGGTTAAGTTGATGTTATTAACAAACTTGCAATAATAAATATAAAAATAAGTATAAAGTACCAGACTGAACGTATTTACAATTTATTCCGTTACAGAAATATTAATATAAGTATAGTTAAATAAACAAAGCCTTTCGACTGACCTCTCAGCTCAGTTCAGAATATTTATTTATTTATTTTATTTTGCACATTTAAGTGGTCTGTGGTGGAGATCAGCAAATTGCTATCAAATAATGACAATGATATTTGACACTGTTTCACTGATTGTAACCTCAGAACGCTTAGATGAGCGCAAGGCTTTAGAGAACTTCGTGTTTTTAAGCATGCTTGTTACGTACCGAAAACCGTGCCCGTACCGTGTAATGCCGAAAAAACTCAGACTAAGTCTATGATAACGACCTCAATATCTGTGGGAGAGAGGTGCTTTGATTCCACGTGGATCAAATATTTGGTTGATGAGGTCGAGTGTTTTGTTTTTGGAACTTCAAAGAAGGAAGCTGGAGGTTCTCAATTTCCTTTTTTTCGGTATTGTGTTTACATTATATAAAAAATCCGATTATGTACTAGCTAGTCTAAATTCGATGGAGCTTTTACATATATGAAGAGAAAGGGTTGTAAGTTAAAATTTATTTCATAGGGTTAATGTATTCAGATATCTTCAGATTATCATATTATTCAGATATTTAGTTGTTTTCTTATTTTTTTAGTTTCTTACAATAGACTTATTATTAAAAAAAAAACATATATACTTATAAAAAACGTAAAAACTAATGGTATTATTATTATTATGTTATTGTAATACGTTCGTATTTTTTTTATCTTATTAATGTTAGCCAGTTACTGGCACGTGAGGCTGAAGATGTATGCCTCAAGTTGATGGACGCAGGGTAGTGCATCGAAGGGCATGCTCCTGACGTGCCATACTTTGTTATAAGTGATGGTTACCACTGAACATCTGGTGGCAATATTCTTCTTCATCCACTAGTTGTATAAAACATATTATTAAAATAAATTTATCTTAGACAACACAGAAGCAGTTTTTAAAGAGATTTTCATTAATTTTAGTCAAGAATTATGATAAAAGCAGACAAATGAGGTAATCCATCATAGGTTACTTTCCTAAAAAACAGTGGCCGTTTTTGCTTTTCATATTCTTTTGTGAATTTCAAAATAACACAAAGGTTTTTTTTCTAAACTTTCGCGATCATAAAACATATATAAACTATTACACGGGTATTTATCAGTTCAGTCAGCCAGTATAAAATAAGGTAATATACGCGATAAATAGGTACCCGGTGTAATAGTATAAACACAAAGGTTAGCTGGAACAGAATGCTTTCTAGCTTTAATTTCACCTACCTATATGCGATGCTATTTTTGTTTTAATGCAATAAATAATTTTCAATGTTCTATGTATGCGTCAATAGTGTAGTGTGTTCGTATGAAATATACGTCAAGTGCATGAAAGGAGCCTCTTTGAGGCGCACTTAAAATCCTTTCACCACACTTGGCTCCAAAGAATCAGTGACACGATAAGTAAAAGAAGAATGTATCTAAGCTGTGTTTTTTTTATATGCTACAAGCTGATAGAACAAGCAGTCTGAAGGATGACATGGTTAAGAAAGGAGTAAATACAGAGATGACGGCTGATAGAGGAGAATGGAAGATAAGAACATGTTGCAGAAGAACTAGCTGATAGAATAAGATGGCCCACCTGATGTTAAGTGGTAACCATCGCCTATAACAAAGTATTGCCTCGTAGATCACGCAAGACAGGAACGTACCTTATGATGCGCTGCCATGCGTCCATCAACTTGAGGCATACAGATGTTCAGCCTGACGTGTCAGTAATTTCTCCTGCACCCACACCCTTCAAACCGAAACACAGCAATGCTGCTTCACGGCAGAAATAGGCATGGTGGTAGTAGCAGTCAGACCTCAGGGGAAGTACTTGAATCTTACCTAAGTTCTATAATCAAGCACCGTGCTGTGTTTCGGTTTGAAGGGTCAGTTAGGTGCTAATGAAATGAAAAGCACAAGAACTTCTTAATTGATCGAGAGAGCTAAGCGAGCAGAGACTTTTCTTAAGTCGTTATTCTGATGTATTAGCCATTTGTGAAGTTTCATTAAAATCTATTCAGTAGTTTTTGTCTGAAAGAATAACTAACATCCACCCATCCATCCATCCATCTTTAGTAACAAACTTTCTCGTTTACAATATCAGCCATCTTCTTCCATTCTTTTTTCATTTTCGTGCAGATTCATGACGTCATCGTCAATAATCCCATTATCCACTCATTAGTCGCCACTGCTCTTTTCCGATTTGATAAAAAGCTCGGCCGCCTACCTGCTCGTTGGCTCATTGGCTCATAGCGTGGCGTCCGTAACTCGCAACCAATGAATGCTCTGTGGCATCTGTGTGCTCAACAGTCATATTATTGATGGCGGGCCTGCGTCGATTTCGTTAATCGATTTAATTTGATCGATAGATGGCATTGTAAATTGCGTTACACGATATTATTTCCCATCGCACTAAACTAGTTTTTAGGCACTTTTAATTGTGTGGTATATTTTATTTCTTATTTCTTTTGTTTATTCTTATTTTAATTAGGTACTTGCCTGCATCGTCCGTGACTTCACTTGTCTCTAGGCCTTGGCAGAATACCAGTGTTGCACTGAGTGGGGTGACCTACACGGTGCAATAGATACTGAGCCAAGGCCTAATTGACCTTTATTTACACAGCATGGCACGTGCCTACCTACCTGTTTTTTAATGTATCTAGTTTTTAAGGTTTTTTTCTGTTTTTTGTTTTAAATTAAGTTGTTCTTTTTTATGTTATAAGTTGGCAGTAGGTAGGTACCCAATATTTGTACTTAATATTCATAAGGTTAATAAAATGTTTTTCTTTCTTTTCTTTCTTTCTTTTCTTTCCATCTATCTATACTTACAAACTTTCGCGTTTATAATATTAATAGGATTATGTAGGTCAAACCCCGTCCTTGATAAGGTATTTTAAGTATATAATTAGATTGGGATAAACAAAACACTTCCGTGTCGATAAAAATAACAAAACCGTCTTCCGGTAGGCAAGAAAAAATAAAATTGCTTGACAACACGTAGGTACTCACGTGTCCCTTATTTCCATAAGTACGCTTTCTGGAATACGTAGGTATAATCCAATAATAACAACTACGTAGAAAATACAAACTCTCTTCGTTTTAAAAAAAATATTTTCCTTTTCAAATATTTTTTTATTAAATAAGACAGACAGATTAATATTCTTTAATAAATAATAATTATTTATAATTAATTTCCACTTATTCTCTATCAGGTAAATATAAAAATTGGTTTGAAAAATGATACCTACAACAATAAAGGTAATTTTATTTTTAACCCACCAATAAGTCAATACCATTTTTTATAAACATTAATATTTTTTAAATAATTTTCACGGTGTGTTTATTCAAAAGCCGTAGTTTTTTTATTATGCTTGGTATACGGTATTTTTTAGTTTATTCTACTGTATTGTTTTAAGTAAAGCCAATTATAAACTTGAACACTTATTGTGGTTAACTTAAAGTACCTTAGTATCAAATTAGTCAGGTACTCACTTCAACTGCTAAGTTTTCCGAAAAAGGAAAAAATAGTTAAATTACAATATAACTCACCGTATCAATCCGCACAAATCACAAACACTCACAACACTTCAATCGTCATTGTAATCCTTACGAAAACGATTTCTATGGTAATTCGATCACATCCAATTAATTGGTAGGTTGGTATCACGTCTGTCTGTCGCGGCGGGAGACGTGCGTTCGCCTCAACGTCACAGGAGCGACTGAAACTTAGTAGAGACAAGGGGATTCTACTCTGCACCCTGCTTTAGCCCGCATGCAGTTTTTTCAGTGTTTACGCATTTCCATATTCAACTGAAGCTGTGCGATTGAAGAAAAAGGTTTTTGTTCTGACATTGGGAGATTGTGCGATTTTTGAGCGGGATCATTTTGCAGCAACGTGAATTCTTTTCTTTGTTTGGTTTCCAAATGATTGCTTCATTTTTAACCAACTTTGCGAAGAGAGAAGAAGCGACACGTTTCTATTCGCTATCTCTCGTTTATGAAATCAGCAAGTCTTACTGCAATCGTTCCTTGTCAATAATAAGTTTTGTTTTAATTCGTGTTTTATTGCAATCGAAGCTCTTCGTTTTTGAAGGTCAAAATAATGTCAAAACTGACAGATGTGAATAGGTTTTGATTGCAAATGACTACCATCATAACTGTGATAGATGAAGAAAGGGTCCTTTTCTATGTCAGTAGGCCTACCACAAGCTCTGTCTGGCTCAAAACCAGAACCATAGACAGAGCCAGACAGAGCTTGTGGTAGGCCTTCAGGACAACGACCTCAGATTTGCAAACAGAAATTAATTAGTACAAACAAGTACTTACAGCGTTAATTGCTCGCCCGGCGACAATTTTAAGCTTATTATTTTGCTAGTTGAAATACAAATTTTGTCTTAGTGAGTAAATACAGACGGAGTTCCTAATATCGAGATCCGAGGACGTACCAAGGTCCAAGACGTCGGCATACGAATTATGGAACTCAAATGGAGTTGGGCAGGACACCTGGCAAGGCGTGGTGACGACAGGTGGTGCAAAAAATTGATGGAGTGGTGGCCGAAGACTGGGAAGATAGGCGTTGGACGTCCATTAGCACGATGGGTTGACTACATTACCAGCGTCGTGGGCCGCAGTTGGATGAGGGTAGCCCAAGATCGTGGTAAGAGACAGGAGCAAAGAGCCTATGTAATCTTACCAACTTCTTTGCTATGCAGATATTGTTTCAAGTAATATGTAGTATCCTTTCCCCCCCCCCCCCCACCTATGTCTATGACATAAGTATTTTATAAGCATTTTTTGGTGTGCCAGTGTGGCAACACTCTCTTCCCTTTTACATCGGTCGCGCGCGTGACCCTTTTTTACTTTAATAAATAATTATACAGTTTTTACATTCATAGAAAAGTCCCAAAGGGCGACAAAAACACCCAACAATGGATTAAGTCGGGCTGCAGATGATGATGATGATGAGTAAATACAAGGAAACAGCTAAAATATGTGTTTTACTATCGTTAGTAATCTAATTGCCGTGCACTAGAAATTTCCATTTGCACCTGCTATATTTACATTCTAAATGAGACAACTCCGTGCTCAGGGAAGTTAATTTGATTTAATTGAAATTAAATGGTTCTTGTAACCTTCAACAGAAATATAAAGAGAAACTCAGTACCCAGTAGTGGATGAAGTGGAGCTGTGTTGATGATGATGAAATGGTTCTTGACAACAAAATATGACACAATATTTTTTTATATTATTCTTCTAGAAAATAAAATTCAATAATATTCAAAACAAATAATATTCGCAGCAGCTAAGTCCCAAACAAAGAAAACCTATGTTAGCACTTGTGTATTTTTGTAAATTTAGTTACCTTTAATGTATAATTTGACAGCCATATTGTGTAGATTGTCCATATTTTTACAAAGGAGCATCACACAAATGTTTTCCTCAGCAGACGCAACCCCAACTATGACATTACTGGCATGTGAGGCTGAACATCTGTGTGCCTCAAGTTGATGGACGCAGGGCAGTGCATCGTAGGGCACGTTTCTCCAAACCATCGCCTATAACAAAGCATTACCTGGTAGGAATGCACTTCGGGAACGTGCCCGACGTTCAACCGATATTTAGCCTCACGTGCCAGCAATTTTACTGGCACCAACACCCTTCAAACCGAAACACATCAATGCTGCATCACGGCAGAAATAGGTATGGTGGTAGTACATACAAGTTGACAGACGCATGGAAGTGCATCGTAGGGCACGTTCCTGACGTACCTCACCTACGAGGCAATGCTTTTTTATAGGCGATGGTTACCACTTAATATCAGGTGCGCCATAGGTATGCTTATTCTGTCAGCGAGTTGAATAAAAAAAATGTTAATTTATATAATGGTGAAAGCGGTTTAAAGGCTCTGAGTTCGGCCGAAAATCTTAATGGCCATGCTTTGTAGATTTAAGCGCGAAGATGTCTACTTACTTTGTTTAAATATTCAAAGAACATTTAAATGTTATTTTTAGTACTTATTCTAATTAACTTACCGGAAGATATCAAAATAAATACAAATTTATCTGCTTTAAATCTTCTGCTTGAAGATAGATAGATAGGTAGAAAATTCTTTATTGCACAAATTAAAAATTACTGTATACAGGCGAGCTTAATGCTAGATAGCATTATCTACCAGCTAACCTTTGGGTAATAAAGAGATAGGTTGGGTAGTGCACTTAGTTTACCGGGTCTGCTTTGAGTGGTGTAACTTGTAGGTTCAAGACTGATGAAGTTAAATATCAATACCACCACTTATAAGCTGGCGTCTCAGCTCAGTTGGTAGTAGCTCTGCCTTTTACGCCTTAGGCCGTGGGTTCAATCCTCACCAAAAACAAATATTTGTGTGGTGAACGCAAATGTTTGTTCTCTGTCTGGGTGTTATATTGTTTTCCAAGTATGTTTTTTTTAAAAAGTACCTATATAAGTATTATATTATTATTTACATTACATTATTATATCAGCTATCTGGTTCCGATAGTACAAGCTCTGCTTAATTTGGGGTTAAATAGTGTTATGTGGATGGTCCACTATATTTATTTATTTAAAGGGTAATATCTTAAAATCAGTGCTTTGCTCTATGTGCCTATTACTTTTTTGTCTGGCTGCTCAATCTATCTATCTATCTTTATTTATTACCACCATTTACATTACTACTTTTTTATTTCATCTAATCTATTTAGGAAAACAACATCAATCCCTCAAAACCGGTTCAATCCATTCACACATTACTAAGAAGAAACAAGATATTCGCTTAAACATCTGCTCAGCGACACAATGTAGATATTTCGGAAACAATAGTAGCTCCACAGTATTCTGTGAGTACCTCTGATCGCTTTGTTACAGTGTCCAGAGCTGGAGTAAGGAGTTTCGGAAAGTGCGCATAGGAACTGCATGACCTTATACCCCCCACCACTCTTTTCCATAAGTGCCACTCCTTCGCCACCAGAGAGCGCTGGTGGCCTAGTAGCGGCCCCACCTTCCAATTCTAAGGTCGCGGGTTCAAATCCAGTCGTGTACCAATGAGTTTTCTGCGCAAAAATGTATGTACACTATGCCAGTGCTCTCAAACGGTGAAGGAAAACATCGTGAGGAAACTGGCATATCGATGAACCTAAAAAGTTCAAAAATATGTGTCAAGTACACGAAAGGAGCCTTTTTGAGGTGCACTTAAACCCATTCACCACACTTGGTTCGAAATAATCAGTGACACGATAAGAAGAATGGTAGATATTCCACATTCTCGAACAAAGCGTTTTAATTCCACTTTTATGTGACGAACTATTACGAACTACGAATTACAAACTAAGGTGCTTGGAGAGGGCTCAGAATCATTCCTTCTGTAAGTTCATATCGGAGGCCTATATCCACATGATGAAACATACTTTTGTATTTTGTGCACAAACGGAAACAACAACCTAAAAAGAGAGATTGGATAATGAACACAATGGAAACCAATTAGTAATAAAGCCGTAGTGATCGCTGCGCTCAATTGATGGTAACCTCTTTTATTTAATAGCAAAAATTTAGCCCCAAAAAAGTCCTAGCTACGACCCTGGCGTCACACGCCTCAGTCTTTGTAATCTTCAATCAATAAAGTCTCGGGTGTTAGATCGGCATTTCTTTAAGGTTTCCTCTTTTATGTTGAAAACCTACTACTATAATGTACTTCTACATTTATATAATAATGTCCTAATCGTGTTAGATTATAGTGAAGCCTTTGCTTATCATAATTCCTTTATTATGGACTCGCTAGACCGAATTTTGTTTATACAACTATATAAACTTATAATACAAAATATAATTAATAAGGGAAATTAAATAAGGCAGTAGTGCACTTCTTCAGGCTAGTGATAAAATAATGATAGAAGATGTTTGATTTTTTTAATTATTTAATTATTGAATCTAATACAAAAATCTAATTGAAGTAAAACGCATTCAAAAAGGATACAAATACTAATCCAAAAATTTAAAAAATATTTCTTTAGACGTATAGGTGAAGAATTTTACTAATGCCTCTGTACATCAGTAAACTTTTTCTGGTAAAAGATAATAATTAGGGATAAAAATATTACTCCAAAGGTGGGAAATCAATAGCAGATGTTAAACAAACACGTCCTCAAACCCTGTATACGACATTTCAATACATCTCCCTGTCAATAAGTAGTCCATATTTCATAAAACAAGGGGATCCCTCAAACTTCGCGGTATCATTTGCAGCGCCCTCTATCAATCAATGTCTGAAGTTAAAGTCAGACGTACGAAAGCCGCGATGAGACGGTGTTTTTTGAACTAAAAATTGATGGTTTTGTTTGAATATAGAATGGAAAATGTAAAATCAACCGATCACTGGCATATCATTAATTTATAAAGCGTTTGGGAATTAACAAACATGTTATATAAATTATGATATGGGTAATGATACGCAGGATTCAATCAACTGATGCAGTAGAGCAGTCAATTTATGCTAGCGTCTTGGGGTTGCTTCCATCTAGTACTGATTTGGATCAGTTGAGCTATCTCTAGATCGTTTGTTATGGTTTGCAGATAGCTCAACTGTTTCTTGTGTATTTTGTAAATATTTGTATAATTATAAGTTCCTCTGTGAAAATAAAAGTATAAATTACAATATTCCAATATTCGGTCGGTAAAAATCGTTCTTTCTGCAAATTTTTAAGGCGAGTTTTTTCAAGGAGAACAATTCAACGAATTTATTTAGAAACAATCAGTCAATCGTACTTGAACTAGTAATGAAACCCTAAAAAAGCAGAGAGTTTTGTCCGTGCTTAAAGCTTGCTTTTCATTTAATCACCATCTATGATAGCGCAAGAACATTTTCCTAAAAGATGCGTTAGCAAAATCATCAAAACCTCTTTATTTTCCACTAAATTATATTAAACAAATACCTAAGTGGTAAATATTATTATGATAAAATATTATTAGATTTAAAATGTTTAATTAATGTTATTGTGATTTATTTTGATTGTTATTTGATTTTAGTTGCCGATTTGAGTACGTTGATTGATATCAATAGCAATATGAATAGATTTTATTTTGTATTGTTTAAAAATCATTTTATATTTATCGAAACCAAATTGACTTGCTCGCTCTAGTAATTTTAAATTGAATTTCTGGAATTATGTTCGTTAAAAAGTTAGTTGTTGTATTGTTTGCCCAGTCACCTATAAATACCGCAAACGGCTGAGAAACATTCATTCCACTGCGAACTACCGTAGGAATAACATCTCCAATAAAACGAATGTTCAAATGAAACTCTGGTGTTTTCATGATGGACCCTGGAAACTTACAATCTATGTTTTGGAGAACACAAACGCCTATGGGGGGCCTAAGCCTCGTCACTTGAGCCCACTAGCTCACAAACTAAGTAAATTAGTAGCAGTTCACATTTCTGCGGTACAGTTCCAAAGTTACCCAGTAACTATGCGGTAACCTGTCGAGCTGACACCGGATAGGACAAACTTAGTAAGCAGCTTAGCTTTTTGCTTAGATTCTCTTGTTGCGATCTGTTGTTGTGGATTAAGAGTTCTTGCAACAATATATTTAAATTATGCATTTTTTTAATACCACTAGCTGATGGATCAAGTATACTATGGCCCACCTGATATTAAATAGTAACCAACGCCTTTATTTATTTATTTATTTATAGATTAACAACGTGCCAGTAATTTTACCCGGCACCCATAACATAAACCGAAATATAGCCAACACAGTAACGGATTTATTCCGTAAAAAAAACACTATCTAAAATATTACCTACCCTCTTTTATTCTATCTATCTCTTCTTCTTAAATTTAAGAGCTTAGCTCTTGTCGGGGTTTTGATGCAGTTTTCTCCAATTAAGTCTCTCGAATGTGGCCTCCTTGACTTCCTTATACGACATGACAGTGACTTTTTCTTATAACTGGCTCATGTAACTAATTCTTGGCCTTCCTCTTTCCCGTTTCTTCCCTTCCCGTCTCCATTCTATCTATATCCATCTATAGGTATATTATATCCTTCCTTCCTATCCTAATTTTCTAAAGTGGAAAGTTTTGTAGTTTGGGTGTACGTTTGTAATGAATAAACTCAAAAACTACTTTGCCGATAACAACAATTCTTTCACCATTGGAAAGTTACATTCACCCTGAGTAGCCTATAAAAAATAAATGAATAAAATATTCTAGACAATCCACTCAACACTTTCTAGTTCCAAACTAAGCAGAGCTTATACTATGGGAACCAGATAGCTATACTACTATAGATAGCTACTACGTATATATATTTTTTTGTAAATACATACATAGAGTACAATATAACACCCAGACAGAGAACAAACATCTGCGTTCACCACACAAATATTTGTGCTCGGTGGGGATCGAACCTATGCTATATTTATGTGTTTAAAAAATAAATGTCCACCCGTGCGAAGCCGGGACAGGCCGCTAGTGTCCTATATAACACGGACTTAACAGAAAAACGATGAATTGTGTGGGCTTCGTAATAGGGTACGTTGACACCGTTTGTGAACGGTGCTTTAAAAGGTTTCCTTTTGTACTTAGGTACTTGTGTTGCGAACTCTGTGAGCTTTGGTGGGCTGGTGGTAGTGACCCCGCCTTTTGATTCTAAGGATCAGAACTAGTCATAAGTTTTGTAAAGAAAACCTAGGTTTTGTAAAGAAAATTCACTCTCATTCAAAAACTTGTGAAATTTTAAAGGATTCTACTTATTATGTCTACTTAATATTATGACTGGCCTCTCATTTCAGTTGGTAGTAGATCTGCCTTCTGCGTAGGTCGTGGGTTGGATCCCCACCGAGAACAAACATTTGTGTGTTGAACACAGATGTTTGTTCTCTGTCTGGGTGTTATATTGTATTCTATGAAAAATTAAAATGAATCGATTTCATACACAGTCATCATTAGAAATAGCTTTCTATAAGCAATTTTTTTCAATGTAACCTAAAGACTTTTATGGTGAAAAGGGTTTGCATGAGATACAAAGGGCTAAATTCTTTAATCCCTTGATGTGCGGACTGGTTTCCGCAAGTAGGCCGCTGGCGGGCTATTTTGCGTGAAATATATCTTGAGCGGGTAAGTCAGAAATTATGGTCGAAATGTCCGAATCGAGGTCGAAACAGTGACGACAAATTACATTGACAGGTGTGACGTATTATAGCGCCAAATGCGAACTACTGCATGTTAGGTCCGATCAATCATAATCAGTCTATTAAACCTATTACGTAGCTTACGAGACGTTCTCATTGGTCGATACTGTAATATACCAATGTAGATAATGTACCTATGCACAAAAAAAGATAGGTAAATAGAAATAGACTTTTCCATAGCCCATCAGTGGTGTAGTGGTAGCAATAGTCTTATTGCGAAAACATTTTAATGGTCCATAGTTGTTTAATAAATTATCAATCATAATAATAGGTATTGTTTGTTTTCCTAAGCAATAAAAATACAATAGATAAAATCATCAAAGTCCAGTGGAATATAAAAGTTGGATACAGGCTTCCTTAAAATTATAATATCACATTACATGAAAAAGAAAACGATGAATTTAAATATACCTATTTTACTTGAGAGCCAGAACTTTTCCGAGATAACCAACGGTTTAAAAATAAAAGAGAAATAAACCTGGCGTTGGAACTGAATTATGCAGTTGAAAAAATATAGCGGGAAGATACTTGGCGCCATGTTTTATTGTGCTCTATTTTTAACTGTTATTTATTTACCTAGTTAAAACGAAATTATGACAAGGACTTGGCCAACTCTCGAAAGAGATTTGAATCAAAGCATTGATTCAAATCTCACGATGTTTTCTTTCACCGTTTGAGAGTACTGGTATAGTGCACGTACATTTTTTGACTGGATTTGCACCAACACGATCTTAGGACGGTATTACTTTTACTACTAGTATAGTATTATCTTATCTGTGCTTTTACCTACAATTTTTTTAGCAATATCCAATTGTGTTTAACTTTACAAAAAATATCCTCGTAAAGTTCATTCACTTTCCTATTCACATTATAATGAGAATTATTTAAAAGCTACACTCGCTATCCTACAGTCCGGACGCAGGTGTGACGTGTGTCTGCGATAGCGCCGTCCCCTCGAGAGTATCCTACTGTTCCTTCTGTTCCTGTTTTGTAGATGTAACACCGCTTTGTTTTCATCTCAAGTTATTTATTTATTAATTTATATATTTTAAGCCTTAATTACAGATGTATTTTTACGACTTAATTTTATTTTTAACCGACTTCCAATCAAAAAAGAGGAGGTTCTCAATTCGGTTGTATTTTTTTTTATGTTTGTTACCGCATAACTTCGTCATTTGTGAGCCGATTTGAAAAATTATTTTTTTATCTGAAAGGCTTATGCTTCCAGATTGGTCCCATTTTAATTTTATTAAAATCGGTGTTGCCATTTTTTTTATAATAATGTTTTTAATGCTTGTAACTGCATGCCTCCGTCATTTATGAACCGATTTAAAAAAAACATATTTTATTTGGAAGGTTTTTCTTACGTCTAGATTGTCCCAATTTGATTAAAATCGGTTTAGCCGTTTGACAATGAAGTCGGTTTCTCAAGTTTTTAAACTTCTAATTATTATAACTAAATTTTATTTTACACTACGACATCGACACTGTCACTATCTGTTTGCCCTTTTTTGGCAAAGGCCTCCTCCAAGATCTTCCACTTCTCTCTGTCTCTCGCTATCCGCGTCCATGTTTTCCCTCCAGTATGTTTTATCTGGTCCTCCCATCTTTTAAATTGTCGCCCCCTCCTTCTTTTGTTGCATCTTGGGAACCAATTCATCAAAATTTTGCTCCAATTCTCTTTTCCTCTTACTGTATGTCCTGTCCATCTCCATTTGAGTGTATTTACTTTGAGTGTAACATTTTCTATTTTTGTTCTTTTACTTAGTGTTTCGTTTCTAATTTTGTCTAATTTCCTTTTTCAGAGCATCATCAATAATCCCCATTTGCAATTATAATCTCTGATAATCCTACTCCTACTGATATTAGTAGAGCAGTAGTAGATCTTTATGTGTGGCTCGTCCGGGGAAGTACTACCACCATGCTTATTTTGCCGTGAAGCAGCATCGCTATTATGTTTCGGTTTGAAGGGTGTGGGTGCCGGTGAAATTACAGGCACGTTAGGCTGAACATCTGTATGCTTCAAGTTGATCGCAGTGAAGTGCATCGTAGGGCACGTTCGTGACGTGCGTGACCTACGCAATGCTTTGTTATAGGCGATGGTTTATTACTAATTAATTGTTACTAACTAATAAAGCTAATTATGGTATGGTGGGCCACATGCGTGTTCCAGTAGCTAGTGGTATAAAAATTAAAAAATATAATCGTATTTTTCCGGAAATGTGTACAGGACTGGCACCTAGAATCTCTTTGAAATCTTTGCTTTTGTATTGTTTTATTTTTACTAAATTGTTTTATTAAATTGGAGTGGCACCACAATGGAACTTCACAGCTATTTAATTTTTGTAGAAGGATCACACAAACAAACGGTAGGAATCAAGTCAATCAAGCTATAAATAAAAAAAAAGTCACTAATTACCGTTCTATTCCTGGGGCTCAATTCTAGACCAGTGACTTTTTTGTCACAGTAGATAAATATCACAAGAACTGTCAAATTCACTAAAGAAACTGACAGTTCTTGTGATATCTAACTACCGTGACAAAAAAGTCACTGGTCTAGAATTTAGTTCCTGTATTCCTTTGCAAGGTGGGTCCTCTATTTTTGGTCTAGTTAATAAAGATTTCTCTTCCACGGTTTAGAAGCGTTAAAATAAAACGGAACAGCCAGTTATCGTTGAGCTCCCAGTGCATAAGAGTTCAACGGAGCGCGAAACTGGCGCCACCTGGTTCCGTACCCCGTGCGGATAATTACTGACACTTTTGAAGAGATTTCTCTACATCACTTTCACAGCTGAGTTGGTAGCTCTGCCTTCTGGGCTGGAGGGCGTGGGTTCAATCTCCACCGAGAAGAAAGTATTTGTGTGCTGAAAACAGGTATAGGTTTCTTCTCTGACCTATATAAAGAAAGAAAGAAAGAAATAAAGAAAATTTGTTTATTCAAACCACCACCATACAATAAAAAAATGGAAAAAATAATACAATACACACCTACTTAGCTAATATCACATAGATAACATAAAGAAAATGAAAAGATACAAGACGTGGTATTGTATGCAAAACCTGCTAGTGGTGGTGAATGGGCCAAAAGCTCAGCATAAATGCCGCCATATTTTTCTATACGGACACGCTGGTCTGCCGCTGAGGCCCGGTGTTGGCTTCACTGACATCTTGGCTCGAGTCTGGCTAGCCGTATTTATTAATAAAACTTGTACCAGATTCCATTAAAAAACTAGTTGTCTAGTTGAATATATTCCACTCTCTTGTTTGTCGTTTTCTTTATTACTTAAGGTTGTGCCAGTCTTGAAACGCCTAAAGATCAGTGATGTATCAGGGACGAGGCAGGGACGTATTTGGTCAGGATTGCGGCAATGACAAGATTTTTTAAAGCTGCCTCAGTTGGACCGCTTCTCCAGTATTGCAACACCCTTACAGGGTAAATTATGTATTGATTCAAAAACTAGTTCTAAGATCTGACACTGTGATATTTACATACATAATAAGGCAATAAATATACTGAATACTGAATACTGACCCCTGTCCAGACTGAGGCAGCAGGAGACATCTTAATAAAACAACATTCAAATCAACAACAAAAATGTATATAACAATAATACATACATTTTATTACATTTCATGGATTGGGGACACTATTAATTATGAAAATACCTGTTTTGGATATTAAAACAAAATCAATTGGATGAGAGTGCTAAATAATATGACGAATGATAGAGGAGAGTGGAAGAAGAAAACCTGTTGTGCCGACCCCACTAATTCTAATTCTAATTGTGGGGGAATAAGATCTGCACTGACGTCCCGCGATGGGGTGTATTGTGCATTGTCCCCCTGCTAAACCTTACCCCAGCCAGCCCAACTCCTTAAAATAGCGGAGAAGGACTTTGGGTTGGTGGCAGCAATGTTTTAGATGACCCAATGGTGACTCAGATGTGGATGTGGAAGGACAAGACTCAATCAGTTCCCTGAGCCCTGTCTTATTCTTGACCCCACTTAGCGGGGGATAAGAGCAGGAAGATGATAATTGGTTATGGTGAGAGTGATCGATAATAATAACAACAATTCCCGTAAAGCGGATGAAGGGGATTGACACTGCATCCGTCAGCACCTCAGGATATCGTGAGCCATTTTGTCTATCCTAGAGCTTTCTGTAGACTCAAGTCTGGACACCTGCGGAGTTAAAGTCAAAGTCAAGAAATTGTTGTGACAGCCCTAAGCTCAGTTGGTAGTAGTTCTGCCTTCTGCGCTGGAGGGCGTAGGTTTGATCGCTATCGAGAACAAATAATTGTGTGGTGAACGCAGATGTTTGTTATCTGTCAGGGTATTATATAGTGTTACCACACAAACATTTTAGTTCTCGTCGGGGACAGAACCCACGAGTTACGGTGCAGAAAGCAGAGCTACTAGCGACTGTGCTGAGAGGCCAGTCAAATTGCTTCAAAAGGTTCTTCTAGAACATTTTTGTCCAAAAACCATCTGTATCAAAATCTTAATTTTAATGTTTTTAAAAAAGTCGCTTAATAAGTATCATTGGCCAATTTTATGTCTTATAGTTATTCAATAACGTCCTAAATTGGTGGTAATATACCTGGTTGATGTTTTCCTTCACGGTCCTTTCAGTAATCTACAGGATAATCTGTATTTTCAGTCCTTTGTTCTTATTTGCTTAAAGGATTTGGGTTCAGTACATTACCATAAAAGGTTACTTTAGGTGGCGACCTCCAAAAAAGCAACTACCGTCAAATACTGATCTGTTTAAATACGAGCTTTGAGCCAAAGTCCGTTTTTTCTAAAGAATCTTGTAGGTTACTTAAATTTATGAAACGCGTAGCAAAAATACACAAAGTTTTCACGATGGAATTCATAGTGTTTACTAACACCTAAGGAAATCATAATAATTTGCATAATGTCCCAAAAGTTAAGAGCCCAGTGGTATTTGAACCCGAAAAAAAAAATTGTAAAACGGTCAAACCGTGAAATTTCTATGGAACACATTAAAAATATTACAAATAGGCTCATAAAAAACGGAAAAAGTGATGGCAAACATTAAAAAAACAACTGAATTTGAAGTCGCTTATAAACCACTGGATGATTCATTGACCGTTATAAAACGTTTGCTTTTTTTTATAAAAGGAACCTACAAGGGTCAAGAAAACGTCCCAAAAGTTTTGTTATCTAAAGATACCACCTACGTGTGTTAGAAGGGATTATGCTGAACCACGTGTGAGAAAATGAGGTATAGGAGATACCTGATAAACTGCCAAAGATAAAGGTGTTTAGCAATATTGGTTAGGTACGAGGAAGTACCACCATGCCTATTTCTGCCGTGAAGCAGCTTTGCTGTGTTTCGGTTTGAAAGGGCCGGTGAAATTACTGGCACGCGAGGCTGAACATATGCCTCAAGTTGATGGTCGCAGGTGAGATTACAGTCAAGTGTTTGTCTTTATGTTTTAAAAAAATCGTGACACTCCGAAAATGTCGATAGAAGTGAAAACTTGAACAATTTTGCCCCCCCCGTCCTGCCTCGGTACCCCAGTTCCCCGTCCCCTCCCTTCAACCCCCGTCTATTCCCCGAGATTCTTCTTCTTATCTTGTCACTGATTCTTTCGAACCAAATGTGGTGAAAGGAAAAACCCCCTAACCCCTGTGAAATCCCCCCCCCCAAAACTTTTGATGAAGTGTGTCACTCCCTTTCCTCCCCTTCTTCTAGTCGTCTTGACCCACGTGTCCCCCCCGACTTGGGACGAAGTTAGTCGATCTTTCCCGAAGAGATGTCGGTTACGTGACAGTGTCTTGAGTTCATTGATTCCCACCTCAAAAAATATTCAATCCCCTAATAAGTTTACACTTGAAAACAGTGGTCGCCTGAAACTTACTTGTAAATATCCCTAGTGATCATCGTCAACGTAGGTTCGTCATTCTTGCAGCGTTTTTCCCACAGCGGCCAGTACTTCAAGCCTTCTCGTTGGAAAATCAGGTCAGCACAAGCAGTGTCGTCCCTGATGTCATCGTCCAGTAGTGCTGTGGGGAATCAGTAGGTGAATCGGTTTATAGAACTTTATTATCAACTCAAAGAGCGCTGGTGGCCTAGTGGTAGCGGCCCCGCCTTCCGATCCTAAGGTCGTGGGTTCAAATCCAGTTGTGTACCAATGAGTTTTTCTTCCCAAAAAATTATGTAGGTACACTATGCCAGTGCTCTCAAACGGTGAAGGAAAACATCGTGAGGAAACCGGCCATATCGTAGAACCTAAAAAGTTCAAAAATATGTGTCGATAAAATGTGAATGTGAATCGAAAAAAATGAGAACAGAAAAAAGTGCAAAGGAGCCTCTTTGAGACGCTCTTAAAATCCTTTCACCACACTTGGTTCGAAAGAATCAGTGACACGATAAGAAAAAGAAGATCAACTCATACAGACTTTACAGTCCACTTATCTACCTATACCGAATAAAATATACACATCGGTACTAATATAGTATATCCTACCTACCTACTAACTACCTACAAACCTTAGCTTTTATCTACCTAGTCTAAGCTCATTATAAGTGGACTGTTTGTAAAAAATGTTGTGGATGTGAGTGATTAGTAAAAAATTTTGTGGATCTTTAATCCACCATCACTCCATGCAATGTAAGTTAAATAATAAAAAATAAATAGCGTGGAAAATCCACACAACACCGTCTGGCCTGAAACTAAGCAGAGCTTGTACTATGGGAACCAGATAGCTGAGATTCTTATAATTTTTTTGTAAATACATACTTATAATACAATATAACACCCAGAAAGAAAACAAATATCTGTGTTCAGCACGCAAATATTTGTTCTGGGTGGGATCGAACCCACTACCTACGGCACAGAATCTTTGATTGCCTGTTACTCAAGTCCTTTAACTATCTGTGGGTAGACAGAACTCAGAACGATTCGTCTAGTAACTTCGATAAACAAACTCCTTGGTACGCTCACCACCATTGTTATAGGTACCTACGTTCTAAAGCCTCCATTGTAGCCGTACCGCCGGTTATTTGCAGCAGTAACGGATTGAGCACTTGACCGTTCGCTATAAAGCACCACTCGTAAAATCTCGGTGACACGGCTCTTGCACACGATAGCTGAATGCTGCCAAACTACTATTGATATACTAAGTTGGAATGGCGGCACCACGCTGAAACTTCACTACTGCTTTTTTTTAATGTAAAAGATAGACAAACGAACTTACGGCCCACCTGATGGTAAGCGGTCACCGTCGCCCATAGACACCAACAACACCAAGGGTGCTGTTGTTGCGTTGCCTACCCTGGAGGAGTTTTGTAACGTTTTTCTTGAAGCTATTCATGTTGTATTTAAGAGGCCTCTGGTGGTAGCTCATTCCACAATATATTGGTATGAGGAAGAAACGATCTTTGTTTCGTAAAAAGATCATACAAGAAATGTTAGGAACCAAGACGTAGTTTGCAGTCTGTTCTTCTAGGCTTGGTTGGCGTGGAAATAACTCCTCGACTCACCTAGCTTTATGGCATTTCAAAGTGATCCTTGTGATACAACTAAATAAAGACATTTTTTTAATTTGAGGGCTATTGCGCTCACGATGGTTGTGGGTTGTGCCGGGCTCGCATTTTCTTGGCACCCGCTGTGCAATTTATGCTTGGAAAAAATGCAAGCCACCACTACACTGTCTTTTCTGTGTGGCATGCGCCTAACAGCGACATGCCACAAGACTTTTAAGTGGTATGAAAGTTGCCGCATGGTTCACAGATTTGTAACTCTTGTTGCTATTTGACTCTTCTATTGTTGGCGTCTTGTTGGATTTAAACACTTTGTCGTTCCAACAATTTTGTATTGAATCGGATTCCGCACTTAGATAAATTGAGTTGGAAACGTTGCAAAGGAATTGAGCGTTTTGAGTAAATTGTTTGGTGTTTTATTTCAGCAGATGCTAAATTGGAACATCTTTAACTGATTGGTAAGAAGAACATCTCCATAGAAATTGGTTTAATCAGTTAAGTGGGTCTTAGCATTAATAATTTTGTAAAAAAACTGCAGATTACAAATCAAATCTCCGAATCAAACGTTAGAAATTACGAAAATCGGAAACCTTTGTACTACACTCACCTGCAAAAAAAAACGGGTCACCTAGTAAACTCCAAATAACTTTGTAACCACACAAGCTAGCTATTTATATTAAAAAGTATCTGAAAGAAAATTTCATTACGCATAAAGTAAATTACGGTTTAATTCATAATGACCATTTTTTTATTGTGAAATTAAAATAATTCTTGGTCATTGTTTCAAAGTCAAAGACACGATTTTGGACAAATTACTCGAATTGAATAAGGATCAATAAAATCATAGAAATTAAATTTGAAAAATTTAACACAATTTGACAACAGAGGCCTTATTGCATAAGTCAACTTGTAATCGACATCGGCTTCATTTTTGACATTTGAAACCTAGCCTAGACTGAAGCTGTCACTTTTGTATTGTTTAACTATCTGACATAAGCAACGCCACCACCACCAAAGTTCAAACCTAGTGAATGAATGGAACTTGATGGAAATTCGTATTTTAGAATTGCGTAACGCCGAAATGAACTTCAGTTGGATACCTTAGCTTAGACAATACCATCAAAATTCTGACTGGGTTGAACAGTGACAATCCGTTAGGATAGACATTAAGGCTGCTGGGCATCGTCAGGAACCACTGGTATGTACTTACATTCACATGCTATATTGCAGTCTCCACCACGTTTCCCTTCTTTGCACCATCGACTTGGAATCTGTAAGTAAAAAACATTTCAACAGGTCAAATGGCTCTGACCACCGGTTCTGGCAGAATAACAGCGCTGAGCTGCCGCGGGTGGTGAAGCATTACGCTGAGTTAGAGCCGATTTGCTGCAGTGGCACACATACACTGACCTCTTTTTGGTGTTTTTAGTATGTTTTAGTGTGTTTTTTTTTCAATGTAATTTTTCTTTAGTACCTAAGTTGTAATTTTGTATTATATAATGTCAAAATTTCATTTTTCTTTAGTACTTAATTTGTAATATCTTTCTTTTTTTTTCATTTCTTATTTTAATTGTGTATAAATTTAATTTTAAGTGCTGAAGCAGCAAATAAATGAATGTCTATGTCTATGTCTATTTCATTAAAAAAAGTTGCGTATACATATAGCTTGTAATTTGTCTGCTTGTTTATTTTTCGAATGGCCTAAATTTACCGGACAATAATAAATAAATAATAATAAATATTATGGACAATCCACACAACACTATATCTAGCCCCAAATTAAGTAGAGCTTGTCGTGTTGTTTTGTTGTTAAGAATGTCTTCAATACTTGCCTGATATAGTCCATAGGACTTTTTGCCATTGGAAGCAACCACGAGGGCACTGGTGTCTCTCTTACTGACTTTTTCTATCAGGCAAACCCCTGAAACCAAATATTTTAAGATTTGACCATATGGAGCCATAATGGTTGCAAACTACTTCTTATTATTCATAAAGTGTCGCATGATTCTTTCAAAACAGTAGTATGGTGAAAGAATTATATTAATGGAAAAGGCTTTATTCAAAAAATCTTGATCCACAAGTAGGTAGATGCTCCATCTGATGATGAATACTTGTATTTCTCATAAAATACGAAAATCTATAAAAAGTGGTAAGCGATTAATTACATGAAAAATTCCTAAAGTCGGCACACCGCTATTACCTGCACTGAATGCTGAAAAAGTCGGCATAGTGCGAAATAAATCTTTATAACTATGCATATTTTCACGACACAGGTTTTCGGTCAATTTTTAATCGCATCATTATTTTTTACCTTTAAAATGCAACCTATCTTACTGAATCGATCACTCGGGTATTTATCGCGTAAATTACCTTATATTATTTATTTTCCCGACGTTTCGTCTAAGTGCAATAGCCAACCCATCTTAGTCACGTCTCGAATAATCTCAAAGCTTTTGATAAACAAATAAAACATTATAATTGACTCATTAACAGTATCAAAAGGATTGTATTTTAAAGGGGAGATGGGGTAAAATGCCTCCCCAAGCCCTGCAGAGCTAAAACAAAGAGATAATTGCTGCCAAACAAACAACTTGATTAGTCAAATCCCTTCCACGACAATATCCGGTCCAATCACATAAACAAAGTATCCTGTGTTTCCAGCTTAACGGTTTGCGTCAGTTATGGCGGAAATATATGGAAAATGTGGCTAACTGCCAAAGAGTGAAACTCTCTACCGGCATCAGTATTTACGAAAAGTTTGAATTTAGGGATTTTTAAGACAAGAGTGAACAAGTGGATTATGGCTAAGCATGCTCCATCTTAGGCTGCATCCTCACTTTCCATCAGAGGTGATGGCAGCCAAATGCTTAGCTATCTAGGTATTTAGTATTTAGCTATCTAGGTTTTTAGCTTTCCAATCCTAAAGTCGTGGGTTCAAATCTAGTCGTGCACCAATAAGTTTTTCTGTCCAAAAATTTATGTACACCATGCCAGTACTCTCAATCGTTGAAGAAAACCATCGTGAAGAAACCGGCAAGTCGTATAACCTACAAAATTTACAATATGTGTCAGGTGCCCGAAAGGGGTCTCTTTAGGGCACACTGAAAATCCTTTCACCGCACTGGTTCACAAGAACTAGTGACCCAAGAAGAAAAAGAATCCAAATAATTAAAGGATCCAAAGGCATCCAAGGGTTGTCTAGTCTGGAAGAGATCGCTCTTAGTGATAAGGCCGCCCATTGTTCTCATTGTTTTTGTACTGATTTCTGTATTTATTTCTTTGTGTACAATAAAGAGTTAATCTATCTATTTAATTCATATTTTCGATTGGCAACACTGAAAGTATCCATGTCATTCCGGGCACGTAGACCGTAGGACAAAAACTTTGTTCCCTCCAATCAAGAGATTTCTTTCCCACGCTATTTATGAGGAAACTCTATTGAATGTTTTTTTGTTAGCATTGTTCGCGCAAAAAGTGTGTGCTCACGTTGTTTTGATTCAAACAAAAAACATCGTTTTAGAGTATGTTACATCCATGATAATAACAAGAGAAAAATATTTTTACAATGTCCCAAAAGCTAAGAGCCGAGCGGGATTTGAACCCACGACCTTTCTCTTGGTATCCATCCGTCCATCCATCCATCCATCTATTTTTGTGTAGTAGGTAAACACTATAAAATCAATAAAAAATAGGAAAAATAATGTATGTGTGTGTCATCAGGAAATGAACCGGGATCAAAAAAGTGGAAGACCTATTTAGGCTTGCCCTAGATAAAATAAAGTTTAAAAGGATGACTGCCAACCTTCAGTAGTGGAGAGGCACCCTAAGAAGAAGAAGTGTGTGTGTGTTCGGAATAGTATTGTATGTTTTTTGTGACATTTTACCTGCAGGCATTAAGTTAATATGATTCAAAATCAACCTTACCACTAAACCTCACAAGTAACAAAAGGTAAGCATTCACTTGTGAGTAGGTTAATACTTTAAACACATTAAAATTTTCTGAGACTTTGAACTCACTAACATTTATATAAAACTAGTGGCCGCCCGCGGCTTCGCTCGCCCGTTCCCGTAACACCCCGTTTCCGTTGCTTTTTCGGGATAAAAAGTATTCTATGTCCTTCTCCCGGTTGTAAGCTACCTTCCCATTTATTTTCTGCCAAATCGGTTCAGCCGTTCTCGAGTTATAAATAGTGTAACTAACACGACTTTCTTTTATAAATATAGATGTCTTTAACTGAGACTTGGGCGCTAACTATTGGCCTCGTACACAAACTCAAAGTCGCGCCATGAGCTATGGAGATAGGATTTTTTCATTTTTTTTCTATGCTGGGAGTTTGACTACGTGATAGAATCAGAAATGGGGATATCCGTAAAAGAACCAAGGTCACCGACATAGCTTAGAATTAGTAAGTTGAAGTGGCAATGGACAGGTCGTATAGCTCGAAAAACCGACAACCGATGGGAAATAAAGGTTCTCAAATGTCGCCCACGAACTGGAAGACGAAAAGTAGGGCGCCCACCCACCAGATGAACCGACGTCATGGAAGTCAGTGGATGGAAAGAGCTCAGAATCGTTCTTCCTGGAAATGTGTAGGGGTAGGCCTCCCCTGTCCAGCCGTGGACTTCTTCAGGCTGATGAAAATTTATATAGTTACTCACAGTGCCCAAGAAAAATATTATTTGGTGTGCCCGCTCTTAGCATATCACGCACTAATTTGCACCTGCTGTCATATTTCCTCGCATTTACAAAAACAAAACTTATAACAACAACAAGAAACACACGTGTGATCCACATAATGATTATATAAGTACTATTTAACTATTTGATTTACGCTGAGACTATAAGCTGTTTATCATTGAAATTTGCATCTTAACGCACTAGACCTAAAGTTCAATTCATTTGAAACTGAATACATTTCCAGTTTCAAACAATATAC
Organism: Thera britannica; assembly: GCA_939531255.2. NCBI lineage: Eukaryota > Metazoa > Arthropoda > Insecta > Lepidoptera > Geometridae > Thera > Thera britannica. The sequence goes on from OW618045.2 coordinate 4,159,196, forward strand.
GATGATTCTTATTAAAAGTCTGTAAGGTTCAATTTTGCATATAAATTGTAATGATTTGCACTTTGAAGTTCAAATGTCAATGTCATGCAAGAGGTGTTGGTCTTATCAATTTTGAACTCTATTACGTGTTGATAAAGATTAAAGGAATCGTTACGGATAGGTAGACTTTATATTTTCTTCCTACGCGCGCACGGGTTTTCCCGTACCTTTTGCATTTGTAAAAAAAAACTTGACAACAAAATACGGCCAAATATATTTTTAATGTATTTATTATACTTCACAGCTCAGTTGGTAGTAGGTCTCTGCCTTTTGCGCTGGAGGGCGTGGGTTCAATCCCCACTGAGAATAAATATTTTGTGTACTGAATCTTAGTTTGGGGCTAGATTGTGTTGTGTGGATTGTCCAAATCATTTATTATCACATATTTATAAAAGAAAGTCGTGTTAGTTACACTATTTATAACTCAAGAACAGCTGAACCGATTTGGCTCAAAATTGGTGGAAAGGTAGATTTAATGACCGGGATAAGGATATAAAATACTTTTTATCCCCAAAAAGCAACGGGAACGAAGCGTTACGGGAACGGGGCGAGCGAAGCCGCGGGCGGCCGCTTGTTAAGTATAGATGTTTGTTTTGTCTTGGTGTTATTTTGTATTTTAAGTACAAGCTCTGCTTAGTTTGGGGTTAGACTGTGTTGTGTGAAATGGAAAACCAACATCTGCGTTCACCATACAAATATTTATTCTTGGCCGGGATAGAACTCATGACCTACGGCGCAGAAGACTGCAAACTTGTCAATGCAACTGCTCATAGTTAGTCATAAGTAGGAGATATATAAAATTATTTACTTCAGGAAACATAACATGCAGATAAGAATCCGAGAGTGTGTGATAAAAAATTATAATTAATTTGTTTTTTCACAAACATCTCATCAAATTTTTGCATTATGTCATTTTATTCCGAGATTAATTGAAATTGCTGTAGGTAGGTATGACATTTTTTGACATAATTTGACTGCTATTTGGAATCACATCTGTAATTTTTTTTCTTTTTCATTTTAATGTTTAAACTATATTTTGCATAAAATGTTCCTATCATTTGGGCACTTTGGCACTAGCTGTACCTATCTGAAACCAAGTTGTATTTATTGTCTAAAAAAGTAAAATTAAACCCGGAGGGAGAGGGCTTAGAATCCTTTTTCCTGGAAATGTATGGGAGACGCCTATGTCTAGCAGTAGACTCCGACTGATAATACAATTTAGTATCCAGACAGAGTACAAACAATTACACCACCCAACAATTTAATTGGGCATGGTTTCGAACCCATGCCTTCAAGAGCAAGGCAGAGCTTCCAACTGAGGGTTTTTTTTACAACTAGCTGATGGAACAAGCATATGGCCCACCAGATGTTGAGTGGTAATCATCGCCTGTAACGAAGCATTACCTCGTAGGTCACGCACGTTAGGAACGTGCCCTACGATGCCCATCCCTGCGTCTATCAACTTGAGGCATACAGATGTTCAGCCTCACGTGCCAGTAATTTCACCGGCACCCACACCCATCAAACCGAATCACAGCAATGCTGCTTCACGGAGCAATAGACATGATGGTATAGTATTTCCCCGGACGAGCCACACACAAAGAGCTCTATTATTACTATAAAGGCTGGTAATGCTGATTCACTTACAATTCCCAAGAAAAGTCTTGCTAACCCCAAACTTCGCCAATTTGGTCGCAAGTTGGCATCTCGTGAACTTCACGCAGTCGCACGCACTGAACAGTACAAAAAATAAAGTCAAATAAAACGCCTTCATTGTGAAGTCAAGGATGCGAATGGAAAATTCTAGATATGTTTAACTTGTATACTTATATAGGCATAGATAAATAGGTATATAGGCTAGGTAGTGATTATCAGAGCTTAATGATCACGGTTTTATTAGCGTTGATAAATGATTAAAAACTCGCCCGCAAAAATAAAGGGTTACCTTTGAACACAGCAATATATTTAAGAAATTATCAAGATCATTTCTTTTGCTTAGGAAATTAAAAGTTGTGGACGTAAGTATGAAACTGAAGTGGAGACGGTTAGGGCCCTCAGTTGAAATAGATTTCGAGACGCACCCAGCTAAGATGGGACACCTTAGTTGGAGGACGTCTTTAAATCAGATATCCCTCAATGCTCGAAGACCAAAGTGTTCAACTAATGTGTTCTGCCCATACTTACTTATGGATCCGAGGCATGGCCACTCATTAAGGAACATTCCAGTAGCACAACGGGCAATGGAGTGCGCCATGCTCGGAATAACACTTCTGGACCACTTACCCAATGTCAAGATTCAACGCTGGACAAGAGTGGAGTGGTTACGCGAATCGCGAAACTGAAGTGGAGATGGGCAGGGCACTTGGCAAGAAGTGACGACGGGAGATGGACGAAGGAGGATACAGTATGACGGCCAATGGATGCTCAAAGACCTAGAGGCAGAACACGCCGGTCGGTCAAACGACATTATTGCTAGTGCTGGGAATGAGTGGATGAGACGCGAGGGACCGGAAAGGAAACAGGCAGGGCTGATGATTTGTTTCTTTTCTTTTACTTTTAACTCTCATCAATATCAATACGATGTGCAATCAATATTGCACATCGTATTGATATTAAAATAAATGGATTGGAAAAGTAAATGTATTTTCTTTCTTTCTTTCTTTTTTTACATCATAATAAGAACAATATTTGCAAACTGCTGTACCACAATCTAAAAGTCCACTGTTAATAAAAAAGTCGCGTAAAATTTTACATCAAACAACATTTAGTGCAAAAGTCATCCAAATAAAGCTGAGTTCCATTTATCGCGTATCATAAAGTTTGGTGTAAAACTAAAATTACATTGTAAGTGATCCCCTTTTCAAATTGACGTCGGGTGAGGAATGTAGGGTTCAGTGGAAAAGTGTTAACAATGTTGCATAGGGTTGCCTAGAAAAAATAATCTACTCAACGCATTTTTTAATAACAAAAAATATTTAAGGTGTGTGTTTTTTTTATGTAACTATCTGATGGAATAAGCATATAATGCTTGTTCCCTAAATGGCCCATCTGATGTATATGTTGCGGCTAATACCCGAAATGCGGCTACACCTAGTTTTAGCCGGTTAGAACTAGGTGTAGGGCTCCTCGCGAGTGTTCTGGCTGAGCCATTGCAGATTCAAACTCGGGGCACCCCGACTTAAGTCACAAAAGTAACAATAGGTTGTTAAGTTTTTTTTTTTTATACCTACTTAATTTCAAGAATAGTGCATGGCAGTACCCGAAAACAATTGGCTCGTACTAGGTTTAACCAAGAGTAAGTGGCTACACCTAATTCTAACCGGCTAAAACAAGGTGTAGCCGCACTTCGGGTATTAGCCGTAACATATATACAACTATACAAAGCAATGCCTCGTAGGTCACGCACGTCAGGAACGTGGCCTACGATGCTCTGCCCTGCGTAACCCTGCGTAATTATTACTTACAAACCATTTTTTATGCAGTTCAAAAATATTTGCATAACTAATCAAAGCGAATCAAAAAAAAAAAAAAAACCTTAGCGAATTACATTATCGGCTTTACTAATATGTTATATTTAATACCACTTTTTAAATTAATGCGATCGTAATGCATAATTATATGGTTGAAACGGGTATTTAACGCGATTACCTTGTTATTTCCGCTATACCTACGGATTTTACCTAATTATATTTTCAGTTGGGAGAATAAGGTCTGCACTGACGTCTCGCAATTGGGTGTATTGTGCATTGTCCCCCTGCTAACATCACCCAGCTCAACTATTTGATCTCCATATACGACATGACGGCAATCTTCGTTTTTATTTCTCATGTATCCTTCGTCTTCGGTGGTCGGTCTTCGGCTTGATCCGTGTCTTATAGCTTATCCTTCCTCTCTTTCCATCTACCTTTCCTTCGATGTTTTTTTCTGATAAAGCTGTCAGGTAGTACAAGATGGCTTCTTTTTTCTTCTGTTCTTGTTGAGAACAGAATGGGCTATAAATAATTATTGTTTTATCACAAAGTGAACCTTATTCATTTTCTATTAAGTGTTATGGCAGCCAAATGCTTACTTATCTATTTAAAAGGTGTTGGGCAAGCCTGGTACAGGTACAGTAAATAGGGGCATGAGTAATCAGGTAATCACCAGTTGCCCCTGACGCTATATAAATCATCTACAATAAATGTACAGGTCTGTTTTTTTTATTAAAAAAAAGTTGTGTTATAATAGATTCTGATAAACTTTCTTGAGACAGCCCTATCTTCATTCGATTTACAAGTCAGATAACTTATATGTACTTTCGATAGATCAAAGCTTCTGCTTACCACTTGATTTATAAATTTTTGCCTGATAGGTGCTGATTTGAATTTATCACAAACCATGTTCCTTGCTATATCTCTCTCAGGTACCAGGATATCAGTACTTCAGGTAGTTTTGATTTTCGGTTTTTAGTTTTCTATGGGGCTTTGTACGCGATAAGCGCCCCTATTGGAAGTACCGAGAACTTTCGTGAATTAGCACAAGGGTCACTTTCTTTCAAACTTTGTTTGCAACTTTTGCGAGTGATAGTGATTTGAGGGGCTTTTAGAATGGTGGTCTAGGGAGGTCCTTTTTGCCACGCTCGAGTAAGTTGTGGAATGAACTGCCTTCTGTGGTTTTCAAAAGGCGAGTCTATCACTTCTTAAAAGGCTGGCAGTGCATCACCACCACCTTTGTTGTCTATGGGTGCCGGTGCCTCATCACTTACCGTATGCACTTATACAGGAATGTCAGGATGGTATAGGTGCTGGGCAAGGGGTGCGAGGTCGGGTAACCTCCACGTGGTGCACCCTGGTAACACCATGAAACACTGCCGCAGAGTACTGGGGTAGTGTTTCATGGTGGCTAATAACCCGACACGGGGCGGCTTCCCCGCGCGTCCCTTTGATTAGCAAAGGGCGCAGTGGGGGGCGAGTGGTCTGATGGAGAGCGAAGGGTTGGTTCGTCCCGCTCCCGAAACTCTCCATCCATCCATCAAGGGCTGGGTGGCCGGGTTGGCCAATCATAGTAACTCCCTGTACATGATTGACAAGCTCGGCCACTTACGTGTTTGGAGGCCACTGAGCGAGACCAGTGGGACTGGTCGCTCGGGAAGGAGGTGGTAAAAGGTTGCGGGTTTACCTGTAATCTGGAGCCACCGGCCCCAGACGGGGGCGAGTGGTCTGATGGAGAGCATCCAACTCTCTATCCATCCATTAAGGGCTGGGTGGCTTGGTCAGCCAATCATCGTAACACCCGTACATGATTGACTGGCTTTGCCACTTACGTGTTTGGAGGCCACGGAGCGATACCAGTGGGACTGGTCGCTAGGGATGGGGGCGGCAAGAGGTTTCGGGATTTCCTGTAGCTTTGCGCCGCCTGCCCCGAGAGGGGGCGAGTGGTAGCCCCTGCCAAACAGGGGCCTTTTTGGGATCAGCAGCTGGTCGGGGCGAGGGCCCTGGCTGGCGGTCATGCGGTCCTGGGAAGGCGGTGACACTCTTGGCAAGTGTCACCGTGAGCTTCGGGGGTGGCTGTGGTTGTCATTCCCGGGATGTGCTCAAGGCAAAATGCGAGAGGGGTACCGGTGCGTTCCGTTGGAGATCCCGGAACCCCTTGATATGCATCGAGGCCGGCCACGGGGTGGTTTTAGTGAGTCGACGAAGCGAGGTCGTCATCCTCACACTACCTTAGCGCATCCCTCGGTGCGTTAAGGTGTCTGTGTGCAGATTTCCCCCCGATACCAAAAAAAAAAAAAAGGTGCTGGGCAAACCTATTTCATCTAAAATTCTGTCACATGCAGTATAGCGTCCCGCAAATTAGACTTGTGTAATCACCAGTTGCCCCTGACGCTATATACATCACCTACAATAGATGCAAAAGGCCTGTTTACTTTTATGTCCAGCAGCAGACTTCTTCAGGCTGATGATGATATTTCTTTGACAAAATATGGTAGTTTTTAGCATTGCGCACATCTAAACGTTCTGCGATCAGTGATACCCTGTCAAATATGTCAGCATTTCACTGATCGCCACGGCAAAACTCTGAGATATGCGCAAGGCATTTCCGTGACTAGACCATCCCCTGTTGATTATACGAGTAAACTGACAAAAGTCTTTGTGTAAGCTAATGGACCGTCAAGGTTTTCTTCAAACCTATCACTTTTAATCAAAGCTTTCTATTTGAAATTACGTTTAAGGCTATTTGCTGAGCCGAAAATATTAAATACGCCAATTAGGTATTACTTTGAAAAGTCTTTCAGCTTATTGAGGTTAGATGTCAGGTCGGAACCAAAAAACGGTAGGAGCGAAGCCCTACTTTGGAGCCTGTAGGTCTACCACAAGCTCTGTCTGGCTCTGTCTCTGGCTCTAATTTTGAGTCTAGAGCCTATGGTTCTTCTAGGCTTGGTCGCGTGATACTGGCACTTATACTCACCTAGTTTTAAGACGTTTCAAAATGATCTTTATGATACAACCAAATCAATTAATTCTGAATTCGAATTTGTCCACGCAACCAAGTCTAGGAGTTAGGAGCTTTTGAGTATAAATATTGTGTTCTGAGGTGTGGTGGCGGCGGTTGAGGTGATACAAATGAAGTGAAGTCTTCTTTAATACTACTATTAATCCATCTATGGTTTGATAATGGCTCAATTAAGAAGTCGGATGTTAGAAAATGATGTCAGCAAACTTATTAAATTACTCTTTATAATAGGGTTTCTTCGGTAAGCAAATTTGGGTTGGTTACACTCTCGCCAGGTGGGGTTCAACTAAAATAACGTTATTATGATGATGAAAGCCTTTCTTCTACCCTCATAGCATATGATAGTTTGAGGTATTGCTGCCTTCAAAGCTCAGAGGGTAGTAGCTCTGCCTTCTGCACTAGAGGGCGTGGGTTTGATCCCCACCCGGAACAATACATGCCCTGACTCAAACTCAATGCTAATGCGCTGCGCCAGATACTCACCAGCCAAGCCATTTTGCCTGCGTCATACAAGTGGTGAGCGAGAAGGAGAATAATGCTTTGAGTGATCGATAATTTAGTTTTTTTTTCTATCTTCTTCGCCTCAAAAATGGCCAAAATTGGTGTGGCAAGCGCAAAAGTTTGACTTGTGTATAGGATGTAACATTAGACGTCCTTCTGTCTAACTCCTTAGGACTTATTCAAGAATGTTAAGCATAGACACATTGTCAAGAGACGATGTCTAACCTTGGTAGGCACAAGTCCGTGTTGAAACTATGGCAAACTTTACAAATATCTTCAATTACTGCCAACTTTGGACTAACTTTCCCTTGTAACTATATAACTGTTATGTGCTACTCGAACCTCGTATGACTTCACTCGTGTGAATTTATTACCGTACTTCATGGCCAAACTGGTAAACTGATTTTGATATAAAACACTTATTGAAAAACTTACAACCGCACTAGTCACCCCTACGATTTTCGGAAGGTGTCCTCAATTTCTCTGGTCTGCCATCATCAAACCCTGATATCCTAATCATGGGACCACCTTTGAAATATCTTCTTTCCAACAAAAAAAGAATCATCAAAATCGGTTCATAAACGACGAAGTTCACCCACGTTCACCCACGAACCCCTCCTTTTTTGAAATCGGTTAAAAACTGTTTTAGTGAATGCTTATTCGTATATTTACGCATCTTCATAAATAATTTTGACAGCTTATAAGTGAAACATCTTAGACCTAGACCTAGACCATCTTAAACCTAGAGATTATTTTATTATTATTATTTATTTATTTTAAATAAATAACAGACAAGTAAAATCTAAGCTAATTCATAGTACTTGTAACATAAACTAAGGTGAAGCATAAAATAAGTAGTAGGCATTGGACTACACATACCTATGTCACAAAAATACTTTCGAACTTGAATAGAAAAAAAAGCGCATGTTATTTTAGCTGGTATCGGAAGTTAGTATTACTATTACGAATAAGTCCGTGAAACAAACTAGAAAGCGATCTTATACTTAAGTTTCAGCTTTATTAAGAGCGGGTCGTGCGAAAATTTGAGATGCGTTTTAAAAAAAAATCATAACTAAATAACTAAGTGACATTTTAAAAATAGCAAAAGGACTAATTGTAGACTATACATTTGAGATTATTTCGAATTTAAGTGTGTTAAAAAAATATACTATTTAACATGACATTCTATTTAACGTTAATGAAAATCGTATGTCAGCGTTAAATAGAATGTCATGTTAAATAGTATATTTTTAACACACTTAAATTCGAATTAATCTCAAATGTATAGTCTACAATTAGTACTTTTGCGATTTTTAAAATGTCACTTAGTTATTTAGTTATGAATTTTTAAAAACGCATCTCAAATTTTCCCACGACCCGCTCTTAAGCCTCAATTTAGGGTTGACTAGCAATGTGCGTCTTTCACGACTTGTTGCCGGGTCAAGTGTAGTGTGACCATGATCGTAGAAGTTTCGATAGTATTCGTGTCTATCAATAATATTATATTTAAATTTTGGACAATACATTTAGCACTATCTAGCCCCAAATTAAGCAGAGCATGTACTATGGGAAACAGGTAGCTGATATACTTAGATGATTTTGTAAATACATACTTATAATACAACTAGCTGTTACCTGCAACTTCATCCGCGTGGATATTTGAGTTCGTTTAAAAGAAACTATTTTATGGCAAAAGGCGGACAACTCTTGATATATTTTTTTCTGGACTTTACTCAATCGGTAACTGTTTTTTTGAGTTTGTATTAAATACTTTAGGTGTTCAAATGTGATGGCGATTAGATCCACCAGAAGGTAGATCCACGAAACCAAATCAGAAAGAACAAGCAAGAAACTTCGGATTGGATTCCCATATAATTATCTAAAAGCATGGTTACCCTACCCAACACGGTGGATCTAGTAAGTCATGGGTTAAAGGTGAGCTAACGTTAAGCCACAAAGATTAATGTCTGTCCAAGCGCTTGCCACCTGCCCCTTTGGTACAAGCCAGAACTAAGAGAAGGCAGATTTCTAGATTGGCCTCAGGAAATTGCAAACACATTGGCATACACACATTGGCCTTCTGCGCCGTAGGTCGTGGGTTCGATCCCCACTGAGAACAAACATATTTGTGTGGTGAACACAGATGTTCACCACAAAAAACTTCAGAAGCCGACTTCAAATTAAAATTTATCAAGAATGGGATTTTACAATCTTTTTTTAAAAACACAAAAACGAATATCTACGAAAATGGTAAACATTCATAAATATCAAGTCGCACATTGCACCGGTGTTTTATCTGTTAAAGGTATTTAGAAGTCATGATATTCAGCAATATACTTCTTTTCTTATGCTTATAATGATATACGACGCACGTCAGAGAAGGTAAACGCACCTTGATTTCATCGTGTTTTTTTAAAACCATCTTTCATTTCTTTAATACGCTTTACTGCTCAATAAAGTACAAATTCGTCTGCAGTCAGTCACGTATGCCATACCAAATCAGCCAGACGAGCAAACAAGACCCTTTGTCACCGAATATTAAAGAGTAAGTACCCCCTTTGCTGGAGAAATTTCGGGATTCGTCCTTTAAACTGGTTTGCGTCGATTCTGCAAACAAAATGAGTTATAGCTATAACCTTTAACTCTAGAGTTGAGACGAATAAACTACATAATTTTATTTAGTCTACGACTCATGGCTTGTGCTCTCAAGCGGTGAAGGAAAACATCGCAACGAAACCTGCCCCTCAGCAGTAAGCTTCGCACGTATTTCCCTGGATTTGGCCAACTAAGCTGTCAGGATGGTATAGGTGCTAGACAAGCCGGGGTGCGAGGTCGGGTAACCTCCACGTGGTGCACCCTGGTAACACCATGAAGCACTGCCGCAGAGTACTGGGGTAGTGTTTCATGGTGGCTAATAACCCGACACGGGGCGGCTTCCCCGCGCGTCCCTTTGATTAGCAAAGGGCGCAGTGGGGGGCGAGTGGTTTGATGGAGAGCGAAGGGTTGGTTCGTCCCACTCCCGAAACTCTCCATCCATCCATCAAGGGCTGGGTGGCCGGGTTGGCCAATCATAGTAACTCCCCGTACATGATTGACAAGCTCGGCCACTTACGTGTTTGGAGGCCACTGAGCGAGACCAGTGGGACTGGTCGCTCGGGAAGGAGGTGGTAAAAGGTTGCGGGTTTACCTGTAATCTGGAGCCACCGGCCCCAGACGGGGGCGAGTGGTCTGATGGAGAGCATCCAACTCTCCATCCATCCATCAAGGGCTGGGTGGCTTGGTTAGCCAATCATCGTAGCAACCGACGTGATTGACTAGCTTTGCCACTTAGGTGTTTGGAGGCCACTGAGCGATACCAGTGGGACTGGTCGCTAGGGATGGGGGCGGCAAGAGGTTGCGGGATTTCCTGTAGCTTTGCGCCGCCTGCCCCAAGAGGGGGCGAGTGGTAGCCCCTGCCAAACAGGGGCCTTTTTGGGATCAGCAGCTGGTCGGGGCGAGGGCCCTGGCTGGCGGTCATGCGGTCCTGGGAAGGCGGCGACACTCTTGGCAAGTGTCACCGTGAGCTTCGGGGGTGGCTATGGGTGTCATTCCCGGGATGTGCTCTTGGCAAAATGCGAGAGGGGTACCGGTGCGTTCCGTTGGAGATCCCGGAACCCCTTGATATGCATCGAGGCCGGCCACGGGGTGGTTTTAGTGAGTCGACGAAGCGAGGTCGTCAACCTCACACTACCTTAGCGCATCCCTCGGTGCGTTAAGGTGTCTGTGTGCAGATTTCCCCCCGACACCAAAAAAAAAAAAAAGGTGCTAGACAAGCCACAAGACAATCTCAAATCTTGTCAAATATCGGGATTTTGCTTTTGTACACCACCGTTTTTCTGTTCTCGTGAAATCTCTCCATCCAAAGGTTGTCTGGAAGAGATCGCTTTTAGCGATAAGGCCGCCCATTGTACCTATATTTGTAATGTTTCTGTTATAATATGTTTCTTATGTGTACAATAAAGTATTAATCTATCTATCTATCTATCTTGTCCCAGGCAATAAAACGTCCCGTCAGTAGAGGCATGAGTAAACACCAGTTGCCCCTGACGCTATATAAAATAGATGCAAAGGCCTTAATAACATACCTTGGTCAAGGACTAACAAAAAAATATGATGAAAAATAGACACCATTCAGTATTTGCTATATTATGTCTCTGCAGCGCTCGTTAGAGTAAATAGTAGATTGTTAATACAAGGAGCCATACTGACCTATTATGTAGGTACGAGGTAGTTTTATTCCCGACCTTCAGCGAGGGATTAAATAGAAACTGAGTTTTAATGGGTTTATAACGCCCATGTGTCACAATCTACTTTTCACTAACGATTGCGAGATTATAGAATAATTAAAATAATGAGAAAATGTAGAGAAATATTCAGAGGAATTCGCGCCATTGTCTTTTTTTTATTTCTTCTCTAGTCGCAAAATCGCATGCATTCCCATTCTACTAAAGCCGATTTTGATTCCATTTTCAAAAATAAAATGATGTTTTTTTTTGTGAAACAGTAATAAGTTAAGTTTTTATTCACAATACTGTCTTTATGACTAAAGACTTTTTCGTTTTTGTAGGCTCATTGTGAAAACTATTTCGGCCCAAGACAGAACTATTTTAGCACCACACTAGCCATTCTAATTCGTACCCAGACAAGCAATAAAGAATACATAGAAGGAAAAATAAATATTCTTTAACGCGATCCAAAACAAATAAATACTGAGACGTTTTGATTTATTACAGCAAATGGCGTTCGATTTGGAAAGTGCAGAATCGAATTTCCCAACTGATTAATGTTTGCTGAAAAAATATTATTTTTAGTTCGGCATTTTCCACGTAGGCTACTACTTTTTATAGAACATTCTTTTGTATTGTGTCATCATCCTCATCAACCTATAGCAGTCCACTGGACGTAGGTCCAGTCCAAGACGCTCTGAGCCCGGTCTTTGGCTCTTCTCCTCCAGTGCTTGCCAGCTACATTTCACAGTCCGTCGCCCCACCTTGCGGATTTTTTTGTTGTTTACGGTTTTGGATCTTCTTCTTCTTATGGTGTTGTGGTGAAAGGATTTTAAGTGCGCCTCTGAGAGGCTCTTTTTGTGCACTTGACACATTCTTTCTAACTCTTTAGGTTCTACTACAGACCGTTGTCCTCACGATGTTTACGAACTGAGCTGAAAGGCCAGAGAATATGAATGGAGCTTTTTCTATTCTCTTCATATTTAGCAACAGTTTTATGAAGCCACCGCATTATACAGTTTTCAGGCGGCGTTTTAGTGGAATAATTTGGAAGTAAAGAGAAACATAGTACCTACAAGTTTACATTTTTATTGCGTGCTGTGTGTCCGCCGTGGTGCTTGCTGAGAACACGGAATATAAAACACATGAAGAGGCACTATGTTACTTAACATAAAAATGGTTTGTGTTATTATAATCACATTAATATTATAAACGTGAAAGTTTGTAAGGATGGATGTTTGTTACTCAATAACTCTAGAACGACTGAACAGATTTGGATGAAATTTGTCACAGATATGATTATGGTTTGGAATAGCACATAGGCTACTTTTAATCTCGAAAAATTAACGTGAACAGGGTGAGCGAAGCCGCGGGTGGCCACTAGTATAATATAAATATTTAGTATTATTCTAAGTAAAATATTCTAAGTAATAAATATATTATAAGTAAAAAAAAACCGGTACGGATACATATTTAATAAGATGGCAATAAAGAAAATAAAAAAATCATAATTATTTATTTGCGAAACGAAACTCACACTTACAAAATATTAAACTTGACATCTTACCACTAAAATACAGAAGTGAGCTTTGTGCGTCGCAAAACAGACTCTGCTCCAGCATATACATATAATGTTGGTTGGCTAGCAACAGTTCATCTTGACTAACAATAATAGTTCATTGATAAAATTGACAGATTTTTTTAAGAAAAACCTTTTAACACTCTCATTATCTTTATTAATGTATTTTTATGATTTCGGTGCAAACGTTATCCGTCAAACGTAAATACTTCCATCCTTGCCTAAATAAGGTTTAAAAATAGCAAATTCAGACCTCATCAGAAGACGTCTACCGCATCATATGCGTATTATTTACTTATACCCGCATCGCACCCGCTTTACCCGCACAAAACGGAAATTTTTGTCATTTCCAGTTAACTTAACTCTTCATAGAGTCATCAACTGAAAATAATTAGGTTTGCCACAAAAACATTTGTGACCCATGACGGAACGCGCTCGCTGTAACTACCGCTGGACGTGACACCCCTATTGTTGTATGAATGTATGCTTTTTGTATGAATTTTAGGTTTTATAGTTCCTTGACAAAACGTGGCAATTTTTAGTTATGAATCGCCTAATTAGAAGCTTTTTCGTTAGTAAATGTGAGTAAATTAAACCAATTCAATGTTTTGGCTTGACGAAATGCCAGCTTTATCAGAAATATATTTTTTATGGAAAGGAAAGAGAGGAAAGGGAAGACCAAGGATAAGCTACATAAGTCAAATAAAAGTGAAGATCGCTGTCATGTCGTCTAAGGAGGTCAAGGAGGTTGCCCTCAAAATAAATACCTTGAAAAAAATGCATAGCTATAAATAAGAAGAAAAAAAAAGAGAACGTTTTGGATGATACTTAGTTTAGTTAGTAAGTACTGTAGAGTTATTATAACAAGATATACTTTGTTTTTCTATTGCATAAAGTCAAACTGAACACCGTAATTAAGTCTGTAAAAAACTGAATTCAGCCAAGCGCTTCGGCTTCTAAATGAAAAAGTGCGATCAAAAAACTTTCTTCCGCGGCTAGTGAAAAGGGTCTACCCAATTTCCGTTTGTTTTCTATGCTTTCATATCTTCCATCCCTTTTTTTCTTATGTGAATGAATGAGAGAGAATTGTGAATTCAAACAAGGCCGTCAGAAACGTTCCCTATTAAAATAGTTTTAGTAAATTCAAGTTAAAGTGGATTTAACTTGACTAGGTATGTTAGTAATGTTTGATATTACGGAGCACTGGTGGTCTAGTGGTAGCGGCTCTTCCGATCTTAAGGTCGTGGGTTCAAGTCGGGTCGTGTAGTAACTATAGTTTTACTATCCAAAAATGTTTGTGCATTATCCCAGTTACTCAGTGTATTTAGAAAGTTTATTGCCTTATTATGCATGTAAATTTAACATTTTCAGATCTAAGAACTAGTTTTTGAAAATTAATAACATTTATTTACACAAAGAAACTTACAACTATACAAATATTTACATCGATACATAAGTTAATAAGCCATAATATGGTGTCTTAAAACTCTTTCAAAATAGTTGACTATTTTGGCAACCCATAGTCAATGTCAAAGTCAAAGTGCATTTGACTTTGACAAGTTTATTTGCAAGTGCAAATAACACTTTTTTAAATCTTTCATTTTCTCTACGTAATCTATGTTATATTAGCTAAGTAGGTGTGTATTATATTATTTTTCTATTTTGTATTGTATGGTGGTGGTTTGAATAAACCTTTTTTCTTTCTTTCTTCTTTCTTTCATTTGCATGAAATACATGTTAAATTAATTTATGTCCAATGTATTCTTAATCTTATTATCATTTATATGAAACGAGTGTGTAGTTTGAAGATCAAAAATAATATAATCCAATCAAGGCATAATAAGAGGATGTCAGTTAATTCACAGGGTGAAAAACCTTTAGCCAATCAGAACTCTGCAAACTCTCGCTTACCCCCAACTCAATTAACTTAATTGAGGAAGACTCATTTACTTTTTATCGTTTTTGTTGACTTTTTCGATGGCCTGACCTGATGGTGGTCCGTTCCAGATTCGATGACAGGGCTAGTTAAAATTTCGCTCGGATATTGTATTTTTTTATGGAATTGCATAAAAATATTTTGGTTGAGGTTGAACCGTGTGCTTACGTTGTTAAAATGACGTCCACAAAATATAAAACTGATTTTTAAAATACATTATTTAAAAAAATGTGCCTATGGAAGTTCGGCAAGTTTATCATGCGCACTTGATGTGCGGGCAGGTTTTTCCGCAAGTAGGCCGCTGGTGGGCCCTTTTTGCGTGACCCTTGACACGTGTTGCTCGAACTTTTTTAGGTTCTACAACACGCCGGTTTCCTCACGATGTTTTCCTTCACCGTTTTTTTTGAGAGTACTGGCATAGTGCACATAATTTTTTTCGACAGAAAAACTCATTGGTACACGAGTGGATTTGAACCCACGACCTTCGGATCGGAAGGCGGGGCCACTACCACTAGACCACCAGTGCTCTCTGTGCCTATGGAAGTTTACCGGTAGGATCCAAGTCGTAGTTTGTGGCCTGTTCTTCTAGGCTTGGTCGCTTGGAACTGGCACCTAAACTCACCTAACTATAAGACGTTTCTTTTGATTTTTGTTTGTAGTAGCAAATTTATAGTTTTAAAAACCTTCTATGTGGTAAAACTTCTCTTCTTCTTTCTGCCCTTTCCCACTTTATGTGTGGTCGGCACAACATGTTCTCCTCTTTTATTCTCTTCTATTCCTCCATTCTTCTCGTGGGGTAAAATTTACAGTTTTTTTTTTTTTTTTTTTTTTTTTTCAATAAATTAGTATACCCCTTTGATGCGGTACCCTAATAACATTACAATCTAGCCAAGTAGGCTAATGAGCAATTTTGCTTTAACTTATTTTGATAGAAATTAATATAACTAAGAATGTGTCCATCGGCACTTTTCTTACAGTCTCTACACTTTGTGGTGACACTTTGTTCTTGTGTTCATTAAAAGTAGCACTATTATTACTGCACAATAACTATAACATTACACTAACTCAAAAGGTTTGATTCTTTTGAGCCTTCTCACTTTGTCTGTGTTATCGAGGAGCTGGATGGCCTCGACATTCACGTGGTGATGAAGTCTTTTCTCGTGAGCTTCTGCGAATTTCTTAATTAATTTATCAACGAATTCGATCTGGAGGTCCCGGTGCAGATCTTCGTCTCTCACGTACCAGGGTGCATTAACAATGCCCCTTAACACTTTATTCTGGAATCGTTGAATTATTGCAGTATTACTTTTACAGGTACAGCCCCACAGCTGTATACCATAAGTCCATATCGGCATTAGGACTTGTTTGTACAACAAAAGTTTGTTAGGCACTGAAAGAGTAGATTGCCTTCCAAGCAGCCAGTACATCCTCTTGTAGCGTAACTCTAGCTCTTCTTTTTTCTTCTTGACGTGTGCTTTCCAGCGCAGCTTTGCGTCAAGAGTCATACCAAGGTATTTAGCTGTGTTTCCATATGGAATGATTTTATTGTTAATGAATACCGCACAGTATTGATCTTTCTTGTTAGTAAAGTTGATGTGAACCGATTTGGATTCATTTAGTTTTATTCTCCATTTTCTAGTCCAATCATGGATTTCATTAACAGCTACTTGTACCTTTTCAGCTGCTTCTGCATGAGTGCCTCCGACAGCCATTATGGCAGTGTCATCAGCAAAGGTTGCAATGGTATTATTGGCTAGGACGGGAATATCACTTGTATAAAGAAGGTAAAGGACCGGACCTAGTACGCTTCCTTGTGGTACCCCAGCTCTTATTTTCTTAAGTTCAGAGAAGGCGTCTTCTTGCCTTATTCTAAAAGTTCTATCAGATAAGTAGGATTCTATTACATCTGTAAAATCAGGAGGTAATACTTTTCTTAATTTCAGTAATAGGCCCTCATGCCATACCTTATCGAATGCCTGTGCCACGTCCAAAAAGATAGTGGAGCAGACTTTTTTTTCTTCGAGAGTCCTCTCGATAACATCTGTGATTCTATGAACTTGATCTATTGTTGAATGCTGTTCTCGGAATCCAAATTGGTGATCTGGTATGATGTTTTTACTTTCTATAAGTGGCTTAAGTCTTTTCAGTAACAGTTTTTCAAATAATTTTGACATGATAGGTAGCAGAGAAATTGGCCTATAAGATGAGGTCTCATGAGGTGGTTTTCCTGGCTTTGCTATCATAATGACTTCGGCAACCTTCCATAAATCTGGAACAACCTTTAGTCTGAGTGCTGCGTTTATAAGGGTCGTCAGTTTCACTAGTGCTTTTCGTGGAAGATGGTGTAGTATTTCTCCCGAGATAAGGTCGAATCCAGGAGATTTCTTTGGGTTTATACGGTGTTTTATTTCGCTCCAGACTTCTCTGGGTGTAACCAGCTTTATCGAAAGTGTTTCGTCACAAACTTCGTTAATCATAGATACTTGGTTTGTTTGGCCTTCGTTAGGTGTAAATATTTCTTCAAGATGTTCTGCAAATCTTTTGGCTTTCTGTTCGTTACTAACGGCCCATTTTCCAGACCCTATATTAATCGGAGGAATTTGGGTAATGGGTCGTTTCATATGTTTAGTTGCCTTCCAGAGTGAGTAGTTTGTACTGCGATCACTGGTGAGGTTCTGGAGATAGCTGTTAGTTGACTCGTCATTAAAAGCTTGAATTTTTCTTTTAAGCAGTTTTGTGAGATTATTTAATTTTGTTTTGTCTTGTGGAAATCTAGTTTGGTGCCAAACGTTCCTCTGTTTTCTTTTTTCACTTATGAGTTGCAAAATATCCTTAGGGTAGCTGTTTCTTGCGCCTCTTTTTTTGTTTACTGGTGTATTATTCCAGGCAACCTGTTGTATGATTTTAGTAAAATTGTCTATTTCTAAGTTAAGTTGCTCCGGGGCTTTCAGAGGAACTTTTAGGTCTATATTAAAATCTAATTCTATTTTAAAACTCTCCCAATCAGTATACTTATTTACCAGGGTCAGAGCGTTTTCTATTTGTAAAACTTGTTCACTTATTTCTAGGTATATTGCAGA
Organism: Thera britannica; assembly: GCA_939531255.2. Lineage (NCBI taxonomy): Eukaryota > Metazoa > Arthropoda > Insecta > Lepidoptera > Geometridae > Thera > Thera britannica. Next base: position 4,177,088 of record OW618045.2, read on the forward strand.
ATGGTCAGAGTTCATATCATAACTTTGCTTCATTCGTAGGTAGTTCTTCGATAAATTTTTGTAGATGAAGAAGTCGATCAGGTCTGGAATTTTGTTTTGGTCAGTTGGCCAGTATGTTGGTGAACCAGTAGATATAACGTCACCTTTTATATGTTTAATGGCATTCATTAAGTTTCTGCCCTTTGTATTCGTTAGTCTGGATCCCCAGTACGTATTCTTTGCATTGAAGTCACCTCCAAGTACAAATCTTTCACCAAGGGTTTGTAAAAATCTTGAGTAGTTGTGTTCATGTATCGTATGGCGCGGTGGGCAGTATATGGCTGCTACCGTAAGAGAATACCGCGTTGTATTAATGCAAATAGCTACGGACTGGATATCTGGCTCTTCACATTTACTTATTTCATAGTGCTTTATGTTTTCTTTCACGATAACAGCACTACCCCCCCTTCCTTTGTTATCTGGGTGTAGTGCATGATAGATTTTATAGCCTTTGAAAGTGATGTGTGACTGTTTATTGAAATGCGTTTCAGATACGAGACACAAATCGACTTTTTCTATGTCTAGGACTACTTGCAGTTCGTTTTGATGATTGAGTAGCCCATTGCAGTTCCAAGCCATGATTTTTAGTGTACAAATCATTTTTTACTCTTAGGAATAGCTTGTTTGGTGCTATTTTCTATTATTTTCAATCTCTCATCAAAGGATGTCATGAACTTCAGAATGACATCTAGTTTGCTATCGTTGCTTGGCTCTTTGCGTTGCATGGTTGGTGTATTTTTGGCAGTTGCCTGGGCATATGACACAGATTTGTGAGTGGTGCTAACTGAAGGAGTTCTTACGTTAGAGCCTGGAGGAGCTACCTGCTGTTTGCTGCTGGAGTTTTGCTGTGTAGCCTGAGTTTTATTTATACTTTTGGTCCGCATCTTCTGCATTTCTTTAGCTACCATGCAGCCTCGGTAGTTTGCTGGGTGTGCTTCCCCACAGTGCACACACTTTGGTTTTTCTTCTGCAGGTTTTTTGCAGTCCTTTGTAAGGTGCTTACCTGTGCATTTAACACACCTTGGTTCTTTGGAGCAGTACTTTTGTGTATGACCATATACTTGGCATTTCTTGCACTGTGGGATAAGTTTGGTGGATCTTAGTGGTTGAATCTCGACCACGCACCCCAATATATGTTTTATTTCATATATTTTTTTTATATCTTCTTCGTTGCTGAAGGTGGCCATGAACATGTTTAGTGGTTCCTTAGTTTTCCAACTTAGTTTGTTCACAACTTCTTCAATCTTGTAGCCTCTTCCATTTAGGTCTTCGATAATTCGGTCAGGTTTACACGAGGAAGGCAATTTCTTGACCATAACTCTTATCGGTCTCTCCTGTTTGTTTTCATAGGAGTGCCAAGGGCACTCGCTTTCGCTTAGAATTTTTGTTAAGGCTCTGTATGCTTCATCATTAATGGCATTTACTTTAACACTCTCACCGCTTAATATCTTGATTTTAAAGGTACCAGCGGGCTGTTTTAAAGACAAGGAGTCGTAAAAATTTTGGTAATTATTCACCCCGTCTACTATGATCGGAGGTGGGGAAGGAATTTTTTTTGGTCTTTCTTTTGCTGGAGAATTGGCATTTCCTTGTGGTGAGACAGTGGGCGAGGTGTTCATTTTCCGCTTTTTCCTGGATTTCGCTCTTATCCACTCTGTCTCTTTTGCTAGTTCTTCCTCGTCCGTAACATATTCCACCTGTACCGAGGAAGTTTCCATGCTTGATGTTGATGGCATGTTTGTTGATTGCGCAACGCATTTCAGCTGCTCTTGAAGAACTTCAATTTGATTCTTCAAGTTCCCAACAAGGCCCTGAAGCTTTTCACGCTCTTGCCTTTCTTCTTTAAAAAGACGGACTGCGTCATTGTAGTGGTCATACAAAGTATGCTCCAGCTCTGTATGCAGGGTAAAGCGTACCTTTGATGGCGTATCCATTGTAAAGGCAATAAATGGTGTCACCTTAACAATATAATTCGTCGTCGATGCACATGCCTTACGCGACAAAGAACGGGGTCATTGTCACAGTCGGCAGCACGTCCGCGGTGACGTTTTTGTGATGCGCTTGCACTTTGCACTGTAGGTACCTACGCGCGAACGCGAGACGCTACTGTTCTCAGCGGAGATCGAACAGCCACTGGTTTACAGTTAAAAATATTTTATTAACGTTTACAGGGAGAAAATGAATCCAAAAAAAATACTACTGATTTCACCTGGCTTTATTTATAGACAATAATTGTTCTTATTAATAAAGAATTATTCTTTATTGATTAACATGACAAACAAGGTAAGTAGAATACTTACAGTTTTTAGCTTAAAAAAATAATCACAGTAATTCAATAGGTGGTCTTATAGCTAACAGAGAAACTGTGCCTTGATTTATTTATTAGTAGAAACAGATCTACCAGGACTAATGCGAGATTTGAACCGGCACTTCACAAGCGCTGATCTCCAAACTCAAAAACATCAACGAACTTTCTAGAGAGCTGACAAGGCGTTGATAAATTACATTACGGTATGACAACTTGACTGAATAGGGCCACACAAAGGTCTCACTGTCTTTGAATAGGTGACCCTATTTAATGCCTCGCTTTTAGGTCAGATTTAAAACCTTTTTGAAGGCTGGTATAGATATTTCTATAGATGAATCAAACAATATACCTTTTTTTGAAAAGCCTTGCGCACTTATGCTGCCTTCCTACGGTGCGTGGCTCTGCAGATCACGCACAGCCGACGATGACGCACGGCAACGCACACAGAAAGGGCTCCTGTGCCACCGCGCACCTCGGCGCACGAGACCGTTCCCATGGTGTGTCGTGCGAGCTGATCCGCCTCCGTGCGCGATATCACACACCGGTGGCAATTAGATGTGCAGCGTTCTGCGGTGATAATTAACGCCGTCAAATTTGAAGGCATTTCACTGATCGCCACTGCAGAACACTTATAGATGTGCGCAAGGCTTAAAATGATTTTGACAGATTTTAGAAGTATCTAATTCTAATTCTAATTCTAATTGTGTTGGGGGAATAAGATCTGCACTGACGTCCCGCGATGGGGTGTATTGTGCATTGTCCCCCTGCTAACCCTTACCCCAGCCAGCCCAACTCCTTAAAATAGCGGAGAAGGACTTTGGGTTGGTGGCAGCAATGTTCAAGATGACCCAATGGTGACTCAGACGTGGATGTGGAAGGACAAGACTCAATCAGTTCCCTGAGCCCTGTCTTGCACCTCGCTTCTTCCGTTGCGGGGCAGTGCAGTACTACATGCTCCACAGTTTCTTTTTCCTGCAGGCAGCCGCGACATGAGTCGCTATCTGTTGCTCCAGTCTTCAGTAAGTGGTAGTTTAGGTCACAATGGCCCGTAATGATTCCTACCATCAATTTTAGATCTTCCCTTTTCATCCTAAGTAGGTTAGTTGTGATGTGCTTGTCCATCACTGGAAGCATCGTTTTTGTGTGTTTGCAGTCTGATCTGCGTTCCCATTGCTTTTGGTGCTCCTTCTGGGAGTGCATCTTCAGTCTATTTCTTATTTCTGCCGATGGGGGCTTGCAGAGACCTAGGTCGTTCGTGGTAGGTGTCTGTTTCGCACCCGCTCTTGCTAGGGAGTCGGCTTCATTGTTTCCTGAACACGAGCCGTGACTCTTTGTCCATTTTATTTTGACTGTATGTATTTTTGCTAGTTCTTGAAGCGCAGTGTGGCATTGTGCGACTGATTCTGATCTTGTGTCAGATCTGCCCAGTGCGTTAATGAGTGCTGCGCTGTCTGTTGTGAAGATTAGTAGTGTCCTTGCGATTGCTGTATCCGCGCTCGTTTTAGACTCTAAGTATGAGAGCATCTCTGCAGCGGCCAGGAAGAGCCCGAGGGTTTCTGCCTGGAACGCAGTTGTTGCCTTGCTAAGGGGTTGCACGCGTGATAGCCCTGTTTCGGGGCAGTAGAAACCACAGCCTGCTCCTACTTTTTGTTTAGAACCATCAGTGTAGACGTGAAGGATGTCGGAGGCCGAGATAGGATCTTCCGTTCCTTCTTGGCTGTCTATCTGGTACTTTTTGTCAGTTAGGTATGTTGTGGCTATTCGGTCGGTGCCCTTCATGGCTTCCGGGATGGCTTGTATGGCCTTGTCCAGAATTCTTGAGTGGTTTGTTGGTTTGCCACTACTTTTCCACTGGTTCGTGGATCTTATCCTTAACGCCGCCGCCATCGCTTCCTGCTGTATGTGGAGATGGAGTGGCGTTAGTCCTAGTATTATATCCAGCCCTGCAGACGGTGTGGATTTTGAACAACCGCTAATCAGGGAGCACGCGAGCCTTTGTACCTGCTGCAGCTTACTGATTGTGGTGACTAAGTTTGTTCTGGGCCACCATACCACGGCACCGTAGGTTAGTACCGGTCGTACCATTACCGTGTACATCCAGAGACAAAGCTTTGGTTTTAGCCCCCAATCCTTGCCAACGGCGCGTCTGCACTGCCATAGCACGTTTGTGGCTTTTGTCGTGACGTGTTCTAGTTGTTTACCCCATAAGAGCTTACTATCTAGCCATATTCCGAGATATTTGACCTCTTTGCTGAGAGCCAGTTTGGTTCCAAAAAGGGAAGGTAGATTCAGATTTGGCAACTTCAGCTTGCGGGTGAAGAGTACAAGTTCTGTCTTGCTGGGATTTACAGTTAAGCTGTGAGTGTGGCACCACGACTCCACAATCCGGAGTGCTTTCTGCATTTTTTCGCATAGGGTCGATTCGAAAAGTCCCGAGATCATAATTGCGATATCATCAGCATAGCCAATGGTTTGTAGCCCGTCCTTGTTAAGGGAGTCTAGTAGCTCGTTGGCTACAAGTACCCACAGCAGAGGGGACAGGACTCCTCCTTGTGGGCAGCCTTTAGTGACTAGGCATTTTGTGACCTCTGAGTGTTCTATAAGGGCTGCTCTGTTTGATAGCATCTTGTTGATCCATTCGCTTAGATTTTCTTCCACACCTTGATTCCTCAGGCCTCTTTCGATGCTCGGGAAAGTTGTTTTGTCAAAGGCGCCTTCGATGTCAATGAATGCTATCAGACACGATTGCTTGCAGTCTAGCGCGCTTTCGATTTTGTGCACTACATTGTGAAGGGCTGTTTCCGTCGATTTGCCCGACTGATAGGCATGTTGATTGTTGTTTATCGGGTTCTTTAGTAGCGGTCCGCTGCGTATGTGTCTGTCGCAGAGCCTTTCCAAGGTCTTTAGAAGAAAAGAGCTTAGACTTATGGGCCGGAACGATTTGGGCTGGGTGTAGTCAGACTTCCCTGGCTTGGGTAGAAAAACTACTCTGACTTCCCTCCATGCGTGAGGGATGTATTTCCAGGCAATGCAACCTCTGAAAATAGCGGCGAGTGTTGCCTCAATTTTTGTGAGATTCCATTGTAAAAGAGCCGGGAAGATGCCATCCGTGCCGGCTGCTTTAAAGGGTTCAAAGGTTCTAATGGCCCACGACAGTGCCTCGTTTGTAACGATGGCGTCGGCTAGTTCCCAGTCTCCTTTTTTGGGGATGTGGCCCTCATGATCTGCTGCCCAGCTTGCGTTCCCGTTAAGGTTGCAGTCCGGAAAGTGTGTTTGCAGCAGAAGCTCGAATTGTTCTTTATCTGTTGTCGTGTAAGAACCGTCTGGCTTCTTGAGAGTGCCCAGTTTTATCTTGGTATCACTCGAAAGTATTTTGCTTAGACGGGCCGTTTCGCTCTGGGATGAAATCGAGCTACTGTATTTCCTCCACGAGTTATTGCGGCTTTGTCTTATTTCATGCTTCAGTTCCTGTCTTACTACTCTGTAGTCCGCCCAGTCTTTTTCATTGTTTGTATTCATGGCCCTGTTAAAGTGGTGACGAGCCTTCTTTCTCAGTTTGCCAAGAGTTTTGTTCCACCATCTGTCTTTGCGATGAATTATCTTATTGCTTTCCGTGATTAGAGGACAGGCTTTTTCGTAGCTGGTTGTCATGCTGTGAACCAGCGATGCTAGTCTTGTTTCTATTTCGGCTGGAGTCAGTGCGTCTGTGGGTTCAGTCAGCCGCAGCCCCTCCAGGGCTGCGTCCATAGTTTCTACATACACACCTGAGTCCGTTCTCTTTGGATTTCGGTATCTTCGCGGAACCATCTCGCCGATCTTCAGGCTGAACCTGATTCTCCTGTGGTCCGCACACGATGCCTCATGTGTGGCGACATGCCAGTCATTTATCAGTTCTGCAATAGTATCTGTGGCTAGTGTGACGTCTACTATCGTCCTGGCCCATGACGTCACAAAAGTCGGTTCCGATCCTCTGTTCAGAATGTTAAGGTTGTGCCTAAGAACGAAGTCAAGGAGGTCCCTCCCCCTTTCATTCGTGTCCTGGCATCCCCATACTGTGCTGTGTGCGTTGGCGTCACAGCCTATGATGCATTCTGTTTTGAGTCGTCTGCAGTGGTTCAGTAGGTTTTCGAGTTCTGGAGGTGGTGCTTGCGCTCCGCCGTCCATGTAAACAGATGCTAGAATTAGAGAGTTAAGATTACCTCCTAAACCGGTTTCTATTCTTACAACAGTCAGGTCGTCCGTGCACAGGTGAGTAAGCATAGATGCTTTCACCGTGCCCGGGACATAGATAAGTGTACGAGTCTTATTTTGCAGTGGTGGAGTAAATACATTGCCGCGCAGAGCGTTGAAGCTTACCTTGCCTCGAACAATGTAGGGTTCCTGGACCAGTGCTAATGTGTTTGTTTGCTCTTCCAGGGTTCTTCTTAGCGCAGCAAACCCAGTGACGCTATGCTGGATGTTGGCCTGAACTATCTTAAGCTGATTTGCTACCTTGATGTTAGACCTATCCATATTTTCCCCGGAGTTCCCTGAGGGGGTTGGGGATTTAGAGGTTTGTTGTCCTGCCCGAGTTACTGTATCAGAGAGCTCTGTTACTACTAGTGATGGGGGGGGGGATCGGTGGGATATAGGGTAGTCTGCTGACTATCCTATTGTGGATGGCCGGAGAGAGAGTTCTCACCGGGCGGGACAGACTCCACCGCGTCCATGGGCGGCGCAGGAGAGAGGATGCTGAGGCCTGAAATGCCCCCCGCAATCTCCCCTCCTCCGTCGCTCAGCAGTAAATCTATCTCGTCCTGCGAGAACTCCCCCTCTCCTATTTCTCCTATTTCTATGTCGGGCTCGACCGTCACGCCCACCCCTGACTCACCACTGCTTGTGCAGGGTGCGTCAGCAGCCGGCGCCACGATCGGGGTCTTTACGTCCGCGGCTCTCGGCTTCCTTATGAGCACATATACCGTCGCCATCTTGTAGTTCAGGCGGCACCTGTTTTTAGTCAGGATCTCGATCTCGTCCACCGGAACTCCGAACACCATTACATTGTTCGTGATGTTCTGGTCCCTACTGATCCGGTGGGCGAAGATCGGCCAGGTGCGGATGTTCAACTCTCGGTTGAAGAACGCCAGGAAAGTTCGAATGTACTCCCCGTCGCCCTCAAAGTCGGGCACCATCACAACGCCTTTATAATATCGCGGCAGATCCCGCTCTGCTACGATTTTGTACCCCCCCGAGCCCGGCCAGAGACCGGGGAGGTCTTTTAGGGTCTCGACTAACCAGGACAACGAGAAGTCGTCCTTAGGCTCGACCCGCAGACCTCCGTGTGCCGGCCTGGGCATCGCAAAGAAGCTGGGCCAGGCACACGTCCATCTCTGGCAGTGCTCGTTGAAATACTCCATCGTTTGCTGCTCCAGCTTACCTCGGAGCACGGTTGTCTTGCGGTCGTCCATGTGCACTCCGGATTTGTCGAGTATCACCACCTTGAGGTGGGACACCGAGGCTTCCGCGTACGACATGGCCCCCGCTTGACCACCGCTCCTTTCTTGCTGGCCTGCGGCCGTGGCTGCGTCCGCTGCAGAGGTGTCCCGGTCCAAGCACAGCCTCTTGTCAGCTGCTGCCGACGAAGGTGACACCAGGTCCGAGCTCCTCTGCCGCTTGGCACTCCGGCCGCTGCCGCTCACCTCTCCACCAGGGGCGTTCGAGTTGGAGGCTGGTTTAATACCGGATCCTCCACCGCTGCGGCCCTTTCCTACACCCTTACCCTTTGCGGGTTTGGGTTCGGAAAAGGCTTGTGGGTTCGGGACACCTGGTTTCCTGCCCTCCTCCTCCACGACCGCCCCCTGACTTCTGGGGTTTGACTGCGTGGCAGCCTTTTTGGGGGTCGACATGGGGGTGCCCTCTGACCGTGACGGCGCCCCAACCGGTCCCGTGCTGCCCTGTTCCATGGAATGGAGCGGGTAACCGGGCCCAGGTCTTGGCACCGTCATGGAAGGTCGGACCTCCATGTCAGTATGTGGTGGGCGCGCCATAACCATCCCGACGGACGGCGCGATGGCCGACACGTTGGGCGGGTAAAGAGCGCCCTCCAGTTGGTGCTGGCGGAGCTCGTTTACCAGAGCGGCATCGAGTCTCCGCCGCTCCAGACGCTGGGCGTTCCTTCGCCCAGCCTCACTTAGGGGGATCTTACCTACTCCGGTGTCCCTCGGCACAGAGGGTGCCGGGGCACCGCGTTCCCTATCCTCCGGCCTAGCGTCACTGGTGTCTGCCGCAGCGGCCGCCTTCTTTTCCGCCCTCCTCTTCTTCTTGCTGGGCCTCCCCTTCTGCACTGGTCCAGAGGAGTGTTGCGCCGAGGAAGCCAAGGAGGTCGTTGCGCCTTCCGTCTTGGTCCCAGTAGCAGTTGCGGGAGGCGGGGCCTGGGGACCCACCCCGCCACCGCCTTCGGTGACCAATTTGTCACTCTCCGGCCCGGGTACCGAGGAGCGCCGGGTGCTAGCCGGATCGCATGGCATCTCAGTCTTAGTGTTGTCGTTCATCATTTTTTTGGGTTTGTGTTCTGCGAACAAAGAAGGTTAGCGGGGCGCAAGCTAAAGGCCTGGTGAATGCCGTTGCCCACGCGGCATCCCCCCATCTTTCGGGTTTGGGGGAGAAGGTGGTAGATTACTCAAGAGTACCCCACCACCTCGCCCCCCACTCCACAGGTGCTGGGTCACCCTCCCCCCCCCCCCCTCTCCCTACCCTAGGGGTGTGGGTCTTAGCAAGCCTATGAACATTGTTAAATGAACATTTGCTCACCAAGAACCACAGCCCCCTTTTGCCCTCGCTCTTTATCCAGGCTTGGGACTGACTCCATGGTCAGTTATTGCTAAGCAGCAATGACTGACCATCGAGGCGAGGTTTTAGAAGTATGTACATATATGCTTTTACGTTCGCAAATTTTAAAATAAAAAACACATCAAAAACTGAACAACAGTCACGCGCTCAAAAAATCCTTGAAGATCCCAAGATGCACGCTCCAGCCCCAAATGCTCATCAAACGCGTGCAATAGAGGCATAAAATATGACTTGAAGCGTTCATAAGCCGTCGAGAGGTCCTAGTTGTTTAGAGCAGAGCCGAGCACGGCATGAAAAGCTAGGGCGGTCGAGTGGGCTCTCGGCTTGCATATTGCGCTCTTTCCAACTCACAATAAAAAAGACCGTCAAGTTCTAGCGGAATTCGTTCTAAGCGGGTTCTGCGCTATTAAAAAATCCGCTAATATTGAGCTTAGGTTTAGTAGTAGAGCTTTTTGTGAAGCTCTCTAAATACTTTTCTTCAAATCGTTCGTTCGGGCTCGTTCTACAGATTTCTGACAAGATGTTTTTTCATAAGAAAATCCAGTTTTATGATTCTGAATTATTGACAGTAGGCCTACCATGAGCTCTGTCTGGCTCTGTCCCTGGTTCTGGTTTTGAGCCTGTGTGAGTGTTGACTAAATAAATCCCACGTCAAAACGTCACACACACAGTATAATGAGAGCCAGATTGAGCTCGTGGTAGGTTTGTAATTAAAGTTTCAAAAAGAACTGACTTTGAATTTCCTTGCTTGCAAGAATTTCCTTGCTTGCTTCTTTTCTCATTGTGATAACGATAAATCAAATTTATAATTTTCAATAGGCAAAATAGTTGAAGATATTATTTTTGAGATACGGAACCCTAAAATATAAGCGTACTTGTGAAATATAATTCGCGAGCTATAATTTTTAAGTTATGAATAAGCTAGAGCTGGGTTTGGCAATTGGATATTTTTTTTAGGATCCTTTTATAAACCGTTAAAAATAGTAATAAAATAAACAATACCTTGTGCATAATTTTTTTCTTAAAAACGTTTTCTCCTTAGTATAAGTGCCGATTTTATCATCTCTAATTAACAATATATGCCAGAAAAGCGGATTATTAAAATGTAGACTGATAGAAGTATTTATTACCTTAGTAGAGTTACAGGACTGTACTTTTTTTTCATACATCAGGTTAAAAATAGACCTATTTCATTATAATTATATTGAACTAAAATACCTAGTTTAAAAATAAAAATAAAAAATCTTTTATAAAAAAATAAGTGATGTTTATAAAGCCTTGCGCACATCTAAGTGCTCTGCGGTGACGATCAGTTAAACGTTGTCAAATATGACAGCGATATTCCTCAGAATACTTAGATGTGCGCAAAGCTTATGCTACTAAAAATAAAACAAAAGAACGGATAAAATTTAAACGAATCACCGTAATAGCAAATCACACACGTCCATACGATAGAAGAGTACACAATACACTAAGCACAGTACACACTATAAGAGAGTAAGGGTATGGTCACACAATGCGTTACGACACTGACTCGTTGCGGCACGGTGCAGCGTGATGGTCTATTTAGAAAAGGATTCCAAAGAACACACAAAATACTGATCCACACAAAAAATAAAAAAATAACAATGCAAGTAAAGTTTAAAAAAACTTGAGAAACCGACTTCATGACCAAACTGCTGAACTGATTTTAATAAAATTTCTATGGCACCAATCTGGGAGTATTAATCCAAAAAATATCTTGCATTATAAAAACAACCGAACTGAGAACCTGCTCTTTTTTTCCAAGTTCATTTGAAGTAGGTTAAAAAGGCTTGGACTACTTCAATCAGCTAAATTTCATGCTCCAATGCTTTTCTAAATCACTGTACCTACTACTACTGGGCCTCTTCAAGGCAAGAGTGAATAGGTGTCTTCTAGACCATCCTGCTCCATCGTCGGCTACATCGTCACTTACCACCAGGTGAGATTGTAGCCAAAGGCTGGTCTATATTCATGTTAAAAAAATAATAATAAAAAAACTGTCATTTTCCGTGGTTTTAGCCAAGTTGTGTTGGTTTGGGAGTTTCCTACAAAACATTACTAATATGAGTAAAATACTAATTTAAAATACTGCAGCAGCACCGCTCAGGCGTCGCAACCCGTCGTGTGTCCTGGCCCTAAGGAATAAGCTTTGAAGGACGTACTACAGAGCTTAGATTTTAAACGCAAATACGCGTTTAGATCTCGCTTAGTGGAGTGCTAAGCAAATACGGTGGCGTCTTATTATACCAGATGATTAAACAACCTGGATACACGACAAAACGAAGCGTAGCCCCCATCCGATGGCACGATGTTATTGTACAGATTGCGGGAAATCGGTGGATTTGGCAAATTCTTCGATCCGTACTTGGTGTGCGTAGGCCGCTGGCGGGACCATTTGCGTGTCAAATGGCATATGTTTTCGAAATTTTTCTTTCCTCACTATGTTTTCCTTCGTCATTTGAGAGTACTGGCATAGTGCACATACATTTTCGATCAGGGAAAGTCATTGGTGCACGATTGGATTTGAATCCACGACCTTAGGGTCGGAAAGTTGGCTAATATCACTAGACCACCAGTGCTCGGGAAGTCGACGAATAGTGAGAATATAAAATAAGATTATAACCAATTCAATCCGATTTTTGTTACGTTTTTTATCGCTACTACGTCAAAAAATATTTTTTTCTCTTTTTTTATTCTAAGGCAAAAAATTTTTCAGACCGAATTAAAATATTTTTTAAACTGCCTCATAAATGACGACGTTTAGCGATAACAAACATAAAAAAATCAACCGAATTGAGAACCTTCTTCTTTTTAATATGAAGTCGGTTAAAGAAGCCGAAAATCCTCGAAAATTTAAGAAAATGCAAGCAATGTGGTAAGCATTGTCTCGCACTGCAGGATCGCTCAAGTGGGCATTACGAACGGAATACAATGCTACATTTTTAGCCTGACGTTTGTTATTCCAGAAAATCCGGGAAAATTGCACGAGCTTCACTTGACTTGCAAAATGTGAAGAAATTACAATTTATGTTTTTAAGTCTCCTATGTTTTTTTGCAGCTTCCAGTTTCATAACATGGAAATTGGAATGGCTTGCTTGCAACGCTTTAAGCATCCCCTTCACATTTCCAGGAAGAACGATTCTGAGCTCTTTCTATCCACCGACTTCCCGCGATCTTAACAATGTCGTTGGTCCATCTGGTGGGTGGTAGCCATAGAAGAAATGAAGAAATTATGGTATGCCTGTGATTCTACACTACTACATGCTATCCAATACTACCCAAGATGGCCCGACGACATTGGGAAAATCGCGGGAAGGAGAGGGCCCCGAATCTCTCTTTTTAGAAATGTGTAGACTACAATAAACCTACCACAAGCTCTGTCTGGCTCTGGTTTTGAGTCTGTGTGAGAGTTGAAATAAATCTTACGTCGAAACGTCACACATACAGTATACACTGGTAGCACTCACACAGACTCAAAACCAAAGACATAGCCAGACAGAGCTTGTAGTAGGCCTACAGCAGTGAACTTCAGGCAGATAACTGGAAATGTGTAAGAGGCTGAGGAGATGTCTTGATATGAAATTCTTAGAACAGATGATGATGATGATGATAAGCAATAGTATTATACGACTAATACATAATATTGTTGCTAGTTACCGACTCAATGCGTAATTAGTAAGTTACCGGCTATTGCATTCGCTTTGATTGAATCCTGTCTATGACATAGCGTACCTACCTATGTATACCTCACAGAGCACCAAACACGCTTTTGCTTATTTCGTGGTATACCTATAATCCAAGAGCTACAAAGGTAAGGTTGCTAGACGGAAGAAAGATTAAATGAATGGATTGATAGATACCTAAATAGAAGTACTTTAATTTCGGCATAAATTGCAATAAAGTTGGACAGTGAACAGTAGGCCTACCGGGAACCAATCGTATGAAATCATTGTGCGGTGCCTGACGCCTATCGCCGATCGTATCGCCCACCTCTGCCATCATTTTGTATGGAGAAACCAAAAGCGCCTCTAGCGGATTCTTCAAGAAGCATGAATAGCGATTGACCAGACGTATCCACGTCAGCTGGTGTACGATTGGTTCCCGGTAGCCATGCAGTATAAAATTGCGTGCGTATGAGTATTTTGACGCCGAGCGAGTTTCTGACGTGCCTATAGCTCCCTATTAGCCCGGAGAACGTCACTTGAAGTGCCAGCATAAAGGTGTTCCGCCTCAAGTGCCAGTAACTTCACCGGCACCCACACCCTTCAAACCGTAGCACAGCAATGCTGCTTCATGGCAGAAATAGGCATAGTTGTAGTACTTCTCCAGACGAGCGTTTTTTCGTGCGTGCAGCCAGCTCCATCGAATTACAAGACGTTATCACGTCAAAAAATAGTAACGGTTTGTTTTTCCCAGTCAAACTCTTTCACAAACGGGTCCCACTAAGTTTGAATGGGTTACTCTATTTGAATGAGCCTTATTGTTGACCAAAGTATCTTGCCAAAACAAGCTTCGGAAAAAATGAGATTCTATCGTGAATTGGATTATTTTCTTAGTTGATGCGTCCATTTGTGATAATGGGATGTGCTCGTAAATTATTCCCTTCGTAGAATAAATCTTCATGGACTCATCTTTATTTATTAGTTAATAGCGACATCCAGCAATTTTGCCCAAAACCATAGTTAGAGGGGTGACGGAACAAAACATGATAATTCCGCTTTTTGTAAAAAAAAAGTTAGCAATGACGTTCGACAGAATACCTTAGATTACGTCGCCCTTTAAGTTGGTGTGGTTCAAATCGTGCAGTAAATCGCCTCTAAAGTTGAAAGTTTGATGCAAATCATGATATTTCCATTGTAAAAAAAGAAAAAAAAAAGTTTTTACAGTTATTTATTCATTAGAACCCATATTTTCATTAATTGCGCAAAGGCAAAAGTAGTTGCCGGCTTTTGACCTTTTGTGAAAAGTTAGACATCATGTAATTATCATGTTTTGTTCCTTCACTCTGGTTGTAGTCCCTATATTACTAAGATTAAGCAATAGAACGACGTGCGACGATTAGGTCTGGCCTTCTCGTCTCCCTTGGAACGTACAAAATAGGGTTTAGTGTGAGAACGCGGGGCACCGGTGCTGGTCCAAAGTTCCTGACAGCCTCACGGGCGTTGCGGCGACCCAGGAAGAGAACAGCCTCCTTGTCAGTTGGTGCACGCAGAGCTAGCTGGTTATCATATGCTAGTTCTTCATACTTCTTGTCGTCTCACAATTATTTTTTCGAAGCACAGTATGGTGTTATTTTTTTGCATCCTTCTTGCTCAAAAAGACCGTTGTTGTGGCGAACTAGAGCGTAGAAAAAAAAGCATTTCTTCCTCCGAGGGATTTCTTTTATTTTTTAAATTAGTTCTGTTAAATGAGAATTGTGCTATAAAAACCAAAAAGTTATTTAGTCATGGGTAGAATAATCATAAATAAAGATTTGACTTATTACTGTTTCTTAAAAAAAAAACATTTTTTTTTTTTTAAATAGAACTTAAATCGGCGATCTCTTTGGTAGAATGCGTTGCAGCTACAGAATAAAAAAAAAGACACTGGCGTGAAATTTTTAGAATTTTACTCAACTATTTCATAATCGTATTTGGATTATTTTATTTCTCGCAGTTTACCGAAACAATACATGTTCTGGATGATTTTAGGTTAATTTAAAAAAAAAAACCATGATGTTGAATTATTTAATATTGTAATGTCAATTACATAGCCTACTTCTAACTAAGTTAAGAAAAAACATAGTATGTATGTTTATAACCAATACCTACTAATTAAGTACAACTGTTTCTTTAAACGTCAAACGAATACTTTTAAACAGACAAAGGGTATCTACTAAAATAGGTCAGTATTTCCAAGCGAGTAATTAGGCCTACCACAAACTCTATCTGGCTATGTATCTGGCTCTGGTTTCGAGTCTGTGATGAGTGCTCACCAGTGTATTATACTGTGTGTGTGACGTTTCGACGTAGGATTTATTTAGTCAACACTCACACAGACTCAAAACCAGAGACAGAGCCAGACAGAGCTTCTGGTAGACCTACAGAAGGGGAACTAGATGTGCCAGCCAATTTTATTTAAGCCTCAGTGCATGCGATAATGATGTTTTTCCCGATGTTAAGGAGGCGTAACGATGGAAAATACACAGCTGACGTATTTACAGGAAGGTTTCTGGAACTAATAAGAGTTATTACAGAAAGAGTAACAAATATTTATTTTATGTCATATAATATATTATATGTATAATATAAAATAATTATAAGTTTAAAAAACTTAAGAAACCGACTTGATTGTCAAACGGCTAAACCGATTTTAATCAAATTTGTTTAGGACAATCTGGACGTAAGAATAACCTTTCAAATAAAAAAATAATTTTCTAAATCGGTTCATAAATGACGGAGGCATGCAGTTACAAACATTAAAAATATTATTTAAAAAAAAATGTTAACACCGATTTTTATAAAATTAAAATGGGTTCAATCTGGAAGCAGTACCTTTCAGATAAAAAAATAATTTTTCAAATCGGCTCACAAATGACGAAGTTATGCGGTAACAAACATTAAAAATAAAAAAATAAATAAAAAAAAACATAAAAAAAAAATACAACCGAATTGAGAACCTCCTCCTTTTTGATTGGAAGTTGGTTAAAAATAGAAAGAAAGCCAAGATATTTGGGTAGAGGATGTTTGGGTAGAGGTAGGCCAAACAAAAAAGGGATGGACAGTGTGAAGGATGACATGGATATGAAAGAAGTGAATACAGAGATGACGGCTGATAGAGGAGAATGAAAGAGGAGAACATGTTCTGCCGACCCCATATAAAGTGAGATAAGGTTCAGGCTTCAGCATACATCCTTATCCCTCCTATCCTATATTTATTTATTAATGTCAGTGTTCGGACGGAGTGGATTACGGAGCTCAAATGGAGTTTGGCCAGGACACATAGTTAGGCGTGGTGATGACAGGTGGAGTAGAACAACAACCGAATGGTGGCCAAGAACCGGCTACAGAAGCGTAGGGCGCCCTGCAGCAAGATGGATGGACGACATAGACAGGGTCGCGGGGCGGCAATGGTTTAGACTGGCACTGGATCGAGGTAGATGGCACAAACTAAGGGAGGCCTATACCCAGCAGTGGGTGAAGTCGGGCTGTGGATGATGATGATGATGAATGTCAGTGTTCTATTGTGCTTCTTCCAGAACTGACATAACTAGAGTGAAGAAAGACATTCCCGTTTTGATGAACTGGAACAAAAAACTAATTTAGTTCATCCGCCACTAAATTTACGATGCGAACATAAGGCCTATATACACAAGCTCAAAGTCGCGCAACGAGCTATGCTGGGAGTTACACTACGTGATAGAATCAGAAATGAGTGTATCCGTAGAAGAACCAAGGTCACCGACGTACCTCGTAGAATTATTAAGTTGAAATGGCAATAGGCAGGTCATATAGCTCGAAATCATCATCATTATCAGCCTGAAGAAGTCCACTGGTGGACATAGATCACACATTTCCAGGAAGAACGATTTTGAGCTCTTTCCATCCACCGACTTCCCGTGATCTTAACAATGTCGTCGGTCCATCTGGTGGGTGGGTGGGTTTGTGGTATTATCCTATATCTATGCCAATTTCTGCTGTGAAGCAGCATCGCTGTGTTTCGGTTTGAAGGTTGTGGGTGCTGGTGAAATTACTGGTACGTGAGGCTTAACGTAAGGCATGCACGTTCCTGACATGCGTGACCTACGAGGCAATGCACTTACCCTCTCATTTTACACTTACCCATATCCAGCTGTTATTGCATGAGCTCACTAAAACTTACCCAAGTAAAAGTTGGTAGTGACAATGTTATAGTTCCGAATATATAAATAGGCATCCGTTGACTGAGAGCCATGTTGAAAATTAGTATATTTTTCTTGTGTTGCCTGTCGAAAATATACCACTTCTCAGTAACGTCTTTTTCTAATGAAGCGCACTGAAATTATCGTAAATAATTATAAGTTTAAAAAACTTGAGAAACCGACTTCATTGCAAAACGGCTAAACCGATTTTAATGAAATTTGTTTGGGACAGTCTGGACGTAAAAATAACCTTCCAAATAAAAAAACAATTTTCTAAATCGGTTCATAAATGACGGAAGCATGCAGTTACAAACATTAAAAAAATTATTTAAAAAAAAATGGCAACACAGATTTTAATAAAATTAAAATAGGACCAATCTGGAAGCAGTACCTTTCAGATAAAAAAATAATTTTTCAAATCGGCTCACAAATGACAAAGTTATGCGGTAACAAACATTTAAAAAAAAAAAAAAAACAAAAAAAAAAACATACAACCGAATTGAGAACCTCCTCTTTTTTGATTGGAAGTCGGTTAAAAAATAAGTATTAATTCTCGTAAAAATAGCTACCGCTGCGGTCAATTACATCTTCTGCTTCTTCCTGCCCTTATTGTGGGGTCAGCACAACATGTTATCTTCTTCCATTCTCCTCTGTCAGCTGTCATCTCCGTGTTCACTTATTTATGTTTCTTAAAAATCATGTAGCGTAGCAGGAATAATAAAAGTCTAACAGGACACACGTTAAAATAACCCAAATTGAGTCATTTTTTTGCATCAAGTAAACCTTTTTTTAGGAACTACAATCTTCTTCTTCTTCTTCCTGCCCTTATCAGCCATCATCTCTGTACTATAGTTAGTTTAGGAACTACAATAAATTAAAAGTTACCTCATTTTCGACTTGTTGTCCCAGCAAGCAAAACATAAGCACCACAAGTATAAAACAAAATTCGTGGACGTAGTACTTCATCGTATCCGGTGATAATTTGTTCTAAAAACATGTAGCCTTGAAGATAATTCGGATTTGGCTAGGGAAAACGACCCACTTTTTTATTATATTCTTTTTTGTACAAATGAATGAACAGCAATGCTGCTTCACGGCAGAAATATTTCTTTTGAATACCTCTTACTTTATAACGTCAGCATTTATTGTTGTTGCAATCGTTTCTTGACAACAATAAGCTTGGTTGCAATTCGTTTTTTATTGTAATCGATGCTCAAAATAAGGTTTTGATAGCAACAAAAGATACGCAATCACCCCACAGATGTTTATGCTCTGTAAAATGACGTTATCAAAATCCCAGAGAGCCAAACCTTGAGGCAAAGTCCATTAGCCGAAACAAGAAAACAATTTGTTCTTACAATCTTTGTGCAATAATTTTCTTTAGTAAAGAGAATTACTATAGTGGTTTACTTAGTTGGAAGTGACCAACTACTGGTACCCACTTCAACTAAGTATATACCCACTAAAAGATAAAGAAGAAATAAGGAAAATGTATTTGCAGCTATGACAAAAACCATTTTTTTTTTTTTATAAAAAAACAAAATTTTATAAAAACTATCCGTTGGCCTTATAAACCCCCGAATACTGAAAAGCAACTCAGATTTAAGCACGTCTCAAGCGACGAATATTTGACAGATTTTCATTGAAAACTGTCAAATATTCGTCACTTGAGACGTGCTTAAATCTGAGTTGCGTTTCAGTATTCGGGGGTAAGTCACATAAAATAATACCCTTCACCTACACACAGACATCATGCGTGTGCGTGGCATGCTTAGTTTTATTCATTTTGAGTGTCCTCTACGCGTTTGGTGTATATTACACAATAATAGTGGTTTCAAACGGTGAAGGAAAACATCGTGAGGAAACCCGCGGCCTAGTCAGTTCTGCACGTATTCACCATGTGTTTCCTGCGAATTAAGCTGACTTAGCTGTCAGTGGTATAGGTGCTGGGCAAGCCTATTCCATCTAAAATCCTGTCCCAGGCACTATAGCGTCCCGTAAGTAGGGGCATAAGTAACCAACAGTTGCCTTGACGCTATATAAATCATCTACAATACATTCAAAGGTTGTTTTTTAGGGTTAGATGAATAGAACAAAGGCAAGGCTTACCGAAATAGCTATTTTGACGGAACACATGCAAACCAGCATCATAGCAACTAGTATTAGCGTCAAATAAAATGGACGGCAGAGGACATTCAATTTATTGCTGAATCTGAAATGTAAAAAGCAGAGTGTTTCCTTGAAATGAAACGATTTTTTCTACTATTTAACTTCTCAGGGCTGATTGTTCCATGTACGGAACAATCAGCCACGGTTCTATTCGTCGAATAAAAAAAAAAGGCCAAGTGCGAGTCGGACTCGCCCATGAAGGGTTCCGTAGCAACAAGTAACATAGTATAAAAGTTCTTGTAGTTCATCGCAAGGTAAATTGCAGTTTACGATTTATGACGTATAAAAAAAAACTACTTACTAGATCTCGTTCAAACCAAATATCGTTGGAAGTTTGCATAGTAGGTACATCATATATTTTTTTTTAGATTTATCATTTTCTTATTTTAGAAGTTACGGGGGGGGGACACATTTTACCACTTTGGAAGTGTCTCTCGCGCAAACTATTCAGTTTAGAAAAAAACTATATTAGAAACCTCAACATCATTTTTGAAGACCTATTGAATCCCTAAAATTTATTGTTTTTTTCTATTTGTGTGTAAAAATCTTAATGCGGTAACAGAATACATCTACTCGCCAAGTTTCAATAGTCTAGCTCTTACAGTTTCGGAGAAAAATGGCTGTGACATACGGACGGACAGACAGACAGACGCAGACATGACGAATCTATAAGGGTTCCGTTTTTGCCATTTGGCTACGGAACCCTAAAAAGTGTCAATCCTAAAAAGGCTAGGTATTGATGATGAAGAGCATATCTTAATAGGGGTGATTTACTTAAACCGAGAAGTTGAAGAAGTCAAACCACCATCATCTATCTGCCCTTGCCCCACGCTAAGTGACGTCGGCAGAACAGATTTTCTTCTTCAACTCACCTCTATCATTCGTCATCTCAGTACTCACTCCTTTCTTGCTAATATCATCTTTGACACAGTCCATCTATCGTTCTTTAATCTACCTCTTCTTCTATAACCACATCCACATCCAATCCAAACCCAAACACCCCTAACACTTTTTTTTCAAATGTTTCACTTTTTATTCAAATGTTTTATTTTTTGTGTACAAATGTTTATATTATTATTATTTTTTTTTTTTTACATAAAATAGAACATCCTTTGGCTACAATCTCACCTGATGGTAAGCGACGATGTAGCCGACGATGAAGCAGGATGGTCTAGAAGACACCTATTCACTCTTTATATGCTTTTAGGCTGACCTAGTGGAACTTATCTAGATTTAATTACTTACTCTTTGTACCTAGGCTCATAGACAATAAATATCTTTTATCTTTTTATCTTTTACTTTTCTCGTAATATGACTTTCTAAACAGAAAAAAATAAGTCAACCCACTTACTTCTTTAAAGCGATGTAGTGCTTCACACATTGAGTGAGCACAGCCGAGCAACACTGCTGCCATCTCTTAGGGTCAGTAGCCGTGATCTCTTGAGACAGCTCATCTATATGCAAGACAATGAAGCCCAGGATTCGCAACTGACGGATCAGCTGACCAACTAGGAGGATTATCGTTAGTTGGAGACCAGGGTGTGCTAAGGGAAATAAACAATAGTTACTTTTTTTGGTGTCAGCATTGTTTTCTTCTTTATCCCTCAACGAGTATAGCGTCCCACTAATGGGCAAAAGCCTCCCCCAAAGACTTCTAGCTCCCTCTATTCTGAGCTTCTTACCACCATCTCCTATCGAAAGCTTCTAGATTGCTCCATGTTTGTGGTTCTTGTGTTAAAAACCCTTTTTGAATATGTTAAGCGAACTTTATCTTGAGAAAACCATAATTTCTCAAAAAAAAATTCACTTTATCACGAGATCTCAGGCAGGACTTATATTGATACAGGCATATTTTTTGAGAGACCCATCACATTGAGAGAGACTCAAACGTTAAGTGCAAATTTTGTATTTTTTTTAATTCATTTTTCTACGCGACGATGTGAGAGACCACTAGTAAAATATATTTCGTATGCATATTACGCACGAAATATATTTTACATGGAAATTAATTTGGCTTTTATGCATTGTTTGGTCCTTAACCATTTGACTTGCAAAACCTTATGTCCAACGATTAATCTGGTACTTACTTATACAACACAACCAAGCGCAATAAGCGTGAAAAATGAAACATGCTATGTAAATTATGAAATTCTCCAGGCTCCACGGAAACCATATATCAAATGCTGTAACAAAAAACACGGCATAAAATACAGGGTGTTTAAAATAAACTCTATAATTTATCTAGTTATGCAATTGTCACAAGATCGTGTATACGTTCAATTTTAAATTAATTAAATAAAAACACTTAAAGTTGCATTAATTTTCGAACAAAATATCATAATTTTTCGTGATACTCCAAAAAATATGGTAGTGGTCATAAATTCAACAGTTTTTACTCACCAAAAAGCCTTAAATTCCTGTAATTTTTTTCGATTATTACGTAAATTGGCGGACTAAGGTACAACGTTGCACATAGACAAGTGACTGCGACATACATCTTTAGAAGCAATCTCGAATACTTCAGCAGTTTTACTTGTGACTCTTCCACCAGACTCTTCAATTCCATCAGCTTTTTCCCATCGTTAATCTTGAGAACCATTTGAATCAATGGCATCTGTTCCATGTTGTCTTTAAATGCCATTTCGTCCAAGAAATTTCTAAAAAAAATATAAAAATCAGATGTCACAGCTTTCAAATATCAGAGGATTCACAACAACAAATAAAAAAAATAATGGTATGTGATTATTGTGGCCTTACTTATCTTATTTTAACTCGCTCTAGATCTAATTCTTATTGCATGCGGTCTATCCCTAAAATTATTGTAGCACTTGGCCTGTTTTGTATTATTTAAGAATGAATTGGCGTATACGATGTTGGTGATTCTAATAAAAAAACAAATTACAAAAAATGCCTAATGATAAATCGTACTTAAACTATTGCCATCTCTTACCATTGGGTAATGAAAAACAGTGACAGGGCTAGCAATTTACACTGCGTTTGCAAGTATGGCTTGTAAATAAATAGTTATCAAATCCTCCTCACTCACCTAAAGTCCTTCCTAAAAAACAGGCAAACAGCAAGAGACAGAGTCATAATCACCCCTGTCGTCCAAATACAAGCACCCTGTATAAAGAGAAGTAAGTTCGACCCGTTGGCAATAACAAAGCCTGATGTGAAGACAAAACTGAGTATTCCAATAATGAAGTTGAGAATCTGAAAGAGGAGCCTAGGCTTGGAGTCCCAATCTTCCTTTGCAAAGAAAGGGACGCCTACGACGGAGAGGATACGGTGGTAAGTGTTATAGGTTTCGTCCATGATCGAAGACTGGATCGTATGAGTGGTACCTTGGTTCAGTTTTTAGGGTAGTTTTTATTCTAGCGTTTAGAATAATTTTAAGTGGTAAATAATTTGGATGTCGATGACAAAAGTGTTTTGGTAAATTATAAATAAATATGATGGACAATCCACTTTCAAGACTCAAATTAAGCAGAGCTTCTAGTACCTACTATTGGAACCAGATATGGTACTTGATGAATACACCTTTTTTTTTGAAAATACATACTTACAACGAACAAACATCTGCGTTCACCACACAAATAGTTGATCGCGGTGGGGATCGAACCCACGACCGTAGAAGTTACGTGATATGTTTTGTTTATCACGTTGTATACTTCGTTTTGTTTTATAAACCGTTGGTGGTAATGGAATATTGTTGGATTTGTCTTGATTACGAGAGTTGAAGGGTATAAAAAAACCTCAGTCAGAGTTTTGATGCAACTTTTTCCAATTAACACGTTAAGTGCGAAGCGAGGCCTAAATCACCCCTGATGCAACTTCCCTGTGGTGCGGCAAGCAAAAAAGTGAATTTCTCTGTCGTGCGAATGGCATAGCTTTGGTTTGGTCCAGTGTAGGAAAGAGATAAATATATATTTGAGATCACTAATGGTTCATGGACTCGGTGGTGTACCTACCTTGGTACCGGATGTCTTAGGCCTCGTGCCGCACTGAATTAATATAATTTTAATGCAGTGCGGAACGAGGCTAAAACGTCCCATATCCCCCCTGACCTCGTACCGCACTCAACGCGAGCTTCCCGCGACCAGTGTTGTGCATCACGTCGATTACACATAAATTCACACGCATAAATAAGTACAACATATTGAGATTTTTATAAAAAAAGTATATTGATACTGATTTTTTAATGTTAATTCAAGTTCTAATAATTGTATTTTTAAAGCCCGAGGCAGAATAAATAGGACAGTTTCTTTTCTACTTCTGGTTGCCTTTTTTTTCTATTCTGTGAACCGCATTAAGATTTTCATATACAAATAGAAAGATAAACCTTATGCATAAACCGTAATCCATTATTTTCCAATAATAAGTCTGTAATAGGTGCCTCTTAATGGTATAGAATGGAACGCTTCGTGCGCGAGTCCGACTCGCACTTGGCCGGTTTTTTTTTCTTTATGGCGCCTTCAAGCACAATTTAGATTATTTAAAAAAAATGTATCCTTTGATAGCTTTGTGTTGTTTTGCCAGGTTTTGCCCTGAAAACGATCTAATGAGATATAATTAATCAAAATCGGTCAAGTCGTTGCGTAGTTAAGACAGTTTAAAAACGTCGATATTATTTTTCCCATCACTAATCGCAGCGAAAATTTGCCCTATTTCAGTGCGTTACGAGGTGTATAAGATCCCATATTTTGTTTTGCTAATAATTCCTAAACTAGCCATCAGATCCCGGGGCGACGGTGGATTAGGGTTCATCAATTCACTGTCTATATCAATAAGGACCAAAATTCTCATTTATCTTTGATTTCGCGCCAGAAAATGGATTTTAGTCTGTAAAAGGAGGTGGGGTCTAATAGACCGCGTGTCGCCCTAACGTCTGGTCACGGTACGGGCCGATTATACCTCGTGCCGCAGGAACGGAAAGTATGCAAAAATTGGTGCCGCAGCTAACGTGTTAAGTTTTCGAATGCGGTCTCCTTAACTTCTTTATACGACATGACAATGACCTTTTTTTTTATCTGGCTCTAGTAACTAATTCTTGGTCTTTCTCTTCTCCTAGGGGAAGAAGAAAAAGTCCTTACAACATATAAAAAAATGTCTCTAATAAACCACATTCAATACAGAAAAGAGAACGAATTTTGAGTGTTTTTGTACAAAAATCAATTCGCACGCGTTTCGTAATCTTAACTTACATACATTTGTGTACGACTAAAATACAACTTCTTGTTGTTCGGATAAAGAAAAGTTCAGTAGGCCTACCACAAGCTCTGTCTGGCTCTGTCTCTGGCTCTGGTTTTGAGTCTGTGTGAGTGTTGAATTAATAAATCCTACGTCGTAATGTCACACACACAGTATATCACACAGACTCAAAACCAGAGCAAGAGACAGAGCCGGACAGAGCTTGTGGTATGCCTAACAGGTTCAATACGGAACACACATAACGTGACTCGGCATGCATTGTTAACTCGTTTTGTACGTTTTTATTTTTTTCCCTATTTTTCCTCAACTTAGAAAAAATATAAATATTGTGGACACAACATACTATCTAGTCTCAAATTAAGTAGAGCTTGTATTATGGGCAACTTATAACTGACTAGCATTGGTAGACATTTTTTTTAAACAAAAGTAAAGCCTATGTTTCTCAGGGTGAATGTAGCTTTCCAATGGTGAAAGAATTTTTGAAATCGGCATAGTAGTTTTTGAGTTTATTCATTACAAACATACAACATCCAGACAGAGAACAAACATCTGCGTTCACCACACAAATATTTGTTATCAGTGGGGATCGAAGCCACGACTGACGGTGCAGAAGGCAGAGCTACTACCAACTAAGCTGAGAGGCCAGTCAAAATGTCTTGTTTATGGAAGAAATGGGTATCTAAAGCGATTACAGTTTGTTATCGTCGTATTATCGTCGTGGTCACGGGCAGATATTGCCCGCGACCACGGCTGTTGTAACACGGTCGAAACGTCAGGAAATAATACAGGTAATCGCGAAAAAAACCATTTCTTTCATATAATTATGCAAAACGATCGCGTTAATTAAAAAAGTGCTTAAATGTATTTTCTTCCGATGTGTACGTGTCAGGCCAATCAAATACTAGCAAAAAGAGCTGTACTTAAAAAAATACAAAATGACACGGTAGTCTAGTCAAATATTCTCTTGAAACGAGTAATAATATGTGTGACACCCCTTTGACACCCCTTTGAAGTCGAGATTTTTATTAAAAACCTCCCTTTGAAACCTTCTTTCTAATTTGTTTTATGTTTGACAGGTTTATTTATTATTCGTCTGTTTACCTATACAGTAGGCCACCATGAGCTCTGTCTGGCTCTGTCTCTGGTTCTGGTTTTGAGTCTTTGTGAGTGTTGACTAATTAAATCCTACGTCAAAATATCACACACACAGTATAATGCACTGGTGAGCACTCACACAGACTCAAAACCAGAGCCAGAGCCAGACGGAGCTCATTGGTATGCCTTTATTATATTTTTGGCGGTAATGGCCAAGTCCGAATCTACGAGAGTTAGGGAAAAGTCGTGAAAGGAGTCATGCTCTCCATTTATCCAAAAATAATAACTTCATATTTATTTTTTACTTTTGACGAAAATGGATCCGAATTATTTTGCAAAAAAAATACATGTCTTACTAAAAATGAATGGAAATAGCAAATTTCCACTTTAAATTTTAAAATAAGTTTGCGTGCCATAGAATGATCCGATGCAAACTTGAAATGGCATCGAAAAGAAGAAGGAAAGTAATAAAAGTAAGCTCTAACTACGCTCGAAATTTACCTACTATTTCTAGAGAAAATGGTAAATTCTGGGAAGATAAGTTCATTAATTCGATAACAAACTCAAATGACGTACAAACACAGTACAATAAGTTCGAAAAAGAGATTAAATCATTTTTAAAAGAGATGCCGAGGGATTTAAATAAGAACAAAACAGAAACTATAAGCCCAGAAGTAAAGATATTAATGGAAGAGCGAAAAACTATGTACAGCAAAGAAAGAACAAAAGAGATGAAATCAAAACTAACCAACATAAGCAAAGAAATAAATAAACTTATTACAAAAGACAAGAAATTACGAAGAAGAGAAACGATGGAGAATTATATAGAAAAGACTGGTGGTGTCAAAAAAGCATACAAACAACTCAGGAACAAAACAGAGTGGACTGCAAATCTGAAAAGCAAAACTGGCACGATAATAATCAAACGACCAGAAATAACAAAAGAAGCTACAGATTTCTACAGGGACCTCTATGCATCATGTGCTTCTGATTCTTCACACCCACGTAAACCACAACCCAAGACGTATTTATCTAGCAAGGCGTCGACACAGAGCATCCTGAAATCTGAAGTGGAGAATGCCATACGAACACAAAAAAATGACAAAACACCTGGAGAGGATGGCATTACAAACGAAATACTTAAATCGTTATCAGAATCTCTTCAGGGACCCCTACAGAAACTATTTAATAATGTACTAAATACAGGAACCACACCCAAACAGTGGTCAAGATCAACAATCACACTCATACACAAGAAAGGCGACAAAAGAGACCTTGGCAATTACCGACCGATAAGCCTGATATCTAACATATATAAAATCTTTTCCAAAATAATCTTACAGAGAATGACAAAGGCACTGGATGAAAACCAACCCCGGGAACAGGCAGGCTTTCGAAAACACTATGCGACACTAGACCACATCCAGGTGGTCACGCAAGTCATTCAAAAAGCCAACGAGTACGGAAATACTGTCTATATGTGCTTCATCGACTTCAAAAAAGCCTTTGATAGTCTCGAGTACAGTGCTATTTGGGAAACATTACTGGAACAGGGCGTAGACGAAGAATATATAAACTTATTGCACAGTATCTACTCAAAAAACTGCGCAAAAATAAGATTGGAAAGAGAAGGAGAAGAATTCCCAATTGAGAAAGGTGTGCGACAAGGTGATCCATTGTCACCGAAAGTATTTTCTGCCGTCTTAGAAACAGTATTTAGAAATCTAAACTGGCAAAGCAAAGGACTAAAAATAGATGGAGAGCAATTGAGCCACCTGCGCTTCGCAGACGATATAGTAGTGTTTGCCGAAACCCCAACTGATCTGGAAACTATGCTAAACGAACTCACAAAAGAAAGCAAAACAGTTGGTCTTTCACTAAACACATCGAAAACCAAGATTATAAGCAACGGAGACAAACAAGACATAATAGTAGACGGTGGGAAAATAGAGTTCGTGAATGATTACGTATACTTGGGCCAGTCTGTCTCTTTCGAAAACTGTACAGAAAAAGAAGTTCATAGACGGATCGCAATATCATGGCAAAAATACTGGAGCCTAAAAGAAATCATGAAGAACAGACAAACAGACATAAAAATCAAGAAGAAAGTATACGAAGTCATAATTCTACCGTGCTTGACATACGGCTGCCAAACGTGGTCCCTCACCAAACACGAAGAAAACAAATTAGCTGTGTGCCAGAGGAAGATGGAACGAAGTATGCTGGGAATAAAACTTTCGGACAGAATCAGCAACAAAACCATTAGGGACAAAACAAAGCTAAGTGACATCGTCAACAAAATGAGAACACTCAAATGGAGTTGGGCAGGTCATATTTGCCGAATGGAGAATTCGAGATGGACTAAAAGAGTACTGGAATGGATCCCACGCAATAGTAAAAGGAAAAGAGGACGCCCTAAGACACGTTGGGATGACATATTCCACAAGATAAGTGGACCAGACTGGATGAGACAGGCTAGAGACAGAGAGCAATGGAGAGACATGGGGGAGGCCTACGCCCGAGAGGCAACTTTTACATCATATTAATTAGATCTTAATGTTGAATTTTGAAAATTGAATCAAATTATTATTGAATTTTATGTTGTTATTTATCAGAATCTATTTTATAAATCAATTACTATTAAGAATTTCTGTATGTATTAATGATGTAATAGAATAAAGGCTATTTTTATTTTATTTTTATTTTTATTTGCGTAGTTTTACTATTTTCATTACATAATTAAAAAATGTATACCTATTTTATTGTTGCTCTGTTCGTGATTACTCATCTGATATTATTCACACACATAGCTACGTAGCACACATAGCACGTAGCTTCATATAAATTTGGAGCAAAAGCGTAATTAATTATAACAGTGAATAAGTTCACCGATCAGTGATCCTAAGCGCAACAATTCCACTAATAAAGGCAACACTAAGCCACAATAAATCACACTGGCACACAATGAATAATAACGCAACTGTGAAAGTGAAAAATAGCTATGGTGATGTGCTTAGACTCATGATCAAACTGTTTAGTTTGCTGTAAGAAAGGTAGAGAGAGAGAGAGGGAGTAATTTATTCTATTAATATGTTTATTTGGTTTGACAAGGTTAAACGCGTCAATTAATATGATATTTTTTTCAATGCCTATGTATTTACCTATAATTATATACATAGATTTACTGTTTGCCTAAATTATATGCCTATATTTCTCGAAACAGTGGTTGTATTTTATTAACATTGAAAATTTTTATACCTACGATAACCAAATAATGGCTGACATCCTCGTGTATACGTATTTGCTACTCAAAACTAAGAGAAAACTACTCAAACTCAATATTTCTTTGAGGATATGATAATTTGTATTGCTTACCTTTACCTACTAATGCGTGCTGTCAGCTAGCAAACCTGTCACCATGTTGCAAGCAATACTAACTTCTTATTCTTGCCGTGTCTGTTCTTTCAAACCAGTGTGTTGAAAGAATTTGAGGTACGCACTTGACACGTTTATGTTTTCAAACTTTTTTTGATTTTACAACACGCTGGACACCTTATCTCGTTAATAAAATCTCACTTTGTTCTATGGGACCTCATACAAATGACGCATGACGTACGAATATCTACCGACAAATTGGCTCAGACAGTTGTGTCGACCTAGAGTCGATCCTGTGGCCCCGACACAAAGAGAGAGATTTATGATGTTTACTATTGAGTGACGGATGGCCTCTCCACCATCGATTTATTAGAAACCATGATTGAGGAAGCCATCTCTTGGAGAAACCCTTGATTATGACGTCATGCGTCATTCAGTGGCGTTTCTAACTGCTTGTTCTAATTAAAAAGACAATCACAGAAAGTTTTGACGATCACTCCTTAAGACCTTGAGCACATCTAAGCGTTCAGCTGTGGCAATCAGTGAAACGCTGTTAAACATTTTACTGATCGCCACCGCAGGACACTAAGGTGTGCGCGATATAGGCGATATACCCTGTAACTTACTTTTTAAGATACCTGCCTTACATATTTTGCTCACCTAATCTAGATTCGAATTGGTTAACGAATAAAAACATCGAATAGCCTAAGAAAAACAATAATATAAATTGTAACTTCTTCTTCTACTTACCGAGTCACTGGATTTTTCGAAATAAGTGTGGTGAAAGGATGCGCCTCAAAGTCACTTAACACATATTTTCGTACATACCTACTTTTTAGGTTCACACACATGCCGGTTTCCTCCCGATGTTTTTCTTCACCGTTTGAGAACACTGGCATTGCGTACATATTTTTTTGGCAGGACCCACGACCTTAAGATTGGAAAGCGGGGCCGCTACCTGCTACTAGCTCACCGCTCTCTATTAAAAATGCAACTATTCAGCGTGGCAATGCCGCCAGCGTCTTGGGGACGCATCCGTCTGGCACTGATTTGGATCAGTTGAGCTAGGTATCTGCAGATAGCTCAACTGTTTCTTGTGTATTTTGTACATTTTGTAAATATTTGTTTAGTTGTAAGTTTCTTTGTGTAAATAAATATACTACTATGAGTCTATGAATAAATAAATAAACATTAACTCGGTTACCACTTGACATCAGGAAAGCCATATAATGCTTATTCTATCAGCTAGTTGTATAAAAAAAAACTAAATAAAATATTCCCAAAGATATATTTCCAAAATGTATTTAGCACACTCAGTAAAGATTTGTGAACAGTAGTCAAAACCGCCCGATACATTTGACAAGAGAAGTTTGGCATACTCCCAAAGAGCTCGAATAAGATAAATTCGAAAAAGAAATTATTATCAAAAACAAGTGCGGGAATACGGGAAAATACAAGCTCTCATAGTATGGATAGTTTAGTCTTGGAAAATGCGACAGCCGTTATAACACGCCCGTCTATCCCCACTGCAAACAAATATTAGTGTGGTGAGCATACGAGTAGATGTTTGTTTATTATCTGTTTTATGGTATTCTAAGTAAACTATTTACAATAAAAAAATTATACAAGTATTATATCAGATATCTGGTTCCTATAGTACTGGACCTGCTTAGTTTGGGGCTAGATAGTGTTGTGTGGATTATCTGCACTTTTTTATATCATACCCGTTTTAGCATGATGATGTGTGAAATATAAATGATATTTGTAGATTGAATGTAGGGTACATTAAGCAAGACTCATTGATTTACTAAACAATATCTTTCACGCCGAAAATCTGGTATAACCTTAAAGGACATCAAAGCTCGTTTGAAAGCCTTCTAAAAATTAGGTACTATCTTGGTTACGTTGCATGGCGTTACTTTATATTTTTTTACATAACTAGCAGATGGAATAAGCATATGGTCCACCAGATGCTAATTGGTAACCATCACCTACAGCAAAGCACGTCAAGATCGTGGCCTACGATAAACTGCCCTGTGTCCAACAACTTGAGGCATAATATTCACCCTCACGTGCCAGTAGTTTAAATATAATCAAATCATCGAATTATAGAGATGGCGGTCGCTCATTGGCGGCCATTGTATTTCAGGAAATAAAAGCATCACATTGGTAGTGCTTTACCCCCTATAGCGAATCTTGTTGAAATATTGCTATCTTGGCAATATATGTACATACATGTTGTACATGTACATAATGTAATTTTCTACTCACAACAAATAACCCATAATAAAATAAATATAATATAGAAATATATATGCCATGACATTTTTTGTTTATACAACAAAGTAGACAAACAAAGCATACAGCTCACCGCAAAGCGTTTACCGTAGCCTCTAATTCAAATTCTAATTGTGCTGGGGGAAGTTTATCATGCGCACTTGATGTGCGGGCAGGTTTTTCCGCAAGGCCGCTGGTGGGCCCTTTTTGCGTGACCCTTGACACGTGTTGCTCGAACTTTTTCAGGTTCTACAACACACCGGTTTCCTCACGATGTTTTCATTCACAGTTTTTGAGAGTACTGGCATAGTGCACATAAATTTTTCGACAGAAAAACTCATTGGTACACGAGTGGATTTGAACCCACGACCTTCGGATCGGAAGGCGGGGCCACTACTACTAGACCACCAGTGCTCTCTGTGCTGGGGGAATAAGATTTGCACTGACGCGATGGGGTGTATTGTGCATTGTCCCTCTGCTAAACCTTGCCCCAGCCAGCCCAACTCCTTAAAATAGCGGAGTAGGACTTTGGGTTGGTGGCAGCAATGTTCTAGTTGACCCAATGGTGACTCAGATGTGGCTGTGGAAGGACAAGTCTCAATCAGTTCCCTGAGCCCTGTCTTGGACCTCGCTTCTTCTGTTCCGCTCCGATCAAATGTAGTTTGATTAGCGGAATGGGCATCAGAACCTTGACTTTTGTAATTTTCTACAATACGTGCAAAAACAACGCGGCACCGCAACATAATCATTGATTGGATCCATTGTATATTATTGTGATTAGTTTTATTATTATTTTATAATAAGTTGTAATTTGTACTGTGATTAGTTTTATTATTGATTAGTTGGTGGTAATTGTATAATTACTTAATAATCTTTAATTTGTATGAGAAAGGCTGCGCTATCGTATTAGGGTACACCTGTAGGTATAAAGATAGGGCAATGTTTATAAATAAATACTTTAATAAATAAATAATGGCGGCCAAAGCGCGGAAGTGTGACTGCTGGCGTCAAAGCAGATCAACGAAACTGCGCGAAGAAAGAGATGGAATAATTATATGGAAGAAACGAAGAAACAGGGGTTTATCGCGATTACCTTTATTATTTCCCGACGTTTCGACCGTGTTACAGCCGTGATCGCGGACAACGCTGTGGCTGTGGTGTGGGCTGTTGTAACACGGTCGCATTAATTTAAAAAGTAAGAGATGGAATATAGACAAATCTGCGCAAGCAGTTTCGCTGGTGTTCCGCATCTCCAAGAAAATTCCGCAGTGGAGGTGTGCTCCGGGCATAAAGAACTAATTGATTTTGATTTTTGGGCTCTACAAAGTGCTTTTGACGATGTATTTCTCGTTACTAATCTTCGCTACATTAGCAACTAGATAATGTAAACCTACCATGCCTGATATAAGGCACTCGAAAATAAATCGCATAATCTGATCGACCGTCTCCCTAATGGTCCTTCACTCATAACCATTATTAATATTCAGGGTGCGGGAAAATGATTCAAGAATTCCACCCCTCTGGTTTGCAAGGGTAGGTTGTAAAAATAATACTTCTAACAGTTTCATTCAAACCATCTTCTTCAAAGGACATCACAAAACAAAGAAAATTTTCAAAATAAACTAACAAGAACGCAGCCACCAAAAATGTTTTATTCAACTAGGTCACGCACATTGCAAACGTGCCCTATGATGCACTGCCCGGCATCATTCAACTTTAGGCATACAGAAGCCTGATGTGCCAGTAATTTTACCTGCATCTACGTGTAAAATAAATAAATAATTATTATATTTTTTTATTTATGCCTATGCCGTCGCATTGGTGGTCAAAGGTCTCCCCCATTTTTCTCCACTCTCCGTGATCCTCGGTCAACTGTGTACCAATCGGTGTAGGAGTCAAGGTCGTCACGCCAGTGTTTTCTCAGGCGGCCGCGAGGTCTTCTATCCATCTGGTGACTCCATATTTAGCCCACCTCTCAGGGTTCATGTCATGTGACCCACTCACTCCCACTTCAGCTTTTCGACCCGCATCAGCGATGCCCGTTTTGGAGCGCAGTGTGGTGTTTTGTACTCGATCTGTTCTCTTCACACCCAGGATGCTGCGCTCGATCATCACTCTTTTGCAAACACCCAGCTTAGTCTTCGGAAACTCAGTCAGCGACCACGTTTGGGCACCGCAGGTGAGTTTATTTATATTATTTCTTGAAATAAAAAAATATAAGTAATTACTGCAGGAGTTATTATTTTCCCAACTCCGTAAAACCTACCTACAAATCCCTTTTATCCCCAAAGACCAGCTATAGACATAGCATTTGTACAACAAATAGAAATCGCTTAAAGCACCCTTAAGCGCGAGTTTTCCGATACCGAGATTGTGAGCCAATATTGGTCCAATCTGACAAAATGTAGCGAACGAATTAAAACTATATCGATTTTCTTTTATAGGACTGATAAAGATGTGCATTTCTCCAGCTTCCTCATATGGAAATTGCGAATTCTGAAAACGCCAACATTTAAAGCATAATTGGAGCAATCATTGATTTGAAGGAAAATTTAGCAGCAAAAAAAACAACGACTCTATGAGACTTTATAGGTGTGTTAGCTGGAGAGCGGCTCCACAGCTTCCTCATTCAGTGTGGGCAAACGGCTAACGATAGAGCTATATAGTAAACGCCAAATTTTAGAGCATAATTAGAGCACCCGGCATAAAAAAAATCAAGTCTCTAGCTCGAAAACTCTTTGAGTTAGAAGACTATAACAACGTGTTTGCTGGGAAGCCATTTCTCCAGCTAACACATGTGGATCTCAGGAATGGCTATAGCTAGAAAGTTGCTTGATATCTCCAAATTTAGAGCAAAAAATATCATGGATGCTCCAAATATTTCAAGTGTCTAGGTTCAAAACTCACCGAGTTAGAAGCTTTGATGACTGTGTTAGCTGGAGACACGTTTGTCTGGCACGCACATGCTACATCTGAGGATCTACAATAGCTACAGATTCGGTTGACGTGTCCAAACCGAGCTATGAATTAGAGCACTCGGCTCCAAAATTTTGGACTCTCTAGGACAAGTAGTTTCCTAGTAATGAACAAAAGAACATTTTGCCGCCAGAATTTTCAAATGTATGTTCGCACCCATAAAAATGCGG
The DNA here is from genome assembly GCA_939531255.2 of Thera britannica. NCBI lineage: Eukaryota > Metazoa > Arthropoda > Insecta > Lepidoptera > Geometridae > Thera > Thera britannica. Next base: position 4,211,439 of record OW618045.2, read on the forward strand.
CGTTGCCGCTCTGAAAGTTTGGTATCAGCGTAGGAATTTGAACGTTATTCGGTTTATTTTAGATCGCGATACGAGTCATTTTCGTATGCGCTTAGCGGTTTTGATTTCTGAAACCTCAAACTCATATTTTCTCTTTTTGTTAGGTTGAGAGCTTTCTCTCTATCTATAGGAGAATTGTGTGTTGCCCGTTCTTGTTCGTTTTATAGTTTCTTTAGTAATGCGTGTCTTTTAGGTATTCTTAGAAAAAAAACTTTATTTGGTTCTGTAAATAGGTACCTGCTAGGCCAGTGTTGATGATTCTACCTACTCTGCCTGTTGTTAGCCGTCTGTTCTCTGTGTTTTACTGTATTCAGTCAGGTTTTTATGAGCGTATCGAGTAAACCAGGCGGACGGAAAATAGGTATTTACTGCGGCTTGCTAGTTGTGTGCGTACTCACGCACACTTGCCCCCTATCACTTGCCATCTCACCAGATGGCAAGTGATAGGGGGGGCATCTCACCATGTTGTGCCGACCCCACCTGGTGGGTAAGGGCAGGAAGAAGAAAAAGCACTTTTTGGGGTTTTTTGTTTCATTTTCAACTATATTCATATATTGTGAATTGGACATAAGTTTTTGAATCCAAGATGGCGGCTTCATTTTTTTTCTTAAAAAATGGATATGGGTATCGTTTAATAGGTTTTTGGGGGCTCTGGTTGTGAATTCGACAATAATTTTTGAATCCAAGATGGCGGCTTCATTTTTTTTTCTTAAAAAATGGATATGGGTATCGTTTAATAGGTTTTTGGGGGCTCTAATTGTGAATTCGACATTATTTTTTGAATCCAAGATGGCGGCTTCATTTTTTGACGTGATAACGTCTTATAAATCGATGGAGCCGGCTGCACGCACGAAAAAACATGACTCATGCGTCGTTACGTCGTTTCGTCGTTCCATTTACCTGAGCCCGTGCCCGGGTCGGGTTATGGGTAAGGGTAAATGAGGGTAAGGGTAAATGAGGGTAAGGCTAAATGAGGGTCCGGAGGGGGTTCGAGAGTTCGAGTCCGAGTCCGCGAGTCCGCGAGTATTTTCTTATGACGTTATCACGTTCAACTATCGTCAGTAAACCGACTTTACAGACAACCGATTTTTTTTCTCAAAAAATGGTTATTAGTATCGTTTAATAGGTTTTTGGGGGCTCTGGTTGTGAATTCGACATTATTTTTTGAATCCAAGATGGCAGCTTCATTTTTTTTCTTAAAAAATGGATATGGGTATCTTTTAATAGGTTTTTGGGGGCTCTGATTGTGAATACGACATTATTTTTTGAATCCAAGATGGTGGCTTCATTTTTTTCCTTAAAAAATGGATATGGGTATCGTTTAATAGGTTTTTGGGGGCTCTGATTGTGAATACGACATTATTTTTTGAATCCAAAATGGCTGCTTCCTTTTTTTTCTCAAAAAATTGATATGGGTATCGTTTAACAGGTTTTTGGAAGCTACAATTGTGAATTCGACATTATTTTTTGAATCCAAGATGGCGGCTTCATTTTTTTCCCCAAAAAATGGATATTAGTATCGTTTAATAGATTTTTGGGGGCTCTGGTTGTGAATTCGACATTATTTTTTGACTCCAAGATGGCAGCTTCATTTTTTTTCTAAAAAAATGGATATGGGTATCGTTTAATAGGTTTTTGGGGGCTCTGATAATGAATACGACATTATTTTTTGAACCGAAAATGGCTGCTTCATTTTTTTTCTCAAAAAATGATTATGGGTATCGTTTAATAGGTTTTTGAGGGCTCTTATAATGAATTCGACATTCTTTTTTGAATCCAAGATGGCGGCTTCATTTTTTTCCTTCAAAATGGATATGGGTATCGTTTAATAGGTTTTTGGGGGCTCTGATTGTGAATTCGACATTATTTTTTGTATCCAAGATGGCGGCTTCATTTTTTTCTCAAAAAATGGATATGGGTATCGTTTAATAGGTTTTTGGGGGCTCTGGTTGTGAATTCGACAATATTTTTTGAATCTAAGATGGTGGCTTCATTTTTTTTCTTAAAAAATGGATATGGGTATCGTTTAATAGGTTTTAAATGGCTCTGATTGTGAATTCGACATTATTTTTTGTATCCAAGATGGCGGCATCATTTTTTTTCTCAAAAAATGGATATGGTTATCGTTTAATAGGTCTTTGAGGGCTCTGATTGTGAATTTGACATTATTTTTTTATCAGAGATGGCGGCTTCAGTTTTTTTCTCAAATAATGGATATGGGTATCGTTTAATAAGTTTTTGGGGGCTCTGATTGTAAATTCAACATTAATTTTCGAATCCAAGATGGTGGTTTCATTTTATTTCTTAAAAAATGGATACCTATGGATATCGTTTAATAGGTTTCTGGGGGCTCTGATTGTGAATTCGACATTATTTTTTTATCAAAGATGGCGGCTTCAGTTTTTTTTTTAAATAATGGATATGGGTATCATTTAATAAGTTTTTGGGGGCTCTGATTGTGAATTCAACATTAATTTTTGAATCCAAGATGGTAGTTTCATTTTATTTCTTAAAAAATGGATATGGATATAGTTTAATAGGTTTTTGGGGGCTCTGATTGTGAATTCAACATTATTTTTTGAATCCAAGATGGTTGCTTTTTTTTCTCAAATAATGGATATGGGTATCGTTTAATAGGTTTTTGATGGCTCTGATTATGAATTCGACATTATTTGTTGAATCGAAGATGGCGGCTTCATTTTTTTCTTTAAAAATGAACATGGGTATCTTTTAATAGGTTTTTGGGGGCCTTGATTGTGAATTCGACATTATTTTTTGAATCCAAGATGGCGGCATCATTTTTTTTCTCAAAAAATGGATATGGGTATCGTTCAATATGTTTTTGGGGGCTCTGATTGTGAATTCGACATTAGTTTTTTAATCCAACATGGCGGCTACATTTTTTTTCTTAAAAAAACGGTTTTCTGTATAGTTGATTACTTACGATAGTTGAACGAGACAACGTCATACAGCTGTCAAATCAATTTGGATTCAAAAAGTAATGTCAAATTCACAATCAGAGCCCCCAAAAACCTATTAAACGATACCCATACCCATTTCTTAAGGAAAAAAATGTAGCAGCCATTTTGGATTCAAAAAATAATGTCAAATTCACAATCAGAGCCCCCAAAAACCTATTAAACGATACCCATACCCATTTTTTAAGGAAAAAAATGAAGCCGCCATCTTGGATTCAAAAAACAATGTCGAATTTATAATCCGAGCCCCCAAAAACCTATTAAACGACACCCATATCAATATATTGTGAAAAAAAATTAAGCCGCCATCTTGGATTGAAAAAATATTGTGGAATTCACAATCAGAGCCCCCAAAAACCTATTAAACGATACCCATATCCATTTTTTGAGAAAAAAAATGAAGCAGCCATCTTGGATTCAAAAAATAATGTCGAATTCACAATCAGAGCCCTCAAAAACCTATTAAACGATACCCATATCCATTTTTTGAGAAAAAAATGAAGCAGCCATTTTGGATTCAAAAAATAATGTCGAATTCACAATCAGAGCCCCCAAAAACCTATTAAACGATACCCATACCCATTTTTTAAGAAAAAAAATGAAGCTGCCATCTTGGATTCAAAAAATAATGTCGAATTTATAATTCGAGCCCCCAAAAACCTATTTAATGATACCCTTAACCATTTTTTTAGAAAAAAAATTAAGCTGCCATCTTTGATTCAAAAAACAATGTCGAATTCACAATCAGAGCCCTCAAAAACCTATTAAACGATGCCCATATCCATTTTTTATGAAAAAAAATGAAGCAGCCATCTTGGATTCAAAAAATAATGTTGAATTCACAATCAGAGCCCCCAAAAACCTATTAAACGATATCCATATCCATTTTTTGAGAAAAAAAATGTAGCAGCCATTTTGGATTCAAAAAATAATGTCAAATTCACAATCAGAGCCCCCAAAAACCTATTAAACGATACCCATACCCATTTTTAAGGAAAAAAATGAAGCCGCCATCTTGGATTCAAAAAATAATGTCGAATTTGTAATCCGAGCCCCCAAAAACCTATTAAACGATACCCATATCAATATATTGTGAAAAAAAATTAAGCTGCCATCTTGGATTGAAAAAATATTGTCGAATTCACAATCAGAGCCCCCAAAAACCTATTAAACGATACCCATACCCATTTCTTAAGGAAAAAAATGTAGCAGCCATTTTGGATTCAAAAAATAATGTTGAATTCACAATCAGAGCCCCCAAAAACCTATTAAACGATACCCATACCCATTTCTTAAGGAAAAAAATGTAGCAGCCATTTTGGATTCAAAAAATAATGTCAAATTCACAATCAGAGCCCCCAAAAACCTATTAAACGATACCCATACCCATTTTTTAAGGAAAAAATGAAGCCGCCATCTTGGATTCAAAAAACAATGTCGAATTTATAATCCGAGCCCCCAAAAACCTATTAAACGACACCCATATCAATATATTGTGAAAAAAAATTAAGCCGCCATCTTGGATTGAAAAAATATTGTGGAATTCACAATCAGAGCCCCCAAAAACCTATTAAACGATACCCATATCCATTTTTTGAGAAAAAAATGAAGCCACCATCTTGGATTCAAAAATTAATGTTGAATTCACAATCAGAGCCCCCAAAAACCTATTAAACGATACCCATATCCATTTTTTGAGAAAAAAATGAAGCCACCATCTTGGATTCAAAAATTAATGTTGAATTCACAATCAGAGCCCCCAAAAACCTATTAAACGATACCCATATCCATTATTTAAGAAAAAAAATGAAGCCACCATCTTGAATTCAAAAATGAATGTCAAATTCACAATTAGAGCCCTGAAAACCTTTAGAACAATAGGTATCTACGTTAACAACTTTTGAAGAAAAAAAAATACGGGTTGCACTCCGGGAGTGCCGGCAGAAGTGAAAACTTGATTATTAACGTTGAGCATGTTTGATATTTTGGAATGGTTAGGGGGGGCTTGTTTGTTATTTGGCACGCTGTAACATACACGAACATTCGCGCAAGCGCCCTGCGCTGCCTAAACGAAACAGTAGGCCCAGGCATACATTTTCGCCGCGCCGTAGAGAGGGGATAGCTGTCTACTCTCCATCCGTCTTACGCTTTTTCGATCAGGTCACGTGTCCTGACGCGCTGACGCGAGTTTAAGATTTTATACCCATTACAGAAAAAGTGCTCAACGCCGCTAAAGAAGTTTTCACTTCAAAAATAAAACGTTTTCCGGAATAGAGCCCCCCCACTTTTCTTCATAATTATTATATTTATAATATTTCCTTTCGCTTTCCCGTGAGTATTTACTGCAGCTCGCTATAGATAGTGCAACCCACGAAGGCGCGCCCCACTATTCCTCCTAACCGTTTATAGTATATGTGTGCAAGCTTCCGTCAATGTTTGAGTGTTATCGGTACACACTAATTACCTATGAGTGCACACGCACACTACAATTAATAGACTACGGTTGGCGACTGCCGCTCGGAGCAAACTCCCCGCACCCCGCGAGGGGCGCGTCTTCGTGAATTGCACTATCTATAGTTATGTACGTACTCACAGACACAATGATAGTTTCGCACGATGCCATTTACACCTAGTGTGACAAGAGTAGGTAACTCATGATTTGAAAACATTGTTGGTTAGTTGAGAGACTTAGAGATATAATTTCATGATATTTAAAACTAAAAATAAAAAATCTGAAGTCAGGTTTCTTAATAAATACATATTTAAACTTAAACTAACCATTATAAAACTTTTCTTTGGTGTTTTTTTGTTTCATTTTAACCTATATTCCGCTTCTTGAGCTACGTAATGAGTGTTTAAGACATGAATCCTAGGGTAACTATTTACCAGGCACGGGCAACACACAACTCCATCCGACTAACGTTCTCAAATTCCTACGCTGATACCATACTTTCAGAGCGGCAACGCCGCATTTTTACGGGTGCGAACATAATATTTGAAAATTCTGGCGGCAAAATGTTCTTTTGTTGATTACTAGGAAACTACTTGTCCTAGAGAGTCCAAAATTTTGGAGCCGAGTGCTCTAATTCATAGCTCGGTTTGGACACGTCAACCGAATCTGTAGCTATTGTAGATCCTCAGATGTAGCATGTGCGTGCCAGACAAACGTGTCTCCAGCTAACACAGTCATCAAAGCTTCTAACTCGGTGAGTTTTGAACCTAGACACTTGAAATATTTGGAGCATCCATGATATTTTTTGCTCTAAATTTGGAGATATCAAGCAACTTTCTAGCTATAGCCATTCCTGAGATCCACATGTGTTAGCTGGAGAAATGGCTTCCCAGCAAACACGTTGTTATAGTCTTCTAACTCAAAGAGTTTTCGAGCTAGAGACTTGATTTTTTTTATGCCGGGTGCTCTAATTATGCTCTAAAATTTGGCGTTTACTATATAGCTCTATCGTTAGCCGTTTGCCCACACTGAATGAGGAAGCTGTGGAGCCGCTCTCCAGCTAACACACCTATAAAGTCTCATAGAGTCGTTGTTTTTTTTGCTGCTAAATTTTCCTTCAAATCAATGATTGCTCCAATTATGCTTTAAATGTTGGCATTTTCAGAATTCGCAATTTCCATATGAGGAAGCTGGAGACATGCACATCTGATAAAGGGGACTACGTTCTTCTTAACGTGCCGCTGGTTCTTTCGATAAAGTGTTGTGAAAGGATAGTCAATGGAGAATTATTTCATGCACTTGACACAACATTTTTGAACTTTTTAGTTTCTACGACACGGCGGTTTTTTCACGATGTTTTCTTTCACCGTTTGAGAGTACTGGCATAGTGCACATACATTTTTTATCAGAAAAACTAATTGGTACACGTCTGGATTGAACCCACGACCTACCAATTGGTACACGACTGGATTGAACCTACGACCTACATTTTGTAAATACTTATACGGTTCTATGAAAATGAAGACCGCGAAATCGATTCTGCATTTTTTTCTCTTGGTTAATCACCAGCAAATTTTTGGAAGCATTTGAAATGTGGTGTTGAATAAGAATGGAACGGATCAGCTGGACAGAAAGAGTAATGAACGTAGAAGTATTAAGTAGAGTCGAAGAGGAAAGAACCCTATAGAAAAGTTACTGAGAACAGAAGAGGAAAAATGATTGGTCATCTTGTACGACATGACAGCTTTGTCAGATATATCATCGAAGGAAAGATAGAAGGAAAAAGAGGAAGGGTAAGACTAAGGAAAAGCTAAATTAGCCAAATAAAAGCGAAGATCGCCGTCATGTCGTATAAGGAGGTTAAAGAAGTCGCCCTCAAAAGAAATAGCTGGAGAAAAATGCATTTAGTCATTACTCACACAGACTCAAATCCAGAGCCAGAGACAGAATCTGACAGAGCTTGTGGTAGGCCTAAAGGTCAATTCAGATGAGATTATTCTAAAATATTCTTCAATTAGCCTTTTTCCCTTTTACACATAAAAAATATTCAAATATAGTCAAAAACAAAGATACTTAAAAGACAAAAGGGGTCAAGATCATAACAAGAGTAACTAAGTTCGACAGAGTTCCAGAGAGACAAGTTATGCAAAACTTTTAGGAACTTTGTCCTTTTGAATAAATTTTCAATGAGCTTCGTCTAATAACGAGCTTAGCAAGTTTTGATTGGTGCGAATACTTAATATCTGTGAAGTTAATGTTATTTTTTATGACAAATTTGACAAAAGACCGAACCACAAAAATAAAGTTTGTCTATGGAAGTACTTTTTTTTTACAACTATAGCTGATGGAGCAACAACATGACCCCCCTGATGTTAAGGTTAGCATCGTCTTTAACAAAGCATTGTCTTGTAGGTCACGCTCGTCAGGAACGTGCCTTACTGCAATGCACAAGAGCGCTTAAAGTTTGTCTGGAGATGTACTTTTTTTTATTAAACTAGCTGATGGAACAAGCATATTAAGCATCGTATATAACAAAGCATTGTCTTAAAGATCACGCACGTCAGGAACGTGCCCTACGATCCACTGCCCTGCGTCCAAAAACTTGAAGCATACAGAATATGTCCCTCACGCGCCAGTAATTTCACCGGCACACACCCTTCAAACCGACACACAGCAATGCTGCTTCACGGCAGAAATAAGCATGGTGGTAGTACGTATTTCTCCGGACGAACGCCTCATAAAGAGCTCTACAACTATTTAAATCTTAAAATCCTTTCACCACACTTGGTTCGAAAGAAACAGTAACACGATAAGAAGAAGACTATTTAAATCTTCCGTAAAAAAGTTATCCGTAATAAAAAAGACCTTCCAATCGAAACCATAAAATAGAACAAGCCAAACGAATATTTTCATTTAATAAATCAACCTTCCCCTGAACTTTCGAGTTACCCTCAAATATATAAAAACCCCAGTCAAGTGATTAACTAAAATACCTTTTCAATTTACAGTTCAACGGTTCGAAACGGTATGCCACCAAATAAGTTCCGAAAGGAGACAGTCGCGAACATAACTTTATTAACCGAATGTATGTAATAGTTCCATAAAAGTTAACTGCCAGTATTTGCTTAAGCAAATGGGAGCATCGTCCACCGACAAGACGTGACCTCTCGAATGTCCCCGAATCCCGTTCTATTTCCTGTATTTAGTAGAGCAACGGAGGGGGTAGGAGGTCAGCTTAATTTAGATCTTATATCCCAAAGCGACGCGTTCTGTCTTGGAACAAAAGCGAAGATAAACGTGTATACTGTATTAGAAAGGAATAAAGCATGTTTTCGTTCAGCAGATGTTATTGACCTCATAAGAATATTGGGTGATGGAAGAGTTCGAGAAACTCTAGCAGACAAGGTGTTATTGTAATTCCGTATTATTTTTTTACCTGCTTTGTTCAGAGCAAATGTTGTTTGTTGAAACATTAATTTTCTGAAAGAACCAGATTTTTCCAACTTATATAAGTACCCAGACTTTCGTTTAAAGGTTAGTGCACATAACTCTCTTCAAAAATACCTAAAATATTTTGCGTTTCAGACAATCTCAATTGACTAGGTATTAGGTATATGTCTGTAATTCATCATCATCATAAAAAAAAACATTAATACTCTGAAATACCTTTCTATCACTAGTTATTTCGAACCAATTGTGGTGAAAGGATTTTATAAAAGTGCGCCTCAAAGAGACTCCTTTCGTGCACTTGGCACATATTTCCTAACTTTTTAGGTTCTACGACATACCGGTTTCCTCACAATGTTTTCCTTCACCCTTTGAAAGAACTGGCATTGTTTGCATATATTTTTGGACAGAAAACTCATTGGAACACGACTGGATTTGAAACCACGACCAAGGCGGAGCCGCTACCACTAGGCCAGCAGCGCTCTTTCCACCTTTCTATAAAATTAATATTTCAAAATGATGGCGAATTTTTCTGGACGTACCTCTGACTAATCCCAGACATCATTTGACTGGCCTCTCAGCTCAGTTGGTAGTAGCTCTGCCTTCTGCGCCGTAGGTCGTGGGTTCGATCCCCACCGAGAACAAACATTTGTGTGGTGAACATCGATGTTTGTTCTCTGTCTGGGTGTTATATTGTATTCTAAGTATGTATTTACAAAAAAAAAGTAATCAAGTTTTATATCAGCTGTCTGGTTCCCTTAGAACAAGCTCTGCTTAGTTTGGGGCTAGATAGTGTTGTGTGGATTATCCAAAATATTTATTTATTTATTTATCCACGATCTGGGATCACAGTCGTAAGCCGTGTTTTCTTCCTATTAGATTAAAAAACCCCGTTCCATTTCTCCAGTGCCGTAAGCTGGCAGTTCTAAAGCGCGTTTGGCAAGCGACACCATACTTAGATAGGTTATAGGATAGGTTATCTACACTAGCAACCATAGAAAATAGAAGAATAGGTAGAATGGCAATCATGAGGAGAGAAGAAGGTCATGTGACGAAAAGAGTGTTAGGCATGAATGTTGATGGATATAAAAGTAGAGGTAGGCCTAAAAAAAGATGGATGGATTGTGTGAAAGATGATATGTCCAAGAAAGGAGTGAGTACTGAGATGGCGAGTGATAGGGGAGAATGGAAGAAAATGACATGTTGTGCCGACCCCACCTAGTGGGATACGGGCAGGAAGAAGAAGAAGAAGGTAGAATGGCAATCATTCTACGTTTAAAAGGGAAGTCAAGTCACTATATAGTTTAAAGCCTGCGCACATCTAGTCGATGGCGATGATAGTCAATGAAACGCTGTCAAATACCGCTGTCATATTTGACAGTGTTTCATTGATCGCCGTCGCAGAACGCTTAGATGCGCAAGGTTTTACATTTTCATTGTTAAAAAAAGGGTTATAATTATGACGATAACTGTAGGAAAAAAAGTATTTCTTCTAATTATAAAAAATAAATATTGTGGACAATCCAGATAACACCATCTAGCCCCAAATTAAGCAGAGCTTGAACTATGGGAACCAGATAGCTGATGTAATACTTATACTACAATTTTACAGTAATAACAGGATTCTAAAAGCCTAAGCTCATCTAGGCGACGGCGATGGCGATCAACTGAAACGCTGTAAAATATTGCTGTCTTAATTGACAGCTTTTCAAGTTATCGCCATCGCTGTCACCTAGATGTGTAGGCCATACGTCATAGAAAAATTGTTTTCAATTATTTAATTTTGTTCTAACTTGTCGCTTGACTTCTAGTTTAAATTATTATTGCGCACAAGATGGTATATTTTTGACGACTTTAGAAGTTTGTATAATGCAGCCTGGCGCATATACTCAGGATGTGGACTTCACTTTTACATCCACGTGGACATTCTAATATTTTTTTGAGTTCTGTGGTTAGGATGGTAACAGAACCTCTAAAATATGTAAATTGAATCTCCCATCCGTGTTTTTGCATTTAATTTTTACGTTTTAACCGTTCTTGCAGCTACCCATACGAGTATGAGCTTACGAACTGGCATGTGGAGTTATTTGATGCACCAAGTGGTGTGTTTCTTTGATTGCAAGTGCACACCAGCGCACGAAAAGAGCCTCTTTGAGGCGCACTTATAATCCTTTCACCACACTTGGTTCGAATGAATCAGTGACACGATACGGAGAAGAAGAAGAAGTGGTAGTACCCCGCCTTTCGATCCTAAGGACGCGGGTTCGAATCCAGTCGTGTACCTATGTATTTTTATGCATGGAAAATGTATGTGCACAATGCTAATGCTCTCAAACGGTGAAGGAAAACATCGTGAAACCCATGGCTAGTCAGCTCAAGTATTGACCATGTCTTTCCTGTGGATAAGGCCGACTACGCTATAAGGATGGTGTTGGCTGTTGGGCAAGCCTATTCCATCTAAAATCTTGCTCCTGGCGCTATAGCGTCCCGCAAGTAGGGCTTGAGTAATCACCAGTTGCCCCTGACGCTATACATATAAATCATCTACAATAGATGCAAAGGCCTGTTTAGTAATAGTCTTCGTACAAAAGATGACTGGCCTTAGTCAAAGTCAGAGTCAAAAAATACTTATCTCTGCAGTTTGTATTTTTGCACTTTTGTGTGACTGGGTAGCCTAGAACAAATATTTGTGTGGTGAACACAGATGTTTGTTCTCTGTCTGGTTATTATATAGCAAGCTACGTATGTACGTAAGTATTAAAAAAAAGCTATCTGGTTCCCATAGTACAAGCTATGCTTAATTTGGGGCTAGATAGTGTTGTGTGGATTACCTACAATAGGTACTTTTTATTAAAATAAAATAAAGCCTCAGATTTTATAAGTAAGGCCACTGGTCTATATTTCAGCCCGTTACGGAAATGAAATAAACTACAGTAAAATATTATACAGCTTGTCTGGTTTTGAAGTTAGAGAGATATCGTGGATAGTCGCTACCTTCTCTGTAACAAGACGATGTAGAGTAGGGTGAATACAGAGAAAAATTCAAAAGCTTAAATTCAGTTAGCTAATAATACGATTGAGTGGCAGGATGGATGAATAAAATTGGGTGAAAGATGATTTGCAGAAAGAAGTGAATACAAAAATGCATGACGGCTCACAGAGGGGAAGAATCTTCCGAGCCACATAAAGTGGGATAATTCCAGAAATATTATAAACATTGTGGACCATCCACACAATACTTTAGCCCGTATTTAAGCGAGCTTGTACTTTGGGAATCAGATGTAAATACATACTTTGAATACAATATAACGCCAAGACAAAACAAACATCTGTGTTCGGTGGGGAATTTACCTTCCAAAACTTACTTAGTTTCAAACTTGCCTGAGCAGAAGGCAGAAGCAGAGTGCGAAACTATTTTGTTACGATTTAGAAATGAAGGGTAATAAAATGTTTACTCTGGTCGACATTACTCTGTAAGTAAATGCACAAAGGCATAGCTTGTAGCAATATCTTGGTTGCTGGCGGCCATTCCGTTTCCCTCTGCTAGCTCGTCTATGGACTGCTGGGATAAACCAATGATATCCTAGGATATGTACTTACCATCTTTAGAGATTATCTTTTTTTACCTTATTTAACAGAATATTTCATCATCATCAGTCTGAAGAAGTCCACTGCTGGAAATAGACCTGCCTTAAACACTTCAAGGAAAAATAATGCTGAGAATTTTCCATCTACTGACTTACCGCGATCTTAATAATGTCTTCGGTCCATCTGGTGGGTTTCACCATCATCAGCCTGTAGAAATATTTTTTATAATGTCCTAAAAGCTAAGAGCCGAATGGGATTTTAACCCACGACCTTCCCCATGGGCTGCACTGACCACTGCGCCATCAGATCCTAAGTACACTCAACGATTACTCTTACGGACTGTTATTACGGCACTAACGCAAGTCTGAAGAAGTCCACAGAGATGACAGGTGGACAAAGGCCTCTTTTAGACATTTCAAGGATATTTATTTCCATTCACTGACTTATCGAGATCTAACAATGTCGTCGGTCCATCGGGTGGGTGGGTATTCTATGTTTCGTCCGTCTTCTGGATTGTGGTCATCATAATATTTATAGTAGTACTAGCGGCTGCCCGCAGCTCCGCTCGCCCGTTCCTGCTACGCCCCGTTCCCGTTACTTACATCCGTTCTCCGTAACAAAACCTTTATAAATTGTAGCCTATGTGTTATTCTGATGTATAAGCTATATTATTGTAAAGTTTCATTTAATTCCATTCAGTAGTTTTTACGTCAAAGAGTAACAAACATCCATCCATCCATCCATATTTACAAACTTTTGCGTTTATAATATTAATTGGGTTTATTATTTATTAATGGTTGTGGTATACTAATACAAAATGGCCACTCCTACAGCAATGCTTATCTTGGGGCTAGATTTGAGATTGTATGTAATGCCTACCAATTTATTTATTGCCAGAGAAGCTTATTATCAAAACTAAAAATAAGGAAGAGTTTTATGAAAATTAGTAAGCTTTTAAAAAACAGGTTTGCGTAACTCTTCCTACATTTAAGGCTTCACCGCCCTTAGGGTAGGTAAATGGATAAATTTTCACCCTATGTTTAATTTATCGTTTAGTAATTAGTGGGGGCTTGCGGAGGGGTAACTGGGCTTTAATTAACGAGTGTGGAGTTGAAATTGATTCGATTCGGCAAATGCCACGCAATTTGGGGACCGCTTGTAATGTTTTTAGGACTCACGGCAAAAGAAAATGTTTACTCGTTTTTTGAGGTAATAATATAAGTATTATCCCTTTTATCTTCTAAAGAAAATAAGATGCTTAGGACTTTTTTATTTTATGAATTGGTTTTGGAGAAACTGCAGTTTTGTGTTACTTGATGACCTACATTCAATTTAGTTTGTATGAGGTAATACATACTTTTTCTTTTTAAATTTGTAATTTTAAATCAAATTTCACCAGAACTCGTCTTTAAAACTAATTGTATATTGATCAAACGTTCATTTCTTTACACTTATTCCTTGCAGATAACTGGCGTCAGGTAACCAGCTAAGATTTCTTTCCTCAGAGATAACTAGTTATTTCAAAGGAATTTATATTCTTCGCAGATAAGTTTCATTTGAAATGGTTATCTGCAATGTGTTCATTTGTATAAAGTGATTCTAAGTATTTTCTGTCCGTGTGGTGTTCATTTGTGTAAAGTATTTTCTGTCCGTGTGTACAGTACAGTGTTAATAATAGCTAATTGTCGGTATCAGCAATTAGCGTTGTAAAAACGTGGGTTTTTATCAATGCTTCTTGTTCATAATTTACATTTTTTATTTTTTATAAGTAGAATCACTGTTAGCTATCTAGCTCAACTGTTTCTTGTGTGCTTTGTACATTTTTAAATATTTTTATTAATAGTAAGTTTCGCTGTATAAATGAAGAGTTTGAATAAAAATATTTTCTTTAAGTAACCAGTTCATAATAAATGTAGGTAGCTTCCTTTTTCTTGAAACGTTATACTATTTATTAACGTTCAATTAGATTAGAAGCAACAAAGGATTTGAATTTTTAAAAACATCTTCCTTTACATTTTAGTTTTTATTCTCAAGAAAGATAGCCAGTAAGGTGTTTAAATCATTTCTTCTCAAAAGTATCCACCGCTTTTTGAACAGAAGACGAAAAGTTGGACGCAATAATCGACCTTAACTCACAGAAATAAGGGTCAAAGTAACAGCAACGCTATAAAAATTCGTCAAAGTTGCCGCTTCTCAGAAAAACGTAGCTAAAGCGTTCACTTCAAAGAAAAATGAATACCGAGTGATTTTTTTACATTTTAATAACGATTCTTTCTGATAAAGAGGACGGTGTTTGAATATAAAATGGTGTTATTATAGAATAGATTTAACAAATCCCGCTTTTAAGGTAGCATTGGAGATCTGTATTAGCATTTTGATGGACTTTTGCTCTGTTTGGGTAGGCCCGGAAAAAGATACTCGGCGTAAAGAAATTAGGACAAATCTAAACCTTAAGGCCTACCATGAGCTCTGTCTGGCTCTGTCTCTGGTTCTGATTTTGAGTCTGTGTGAGTGCTCACCAGTGCATTATACTGTGTGTGTGACGTTTTGACGTAGGATTTTAGTCAACACTCGCACAGACTCAAGTAGGCCTACTTATCTTTTATTTAATTTTAAAGATGAAAATTCATAAAATAGCTGGTATAAGCCCAAAACACTGCTGTTATCTATAAATAAAATTATTAAATATTTTAGACAATCCACTCAACACTATTTAGCCCCAAACTAAGCAGAAATTGTGCTACAGTCCATTGATGGACGTAGGTCTCTCCCAAGACGCGCTGCTGAGCCCGGTCTTCGGCTCTTCTCCAGTGCTTGCTACATTTCGCAGATCGTCGCCCCACCTTGCCGGAAGGCGTCCTACAACTCTACGCTTACCTAAACGCGGTCTCCACTCTAGTATTTGTTTGCTCCAACGATTGTCTGTTCTACGACAAATAATATGACATAAGGTGAATACTACGCTTCTTCTTCTTATCGTGTCACTGATCCTTTCGATCTAAGTGTGGTGAAAGGATTTTAAGTGCGCCTCAAAGAGGCTCCTTTCGTGCACTTGACACATATTTTCGAACTTTTTAGGTTCTACGTTAAGCCGGTTTTCTCACGATGTTTTCCTTAACCGTTTGAGAGCACAGGCATAGTACATAAACTGTTGGGTACATAAACTGTTGGGCAGAAAAACTTTTTTTTTTACATAATATTATTTATAGGCGTTTGACCGCAATCTCACCTGCTGTTATCAACTCATTGGTATACAACTAGATTTGAACCCATGACCTTAGGATCGGAAGGCGGGGCCGCTACCATTAAGCCACCAGTGCTTTATTTTATTATATTTATAGCTAATACCCCAATTCGTAGAAAATTCACTTTAAGCCACCATAGGAAACTAGGATTACTGAATTATTAATTCCCAGTTAAAAGCCTCCAACTTATCGTGTAATCCTTTTCGGACGGATGAGACGTGTACCCGCATGTTTTGCCTCACATTAAAGCTTGGAAACCACAGAACATAGTCGAGTGGTAGAACGACCATGTCGCCGGAAAAGTGACGCCAAAATGCATAAGCATGTGCTCCTTTCTCATACAAATTCAGCAGATTTTTCGGGATGTTAAAATGAAAAATGCCTTGTAGTGCAATAAATAAATGAAGTGGCACCACGCTGGAACTTCACTGCTTAATTTTTTTCACGGCACACGATCGCATTTCTACAGTATTTTGTATTCTGTGTTCGTAACTTATTTTTGTAACTCACAAGGACACCATGGTTGCGCCACCAGCGAGTAATTTCATCATCCTCATCAGCCTGAAGAAGTCCACTGCTGGACATAGGCATCCCCTACACATTTCCAGGAAGCATCATAGGGGGGGGGGGGGGTTGCCATAGTCACCACGCTTGGCAGGCGGATTGGTGACTGCAGTATTGGTGGTATATACATTTAGGAAATGCTGCTGCCCATTTCCCGGTTGTGCTCCCTTAGTCGCCTTTTACGACATCCACGGGAGGTGATGGAGAGGTCCTATTCTTTGCCGGAACCCCACGGACAAGTAATTTACCGCCACCATATTGGTGGTAAATTTGTTGTGGATATACTCTGAAACATCAAAGGAAAACACCATGTGGAAACCCCAGTGTCAGCTCAGTCAGCTCTCCAAGCATTGACCATTAGGCCATTACCACAAGCTCTGTCTGGCTCTGGTTTTGAGTCTGTGTGAGTGTTAACTAAATAAATCCTTCGTAAAAACGCATAACAGTTTTAATCAATTAATCAAATCAGTCAAAATTGTATTATTCAGTTGAATTGCAAGAATCACTTTCAAACATCTTACTAGGTGAATCTAGGTAATATACTGGTGAGCACTTCTACAGACTCAAAACCAGAGAGAAACCGAGCCAGACAGAGCTTGTGGTAGCCCTACAGGTCTTTCCATTCAACCAGGCAGACTTAACTGAAAGGAAACATGGACCACTATTCATATTGTAGTTATCAGCTTTTTTATTACAATTATTGCTTATCTCTACGGCCTAATTCTCCTCGTATTTCTAAATTTATTAAAAGAGGTCTTTGTTTGTTTTTTATACCAAATATGATAGTAACAGTTAACAGATAAATTCTACGTGTTTGTTGTTTTTATAATTTTCTTATGACATTTGAACAATTCCAAGCCATTTTTAACTGACTTCCAATCAAAAAGGAGGAGGTTCTCAATTCGGTTGTATTTTTTTTATTTTTTTTATGTTTGTTACCACATAACTTCGACATTTGTGAGCCGATTTGAAAAATTATTTTTTTATCTGAAAGGTACTGCTTCCAGATTGGTCCCATTTTAATTTTATTAAAATCGGTGTTGCCATTTTTTTTTAAATAATTTTTTTAATGTTTGTAACTGCATGCCTCCGTCATTTATGAACCGATTTAGAAAAATATTTTTTTATTTGGAAGGTTATTCTTAAGGCGCGTACGCACGTACGAACACGAACATACCGAACACAACCGGGAAGGCGAACTTACTAGAACGAAACGAAGGAAGGCGGCAATTCAATCTTCATTTTCACTATGTTCGCTATGTTCGTGTTCGTACGTGCGTACGCGCCTTTACGTCCAGATTGTCCTAAACAAATTTGATTAAAATCGGTTTAGCCGTTTGACAATGAAGTCGGTTTCTCAAGTTTTTTAAACTTATAATTATTGAATCAGAAATGAGGATATCCGTAGAAGAACCAAGGTATACGACATAGCTCATAAAATTAGTAAGTAATTTGAAGTGGCAATGGGCAGGTCATATAGCTTGAAGAACCTTGGGAATACAAATTCTTGAATAGTGACCAAGAACTGGAAAACGAAACATAGGGCACCCACCTACCAGATGGACCGACGACATTGTTAACATCGCGGGAAGTCGGTGGATGGAAAAAGCTCAGAATCGTTCTTCCTGGAAATGTGTAGGGAAAATTACTATGTCCAGCAGTGGACTTCTTCAGGCTGATGATGATGATGAAGCTATTTTTATAACAATTCTTATAAATAGGTACTTTCCAGTCCATAATAGATAGATACGACAGGTAAAGATTGATAGGTAAAGATTGAGATGAAAACAGATATTAGAAATATTATATGTTTACCTTGAAAATCGAACCAAAAAAAGAGAACACTGCCACAGTTTTTTTTTCAAGTCCGTAATAATTTATTTAATTTAGTGTATAGAACGACTTTTTTCTTCTTTGTAAGTAATCAAAGTAGGCACATTTTAGGCACGACATACGATTGAAATACCTTTCAATCTACCATCATAAAAAAAGAAACAGGAAAAAACGTCTATTCTACCCAATGAGGTTTGTTGAATGTGCCCAGATAGGCCTTATTCCCTATATGTGAAACTGGTGCTTAATTTACTCCCTAGTCTTCAATATTCTGCTGAACCGCTTGGTCCTCCATGTATCCCTCTTTCCTCGTAGTACCATCCGTTTGTCCCTGGGAGGTGATACTCTGGTTGGTGGAAACTGCCAGTCTGGGCACCTGGAATAAATAAATTAGAAAATTAATACCCAAAACTAGTTTACAAGCTTGAGGGGGGGTTGATTCTCGACACTCATGGGAACATCAAATCAAAAGTTATTTGTTTCACGTCAATATTCTACCACTTTTTTGTAGACATGAAAATTGTTTCGAGTTTTCATTGATCACTAGTCCAGTTTAGAAGGAAACTTAGCTTCACTTTTTCTTGAATATGATATGAAAATAAAATGTATAATATTAATTTGTTTGTCTCTGTGAGTGTCTAGAATAATCCCCCTTGGGGTGACATCTTTCTTCTAGGACACCCTGTGTTTGCATTTATTTTCCAGCCAGACATTCAAATAGTGTCAAGGCAGAACGTTGCCTCAATGTGTAGGAATGATCAAGCCAGTCACGGCAAATTCTTTTTCGTACACCCTATTTACAAACTAACAAAAATATTTTTGTTTTATTGTGAACAATTCACACAAAACTGTTTAGCTCCAAATTAAGTATACACCTTACAAACTAGCAATTTTTTTTTTTATTATTGTAAACAATTCACACAAAATTGTTTAGCTCCAAATTAAGCCGAGCTTGATACCAGACAGCTGATAGAATTCATTAAAAACATACTTAAAATACAATATAATACCCAGACAGGAAAAAGTACTATGGGCGGTATTATCGCTATACATCGATTTCTTCCAGAAACTACTTAACTGTAGTGAATACAAATCACAGTGCATACGTGACAAAAGAGAAACAAAATGTCACGTAGAAACTTAATTAACATAATGGGTTTAACCGAAGCTAAGTTTTTAAGGAAAATACTTAGGTAAACGGAAAAACCAAATCGTTTTGTATTAAGATTTTTTATTATTCAAGTTTAAGATGCATAGAACTAGTATTTTTTTTATCTCTGTAGGAATCGGAATTGGGTGCAGAGTACAATACTGTAGCTAACTAACAATATTATATCTTTTTATTGATTTTATAGTGATTACTACACTTAGGGAATCACAAAGATTTTTATAATGTTCCAAAAGTTAAGAGCCGAGCGGGATTTGAACCCGCGACCTTCCCCTTGGTACGGGGCTGCGCTGACCGCTGTGCCATTGGGTCCTAATCACACTCGACGAATAACTCCTATGGACTGTTCGGCACTAACGCCGCCAAGGGAAAGATCGCGGGTTCAAATCCCGCTTGGCTCTTAACTTTTGGGACTTAGTAAAAATCTTTGTAACAATATTATAGCTTATACATCAGAATAACACATAGGCTACAATTTATAAAGATATTGTAACGGAGAACGGATGTAAGTAACGGGAACGGGGCGAGTGAAAACACGGGCAGCCGCTAGTCGCCTATAAACAAGCATTGCGTCTAAGGTCAGGAACGTGCCCTACGATGCACTGCCCTGCGTCCATCAACTTGAGGCATACAGATATTCAGCCTCACCTGCGCAATTTCACGTTAGTGTGAGAGAAAAGTAATAGAATGTGTACTTACTTCTCAATATCAGGTAAGACCTGGCCCTTGCACCTGGCTTCCCACTTCGGCCAGTACTTGAAGCCTTGGGTCTCGAAGACTTTCATAGCGCAGGGTAAATCGTTCTTGATATCTTCGTCTAGCAGTGCTGCAAGGGAATATTGTCTTAAGATCTATATCTATATGCATATATATAATAAAGTCGTGTTAGTTACACTATTTATAACTCAAGAACAGCTGAACCGATTTGGCAGAAAATTTGTGGGGAGGTAGCTTAGAACCGGGAGAAGGACATAGGATACTTTATATCCCGAAAAGGCAACGGGAACGGGGTGTTACGGGAACGGGCGAGCGAAGCCGCGGGCGGCCACTAGTGCATATATAAAATAAAGTCGTATTAGTTACACTATTTATAACTCAAGAACAGCTAAACCGATTTGACTGAAAACTAATGGAGAGGCAGCTTTAAACCGGGAGAAGGACATAGAATACTTTTTATCATAAAAAAGGAACGGGAACGGGCAAGCGAAGCCGCGGGCGGCCGTTAGTTTCCTATAAATCTTCTTTAAAATCTTAAGGCTCGCTTTTGCAGATGACTGATATGCCACTATCAAATCAAAATCAGGATTTTATCAAAAAAAGACTTCCTTCGTGTACTTGATTCGATCTGTGTAAACTTGTACGACATGCCGGCTTCCACTCATTGTTTTCTTTCACAGTATGAGAGGATGGCGTTAGTGAAAGTACAACAAATGATATCACTTTAGAATACAATATACCCAGACAAAGAACAAACATTTACGTTCACCACACAAATATTTGTTCTCGGTGGGGATCGATCCCACGCCCTCCAGAGAAACAGAGCTACTACCAACTGAGATATGTAAGAGGTTTGCCTAATACGTTTATGTTTGGATTTAAATAATATTATAGGTACTTACACTCGCATGTGATGTCACAAATTCCACCGGGCCTGCCTTCTTTGCAATATTCGCTACCAATCTGGTAAAAAATAGTTATTTGTTATACAATAGAGTGCAAAGCTGCTTTTTAACCGCGTGCTCAATTTTGATGACTGAGCAAGCGCAAGGTGAAAAATCTTTGCACTCGAGTGCAACACGTAACTTTTCATCCCACCTCAGCGAGGAAATGACCAAATGCAAAAAAGAACATGACGCGACTAAAACACACCAAGAAGGTTCCGAGTATGAGTTTTTAACAAATTTAAAAAGATTGCATGATAAATTCGACACCATGCAGGTAGAAGTAAATAGGTTAAATGATGTTTTGAATTCACAAATACACCAAGAAGGTTACGAGTGCGAGTTTTCAACAAATTAAAAAAGGTTGTATGATAAATTCAGCACCATGGAGGTAGAAGTAAATAGGTTGTGTATTCACAAACTTAGTGAACACGATATTCTAAATTCAAATTTACTTTATCCTCTAGCGGATAAAAACGGCTTTTGCAGTCAGATATTGAACAGCAAAAACACACTTTTCGAGCTGGTGGGATGAAAAACATATTTTTAATAAACATACGCACAATTGTATAATACATTGTTTAATACAGTTAATTATTTATTTATTTCATTCAAGCACACACTTATATTACAGCAAACAATGCTGCGCACACCTAGGCCGCTGGCATCGGCGATCAGTGAAACGCTGTCAAATTTGACAGCGATATTTGATAGCGTTTCACTGATCGCTACCGCCAGGTGTGCGCAAGCTTTTAGGCGGTAACAGCTTGTACATAATGGATCATCCATCTCTCGCCACCAACGTTTCGAGATATTTACAATGTCGTTGGTCCATTGAGTGGTGGGTAAATAATATAGTGTCAACTTACTTGGAATAATCCATAGTATTTCTTTTTCGGAGTTTTCGCAACTAGCGCTGATGTGTTTTTGTCACTTTCCTTTTCAATGAGACAAACCCCTGAAAATTAAAAATATACATAGTAAGTATACACCTATTTATTAAAATTAAACTACTAATACTACTATGGGAACCAGATAGCTTATATACTACTTATGTACAGTTTTTTTGTAAATATATACTTAGAATACAATAGTATAACACCCAGACAAAGAACAAACATCGGTGTTCACCACACAAATATTTGTTCTCAGTGGGGATCGAACCCACGACCTACGGCGCAGA
Organism: Thera britannica; assembly: GCA_939531255.2. Lineage (NCBI taxonomy): Eukaryota > Metazoa > Arthropoda > Insecta > Lepidoptera > Geometridae > Thera > Thera britannica. The sequence continues at coordinate 4,233,597 of OW618045.2, forward strand.
AGGCAGAGCTACTACCAACTGAGCTGAGAGGCCAGTCAGAAATATTTACCATATTACTGCTTCTATTTACCTATATACTTATTTCTAGTTCCACAATACTTACCGTTTCATTATCATGCGACCGTTCTCATAATAGGTTTAGTTTGCATTAGTTACAATTCAAACAATTTGTAATGCTTTCATGACATTTTAAGTAGGTAACAAACAATAGTGTGCGATACGGTAGGTATTGTTTGTTCCGGTAGAAATGCCGAAAATTGTAAATTTCATAGTAGTCATTTATTCATTAATACCTACATAATACGATAAATCGAGAGAGACGATCGAGTAAGTAGTATTAAGTAGATACCTAACATATAAATAATAATAATAATGACAAAGAAATAATTATATAAAAAAAAAGGAAAACAAAACGTGAAAACTGAAAAGGAAAAGTCATTATATACTTATTACTAAAAAAAGCTTAAAATGTCTAACAATAAAATTTACTTTATTTTTTATGATTACGAGAAAACTTTTTTCAGTTTTTTTACATAATTTGATGTTAATTTCTCGAGAAAATTTTACTTTTTGAGCTGTCTCATGTTTTATTTGAATATTATGCCACTAAAAACACTGAAACACACAGACACGTCAAACTTATCACAGCTCGTCGTCTTTGCATCGGGGGTTCAAAATCCAAGTTGATATAATACAATTTAATTATCAATAACTATTAATAGAGCTGTCTATCATTTAACCCCAATCAAATGTAATTAAACATTCGATTAATTATGAGTAAGTACCTACTAGTACTAGTAACTGATATATGAAATTACGAATCCAGTAGGTACCTCTAGGATTGGATACATACTTAGCTGATTTTTTCGTTTTAGGTATTCAAAAACAGGGCTTGAGTCGAGCCTCAAGTATAGATTTTTATGTGTGTGATTGTTATGCTTTAATCTCCACTCAGATTCAAGCTTTGTTTTTGAATATAATTTATAAGTAAATTATCTTCTTGCACACGCTTTTTGGGATCTTCGTGAACAGCCTACATAGGACTACCATGTTTATTTATCTAACCAATTAAGTACTATTGGTCGTAGTTTTACTCGGGTCAAAATTATATCTTTGCTAAACTTTGAGCCGTTTGATTCCTCAAAACTTTGTTGATTTAGATTTTTCATGAATGCTTTCAAGGATATAATTTTGGCTGGCCTCTCAGCTAAGTGCAGTAGTAGCTCTGCCTTCTGCGCCGTAGGTCGTGAGTTCGATCCCCACCGAGAACAAATATTTGTGTGGTGAACACAGATGCTTGTTCTCTGTCTGGGTGTTACATTGTATTCCAAGAATGCATTTACAAAAAAAAATGCATATGAGTATTATATCAGCAATCTGGTTCCCATAGTACCAGCTCTGCTTAGTTTGGGGCTAGATAGTGTTGTGTGAATTGTCTACAAAGTTTATTTATTTGGGGATTGTATAACTTTGAAATGTGGTAGCAAAATGTCGCTGGGCGCATCCTTAAATAACTAGTCTGTTACATTTAGTAGCATTATCACCATGATCTGGTATCTCCATTGTTGCAAAGCCTTCGGGCTAACTCATAGAGACATGACTCACATCAATAAACATGAACAAACAATAGGCGACAAAACATGGTCCAAATTACTGTACAACCGTCGCTAAGCACTTATTTACCTGTGGTAATATTTTAGCTTTGATTCTCACTAATCTAAATGATAAATGCCAGACAAATAAAAATCAGATGTCTGTAAAGTCGGTTTACTGACGATGGTTGAACGTGTCAACGTCATAAAGCTCGCATCGCTCACTCAAGTAGGAGAGAGACAGATGTCGAACGCTGCCGAATGCGGAGGCTGATTGTGCCTCTTTGTCGCTCGTTCCGCGCTCTCGCTTGCACTTCAAGCCTTAAATGGAACGCTTCAGAGCGAGGTAACGCATGACTCATGTTTTTTCGTGTGTGCAGCCCGCTCCATCGAATTATAAGACGTTGTCACGTCAAAAAAAACGAGAAACTTTAGATTAAAATTAATTATACTATTTGGTAGCTATAACATTTATGAGATTTCCCAAAGCCAATAGAGGTATATACTACGCGACAATATTAAGACACACATAGGCTTGGTCACGTGGAACTGGCACCTAGACTCATCTAGCTTTCAAAGTGATCCTTGTGATAATACTGTATAAATACATTTTTTACTTTGACTTTGACCACTCTTTTGTGTCATTTAATGCACACCTAAAATTCAAAAAAATCTTAAATTTCTTTACTCAGTTGTGCCACAAGGATCACTTTGAAACGTCTTCAAACTAGTTGAGTCTAGGTGCCAGTTCCACGCGACCAAGCCTAGAAGAACAGGCAAAATAACAGGCAACTAATCATCGACAGACTAAAGAATTTCTCTGCTGGTTATAGGCCTCCCCTATACATATTTCCAGGAAGAATAATTCTGAGCCAATTCCATCAACCAACTTCCGTGATCTTATCAAAGTCGTAACCTAATAAAACTTGCTCATAATTATTTCGCACTTATTATAGCTTAATACGTGTACTACCAGAAGCTATGTCTGTCTCTGGCTCTGGTTTTGAGTCTGCGTGAGTGTTGACTAAATAAATCCTACGTCGAAACGTCACACACACAGTATAATACATTGGTGATTTCTCACACAAACTTGAAACCAGAGTCAGACAGAGCTTGTGGTTGGCCTACTGGTGAGCACCACACAGACTCAAAAACAGAGCCAGTTTTGTTTCAATTTGTTTGTTATTGCAATTGTAGCTCAAAATAATCTCAAAACTGACAGATGCGACTAGGATAAAATATGATTGAAACAAAAATACGCAAACAGCTCGACCAAATTAAATGTCAACTGGAATGGAAAATTAGAAAAACTGCACAGAGCAAAGAAATGGGAGGATTTTTTCCAACAGTGGGATATAAATAGTATAAGGCAGTGTAATAATAGAATACTCACAATTACTGATAAATGTCCTTGGAAAACCATTTTTTAGTAGCTCACGCGTCAACTGACAGCGCGTGAACACTTTCGCATTTACCGCTACGATTATAACTAAAAGGCACAAAACACGTGCGTACTCCATCGTTGTCCAATCACGACTGATAGCGGAAAGTGGTTTTCGGAATTCTGTTTTTGTTTTGATGCGCATGCACAGCTCATTTGATACCTTGATATCAGGTTCAGGGGGCGGCTTGCGGAACTAGTTTTGATATTGTTTGGTTTGGTTGAGTCGGATTTGTATTTTATTAATCAGGTTAGCCTTTGCCTTCTCATTAAAAATAGACCGAATAATTTGTCTTTCATACCCAGTCCATCATTTCAAGCCCATGGCCGCTGTAAGGATATTAGCTAGTTTTCTCACGGTTTCTCTCTCGTCGGGGGAAGTACTACCACCATGCCTATTTCTGCCGTGAAGCAGCATTGCTGTGTATCGGTTTGAAGGGTGTGGGTGCCGGTGTCACTGGCACGTGAGACTGAACATCTGTATGCCTCAAGTTGATGGACGCAGGATAGTGGATCAGTTGGACTGGACTTATAATAGGTACTTGTTCTATCATCTATTTTTATAAATTAAAAAACCCATCGGTACAAAGTCCACCTCAACAGGGTTTTTCTTTAATCGTTTTTGTTATTTTTATTCGTTCGTCTTGTTCTGTTATGTTTTTGTCCCTTGTCAATATTAAGGAAATAAATAGCAAAAACAACGCATCTCATTACAATGCAGAAATATTTGCGTGTCGCCCACATTGGCACGTTTCTCGGAACTCAGTTCAAGGTTATTATTGATTGAGCATCTGGCTTGACTTAAGTTCGCCTGCGATGAATCTTATTTCACCTTTTATTGAATTAGTAGTTAGTTCCTTTAATGTTTTCGGGATAAAAAGTATCCAAAGTCCGTCTCTGGGTCTTAAGCTACCTCTCAACCAATTTTCAGCCGAATCTATTTAGGCGTTCCGGCGTTATTGAGTAACAAACATCCATCCATCCATCCAAATCCTTTCGCGTTTATAATACCTATATTTCTATCACATCACATATTTATGACAGCTACGATGTTTTCCTTCACCGCTTGAAAGTACTGGAAAAATGCGCATACCTTTTTTGACAGATAACTCATTTAACAAAGTTGAACCAGCGACCTTAGGATCGGGAAACAAGAATACTTACGGGTCGCTATAGTGCCTGGGAACAGGATTATAAGTGGACTAAGCTTGTCCATTTCCAAGAAGGAGCAACGTCACTGAAGTAAGGTAAGGTAAGTAAGGTAAGTTGAAGTGGCAATGGGCAGGTCATATAGCTCGAAGAACCGACAGCTGCCGGAGAATAAAGATCCTCGAATGGCGACCATGCAGGAACTGGAAGACGAAACGTAAAGCGCCCACCCACCAGGTGGACCGACGACATTGTTAAGATCGCGGGAAGTCGGTGGATGGAAAGAGCTCAGAATCGTTCTTCTTGGAAATTTGTAGGGGATGATTGTGTCCAGCATTGGACTTCTTCAGACTGATGATGATCTTGCCTAACACTAATACCATTCTGGCAGCTTAGTCGTCAACTGCAGTGATATAATAAACACATTACAGAGCTAACATTGCCACTACATATTCTGTGTAGGATTTGAATACAAAGTCGTATCCTTGACTTGTATTACGCCATAGCGTCGCGTCATTATAGATGAGAGACAGAACAATGCATACGATAAGTCCGTTTTTCGAGTACCAATCAATTTTTCTGCCTAAAAATTATATGCACTCAATGCCAGTGATTTCAATTGATGAAGGAAAACATCGTTAGGAAACCGGCATGTCGTAGAACCTACAAAAATCGAAAATATGTGTCAAGTGCACGAAAGGAGCCTCTTTGAGGCGCACTTAAAATCCTTTCAACACACTTGTTTCAAAAGAACCAGTGACCCCAAACTAAGCAGAGCTTGTTCTATGGGAACCAGATAACTTTCTTTATTTTTTTCATTTTTTTTTTGTTTTTTACGATAGCTCAACTGTTTATTGTGTATTTTGTGCATTTTGTAAATATTTGTTTAATTGTAAGTTTCCATATAAATTGATTTTTGCCATTTATGAAGGATAAGAGTGTGAGTTGATAACTGAGATAACCAACTTGTAATCACTGCTGTTATAATAAATCAAAATCTATATCTATACTAATATTATAAAGAGGAAAGATTTGTACCTATTTTTGTATGTTTGTAATGAATAGGCTCAAAAAGTACTGGGCCGATTTAAAAAATTCTTTCACCAATAGAATGCTACATTCTTCCAATTTGCAATGGCTACATTTCATTTTGAAAAAAAAAAGGGATCCTTGGTAAAATTTGAACAATGTAACCGAAGGTGTAGAAAAATGAGTCTTAAAATGTTTTTCGTCGAATGCGCTGCCGAAACTATTAGCGATAGAACAAAATAATGTACAAAAATATTGTCTACCCCGTGCGAAGCCGGGACGGGCTGCTAGTGTATTTTAGTAGCAGTGAAGTTCCAGTGTGTTGCCACTTTACTTTACTTAGTGGTATCAGAGTTCACATTCCAACACCAGAGTTGGCTCATACTTAACCACATCTTTTATACCCCCTCTCTGTGTTATTTGATCTAAGACGCGGAAAGAAAGCGTGTTGACGCCAGCGAACTAATTTTCGCCACTGAAAGAAAAATAAGGTCATTTATTATTACGAACCCTTTCCTTAACAAAACATGTATGTACATTGTACATGAGCCACCCTACTTACGACTACACATGACCCTAACATCGCGTTGTATATGGCATGTCAGATGTGCTAGAATATTCTTGTACTGCTAGTATAAGAATATTTATACTTGGCTCAAAGATTAAGCATTGCCATACAGCGTGGCAATGCTGCCAGCATTTTGGGAACGTTGCCATCTGGTAGCGGTTTGTTAGAATAGTGTAGGTAATTTTAATTTATTTATTTAAGTTGATAATGTTATTTCTTTCTTAATTTTGTAAACAAAGTTATGAATATGCTTAAAAAAAAGAATATTCAGTATTTTTTTGGTACACTCAGGAAAACATCGTGAGGAAACCGGCATATCGTAGAACCTAATAATTATAAGTTTAAAAAACTTGAGAAACCGACTTCATTGCCAAACGGCTAAACCGATTTTAATGAAATTTGTTTGGGACAGTCTGGACGTAAAAATAACCTTCCAAATAAAAAAACAATTTTCTAAATCGGTTCATAAATGACGGAAGCATGCAGTTACAAACATTAAAAAAAATATTAAAAAAAAATGGCAACACCGATTTTAATAAAATTAAAATGGGACCAATCTGGAAGCAGTACCTTTCAGATAAAAAAATATTTTTTCAAATCGGCTCACAAATGACGAAGTTATGCGGTAACAAACATTAAAAAAAAAAAAAAAAAAAAAAAAAAAAAAAAAACATACAACCGAATTGAGAACCTCCTCCTTTTTGATTGGAAGTCGGTTAAAAAGTTATAAAGAAAATAATATGAGTCTAGTGCACGAAAGGAGCCTCTTTGAAGCGCACTTAAAATCCTTTCACCACACTTGGTTCGAAAGAATCAGTGACACGATAAGAAGAAGAAGTACTTTTTGGGTTATTTTTATCGGCATGAATAAGGGTTTCCAGGCTCTTTTTTTGTTCGCCTCTTTTTTTTGCCTGCACTGTCCCACCGCTGGGCAAAAGTCTCCTCCAAAATCTTTCTACTTCAAGCCCGTCGTCTGTTCGCTGCATAAAAGGTGTAATTTTTTCTATTGTTTTTCTTTATTTTATCAAGCTTGATTAAAAAACTATTAGATTTCGCTTTTAGATTAATAGAATAGGTAATATGTTTGTCCCAATTTTTTTTTATACAAGAATATTGATTTGTATACAAACATAAAAAAAGTTGGTATTAAAACCACGATTTTAAATTTTTAAGCTACTAATACATTATTTAGTTTCTTTCACATAAATCATTATTCCGATTCATTAAAACCCGTGCTGATTATTCAAAGAACAAAACATACATTTGTTAATTCATTTATTTATAAAATAAAATGGCGACTGATAAATTATAATTAGTGTTGCCCAAATTCAGTCTTGGTCTTGCAGTCTTGGTCTTGTTCTTGCGTTTTTGCAAGACCAAGACCAAGAACAAGACCGCGTATTTTTAGCAAGACCAAGACCAAGACTGACCGTGCAAGACTTGAGCAAGAACAAGACATAGCCTGCAAGACTCTTGCGTCTTGCAGCTAGGACTTAGCGCTATTTCACTGAGTAGTTAGGTGTAACAGTTCGGTGTATAGGTAGGTACGCTTAGGAATTCTATGAGACGCAAAAAACTGTATCAAAGAATATGAAAAACTGGACCTATGCGCATTACGACTAATACCATAAACATAGCGAATAAAAAAATATCTATTAAAATCAACTGAGTGCATAAGTATTGTTCTTTAAAATACAGTCAAGTTATTGTAATTAATTTGTTTTTTTACATGTTTTAGCAAATGTAAGCTTATAAATCATAAATGTTTATTAAGATACAGTTACTTCCATGGAAAACGACATATAGGTCAGTTGATTTTTCGAATTTCTTATCAAATCTTCAGTTATTTATTAATCTGCTTGATCTTTACTATGGCTATGTTAATTCAAGCTCACAATGTTCCAATTCTAATACGTTTTTCTAAGATTTAAAGTAAACTTTAATAAATAGTAATAGACTAATAAGTAATTGCAAGACTTGCAAGACTCTTGCTGCAAGACCAAGACCAAGACCAAGACTGGGAGCGCAAGACCAAGACCAAGACCAAGACCAGGTGTATTGGCGCAAGACCAAGACCAAGACTGGCTAAGTCTCGTCTTGTTCTTGCATTTGGGCAACACTAATTATAATGTATTTACAACAGTTTCACTTTATTATATTTAAAGCAGAACTTAAGTTCTTCTAAAAATTTACATTAGAGCTTAAATAACTAGATATAAACAAAAATACTATACCTTGTACAATGTACAGTAAACATCAAAAAACGATGCTGATCGGATAGAATTTAATTTTATGATGATTATAATTATTTATGGATAAAAAATAAAGCTATAGATTCTAAAATTATGTGATAGATATTGTTTATGATTATGCATTTTATTATGTACTTTATAATAAAATGCATAAAATAAAATGCTTGACTTTCATTTCTTTATTTTCACCTTTTAAAGTTATGACATATTTATTTTTGTATACTTACATTATCTTTTATTTTGTTATACAATTATCATTATTTATTAAATCAATTATGTTATTATATACCTATAATGCAAAAATATAAAGCTCAATTACCGAGTACGCTTGTTAAAAAAAATACTTTATACAACCTTTTCACACATACCATAGAAATTCTTACTATACAGGGTTATTCATTATTAGCTGCAAATACTCAGGAATTAGGTTCAACAAATAAAACAAAATATTTATGAAATGAATTTTTTTAAGTTTTGTTATGAAAATCCCGAGAAAATCGATAAAGGAATCATTGGCGCCTGACCCATTTTGACCTTTGATCCGCGCCCGCGCGCCGCGAGTGACACTCTGCGTTCAGTCACCGCCTGGGTGGGTCATCGTCCTGTTCTCCATGGCAATCATTATGCAATAGCCGTAAAGAAATTATTAAAAATAAAATTTTGATACAAAAACTTAAATCAAAATAAAAATAAAATCATTTCATAAATATTTTTTATTTTATTTGTTGAACCTAATTCCTGAGTATTTGCAACTAATAATGAATAACCCTGTATAGGGATAGACAGTTTTTACTACTACACTAACACTATAAAATGAAAGAGATGTAGGTACCTAACCTACAACCAATGGAAAATTTCAATAAAAAAATATATTCATCAAGTAGATCTTTTAAAACGTAGTTTTAGTTTTATTCAAATAATGATTCATAATAATAATTTATGTAAATTATGATTTTATAGAATAGACAAATTATTTTTTAATAAAGCCTTTTTCCAAGCCTCGTGTTAATAAATTAGTTATACAAAAAGTACATCTTCACAGAAGATACACTTTATTTTTAGTAAAAAGCATATTAAACATAAAATAGAACTAATACACTAAAATCAGTCAGTTTTAGACAAATACAAACAAATAATATTAACAATTTTAGTTCTAGATAAACACAAACAATATACAAAAGGCGAGTTTCGACCAAAGCGTCACTGAGGACTATAGATGCGTCATTGAGTAACTAGATGCGTCATTCGCTGATGCCGGCCATTTTACGCACGGTTTTTTCTTAGGGAAAAAAGATACGACGGGGCCCACACCAAAAGTTTTCATAGCAGAAAAAATCAGTTTAATTAGTTTGTCATAAAGAAATTTTCCAAAATATGGACCGTATCACGACGGAAAAGAAGTCATCAAAGTAATTTGAAATAGTTTTAAATTGCTTTGAATTGAATCGCAATGAAGCGACGGTATGATCCCAGTTTCGGTCGCATTTTGATACACTCGTATCAAAATGCGTTCAAAATGTATTGCTTGTAGTTGCAGTGACTTGACGCCGTTCGCATCGTTCTCTAAACGTATCATTCAACGAACGATAGATCTTGGAGGCAGAATTAACTGATATAAAGTATATTCTACCGGTACTAAGCAAACGTAAATGAGTGAGGCGTGATTCATAATATTTAATAATGTAAATAATTAAAATAACGGATATACGTTACAATGTAAATTGGAAAAAACACGCGATTAAATTCTGCTGAAAACGTAAACAACGCGCATCACGCATCTAAGCAATGCATACCTAACGTAGCCTTAGTTGATATGAGGCTTTACAAAGAACCTTCACAAATATCATTCCACTATCTTATCACAAGCAAGAGGTATTTTTAAGAACAATATTAGTTTACGACCTACTGTTAAACAGTAAAAATCTTACAAGTACGAACAACCCATTCATAATTACAAAGTATGAAATACAAAAACGAACGTACCTATGAATTTATTACGTAAAAACAAACATTCAAATGAAATGATAGCATTATTAAACGAAGAGTCAACTATTAGTACTAAATTTTCCAAAAGATTTTACGTTTTGGACTAAAGATGGCACGATTTTGTGAGACAAAGAACTTTTAGTTAGAAGCCATAAATATTAAAACAAGAAAATTTAGAACAGCTAAAACTAATTACAAAAAATATTTAGATTTCTCTCAAGGACTAGCAAAATTCTCGCAATCTTTTCCATTCGACTTCAATCCTACACTTTAGAAGTGGCAGTCAACATTACATAGTTCGCTCTAGCTGGTTCTTCTGGCACAGTCTCTGGTCTGAAACACCTGTGCGGCTCAAACTCAACAGGTTTCTTCAACATCTTTCTCACAAACCACACCAGACCTATGATGATAACCATCAAACCAAGAGCCACACCTATCAGCGCCGTGTTCAAATTCCTGAAGCCAGCCTTCATTTCTAAAGACCCTGATTCCAGAAGTTGAGGCACAACACAAATTGGTCGCACTTCCTTGTCCTTATACTTCGAAAGAGTTGCGCAGACCTCGTATGGTGGCCTTAGAAAACCCTCCATAGATACTTCGAGGTTTGTTTGACAAGGCGTATCCTTCTGTGCCACCAAAGAACCTCTAGCTAACACGGCTAGAACGATGTAGCAGTTAGGTATAGGATAGCGGTCGGTGGATAGACGCTGTGACCTTGGTAAGACGTATTGAGAGCGTTGGGGAAGACCCATGACTGATATGAAGATGGTGAGGACGCCATCCGTTGTGACATTGGATCTGACTTCAGAGACTCTGGAACAAACGAAATAATATTAGACCTTAGTGGAATGGATGTCCTGGTTGTCTTTTACTTGGGAAAGGTCGCAATTTTGAGCCTCGGAATAATCTTTGCAATATAGAATCTATCAATCTTTCATGATATAAAATCAGCTAAAAGGGTTGAAAAATTCAAAAATATTGAGCCTCTAAGAACGGTATTTCATGCTCTGACTACCCCCTAATACGGTAAAAGTTAGGCTGGCTACAGTTATAGCTAGAACATCCTTTCAGAAGAGCCGAAGTCCTTTCAGAAGATACAAAACACCCCCTAAGACATACTTCAAGAATCTAAGATTCTTGAAGTACTGTAGTTCTGAGGGTATCAAAGTCATGAGGTGCTTTTTTCAGATTTTCATAATAAAGTACCACCGTATAACTTTAGGGTGTAGCTTACCTCAATGGATCCAGTCTCTCCAAGTCTGGCTTTCTCGTAATGACCACTGGAACCGCTGTCACGAAGGCCGCGCGCTTCCTCACCACCTGAGGGTTTCCGCAGCCGAGTACCAGCGCCAACGGATTATCATCAGCGTCCATTTCTTCTAAGGCTATGCAAAACCTGAAGACAAAATTGAATATGAGGGATATTTTTTTCCATAGCATCTAAAACACGACGCACTTCTCCAGTACCGATGTATCTTTCTTCTTTAACCGGCCTTATTCTTTACCAGTTTACGTGTGCTGAAGTAGTAAATAAATAAATGTCTATGTCTATCCACTCGTATGGTTTCGTGTCTGGAATATTGTGTATTTATATTCTAAGTTATATCTAAATTGGTTTTGCTGTTGCTATGTGTGGTTACAACAAAAGTGTTCCATGATTTACAAAACCACATTAAAAAACATGAAAAATAATAAAGCCGTACATAGAAGTCAGTTAAAAATACGACGCCATTATAACGAAATAGAGAAAGCTGAATTTGAAAAGTAATTTATTCAAAACGCTTGGAGAGGAAATGAAATAATTTCAATTCCTTTGGGAAGTTACGAAGCGAGGAACTGTAGTTAAGGATTTGACGAGAGATTTATAATTTTAATTGCTATCGTTAATTTCATTATCTCGAGATTTTGTGATCATCTTAATGTTGCTACGTAGAATTGTTATTTGCCTAATAAATATTTTATACCTGTAGGAACTTACGATTAAGTAGGATGATTAAATCTCGTCTTTATTAGGACTAGTAGACAAACGACAGGGCTTTTATTTTGCAAAATTAAAGGCAGTCGCCGTAGTGCCAAAAAATACTTTTTTTATAGGGCTATCCTCTTTAGGACAATTATTATTCATCGCTTATTAGACAAAGTAATAGTTGAATTATTAAACTGCTACAGTGTACATAGGCCTCATCAATTTGACAGTAAAAAAATGGATATGTTTTTTCTGGATGACTACAGTTATTGACTTTTGTTAAAAAATAATAAATAATTGTAGTTGTAATATTGTAGACAATCCACACAACCCCATCTACTATCTAGCCCCAAACTAAGCAGAACTTGTACAATGAGAACCAGATAGCTAATAGAATACTTTTAATTCTAATTTTGTTTTTTTAAATACATACTTAGAATACAATATATCTAAAACTTAGACAGAGAACAAAAAGAAACAGTCATTAAAATGGTTGACTTACGTATATTGATCAATAGCATCAATCTTTAGCCCCTTCAGTATAATGTTCCCTGGGGCAGCTCTATGACACGCCACATGCTTCGGTAGACCATCAGACCTGGATACAGTGACGCCAGTGCATCGATGCCGTTGGGTTGAAGGTGGGTCTACTAACCAGGATAGGTAGACCTCTTCGTCGTCGTAGAACGCGTCTATGAGACGGACCTGTTTATATTTTGGAATATGCGTTCAGTAAACAGATAATGTTACTACTTTGCTGTGACATATATTTTTATCTATCTATATCTATACTCATATTATAAAAAGGAAATATTTGTATTTTTGTGTGAATGTTTGTAATGAATAAACTCAAAAACTACTGTGCCGATTTCAAAAATTCACCATTGGAAAGCTACATTTACCTTGAGTATCATAGGTTATATTTATGAGTTTAAATAATAAATATCCACCCGTGCGAAGCCGGAATAGGCTGCTAGTTATTATGGTCCATCACTGCAAATACTGCCAATAATTTGACACTAAAAAAATGCATAAACTATTCTACGAAGGCAAGAACCCTTACCTTAGCTTCAGAAATAGGCAGATCATCTTCAGACGGCACCTCCATCTCCTCATCATATATGTCATCATCCAATCCATCCTTATCATCATATTCCTTCCCGACTTCTACAGAATTCACATCATAATCCTTAGCTTCTGTAGCTTCTACAGCTTCAACCTCATCGCATAGCTTGTTTTTGGAGAGACGGGATATGAGAGCACCTTCAAGATGAGGTGGGGTAGCACAAACAGCAGCTGACTTGTCAGTTTGTGGAAGGTTCTTTGCTTCTCGAAGCCAACGAGCGAAACCAGCCATCAGACAATCGCAGTTTAAAGGATTATCTGCAAAAGAGGGCTCAAATTCAACAAGTGTTTTATTTTCATTATCAATCTAATTTAAGTCCACTGCTAGACATAATCAGCCATATTAATAAACGCAATTTAAATTTAGTCATTATTAAAGTTAGCCCTGTCACTTTTTGTCATTACCCAGTGGTAAGAGATGGCAATAGTTTAAGCACGCCTATCTTTTGACATATTTTTATTAATAGGGCTAAATGCCATTAGCCTCTCCTACACAATTCCAGGAAAAATGATTTTGAGCCCTTTCCATCCACAGATTTCCCGCGATCATAACAATGTCGTCGGTCCGGCGGGTGGATGGGCGCCTTACGTTTCGTCCTCCGGTTTGTGGTCGCTATTCGTGAAAATGTATTCCCCAACGGTTACCGGTTTTTCGAGCTATATGACCTGTTTGATCCCATTGCCACTTCAACTTACTAATGGTATGTCACTGACCTTGGTTCTTCTACGGATATTCTTTTATCTGATTGTATCACGTATTGAGTTTACATTTTTATATTTTGATTTTATTTATATTAAACATTTTTATGTGTGCTATGAATCCTACTGTTCCGCAATTAATAAATAAAAATAAATGAATAAATATTGTCGATAAATAAATAAATGTTTAGAATAATAGGGATAATTCGGCTGATAATTCATACCCAAACCAGCAGTTCTTAAATTGTAACAAGGTTTTTATGACGTTCAAGTTTTTGTACCACTTTCGGCGTCTATTGTCTGTCTTTGAATATTTTTTTCCATACTTTATCTTCGCCTTGCCTCCTGACGCGTCACATTGTATTATTTTACCAATATGCAAATGCCTTATCACAATCAATAGCAATCAAAAACAATTCTTGCTATGCTGGATACAACAGGCGATACCAATACCATAAAAACGTAAGCATTGCATTTAAATTAATTGAATAGCAATATTGAATACAGTAAAAGCCAATTGGCAAGTACGATCATCGTCAATGTTTGTCGATAGCACAATTTGGTTTTTATTAGCAGCTTAATGGTAATACAATGTTGCTATCCGAAAAACAGTTTTTTTGTAAGTATATTTTCCATATAACTACATTTATTTTTGTAATAACAGCCGTAGTAATTTTCACATGAGTTTTATTAAAAGTATAATTATTTTCTACACACAAGTGACCCATTTAAAGAAAACCGTCATAAAAAAAATTCTATGCACTAATTGGGGAAACAATACGCGCTATACGCGCATATTTTAATAGTTTATTTATTTTATTATATGTATATATGCCATAGCGCCCAAATGCTAGGCACAATAATTACAAAATACCCATTAAAATAAATAAGAAAAGTGAGTCTAAACAATACAATACAGTTTTCAACATACATAATCAAAATATCAAAATAGCTTATTGTCAAGCATATAATAATAAAATTTCCCAATAAAAATCTCAAACAAATGAGACATGTCAAAAAGATCATGAGAAAAATGATAGTGAATGTATTGACGTCAAGATACCATCGCAAAAACACCATAAAGAATTGTTAACAACAGAATAGTATAGTCATGGACGATATAACGCGTCGTCAAAGGAACAAAGCCGGGCCGGATATGTGAAGTATTGACACAATACTTTGTGACATACTGACTGACTATCGAACGAACCACAAAGCTGGTAAAAATGTAGCAACAAATATTAGTTCAGTGCCTGAAGTCGGAGTTTTGCTACCACATTTCAAATCAAAACAAATCAAACTCTTTGCGATTGATTCTACGTAACGTATTTTTGTTGTCTCATCATTTCTCCATACAAAATAGAGTCACAATAGGCGAAACAAATTGTTCAGACTGATCGCGTAAAACTGTGAATAGCTGTGAAGCTTTAAATTGGGATTACTTAAAAAGCCACACATTACGACAACTTTTGCTTTGACTTTAAAAAAACATCTGCATGCACAAAGTTACTGGACGCTGGGCGGTGCTTTGTAGGGCACCTTCTTGACGTGCGTGCCCTACGAGGTAATGCTTTGTTATAGACGATGGTTACCGCACTTAACATAAGGCGGGTCATATGCATTTTCCATCAGCAAATTGTAAAAACAAAAAGTTATCGATAAGAACTAGTCCAAAAAGAGCCATGTAACTTAGAGCTTGTTGTCAAAACTTACGGACCGTGTGTGAGCTGACCACCCAAACTGCTTTATCATCACACTATCATTACCTACAAAAGTGAACCAGGCCAGACACTTCGGCTTAAAAAATGAATTTTTCATCCCCCATCCCGGAAAGTGTATTTTTGCTCTTTGATAATATGAGTGCAAAAGCCGTTTTTATTTGATCGAGGATAAAGCAAAATTGAATTCAGAACATCATGTGCACTAAGATTTTCAAAACATCATTAAACCTATTTACTTCTACCTCCATGGTGCTGAATCATGCAACTTTTTAAGGTTCCGTAGCCAAATGGCAAAAACGGAACCCTTATAGATTCGTCATGTCTGTCTGTCTGTCTGTCTGTCTGTCTGTCTGTCTGTCGGTCCGACCGTGTCACAGCCATTTTTCTCCGAAACCATAAGAGCTACATTGATGAAACTTGGCGAGTAGATGTATTCTGTAAACCGCATTAAGATTTTTACACAAAAATAGAAAAAAAACTATAAATTTTGGGGGTCCCCATACTTCAAACTGCAATTCAAAAAAATTTTTTTCGTCAAACCCATACGTGTGGGGTATCTATGAATAGGTCTTCAAAAATGATGTTGAGGTTACTAATATCGTTTTTTTCTAAACTGAATAGTTTGCGCGAGAGACACTTCCAAAGTTGAAAAAAGTTGGTCCCCCCCCTCTAACTTCTAAAATAAGGGAATGATAAAACTAAAAAAAATATATGTTGTACATTACTATGCAAACTTTCAACGATATTTGGTTTGAACGAGATCTAGCCAGTAGTTTTTTTTTTATACGTCACAAATCGTAAACCGCAATTTACCTTTTGACGAACTACAAGAACCTGTTTCCTGTTTATTTTCTGTATATTATGTTACTTGATGCTACGGAACCCTTCATGGGCGAGTCCGACTCGCACTTGGCTGCTTTTTTAATTTATTAAAAACTCAGACTCAGAACCTTCTTAATCTTTTACTTTTTGGTCTACGCGCGCCATTGTCTTTTTTACATTCAGTTATTTCCTCGCTGAGCTGAGGTTCGATGAATGAATTTTATTTCTTGAGGTATCTGTAAGTTTATTTTTATTGATTATTTAGTGTTTACTACTTATACACAAAGATTTATCCCACTCGGCTCTTAACTTTTGGGACATTATAAAATTTATAAAAATCTATCTGTGATTTTCTTTTTCTTTCTTAATTATTCTTACCTTCGATAGTAAAACGCGTCAAGTCCTTGTGCATCGCTAGCGCCCCATCATCTATCATAGAAATGTCGTTGTCATGCAGCAACAGTGAGGTGAGCTGGCCGAGTGACTTCAGTGGATCAGCTGACAGCGAGCGGAGGAAGTTCTGAGACAGATCCAGGTGAGTGAGGCTCGTCAGCTGAGCTAGAGATGCACCTGTTGGAGTAGTTACAAGGATTTATAAGGAATTCTCTTGCTGCCTTCCTACGGTGCGTGGTTCTGCAGATCATCACGTACAGCCGATGCAGCACGGCAACGCACACAGAAAAAGCTCCAGTGCTACCGCGCACCTCGGCGCACGAGACCGTTCCCATGGTGTGTCGTGCGAGCTGATCCGCCTCCGTGCGCGATATCACACACCAGTGGGAAGGGGCTATTAGGCCCGTATTCAGAGACGGTGATAGATAGAAGATCAAACCACGTAAAATTAATATTGAGGTACGTATCTTTATTTAAAAAAAAAAAAAGAAATTTTTTTAAAAATATTTATAACTAATAATGAAACAAAATAAAAACATTTTCGTACTGGCTGAGCAAGATTCCTTTTTTAAATCGGCATTTACATTTAAAACTTTTTATATCGTGACTAAATATATCATAAAATGATACTAATGAAACATTTCAGTGGATACCCCGAAAATAAATAAAGTAACCAAAAGTATCGTAAAGCTTTATTTCCGTCAAAAACTCCGCTATATTTTCCCGGAAATTAAAATGTCAGAATAGACTTTATCCTGTACAAACGCGTCTAATCATCTTGTGGGATGCTGATAACCATATTTGTTTGTTTGCGTGTAAAAATTACCTAAAATTTAGAAAATAAAAGCATCACAAATTCAGAGTTGGTAGTCCGCCTTCTGTGTTGTCAGTGGTGAGTTTGATCCTCACCGCGTTTATTATTTATTGGTTACTTTTGCTTTTTTAATGTACACAGATCTACTTATACACGGTAGTTTGAGAAAGGCAGTGATGGCCAAGTCCGAAACCACGAGAGTTAGGGAAATGTCGTGAAAAGAGTCATGCCTTCGATTTATAAAAAAACAATTAACTGCATATTTTTTTTTAATCTTTTACTTTTGACGAAAATGGACCCAAATGATAAAAAAAAAATTGTATTATTGAACCAATGGATTCTGTTGCTGTTATGGATGAATTTGCAAATAAATGTTTGACTAAAAATGAATGAAAATATAAAACTTTCTGTACTACTTTTTTCTTATCATTATCGGGCGGGCATAACTGACATATTTTATTGGTATGGTTATCTGCTAAGGAAAAAATCCTCAGAAACGGATGATATTTTTGTGATGGTTATTTGCTAAGAAAAAAAAATCTCAGAGATAACTGGTATTTTAAATGATTTTACTTTCTTCGTACACAACTGACAGTAACGTACCTGATACAGCCACGATCTCATTATGCGACAAGTCCAGATGCGTCAAGTTGGATAGGTGTTTGAACGCATAGTCCTCCAACACATCTATTTGGTTGTTGTGCAAGTTCAAATGGGTTAAGTTGGTTAGACCTGTGGACATGGAAACGTGTTTAACTGTTCCTGAAGACCAATTTCGGGGTGATTCAATCTTCTAACTTGAAACACAGGCTACTTGGACATGGTCACAGAATACAATTATTTAGTAAGCTAAACATTTTATCGCTAGCATTAAGTTCGTCAAAGTACGATCCAATATTGGTTTTAGTCCAATAGAGATTTTTTTTGTTTATTGTCATGGGCCAGTATTGTAAAAAACTGTTTTGAAAAAAATAGTTTTTGCCATGTTTATGTTTTTGGCAGAAATGCGACTTAAGATCTCTCCATATTGATTTTCAAATGATTCCAAGCCTTTCCTTTTCTTTCCTTCCTTCGTTTTATACACGTATAATTCATATAAACACTAATATTTAGCCTTATTCCAGATTAAATGGTATTTTTGCGCAAAACATTTAGTTCAAGTAAGTGCTACCATTTACCACCAGAAAGATATGCGTCTGGAATGTTCGGAAAATTTATAGGCACGTGGTATTTGCACCTCAGGTTTAGGAATGGTGAATAGCTATTAACTATGTCTATATCGTATGTGTTTAGTGCACTGGTGGCCTAGTGGTGGACCTATGGATTTTTGTGGAAAATTTATGCAAGTACACAATTGCTAGTGTTTACTTGTGACAGTAATCGCGATGTTTTCCTTCACTGTTTCAGACCACTAGCATTGTGTATATACATTTTTCGACAGAAAAACTTACTGGTACACGACTGGGTTTGAGGGTTCAAACTGAGGATCAGAAAGCGGGGCCAATACCACTAGACCACCAGTGCACTCAATCTTCTCTTTAAAAATGAACAGTTCAGCTTACCTGATAGAGCTCCTCGTCGTATGCTAGCGAAGGTGTTGTCAGACAGTTGGAGAGATGTCAAACAAACCAATGTAGGCACGGTAGTGGGTCCTACGGGGCCTTCGAGTGCGTTTCCCGATAAATCCAAATCTCTTAGCATATGAGCTTCCTGAAAATAAAAAACTTGTAACAGTGTGCCTTTGAATTTGTCCACCCTTACGAAGCCGGGGCTAGCCCCTAGACCGTGAATATTTTTGTTCTTATTATTTGTTTGTTTGTTATTAGCCGACTAACAGGTCTTTAAACGCGTTTAGTACCAACTGAACTCAAGTAATGCTTAAGCGAGTTTAAACGTCAATAGAACGCGTTGGACCTAAGCTGAGACAAGAATGGGAAAAGAGATTCGACCAAAGAGTATCTAATAACTCCAGCACGCCGTTTCTTAGAGCATTGCTGAAGCGTTTAGTGTTCCAAATTCAAAAAACGCTCCTGCAATGGATTTGTTTCTTTAACCATAAATTCGATAGTTCTTTTTTCGAAAATAATGTCAGTATTCCATGCATAAGAAATTGTATTTTCTTCCTTTTATCTATGATAATGCAATCTACTCATAATAACATGATTATCACGAAATGTAGGTTAATAAGAGTTACGCTCGAAAATAGGCCCATGTAATGAATATTTCGACGAGACTACTTATTGGCAGTGTAACTAATCTTTATTAACGATTACTGGCGTTAATCGAATATAATGAATAAGTTATCGTATGTACAGTGAACGACAAGAGTAATTTAATCAATATCATAACGCTACTCACTATAATAATCCCACTATTTTTTTTTATAATATCATAATCTTATTAGTTTGGATGAATGGATGGATGTTTGTTACCCAATAAAGCCAGAACGGCTGAAGGGATCTGGGTAACAAATAATTTGTATTTATATTTGATCCTTTGACTAAGATTTTCGAGATTTGTAACCGCGAAGATAAAATTGGCGCCCAACGTGGGGCGACGACAAATGTACATAAATTGAAAAACATTCTATAAAATACTGTTTCCTTTTCAAAAATATCTTGCTAAAGTGCATATATTTTACTATACAATTTGACAAGCCAAACCGTCAGTTCAGTTTTTTTTTATTAGTGTGCTAGTTTTTATTGTATATTAATGTACATTAATTTAAGTAAGAGATATTTTATCATCTATATGGTTCCATCCATAGAATAAGTTTCCTTAAAAAAAATCCTAGAATTTTTTTTTTTTTTGATAAGTTACCTTTAAAGAAGCCAATGCTGGTACTTTCAGCAGATTTCCTCGTAGCCTTAGCGTGGTCAGTTTTACAAGTGGCTTGAATGATGCTGTAGAAATATCCGTGAGTTGATTATCACTTATATCCAGGTACGTTAAGTTTCTGATTCCCTGAAAAATTAAAAAGATTAGTTTATAACATTGTCGTCATCGGCTCGAACCAATGAGTCCGGGTCAGTTAATGTACACCTAGTTAAAACGAATGCATTTTTTTCCTCTGAGAAATTGTTAAGGCCCTTATACACTGTAGCAGGTAAATATTTCGATTATTACTTTTTCTTTTTTTTCTACTCTTTATCTATTAGCGATGGATAAATTGCTCTAAAGAGGAAAAAACATTTTCAGGCACTGGTTTTTTTTCTTAGTTCGTAACTGATTTACCAAGCAATAATAAAGTTCTGTCATTCAGTTCTTATTTAATAACTGGGTCATGAAATAATAAAAAGGTTTTGGGCTTTAGTTAGTTCTTACTTCGTAACCCGGTATTTCAGTATTATTTTCCTAATTCATTCAGTAAGAGGCTTATTTAGACCAGATTCTATTCAATACGTAACTAGCAAAATAAAACCCGTAATCGACCATCTCCATTACCTTTTCTACACCCTCGCAACTTACCTTGCCATGTGAAATAAGATCTTACCTTAAACGAATTAGAGTCCAAATTGTGTATCTTGTTATTGGATACATCCAGCCTATCTAGATTCCAGAGGCGTGTGAGTGCCTCAGTGGGCACTGAAGGCAGCTGATTGTTCGGTAAACCTGTAAAAATGCTCTTATTGCTTATTTGCTCTTGAAAAGGGTATTTGGGTTTGAATCAGATTACTTTAAACCTAAAGGGTAGTTGGGATACGCATAGTTTTACAAATCGTTGGGTTTGAAAGTTTTGCATCACAAAGAGAACTGATTGGTATTGGGTATTTCAAAGAGTTTTAGTTTTTTTGAGAATAAATTTCACTCCATTTTATGTGTTCCTGAACTAGTAGGTATTATATCTCGAGTGAGGTTATTTCTTGACTCAAGCTTTGCGAAAATTTCAGCGTTCTGCAGTGGCGATCAGAGAAACGCTGTCAAATCTCGCTGACATTTCACAGCGTTTTAAAAGCGGGATAAGGACAGGTAGAAGAAGAAGATTTGACGGAGTTTCACTAATCATCACCGCAGAACTCTTCACGGATAAATAAAAATTTTATATTTTCAAATTCGGTAATTATTAATTTATTACTGAAGAAATTCGCAGCAGAGTTTTAGTATTAAAAGTACGGCATCAATGTGGTAAACTAATTTAATTTAAAAAAGTACAAGAAAGGAGCCTCTTTGAGGCGCACTTAAAACCCTTTCACCACACTTTCGAAAGAATCAGTGACACGAGAAGAATAAGATAATAAAGCTGATTTATCCATCGGCTGATTTAAGAGACAGTCGTAAGTTCAGTTTTGAAACAATCTTATCTGTGAATTTATTGTTATCTTCTGTGTTTTGGTCCTTAAAGAGAGCCAACGCGTAAATTCCTACTTCTCATCAGATTGCATGTTCGCTTAATTGAAAACGAAAGCATAGTTCGAAACACACTCCTTCCGTTCACTAGTATGGATCAAACTACATATCATTGTACGATTCAGCATCGCAAAAAAAAATATTTATGATAGCGATGTTTGGCGTTTCACTGATCGTGTACGCAAATGCGCCACATCATTTGTTTCAAATAAATAAAAGGGGATAAAAGGATTCATTTTTAGGGTTCCGTAGCCAAATGGCAAAAACGGAACCCTTATAGATTCGTCATGTCTGTCTGTCTGTCTGTCTGTCTGTCCGAGTATGTCACAGCCATTTTTCTCCGAAACTATAAAAGCTAGACTAATGAAACTTGGCGAGTAGATGTATTATGTGAACCGCATCAATGTTTTTACATAAAACTAGAAAAAAATCAAAAAATTTGGGGGGTCCCCATACTTGAAACTGAAACTCAAAATTTTTTTTTCATCAAATCCGTACGTGTGGGGTATCTATGAATAGGTCTTCAAAAATGATATTGAGGTTTCTGAAACCGTTTTTTTTTAAACTGAATAGTTTGCGCGAGAGACACTTCCAAAGTGGTAAAAAGTTGGTCCCCCCCCCTCTAACTTCTAAAATAAGAGAATGATAAATCTAAAAAAAATATATGTTGTACATTACTATGCAAACTTTCAACGATATTTGGTTTGAACGAGATCTAAACAGTAGTTTTTTTTTATACGTCATAAATCGCAAACCGCAATTTACCTTTCGACAAACTACAAGAACTTTTATATTATGTTACTTGTTGCTACGGAACCCTTCATGGGCGAGTCCGACTCGCACTTGGCCGCTTTTTAATATTATAATACCCGCTCTTCCCAATTGAACTTTTGCATACTTAAATGCTATAATGTGGATATAATTTATACTTTTGATACCTTTATACTTTCCCATACCATGTTTTAATGCAAATAATGTATGAAATAGAATAATAGAATGAAAAATTTAATTTAACCGGCTCATTCCTAATTCCGGGCACTTTTTAACGGCTTGCTAAAAGTCTCGTTGCTCAAAAAAACTTAGGCACAGACTTACTATACTCTACTTATAATAATGATTATCAATAAATTACTTGTGACTTATGTGCAATGTAAGTAATTACCTCCCTGATCATCATTTACTTTTGCAACTGACTGTACTTTGCATAAATGTCATCACTACTAAACAAACACACGTTCATAATTAACCATAACAGTGCTGGAGGGTGCAATGAGTGTTATACACTACCTAACCTACAATCATAACGTAGGAGAAACATAGGCATCGGCAGGTTCGAATTATCTCTGGGGAAATCAAGTTACCGCAGTACAGACGATATAGATACGAAGTTATTCCTATAATTTCCTTATTTATGGCAATAATTATAGCTTTTGCAATCTTAATGTTGTTTTGGAATCAGTCTTAGGGGTTTTTATGATATTCGACAAAAACGGGCGCACTACTAGTATACAGGGTGGTTTTTAAGAGGAGGAGGAGGTTAGTATTCTTCCGTGTAAATATATAAAATAGTGAATATTTGCTATTACCATTAATTTTAAGTGAAACATTTATATGCAAAGATTGGTCCTTATCAGCAACAGAATCCATTGATTCAATAATACAGGGAATATTTTTTTTTTAAACTATTCGGGTCCGTTGTCGCTAAAAGTAAAAGATTAAAAAAAAAATACATATGCCGTTACTGTCTACTATTGTCGATCTTATAAATCGAGGGCATGACTCCTTTTACGACTTTTCCATATCTCTCGTGGTTTCAGACTTGTCCATCACTGCCCTTTTTAAAAAATCACCCTGTATAACATTTAAAATATTGTTATTGTAAATGTTTTATTAGTATTGATCATAAATGTACTACAAATACGTAAGTAGAATTTATTTATTAAAGGGAGTAAACTTATGTTATTTGCGACCGACTTCAAATAAAAATGGAAGAGGTTCTCAATTCGGTTGTTATTTTTTTAATGTTTGTTATAAATCTTCGTCATGTATGGAACCGATTTGTTTTATTTTATTTTAATAGTAACACTTAAGATTGGTCTCATTGATATCAAAATTGATTTAGCAGTTAGGCCATGAAGTCAGTTTCTCAAGTTCTTAAAACTTCTTTTGTTTGATTCTTTTCTTTTCTTTTCTTTGGTTTGTTTTCCGCTGTGTTTATATCCAACGATTTACCTCTAAATTTTCTTTGAAAATAAAAGTAAATCTGCATTTAATATTCATTAAAACCGGAACCAACTGCCAGCTAAAATACCACGAATACTTATTTACTTACTGCTCGAGTTTTTAAAGTGCAATATTTCCAACAATCGGTTTGCAATAAACTGCTTTTTTTATACAGCTGGAAATCAAATCCAATAAAACGCATACAAAATATTTTATTGATAGACTTTTTGGAAGTTTTGAATCGTGTAAATACGTTTGTATTTTACGATTTTGAAGAGTTTTTAAGCAACAAATAAAATGTAGTCCATATAAAAAAAAGGCTTCATTTTGGACAGATAAAATAATATATTGAGTATATTGCAAAGCCGCCACTTAATATCATGCTTGGGTCCAATGGACCCACTGCATTCAATTTCAATTCATTCAATGGACCAACCTCATTAGTCAAGAGTTCTTCAATCTCTCACCTAAAGCCAGCAAAGTGGAAGCGACGTCACTGAAAGCCCCTTGTTGTACCCTCCGAATCTCCCCCGAGGATATGACCAGACCATGAAGTCCCACTCCAGCCAGCTCTGACACGGAGGTAGATAAAAGAACCGTCACTCCTCGGAGGGAACAGTCGAGAAGGGAGACAGTTGTGCTCTTGTTCCTTGATTTCTGCTCGCGGAGATGACGGCCAATTTTCTGGAATAAAAGATTATAATGTCAGTTTGAAATGATGACGCTTGACATTGAGTCACAGGAAGTCGGTGGGTGGAGAGGGCTCAAAATTGTTCTTATTATAACAAACATAATATTTCTTCTTAAATTTGGGGCATCCTAAGGTCAGAGATTGGTAAGGCGCTGGATAGGTCCCTATAAAATACTGTCCTTGGTACTCCAAGGTTTTTTTATATACAACTAGGTAATGGAACAAGCTTAAGGTCCACCTATTGTTATGTGGTAACCATTGCCTACAAAGCATTGCCTCGTAGGTCGTGTAGGTGAGGAACCTACGATCCCTGCGTCCATCAATTTGAGGTATACAGATGTTCAGCCACACGTGCCAGTAATTTCACTGGCATCCACACCCTTCATCACAACACAGTAATCAGTGCTCTCAAACGGTGAAGGAAAACATCGTGAGAAAACCCTTGGCTAAGGCAATTCCGCACGTATTGATCCTGTAGATTAGGCCGACAAAGCTGTCAGGATGGTATAGGTGCTGGGCAAGCTTATTCCATAGGTAACGCCCGTCCCGTAAGTAGGGGCATGACTAAACAACAGTTGCCTTGACGCTATATAAATCATCTACAATAGATGCAAAGGCCTGTTTAATTTTAACTGTTTAGCAGCGGACTTCTGCTGATGACGATGACGTTTGAATAAGCCAAATCTGATGCCGTGTAGTTAAGCCGCCTGAACCAGGCTTCGATACCGGGATAGCCTATTCAAAGCTCATCGGAGCACGGAAGCAATCGGATGAAAATCCTTCAGTTGAGAAAACAGATTTCAGATCAGTAGGCCTACCACAAGCTCTGTCTGGCTCTGTCTCTGGTTTTGAGTCTGTGTGAGTGTTGACTAAATAAATCCTATAGATAGTGCAATTCACGAAGACGCGCCCCTCGCGGGGTGCGGGGAGTTTGCTCCGAGCGGCAGTCGCGAACCGTAGTCTATTCATTGTAGTGTGCGTGTGCACTCATAGGTAATTAGTGTGTACCGATAACACTCACATTGACGGAAGCTTGCACTCATATACTATAAACGGTTAGGAGGAAAAGTGGGGCGCGCCTTCGTGGATTGCACTATCTATACGTTGAAACGTCACACACATAGTATAATACATTGGTGAGCACTCACACAGACTCAAACCCAGAGACAGAGCCAGACAGAGCTTGTGGTAGGCCTACAGCGACCAGTAGTATGCCCTATTGGGCATACTACTGGTACTACTGCCCATGTCTAAAAGACTAGCAGTTTAATCGGATTGGTATTTTCTTCGTCAAAAAATCTACTATTAGTGCGTGGGTAGATAATTTTAATAGATATTTTTATTAGTCCGCAAATATATTTTCTGGGGAAAAATTTCCTAAGTATTTTCGGAATTACCCATAGGGAAACATTCCAATAACAAAATGAAATTGCTCTACATATAATCCGATAAAATATCGATATAAAAAATGATCTGTTGTTTTGTTGGCCCGCCGAGTGTTTTTATGTAAAGGGTAGATATAATAAACAAGGCTTGACTCAGACTCAAGCAATGTTTCAATTAAATGACTTATTGATAAAAAATGCTATTATAATATAAAAGACTTTTCAATTAATTAAATTATAATAATAATTTAATTGACTTCACAATAGAAAACTAACAATTAGCTTTTAATTTATCTATTTTTTCAGACTTCGGCCCGCTTCCACTCCAAATATTGCTATGCCCTGAACATTGGGGCGTATTATGTATTCACCATTTTTAACTTTAAGACCTCACCATGTAACATAATAATTGCAATAAACAATATGAGTATGAGTTTCGGAATACGGGCCTTAATAATACTTGTATAGAAAGTACAAAAGTGCGTCCACTGATCCGCACCGGATGGATCACTCGAATGTGTTTAATATTTAAATACGTTGCGTCTAATACTTCAAATGCGGACATAGTGCAAGAAAAGAGCCTCTCTGAGGTGCACTTAAAATCCTTTCATCACACTGGTTCGAAAGACTGCAACAAATACTGATCCGGGGCCTAATTGACCTATAATATTGTTACCCATTTAAATGTAATACTGTATGACAGCTGCCTACCTGCCTCTAATGACTATTTTATTTTTCTGTTATAATTTTTATTTGATTTTTATTTTTAAGTAGGTAGGTATTCCTGTGTACATAAGCTAGGTCAATAAAATCCTTTTCTTTCTTTCTTTCTAAAGAATTAGTGGCACGATAATAAGAAGAAGAAATGCGGACATGTGAACGCCATGATTTTTTTTTATCGGTACGCATACGTCACTACAGACGCATAAGCACAACGCGTATGCTTAACCCCTAAGTGATAGGTACGTTCCCATTTTAGCCATCAATTCCTGCGAAAGAAATCAACTAGAGCCTAGTAACGTGTTCATAGACGTTTATTGACAAGTCGATCGAAAGGTGTGATGGAACCCTACTCCAAGCGTGCCACTGCCGAGCGATAGACCTTTGTTTACCGAACGCCCGAAGTAGAATGTTGCTTGATTTGCGACCATTACTACGAGACCGTACTCGAATGTGCTTTTCAAATATTAGTTTTTCTATGTTTTGACTTGAATGACAGTTATACTTCTGCAGTCAGTATCGTTTAGACTTGTTTTCGTCTAACTTTCTACTTTGTTACCAAATAAATTTAATTATTATTATTATTATGTGCCCTCCGGGTCCCACTGCTGGGCAAAGGCCTCCCCCCATTCCTTCCAGACATCGCGGGCTACGCCTGCCCAATCTGTCAGGAAACCATCAAGCTCGTCTCGCCATGTCCGTTTTGGTCTGCCGCGTCGCCTTCTCGCTGGGTCAGGATGCCAATCGGTGGCTATCTTTGCCCACAGCTCATCTGGTCAATAAATTTAATATAATATTATATTCGATTTAATTTGATATTTGATCTTGACAAATGCTCAGGACCCTAGAAAAAATCTAAAAAGCAGACACTGTCAAAAATATTCATTTTACAGTTTGCCTGCTATAGATACTGATATTTTTTTCAGGAAAAAGTCATTTTACGCTGTGGTTTTTTATATTCAACAAAAAAATTTGGACCAAAAAAATTATATAATTGCTGGAGAATTAACATTTTTAGCTCCATAAAAATACAGAAACATCAAAGACAATAATAGTGTACCCAAACTTTTTTCTACCGATATGAGAAACATTCGACTACTCATAGTAAGCCGAGCTCCAAAAAGGTATTGTTTCGGAATCAACGTCGGCCGCCAGTACCAATACAATCGGCATAATACCTCCATAGCTCCTGGACTGAGTATTTGGACGTTCTGTGTGCTGTATTAGGCCTTGAGCTGGAGAAGCTGTTCAGGAAGTGGTCACCAACAATTGGTTACAGGAAAATATCGTATTAGGAAATAATTATCCTTTTCTATTAAGAAAAGGCGGAGACTTGCACAGGACCGAAGAGAGTGGCGTATTAGGGGGGAGGCCTATACCCAGCAGTGGGTGCATACAGGCTGAATAGATAGAATAGATAGATAGATTAAGAAAAGGATAATTAACTCCTTTCCTTTTTTTCGTGATAGAATCAGAAATGAGGATATCCGTAGAAGAACCAAGGTCACCGACATAGCTCTTAGAATTAGTAAGTTGAAGTGGCAATGGGCAGGTCATATAGCTCGAAGAACCGTCAACCGTCGGGGAATAAAGATTCTCGAATGGCGACCACGAACCGGAAGACGAAACGTAGGGCACCCACCCACCAGATAAACTGACGACATTGTTAAAATCGCGGGCAGTCGGTGGATGGAAAGGGCTCAGAATCGTTCTTCTTGGAAATGTGTAGAGGAGGCCTATGTCCAACAGTGTACTTCATCAGGCTGATGATGATGATGAATGTGCTTAAAAGAGTAAATTAAAGTATGTGATGAGATATTTGACTAATATAGTTTTATTATGGCTAAATGGTCACAGTGAAAATACACAAAGTCAAAGTAAATAATTTTTTATTCAGTACGATGCAAGAATCACTTTGAATCACTTTGACACGGCCGTATTAACACAATAGTCGCTACTTCCGAATCCGCGGCTTATCCTAAGTGTCATTCACAACCGTATGAGACGCGGCGCGGAGGGGATTAGAGACATGACTATTCACATTCAGAGTTTGCAAACAATGTGTGGAATTAATTGAGTTTCAATTGTCTGTGTGATGCTTGGCAAGATTTCAAATCTTAAAGCGAAGGGCAAACGGTGTATCAGATATGTTTATAGTTTTGTAGGTGTAGGGGTATGGTTTCTACCCACCCTACCCCCAGGGTAGATCCAAGGGTGTAGTGGGTCCAAAGCGACATAATATAAGCGCTTTTCTGCTATTTTGTAGGACTGGCCTCTAGCTCAGTTGGTAGTAGCTCGGCCTTCTGCGCCATAGGTCGTGGGTTCGATCCCTACCGAGAACAAATATTTGTGTGGTGAACATAAATGTTTGTTCTCTGTCCGGGTGTTTTATTGTATTCTAAGTATGTATTTACAAAAAATAATAATAATAATATGTATTTAAGTATTATATCAGCTATCTGGTTCCCATATTACAAGCTCTGCTTAGTTTGGGGCTGGGTAGTGTTGTGTGAATTGTCCACAATATTTATTTACTTATTTATTATGTTTAAAGTCCTGATTGTAAGTTGGTTTGGCTTCTGCTTAACAGTCATAAAAAGTTCAATTTCATTCAATGCATTTTGCTTGATGCACGAATCGTCATCATCATTATCAGCCTGAAGAAGTCCACTGCTGGACATCGGCCTCTCCTACACATTTACAGGAAGAACGACTCTGAGCTCTTTCCATCCACTGACTTCCCGCGATCTCACAATGTCGTCGGTCCATCTGGTGGATGGGCACCCTACTTGTCGTCTTCCTGTTCGTGGTTACCGATGCACCATGCCTATTTCTGCCGTGAAGCAGCATTGCTGTGTTTCTGTTTGAAGATTAGGGGTGTCGGTGACCTTTTGCCTCACTATTAGGTACGCATAAAGTTGATGGACGCAGGGTAATGCATCGTAGGGCACGTTCCTGACACATTGCTTTATTAATAGACGATGGTTACCACTTAACATCAATTGTGCTTGTTCCATCAGTAGGCCCATCATGAGCTCTGTCTGGCTCTGGCTCTGGTTTTGAGTCTGTGTGAGTGCTCACCAGTGCAATATATTGTGTGTGTGACGTTTTGACATACGATTTATTTAGTCAACACTCACACAAACTCAATACCAGAACCAGAGACAGAGCCAAACAGAGCTCATGGTAGGTCTACAGGTAGTTGTATAAAAACACCATTCCAAAAATGTTGCTCAATATTTTGTATGTCAAACTCTGAAATGAACAGAACTACTTTATTTCTTGAGGTTAAACAGTTATTCATTGCAACATACAAAGTTAATGTAATGTGAGGCAGCGAACAGAGAGCTCAGCGATCCGTAAAATTAAAATGTGAAATTATGTACAGTAGGCCTACCACAAGCTCTGTCTGACTCTGTCTCTGGCTCTAGTTTTGCGTCTGTGTGAGTGCTCACCAGTGTATTATACTGTGTGTGTGCCGTTTTGACGTAGAATTTATTTAGAATACTCACACAGTTTCAAAACCAGAGCCAGAGACAGGGCCAGATAGAGCTTGTAGTAGGCCTACAGGTAGCTTTCGAGATAATTCGATCATGCGGGCGGCATATACACACAATTTAGTTGAAACAAAGCACTCACAGTCGTTTTTTACTGTAGTTTTGTCGTAAAAAAACTAAACTACACATATAGTAGAATAGTTTTTTTACCGACTTCACCGACATTCTGCCGTTCTCACAAAAGTACCATGATTTTTATAATGTCCCAAAAGTTAAGAGCGAGTGGGATTTGAACCTACGACCTTCCAATTGGTACGGGGACTGACTGCTGCGCCAGCGGATCCTCATCACACTCGACGAATAACTCCTAGGGACTGTTGTGTGTTGTTTGTTGTGTCAAGGAGAAGGTCGCGGCTTCAAATCCCGCTCGGCTCTTAACTTTTGGGACATTATAAAAATCTTTGTGATTTCCTTAAGTGTGAGTGTGTTGTGTGTGTCACTATAAAATCAATAAAAAGTTGAACACTAAAAGTATAAAATACGATGCACAATGTCAATAAATATTCAACATGCCCGCTGAGGGAGGTTGGAGGAATTGGGGCATTCTTCATGCTCAGTGGAGCGACGGAATTGCTAATATAGATAGCAGGGTCTGGACTAGTCTTAGGAAAGGGTAGGTCACTGACACGTGAATCGTATTCGGTGATTGGTGAGCACTAGAGAGATTAATCTGGTTTTTGATCGACCTTATTTTTTTTTTATGTTATAGCTGGCAGACGAGAAGGCGGGCCACCTGATGGAAAGTAGTCACCGTCGCCCATAGACACCTGCAACACCAGAGGTGGTGCTGATGCGCTGCCGGCCTTTTAAGAATTGATAGGCCCGCCTTTTGAAGGACCCCATGTCGAAGCTCCGAGGGAAAACCGCAGAAGGCAGCTCATTCCACAACTTATTCGTAAAGGACCGCGAAAAACGAGCAGTTGTGGAAAACCAGCCATCCAGACACACACAGACAGAGCTATTTGTTAGTTTTACTGTCAAAACTAGTGATTACACGCTTCAGGTATTAGATCCCTGAAAAATATTTATTTTAATAAATACTGTATTCCTGTATGTTTCATAGTAATCAATAAAGAGTTATCTATCTATCTATCCCATAGTTTTTTAGGATTTTATTACTGAAATGCTGAATATGGCTTATTTACTTCAAGAAAGCGTTCTCAAGTTTAAATTGTGATAAAAAAGTCCAAGATTCTGATCATCTAAAATCTTGCCTTTGGTGCAGAATGAAGTGTGGAAAGCACCTGTACTAACAAACAGTTGGCAGCGAAATGCACTAAGCTCAGCACGAGATTGCGCTATTGGCTGACAGATTTGCACGTTCAGTCCAATTGTCAAATCATTAATCACATTAGGTCAAAAAGCTTGAGGTCTCAACACAGCGCAACGTGTGTGATAGATCACATGAGCACCCAGCAGCAAGGCATGTGCTTAGACAAGACAGCGCCATTAGCTGTTTACTTGTGACATTAGATATTGATCTAGCACTAAATATTGCAAACTTATTGAAACTTGAAACCTAAAGATACTAATTAATACACCACTATTTAGTA
Source organism: Thera britannica (assembly GCA_939531255.2). Classification (NCBI taxonomy): domain Eukaryota; kingdom Metazoa; phylum Arthropoda; class Insecta; order Lepidoptera; family Geometridae; genus Thera; species Thera britannica. Next base: position 4,265,630 of record OW618045.2, read on the forward strand.
ATTACCAAAAAAAAATGCCGATATTGGCTGCTGATACTAAACACATCCACGAAAAAAAAATTTTTTAAGACATAAAAATTTCATTCATAAACGGACACCAAGCGGAACCGAACAGCGTAATTTTTTTTCTCTCTAGTACTACGTAACTAATGTGTCCATAATTTTATGCAGGATTTCTGAAAATTTTAACATTTAATAACTTTGTCATTTTATCGAACCTAAAAATTCTGATTGCACATTCATAATGATCTACCCCTACTACATTACCCCATATTTTTTTTGGTAGTTACAAAATACTGGTGTATAGATACTAATTAATATTTTACCTGTAGCGCAGTGTGGTCTCCAGCACAGCGCAGCGTGTGTGGTAGATCACATGAGCACTCAGCAGCGGGACGTGCGCTCAGCACGGGACAGCGCCATTGGCCGGCAGACTGGCACGCACAGCACACTACTAGCCAGACCATAAGCCACATTCTGTAACAACGGAAATATAAAATTAAATACTTTTTTGTACGCTATAATCAACAGGAGTACTTCAAAGGTTGAAGCAGAAATTTTGCATAGGAAAAAATCATGACGGGGTTGAATGTCTAAAAATACCTACAATTACTATTATGAGCTGTGTTTGAAGGATCGTGGTGAGCTACATAATTATTGATTAAAACCTAAATTAAACTATGAAAGACATATCATTATCTAGCTCTTCGTCAATCTTCCGTGTCTAACAAATTGAAATAAAAAAATATATATTTTAATACTTTTTAAACTTTCGTGATCGTAACTCATACTGAATCTATTACACGAGTAAAATAAGGTAATCAATGATATAAATACCCGTGTAATAGATTCAGTATTTTTTTTATTTTATTTATTCAGGACAACAATCAGTTAAGGCCAGCGCACATCTAAACGATGGCCATGGCGATCAGTGAAATGCTACCAAATATCGCTGTCATAATTGATAGCGGCTATAGGTTTTATGCCTTGTGTAATATAATAAAGTATTTGTCTCAATACATCAATTTAGGTGGTGTTTACAAGCAACTCCAAAAATGTTAGGAGCCCCGTAAGAATTGTGTTAAAGGTCTATCAGTACCCCCACAAACATGTCTCTCGCAACTGCCGTAAACAGAGTGAAGTAGGTACAAGTGCCGTGAACAGCCTTCCGAATGGCAATTCCAGTAATAACCGACCACTTGTATAAGAATCGGCGCTGCATTGCGCGTGGTTGTGACGTAATAGGGTACTTCCACTTTTCCACAAGAGCACTGGTGGTCTAAGTGGTGTTTTATACATTTATTTACACAAAGACACTTATTTATTTTTCTAAATAAATAAATAATGCGGACAATCTACACAACATTACCCCCAAACTAAGCAGAGCTTCATCATCATCTTCCTGCCGTTGTCCCACATTTGTTAAAATAAATCTACAAAATACAACAATCCGCCATGATAGCTCACCGGTCAGAGCGAATTACGTCACGGTGTTGTAAACGTCATTCTGATTTAGTACAAAAGCACCAATGTTTACTGTTGATATACTGCACCGTGACGTAATAACAGACGCCATGACACCAGCGAGCGTTTTGGCGTGAATTTGAAAATTTAAATTCACAAAAACCTTAATTTTCTACAGAAATATGATATATTTTAGACATAATAGATACTTCTGAATATGATAGAAGAGATTTTGAAAATTAGTCGTCATGTCTATTAATACAAGAAATACAGCAGTGGAGCTATCTGCAGACCGTTACAAACGATCTAGATATAGCTCAACTGATCCAAATCCCAGACGGAAGCGTCCCCAAGAGGCTGGCGGCATTGACACGCTGAATAGCAATGCTGATGCGCTGCGCCAGATACCCACCAGTCCTTGGGTCACGTCGTCGCTTCGATCAGTCGCCTAAACAACATTTTGAAAACCCGCAAGGCCTCAGTTCCCCACGAACCCAGAGTCTCAACCCTAAGAGAAGCAAAAAAGAGGCTCTGCTGAGACCTGCATATTTGCGCCTTTTGAAATTCTCGGTTTTGAGTCTGTGTGAGTGTTGACTAAATAAATCCTACGTCAAAACGTCACACACACAGTATAATGCACTGGTGAGCACTCACACAGCCTCTAAACTAGAACCAGAGACAGAGCCAGGCAGAGCTCATAGTAGGCCTACAGATCTGCTGCCGTGCCAGCCACAACGCATGTCCTTGGCCTTGCCTTTCCGATCTTAAAGTTCAAGGGAAAATTTTAACATTGAATAACTTTGTCATTTTATCGAAACTAAAAATTCTGATTGCACATTCATAATGTTCTACCCCTACTACATTACCACCTATTTTTTTTTGGTAGTTACAAAATAGTGGTTAAAGTTCAAGGGCTCAAATCCAGCCGACATTTTTTTCACAAGACACAAGAAGAAGAAGAGTAATAACTGGCTACTTGTGTATGAATCGGTGCTTCAATGCGCGTGGATACGACATAATAGGCCATTTCCACTGAACGGTGCGAAGGCAGAAGCGATTGGGCAGCAATTTTTAGCTCTAAAACAGATGCTATAAAATATAAAAATAACATTATACATTTACTGGGCAAAAACTCAAAGCTCCTAAGCCCACTTATTTCTTAATGGCCCTGAAAACAGTTTATGTTTTATTTATGCCTAGCGATCCGCACTAGTTTCACACGAGCCGCTAGTAGAAGAAAAATATGCACAGAAATTACCAAAAACGATACCATTAGCCATTTATTAGTTTAAATAATATTATTATATAATAAGGTGACTATTCGTTGTAGCGTGATGTTAAAGCCTTCCTCTATAAATGGACTATCTAACACAACAATAACTTTTCAATGGGGACTAGCAGTTTCCGAGATTAGCACGTTCAACCAAACAAACAAACAATCAAACTCATCAGCTGTAAAATATTAATAAGTAATAAGTATATGTAGATATACCGCTTATAAGAATCAGGACAGAGATACCTGAAGTGAAGCATAACAGAAGTATTGCAAACTTCCAAAGTTTACGAACAAGATGAAAAAACTGCAACAATTGCATCAATCTTTGAGAGTTTACAAAGAGGAAGTTGTAGCAACAAACGTAGCAGTTCCGCGTAGCTATGTGCTACGGCGTAGTGTTTTGTAGCACTTTTCCATTTACTCGTAGTTTGTAGGTTATTGAATTTTAGCATTGTTTGGAATTGTACGAAGTATTTTTCACTTCATCTTGTTCTTCTGTAAAAATGAATTTGTTGAGCTTTGTCAATTCAAAATTTGTTATATTTAACTTGCTTCTACTGGGCTGTCTGCGAAAAAAAATGTGTTGTAATCTATCTCCTATGATTTTTCTACTTGATGTTTTCCTTCACCGATGGCAAATAATAATAACCTACAATGAGTAGAGAAAGTGACTTTGTGGAATTTCAGTGTATAACATAAAACTAGAACAAATATTTAGTACTAATCTGCTAATCTAATTAAATGATAATAAATTAATAGATAATCTAATTAACTAATATAATATATAAATTATAGTTTTATGTTCCGTAATTTACACAGTTTTATGAACAAAACTGGGTTAATAAACCAATAAAAAAAATGTGTTGCAACCTAACTTTTGAAACTATCATGGTTTTTAACACTATTTTTATCAACCCAGAAAAATTTAATCATGGTAAATATCCCGTCGTTTCATAAAAATAGTGTTGCAACCTATCTCCTATAACTTACAGCCAGGTTTGTCGTTAACAAGTAGAGATACGAGACAATTGGTTCAGTAGGTGACGGACGGTCATCGACCTTCACTATCATTGAAAGACGATTTAAGCAAGAACTGGGCATATTTAAATTTTTGATGTAGAAATCAAATGTTTATGTATTTACAAGTAATTTAAAATCAATAAAAAAAATTACGGATGAACTTTGAGAGGAGATAGTGGGAAAAGGCTCGAGAGAGACTTATGTGGAAGTCTTTGGGGGAGACCTTTGCTCAGCAGTAGGACAAAATAGGTTAAAAAATGTTATTTTTTTATTCATTGAAAATTATTTTTGGGGCAATATAAAATCTTCCTTGAAAACATTTAGCTCTAATTATTTTTCTAATAGAACACTGCTTTAGGATAAATTTTGTAATCCCACCTAGGTAGGTACTTACATAATTTACCAATTTTCTTTCCAAGGTAAGGCTTAGTTCCTCCGGGTAGCAAGTAAGTATATCCACGGGCAAATCTTACTGTTTTTTCAAATAACTGTATTACAACGGCAAAGCTTTTGTATTTGGTAGTACAAGCTTCTAACAAGAAGTTTAAGTGTAAAACCATGTCTTTACAAATTTACATTAGAAATCTTATCCAACGACGATGAAGACGGGATGGCACTGGCTGGTATTTTGTACATTTGAGGTTTTTTCTTTGTGATAATAAATGTATCAATCACCTAAACTGTTTGATAAATACTCAATTCTCTATCAAACTCACTGGTTTAATTAATTTTTTGTCGCAGTGATTACACTTAGCTAGTTGCTGAGGACTAGTACCTATTTTTTAAACCGCAGAAACTAATAATAGAGGGCAAGCAAAACAGACCTTACAGCCTCTGTTTAAGGCTTTTTTTACAAAAAAAATATGATTTAATAACATTTCAAATCCCTCTGATTCAAAGAGCAAAAAAGATCGAAAAAACATTTTACCGACAAGAAAATACTCTTGTATTTTCGATTATGACAGGCCACAAACTTAAAGAAAATAACATCTATTTTCCACGTAATCTTCCCCTAATCCCAAGGTAAACAAAATGAATATTAAATTGCGCAAAGCGTTTTTGCCACCTTTTTAATAAGCCTTCGTAAGCAGAGGATAAGTAAAGCACATAAAAGACCAAAAAACCTAATAAAATATTTGTGACACACTGCCTCTTAAGGCTTGAAAAACCAGCGAACACAGACCCGCGATAACTACTTAAAATCCCCCTCCTTAACCTTAAATTGCTTGAAGCAAAAGAGGTGGGGAAGTTCACTGTTATATGGCCGGGGCCTACGAGTATATATTATAAAGCACTGTTTAGGACGTAGGGTGAGAAAAGTACACAGTGCGTTTGCAAATACCTTTTAGCTAAGGGTCAGTTTTCATTGTGATTCATTTAAATACCTTTAGGGCTGGCTTTGTCATGTTTAGGGATGATATTTTGGGGATTTTGGTGTCTACTTTCAAAATGTCTTTATCATCAGCCTGAAGAAGTTGTCCACAGCTGGGCAAAATGGTCTTAAAACAGTCATAGCATATAAAATAGCTTAACATGATAAGTGTGTTGGCATCTCTATTTAATTATGTTGACATAAAAGTGACAGTGACTGAGAGAGAAAGAGAGAGAGAGAGAGATTTTGAGCGAGCCGTTAAAGTGCCCGGCGTTATGAATGAGGAGGTTAGAATACAATATTAAACATACATAATAAGCCCAGACAGAGAACAAACATCTGTGTTCACCACATAAATATTTGTTCTCGGTGGGGATCTAACCCACGACCTACAGCTACTACACTAGAGATAAACCAGTCTTAGAATGCACGCCCCTCCACCACTTTTTATTGACATTGACTCACAGCAAAGAACTTAAAAAAGAGCCTTGGGAAGAAAATGATAAAGAACCATTTACTTTGACTGACTAAAGTAGTGGGGCGTGCAGTTTAAGATTGGATGATCTCTACCATACTAACGAAATACATAAACAAAGGTAAACTTATCAACATTTTAACAGTCTTTCAGTTTTTACCCTGTAGTGTGTGCTTGGAATATTATTACGTCACTATTATGCAATTACAAACTGTATAGTTTCTAGTTCAGTCAACTGTACTAGTAAGGCTAGTAATACACGATTTAGTTACCCAGTTATACCAAATTTAGTTGCACAAGTTAGTTGATTTAGTTTTGAATTAACTTGTATATAATGTTTGGTGCAAGTTAGCTCTTAGGTATTGATCACAACGGACTGTTTGTACGGTTTCCAGTTGAAGTTTCTACTTTAAACTTCGCTTCTTCTTCTTCTTATCTTGTAGCTTAGCTCATTTGACCCAGTGTGGTGAAAGGATTTTCAAGAGTGCTTTAGAGAGGCTCCTTTCGTGTACTCGAAACATATTTTCGAACTTTGTAGATTCTACGCTATGTCGGTTCCTCATGATGTTTTCCTTCACTGCTTGAGGAATATTTCAGTGAAGTACGGGCCTTCCTTTAGCCTTGCACACATTTTAGCGTTCTGCGATGGCGATCAGTGAAACGCAGTAAAATATGACAGCGATATTTGCCAGTGTTTCACTCGCCATTGCCATCGCCTAAATATGCACAGGCCTTCACTCACTTTTTATTCATGATTTTCAAAGTAATTGCTTACCTAATCATCAAGGTATTTTTTACATTCAAATACAGGGTTATCCATAATATGTCAAAAAAAGGTCAGGCGGCTCGCCTTTGATTAAAAATGGACGATTAGATGTAACAACGCGCCAATGATTCGAAAAGATAATCTTCATCGATTTTCTCGGGATTTTCGTAACAAAACTTAAAAAAATCATTTCATACATAATTTTTATTTTATTTGTTTACCTAATTCTGAGTATTTGTAGCTAATAATGAATAACACTGTATAGGTGCTACGGTGCTAGCCGCAATATATAAGAATTTCGCTAATTGGTTTATGATGTAGGTACGTCTACGTAATTGCTTTATAATGAATACAATTATTACAATACAATTTCTGATTCAATTTGCTTCGTTTTACATTTACATTACATTAACATTTAGCTGTCGGAATGTTATAATAATAATAATATAATTTATTTCAGACAACTATAATAAAATGCACATTTCAAAAATGAAACACCATCCATACATCCATCCACAATCCATGATCCATAGTTAATAAATACCTTCGAGACTAACATTCATAACATAAAATAAAATTACTGACAGGGGCTTTTTTCATAAGGTATAGATGCTGGGAAAGCCTATTACAACTAAAATCCTGTCCCAGACACTATAGCGTCTCGTAAGTAGAGCTTGTGTAATCACCAGTTGCCCCTGACTTAATCATCTAAAATAGATGCAAAGGTCTATTTACTAACATTTACATTTTATATTTCCCAAGATCAATAATATCCTCACCATGTAACATAATAATTGCAATAAATAATATGCTAAGAATAAAGCTCTATATAAATAGTATAAAGAGCTTTATTCAGTACTTTGAAACGTCTTATTATAGGCGATGGTTACCGCTCAACATTAGGTGGGTATTAGTTAAGATATGCGTTTTCCATCAGCATTCATTTCCCACGGCCCACTAGTGGACGTCCGGCCCTAGTGCTTAGCTCAAACGGACGACAATACTTGATCCAATAAGCGTGATTAGGAGATCCTGCATCGTAGGTCTATAGGTATGGTTCAGTTGTGCAACAGTATGAACCGTGTGAGTTAAGGAGTTAACACACGAAAAAAAATTCTACTATATAAAAATAAGTCGGGTTTTCCTTCCTGACGCTATAACTCGATAACGGCTGGACCGACTTGGCTGATTTTAGTCTTGAATGAGATCCAGAGAAGGCTTAAAGTGTTTTTTTTTTTCAACGGGAACGGTAACAGCGAGCGAAGCCGCGGGTGGCCGCTAGTTTCGAATAAAAAACTTGAGACCGACCGAGTCGGTTTCAAAATATATATTAAAAGTAATTTTCAATAATTATCGATTTTTTTGAGAAATCGGTTCATTAGTTTGACAAAAATATAGGTTTTTAAATGACAAAGGTATGCGATAGCAAAAATATAACAAAAAAAACTAAGTTTGTAATTAATCGGTTCATTAGTTTGACAAAAATATAGGTTTTTAAATTACAAAGGTATGCGATAACAAAAATATAACAAAAAAAAAAAAACTAAGTTTGTAATTAGAGCACTGGTGGTCTAGTGGTAGTGGCCCCGCCTTCCGATCCGAAGGTCGTGGGTTCAAATCCACTCGTGTACCATAGGTTTTTCTGTCGAAAAATTTATGTGCACTATGCCAGTACTCTCAAACGGTGAAGGAAAACATCGTGAGGAAACCGGCGTGTTGTAGAACCTAAAAAAGTTCGAGCAACACGTGTCAAGGGTCACGCAAAAAGGGCCCACCAGCGGCCTACTTGCGGAAAAACCTGCCAGCACATCAAGTGCGCATGATAAACTTGCCGAAGTTTGTAATTATAGCAAACATCATCACTGAAAGACATAAATTATAAAAATAAAGGATTTTAGGAAAAGTATATAGGTTTACCTAAATACCCTTCTCACAGTTTATGCTTTTCCACTAGGAAGAAATAATCAATATCATGTGGTATTCTCCAATAAAAAGCACTGGTGGTCTAGTGGTAGCGGCCCCGCCTTCCGATCCTAGGTCGTGGGTTCAAATGCAGTCGTGTACCAATGAGTTTTTCTGTCGAAAAATGTATTTGCACTATGCCAGTTCTCTCAAACGGTGAAGGATAACATCGTGAAGAAACCGGCGTATCTTATAACCTAAAAAAGTTGGGCCAACACGTCACGCAAAATGGGCTCACCAGCGGCCTACATGCGGAAACCAAGTGCGAATGATGAATTTGCCAATTTCTACCTCAAATAAAATATAAAACGTTTGCGGTTTCTACAAAAATAATTTAAGAGATATTCTAACGCATATCAAACCCTTAAATGAAGCATAGTGCTACCGAACAGGCCTTGTGTGCCAAATGGATAATTGGGCAGATACTCAGTGCACACGAGCTCGTCTGCGTGGGTGGCTGCATTGGATCCTGATACCGAGATCTATACAGGTATTTGGAGATTTATTTTATTTATTTATTTTAGCCTGGATTGTCCCACTACAGGGCACCTGTATCTATCTCTCTTCGACCGGCTCCTTTAGACATGGTTAAAAGGTGCAAAGAACACAAAAGCTTTTATTATGCCATGTTATTTTGACCGTAATACAGGGTGAAAAATTTCGAATAATTGCATAAAAATAAATTCAAATAAGTATTCCATAAATTAACCAATACACAAATTAATACATGTTATTATTTCATTTCAAAATAAGCTCTTAGTATATGCTGATCTAGTAAAAGCTTCAATAATATTCCATTTTCATTAAATTGGCTTTCGGTTACTGCCAAAGGCAATGTAAATACAAATAGTACACGGTCATATTTTACAAATACTATTTCACTGCAATGTCAATATTAACACAAAATATTTGATCATTTTGATGTACCGTGGATGACAAACATAAATACAAAAATTAAATCCCTTAAATCTTTAGGCCTACCATGAGCTCTGTCTGGCTCTGTCTCTGGTTCTGGTTTTGAGTCTGTGTGAGCACTCACACAGACTCAAAATCAAAACCAGAGACAGAGCTCATGGTAGGCCTACTGGAAGTATTTTATTTATAAAAATAAACATTCAAAAACTAACAAAATGTTGAATAAAATCTACAATTTATTGCAATCGTCATCAAAAACCACGTTATTTTTCAGTTTTCTGATACATCAAAAAAACCATGCTCAAGAATGTACCTAACCATGCATTCAACATCTTCTCAACGCAACTCTAGGAAGAGATCGCTCTTAGCGATAAGACCATTGTATTTTATGTTTTTTCTTTTATTTTTTCGCTCTGGTGTAAAGTTATTGATATTAAAATACTTAGACCTTTTGATCAGGAGGCTTCTATTCTTTTCTCGTCTCAGTTTTCTTTGGTACTGAGAATATAAAAAGTGGTAATCAAAGGCACGTCCAAAAAAGTTCCCTCAAACCAACAGTAAAAAAGAAGACGATAAAAAAATGAACTCGTAAACGAAAACAAAAGCCAGTGAAATAATTCCGCCTTCACAAAATGGAGTCGTTTCATAACAACCGAAACTCGGCATTAAAAACTTGAAACTCAATTAAAAACGTCGGCGGCGAAGGTGCGTTCCGTAGCGCCGCTCTCTTTGTGCACACAGCATTATGGGATACTGCAAGGGTGTACAGACAACCTGACTACATTTGGTTTCTGCAGTGGAGAAACGTGGTGGACGCGCTGGAGACAGGCCGTCTACTCTGTACAAGTCTAAAGTGCCGACCACAAAGAGTGGTGAAACATTCCTTAAGTGATGGCTGAGTAGGATTTGAACTCACGATAAGATCACCCTTGATTTTATTTTCTGGTTACATATTTTTTACCTTAATTAAAATCCTGTGGCCATGTCGTTCGACAGCCTTTTGAAATATGTAAGATACAATCCCCACGGTGTTACCGCGATTAAAAAGTAATTTTTCTATAGATATGTCTATTATAAATTCATTCCCTGTAGGAACTGTTCGTCTAGGCTTATGCGCATATGGCCGTATGCGCGTGGTGAGACGGGGGGGAACCGGACTGTCTATGTCAGACGCACAAGAGATACATATCCGAAAATGGGACGAGCATTATCTCGGGATGTCAAGACCGTTATTTTTAAAGTGGCCGAATATTGTTGAAAGTTCTCCATTGAAAAGTGTCAAACATCAATGCTTGAGGCTATTTAGAGTCAAGCATTGTTTAAGCATACGGGCCTTAGAAGGGATTTCTGTAAATTCAACCCCAAAAACGGTGCAGCGGGGGTTGTAGTTCGCATGGACAAAACTCAACACGAACGAAGTCACGCGGGTACCACTAGTCGCTAGATAAAATAACATATCGTTTAAGATATCGAAGATTTATCTGGCAATATCGATCTCATATTATGTACACTTACTCTTTTTTCTTCGGCCCCCACCTCGCCGCATTTTCTTAGGAAGCGGCACAGCGGTTTCGGTCAAACTATATGAAAAGTTGTCCCGTCTGTACGCCCGACCTGACTCCCGGACGGAACCGAGTTACGGAGCGGAACGACGACGCCAACGCCTCGAGCTCATGTTTTCGGATATTTTAGGAACTTTTGTTTGGCCAGTGAGCGAGCTTAGTAGTGCATTAATTAAATTTTAGTTTTAGTTGTTCAATGTACTGTCGACTTAACTTGAATCACCGGTAGTTAAGATTTGGGGTTTTGAGATACGGTGGACGTTATATTGCAGCTGGTCAATGCAGTCAAGTTGCGTTCGGAGTGACGTTCTCAGTGGCGATCCACTGTTTGTGAAAGCTTGCGATGGGGCGATGGCGATTAACTGAAACGCTGTCAAATATGACAGCAATATTTGACAGCATTTCAGCTGATTGCCATCGCCATTGCCTAGATGTGCGCAGGCCTTAAAACAGCACACCTCGAAAGTTGTATTGCTATTATGGAAGCAGCATGAACGCCAGGGCTTTGAAAAAAAAATCGGTTGTCTGTAAAGTCGGTTTTGACGATAGTTGTACGTGACAACGTCATACAGCTGTCCACGCGGACGCATCGCTCACTCAAGTAGGAGAGAGACAGATGTCGAACACTGCCGAACGCGGAGGCCGTGCGTGCCTCTTTGTCGCTTGTTCCGTGCTCTCGCTTGCACTTCAAGCCTTAAATTGAACGCCTCAGAGCAAAGTAACGCCGCATGAGCCATGTTTTTTCGTGCGTGCAGCCGGCTCTATGAAATTATAAGACGTTGTCACGTCAAAAAACAGAACTGTCGTATTTAAGAACTATCCCTCACTATAGGATAGGTAGACCTACAAAAGAACAATCTAAACAATTCTTTCAACAAATTGTTATCTTTGTAAAAATGTCTGCTGTTCTGATGTTATTCAAGTAACTGAAAACAAGAACTGAAATTTCAATTCGCATGAGTGATCTCAAGTTTCGACATCTGGATACAGCTTCAAGTGCAGAGAGCATTGAAAAAAATGAACAGATAAAATAGTGTAGAGTCTGTTCAGAAAGAGAGCCGTCGGTCGTGGCCAAATTCTGAACTAACGTTTCGATTTTTATATGGCAGCTCATCCCTTTCTTTCTGTCAGCATTTTGCATCATAAAAATTTAATAAAAGAATAGTACACTAGTTGTGACAGATCAAAATGCAACAGACACGCTATTGTATTGCCCACTAAACAAAAAAAATAATTAAGCACAGCTGCGCCCTCAAATCCCACGACGGGTCTCTTTCTGAACAGACTCTACCTAGGTACATCCTTCCAATTCCAATTTCAAACAACAAATCCTTTTTTTTTGACAAATTTACAAACAAATGAACCACTAACACGTTGGATGTAGATTTATAATGCGATAAGAAGGCATAATAATATTTTGAAACCATTAGAGTCTTCTAATTACTTCTTATTTGACTTATAAAATCATTTCCGTTAAAATATTCCTTTAGCTTTGATGCTTACTCTTTAGGCACGTCTGTGACGTTGGAATTAAATAAACATTTGAAAAAGGAAGGTTCAAATACGTTATGGCATTTTGATTTATCATTTGTATGGACGTGGCATTCGTGGGGATAACCCAAAAACTATGTTTTTTTATTGTTTCCTTACAATAATCTTGTTTTTATTTTAACTCCCTGCCTTTCATGATTTAAACAATGCTTAAAGGGTTGGGTTTTGTAACTGTTTCAAGACTTGAATTTTACATCCTAGCTTACTGACTGATGATGATAACGGTGAGTGAGACTAAGGCTAAAATGTACCTAGATGCCTCTATGCTAGCCCACATTTTTCCATGCTCTATGACTTCCGTATTTATTGTTCGTCTGTATTTTGTTTGTACTCTGTTAAATTACGAGCGTTGTGTTGATGCTTTGTTTGTTTTAAACACATTTTAGTAACATGTTTTATTTTAACTGTGTGTAGATGTTTTATTTTAATTGTGTGTTTATTATGTATCGTTAGTGAAATGGCAGATGATGGCGCGAGTTTGTAGCGGTTTCTGTGACATTCATTTTCAGGTTTTTGATAGAAAGAAATTAGCACGTCTACCGTGGAAAATGATTAACTTATGGGAAGGCCACGGGTTCAAATTCCGGTCGGCTATTAACTTTTGGGACATTATAAAAATCTAAAAATCTTTGTGACTAACTTTGTATGTTTCTTTTTAAACTTCAAGGCAACGTGTTAAGGACTGCGCATACCTAGTTAACAGGTGGTAGCGATCAGTGAAACGCTGTCAAATATCGCTGTCAAATTTGACAGCGTTTCACTGATCACCGATGCCAGCGGCCTAGTTGTGCGCAGGCCTCAGTCGATCGTCAGATGCCTGGCATTCAGAATGACGATACTTTCTCCGTTTCGGTATATAGTTTTTCATAAAGTAGGTGAATCATGCATTGTGTAGGTACATAATGCTAGTGCTCTCAAACGGTGAAGAAAAACATCGTGAGGAACTTAGTATTGACCATGTCTTTCCTGTGGATTAGGTGATTAAGCTGCGAAGATGGTATACCTATACCATCCCATCATCATCATCAGCACCTGCTGGGCAAGCCATCTTAAATCCTGTCCCATGCACTATATGTATAGCGTTCTGTAAGTAGAGGTATGAGTAAAGACTATTAGTTGCTCTGACTGTATAAGTAAACAGGCCTTTGCATCTATTGTAAATGATTTATATAACGTCAGGTCTGGTGATCACTCATACTTACGGGACGCTACAGTGCCTGGGACAGGGTTTTAGATGGAATAGGCTTGATATCGATGTACGATTGATACTGTTCTTTCAGAATGTCGAAGACCCTGGATCTATTCTTGGTCCTGGTGGCTCTCAGCCTGGTCCACACGGCACAAGGACACTTGAAGACCTTCTCGAGGTGCCAGCTCTCCCGAGAACTACTCCGGTATAACTTCCCAAGGAGTCTTATACCTAACTGTGAGTATTTTTAACCGACTTCCAATCAAAAAGGAGGAGGTTCTCAATTCGGTTGTATTTTTTTTTTTTTTTTTTTATGTTTGTTACCGCATAACTTCATCATTTGTGAGCTGCTTTGAAAAATTATTTTTTAATCTGAAAGGTGCTGCTTCCAGATTGGTTCCATTTTAATTTTACTAAAATCGGTGTTGCCATTTTTTTAAATGTTTTTAACTGCATGCCTCCGTCATTTATGAACCGATTTAGAAAATTATTTTTTTATTTGGAAGGTTATTCTTACGTCCAGATTGTCCCAAACAAATTTGATTAAAATCGGTTTAGCCGTTTGACAATGAAGTCGGTTTCTCAAGTTTTTTAAACTTATAATTATTATGTTAGTACCACATGCTTTGTCGGAGACCAACATGCTAGCAATACGCCTATAGCAAAGCATTTCCTCGTAGGTCACGCACGTCAGGAACGTGCCCTACGATGCATTGCCCTGCGTCCATGATCTTGAGCCCTTGTTTAACCTCACGTGCCAGTAATTAAACGGCACCCACACCCTTCAAGCCGAAACACAGCAATACTGTGTTTCACGGCAGAAATAGGCATGCTGGTAGTACTTCCTCGGACGAGCCCTTTACAAAGAGCTCTACTTACTTTAATTACACAAAGAAACTTACAATGATTACAAGTATTTACAAAATGAACAAAAATTACATCACAAACATCACTTTCAATCCTCTTAAGCCAGTAGGCCTACCACAAGCTCTGTTTGGCTATGTCTCTGGCTCTGGTTTTAAGTCTGTATGAGTGTTCACCAGTGTATTATACTGTGTTCGACGTAGGTGTGTGTGATTTTTTGACGTAGGATTTATTTAGTAACTAGTGGCCGCCCGCGGCTTCGCTCGCCCGTTCCCGTAACACCCGGTTCCCGTTGCTTTTTCGGGATAAAAAGTATCCTATGTCCTTCTCCCGGTTCTAAGCTACCTCCCCACTAATTTTCTGCCAAATCGATTCCGCCGTTCTTGAATTATAAATAGTGTAACTAACACGACTTTCTTTTATAAATATAGAGATTAGTCGACACTCACACAGACTCAAAACCAGACCCAGACAGAACCAGCCAGAGCTTGTGGTAGACCTACAGGTGGAGCCACGAGCGGCACCTATAGTAGCTTGTAAACAAGTAACTTCGTTCCCCAGGTGCATCAGCTGACGCTAATAAATCTACAACAGACTAAAGATACAACCATAATGCTCTATAGGTTACCTAAACACTTAGGTACTAGATTTAGTTCACGTGCCAGCAAGCACACTCAATAGAACGTCACAGCCCCTCCAGGGAGCATTACTACGGGTTCAAGAAACGAATTTCATCTTGTAATTTCATGCTTGGAAATCTTTGCGGGTAGTTCAAAAAGAATCGTCAAAATCTTCGACCATCTAGTAGGCCTACCGCAAGCTCTGACTGTCACAGGCTTTGGTTTTGAGTCTGTGCGAGTGTTGACATAATAAATCCTACATCGGAACGTCACACACACAGTATAATACACTGATGAGCAATCACACAGACTCAAAACCAGAGCCAGAGACAGAGCCAGACAGAGCTTGTAGGTCAATCTAATCTAGCTTGGACCTTCAGACATCCTCATTTTTTAGAAATCCGAAATGTTTTATCATGCGTCGGATTAGAGTACATTTTATTAGTAACACACTAATAAACAAACCAATCACAAGTCTAGAATTTTCGCAAGAAGTAGTAGCAGACTGCTCTTTGTAAAGGACTCGTCCAGGGAAGTAAAACCACCATGCCTATTTCTGCCGTGAAGCAGTATGGCTATGTTTCGGTTTGAAGGGTGTGGGTGTCGGTGAAATTACTGGCACGTGAGGCTGAACATCTGTATGCCTCAAGTTGATGGCAAGGCGGTGCATTCTAGGGCACGTTCCTGATGAGCGTGACCTACAATGCCTTGTTATAGGCGACCAACAAATCAGTTAGTTGTATAAAAAAAATGTAGTACCCAGTACTCCGAAAAAAAGAAACATTTTTAGGATCGCAAAATCTAAATTTTTTTATTTAACATACATTGTTCCACTGCTGGGCAAAGGTCTCCCACAAAACCTTCCACTCGTCTTTCCAACCATCTTTCCTCTGGCCGTCGAGATCATTTTGCCAACGTCTTCTCGGCCGGCCCCGTGCTCGTCTCCCGAATCAAATCAAATCAAAAGTGTATTTATTAAGTAGGACCGCAAGGATCACTTTGAATCAACTTTAAGACGTTACCCGTTAAAACGTTAGAAAATTTTTCTTGTAGGAGTAAGCAGGATGCAACCCGAAAAGTGGGCGAATATTGTCACTTCAGGCAGTCCTCAGGCACCCAAGAAGTGACGATATTCGCCCACTTTTCGGGTTGCACCCTGCTAACTCCTACAAGGAAAATCTCTTAAGAGGGTAAAATAAAAACACTAGTTTAGAAAAACGATTGTAAAACTTGTAGTAGCAGGCCCTCGGCTTCTACATATTACTCGTTGCTAGTGCATTTCTAAGACCCCCAAGGGATTACAACTCTTCGATACATTAAAGCTAAAGCCCTAGTTCCTGTAAAAGCGTCTTATTAATGCTTGCGGTGAACGTGACCTTAAAGCCTTTAAGTGAGGCTTTTATCTGGCTGGGTGTTATATCTATTGTATTCTAAATAATATTTTTTTTTCTATACAAAACTAAGAATAACGAACTTGTCACTCTAAATAGTTATAACTCTATGCCCCGTGGCGCGGCGCGGCGGGTCCGGTTAATGTACGTCCAGTTATTGTACAGCATAAATTATTGTACACCATGTTAAAACAAAACCTTTTTTCGTTTTTTGGATTCGTTTTAACCTGCCGTACAATAACTGGCTGCGAATTAACTGGGTGCACAAAATTGTCACGTAATGTTATTGTACAGCATGTAAATTGGATGCCATTAGGGCCCGTGCACACTGAGGCAATTCAATTATTTCTTATTTTTTGTAGGCAATGGATACTGCTCCTTAAGAGAATAGCTCCTTTGGGGTAAATGTAAAAAAACATTTTCTGGCACTGCGGCGGCCACTGCCGCGGCACGCTCGCTTTTCTCGCTCGCCTTGTGCGTTATTTATATGTTCTAACATAACCTAACCTATCCAAGTCGGATCCGCCCTATAAAGTCTCAAGGACAGGTACAAGTATCCGCTGCTAGAACAAAACAGCAAAAATCAATATTGAATTGCTACAGTGTGCACGAGGCTTAACTGGCATCGTAATAACGGGGCGTACAATAACAACACGTGACGACATTGTACAGCATGTTATTTCGTGACCTTTTATTGTACGCCCCGTTAATCCAAACCCTGGCATCGTAATAACGGTGTGTACATTAACCTGCTGTACATTATCCTGCTGTGCAATAACGGGTCGTACATTATTGCCTCCCGGCGTGGCGGCAATTACAATGAAAGGGGCGCGCGGGAAGCAGGTAGCGCACGCGCCAGTTACTACGCTATACAGAGCTAAAAAGTGTGAAAGAGCATCACAAAAACATAAAATATTTTTTTTGGGAAGCGTATTGATTTTTGGCAAAAGTCATAGAACAAATATTGTTTGTTAAGATGTATAGAAGGAGCCCTTAACTAGTTTCTTATATAATTACCAATAACCCTGTATAATCTCTAATGAACCAATACGTAGCCTAGCTTTTATTAGGCAACTGATTGGCTTGGTTGCATATCTACTCAATCCCTAAACTAAGGTATTATGTAAATGTAGGAGTAAATTAGCGTTATGAGTAAGGATTTACTGCCTTCCTAATAAACCTTTAGGTGGAATCTTGATGAATGGTATTGAATAAATCAGATCAACGTCTTTTATTTGACTGGCCTTTCAGCTCAGTTGGTAGTAGCTCTGCCTTCTGCGCCGTAGGTCGTGGGTTCGATCCCCACCGAGAACATGTGTGGTGAATACAGAGGTTTGTTCTCTGTCTGGGTGTTATATTTAAAAAAAAAATATAAGTAATATATCAGCTATCTGGTTCCCATAGTACAAGCTCTGCTTAGTTTGGGGCTAGATAGTGTTGTGTGGTTTGTCTATAATATTTACTATTGTTATTTATCTTAATCAAGTGACCGATTCAATCAGGGTTAGGCTCACTTTCTATCAGGTGTGATGGCAGTCAAAAAGATTTTTTTTTGTCGAAAAATGTATGTGGACCATGCTAATATTCTCAAACGGTGAAGGAAAACATCGTGAGGAACCCGGTATGTTGTAGAATCTAAAACTTCGAAAACATGTGCACGAAAGGTGCCTCTCTGAGACGCATATAATAAACTACCCTGGTTTGAAAGAATCAGTGACACGATAAGGAAAAGAAAACTCATATCTGCAACCTCATTCAAGCCTCCTCAATATTTTCGCGAAAGAATTCCTTCCTATACGGACTAATAAGTAATTTTGTATCTATGAATAATACAACCCATACGAATATCTTAGGAGTATGCTTGTGTGCTTGTAATAAAGGCTTTGATTAAGAGCATTTCTCGGAACAAGGATATAATATTAATTTATTAGAAGACTAGTAGAATTCTGCGTATTCGTGAAGCTATTTCCTTACATTTGACACCCTCTTTCAACCCATTATTAAAGTGTTAATTTTCAAAATCATCTATAAGTGAGTAGCTACGCTCTTTTCTCAAACATGCTCGTGAAATTTTAAGCATTATTTTGTCAACATTCTTTCAAATCGAAATTGCTATACTGGCCAAATACATGTCGTGTTTAGTGGTCAGATAGATTACCTCATAAATCTGTCGTATGTAATTTAAAAATGAAACGATTTTTTACTCCGGAACATGGTAACCAAGGAGGTAACTAATCAAAGGTTTTATTTAAATTTCGAACTGGATTGCAAAATTAAATGCTGTTCATTGAAAAACTTGGGTTGAAAAACAGGAACGTGCCCTATGAGGCAATGTTGATTCACGGCAGAAAAAGGCATGGTGGTAATACCTACTTCCCCGTGGTGGTTAGAAGTTTTAGACAATTTAACCGACCTTACATACCAATAATTGGGCTATCCCTTTTGATAAACTATCTTGATAGTCTTATAATTTGAATTTGAGTGACGTAATTAAGATGGCAGGAAACTAGCTTTGGATGCGGTAGATTACATAAACAAAGAACATTTTGAAGAGCAATTGTAATGAGTGCAACGAAAGACTTGAGAATAAAAAACATTCTTAGATGATTAAACTGCTCAATCTGATCAGGGCCCTCAAATCTGAGATCAATGATTGGTCGTTTTAATATGCAAAGGCTTTAACTCTATTATTATCTGTGCTCAAGGTTTGTTGCTTGTCATCTGTCATGTGCATGAATGTCAATTTGGCGCGCTGTCAAGCGATTCAAGACGAAGAAGAGATAGATATCGTGAGAGAGGTGATAGATATCGTGGTTACATACAATGAAGGCCTGAGTTTGAGATTGAGATGAGAGTTAATACGATTCTGTAAACAGTAGAGGGTTTTTTTGAAGTTAATTCCATTGAAGAGAAGGCCATTTTAGATGGTGTGTGTGTGTTTTTGGGAGTTCTTCTGATTGCACAAGGTCCTTTTTGTAGATCTTACTCGTACCTGTCTACATTCGTTTTTGTGTCGCATATAAATATTTTTTCTTTCTTTCTTTCATTTAAACAGAAAGTTTTCTCTCCACCATCCGTTATGACCTCCTCAGGGTGTCAATTATACCAGTCCAACAGTTTTAAACTTAAATGAAAGGGGATCTAAATGTTTTGTCATTTGAATGATGTTCCCTTTTATGCAAATAGGAGATCTTTCAAAGCGAAATTTTGAGCAGACGGTTTGAAGGGTCATTCAGTGTTCTACGCTGATGAAGCGACGCGATGGAACATTATATTGATATCCAGACATTTATAGTTATATTTGGACAATCCACACAACACTATCTAGCCCCAAACTATGTAGAACTTGTACTATGACAACCAGATAGCTGATATAATACGTACCTATATACATTTTTTTTGTAAATACATACTAAGAATCCGATATAACACCCAGACAGAGAACAAACATCTGTGTTTACCAGACAAATATTTTTTCTCGATGGGGATCGAACCCACGACCTACGGCGCCGGCGCAGAAGTCAGAGCTACTACCAACTGACCTAGAAGGCCTGTAATTTTTGTTAATATTCGCGATAAAGCCATCAGTACGTGCTGAGAACTCTTTTTTTTTTTGTAGGCCCAGGTTATAAATTTCACTGGACAAAACGGGCTTGCATTACAGAAAATAAAATTAAAAAAATTATAGGTACTTATGTTTTCTTTTTATAATTTATTTGAAGGGCTTCCTCGCTTAGCGATCATATAAGTGGGTATAATTTTCTTGATATTTTCACGAAAATTAAATTAACTTCTGCATTTTTCTAACCATTCATGAATAGGCTCAAAAGGAGACTGAAAATAGCTGACTACTTTTGAGACTACCCATTCTGATACATTGGTATTATTTTATGTTTTGTGCAACTGGTGAAACATTTGCTTGAACCATCTCTTGTCCTCATAAAACAATATTACAATAACCATAGTTTATAGTAAAAATCTAAATTCATATTACTTCCATAATTATGAAGATTCCTCAAAAAAAAATGACTGATCGAGAGTATGACATGATATTTTGATCCCGAATTCTCAAAACGTAGGACAAAAGGCCGAAGGTTGAGTTGCTTAGAATTTGAAAGTCGACGAATTTAATTTAAATAAACAAGTGGTTGGTTTTATTCTGTTGGGTTTTGGTGATCTCGGTTGTAATTTGTGTTGGATTTGACGAAATTCTGAAGGCTCCTTTATTCCTTTGTCCTTGGTGCAGTAAGGCTACAATCAGCAGTGTAGGTTGACGACTTGGCATAGTAATATTTTTTGAATTTAGAACTAAATATCTGAATGGAAATCTGTAAAAAAACCACAGCACCACTGATATGAATATACCTACTACAACGAAAAAAAAACCAACAGCCGCTGGAGAATAAAAGTTATCGAATGACGAACAGCCATAGAGATGGAACTCGATGGCGGCGTCTGTTTTTCCGAATGCTTAAAAATTTGGTTTTGATGAGTGAATCTTAGGCGTGCTACACCGTCGACCGCATCATTCTTTAACGTCAGGTGAGATTGCGGTCAGAAGTAAACCCATAACTTGGAAAAAATAAGACCGTTCCAAGCAATCAACCTAGATCAGCGGTACTCTAAGTGTGTTCCGCGGAACCCTAGGGTTCCGCGCTACCCCTGTAGAGGTTCCGTAAGAATTTAGAAAAAAAATCAAAATAATTAGTAACTGTTACATTGTTCTTTTATTATGCTTCTACGAGTATAATAAAGAATACACTCTTAAAAACTATTGTTTTATTGTAGGGTTCCGTCAAGTATTTTGCTTGTCAAAAGGGTTCCGAGACCAAAAAAGAGAACCTAGATATATCAACTGATCCAAATCATTACCAAACGGAATCATCCCCAAGTCGCAGATTATTGGTTGTTTATGTTATCCTATATTGTTACAGGGGTATGTCTGATCGAGCATGCGAGCGGCAGAGCAACTGACAAGGTCACGAACCATAACAACTCTTACACCAGCTATGGACTATTCCAGGTATGTTTGATTTAGAAAAAAAAAT
This sequence comes from Thera britannica, assembly GCA_939531255.2. Lineage (NCBI taxonomy): Eukaryota > Metazoa > Arthropoda > Insecta > Lepidoptera > Geometridae > Thera > Thera britannica. The sequence continues at coordinate 4,287,105 of OW618045.2, forward strand.
CAGTTGTCGGTAATGTCGGTTTACTGACGATAGTTGAACGTGACAACGTCATACAGCTGTCCACGCGGACGCATCGCTCTCTCAAGTAGGAGAGAGACAGATGTCGAATGCTGTCGAACGCGGAGACCGATTGTGCCTTTTTGTCGCTCGTTCCGCGCTCTCGCTTGCACTTCAAGCTTTAATGGAACGCCTCAGAGCGAGGTAACGCCGCATGAGTCATGTTTTTTCGTGCGTGCACCCAGCTCCATCGAATTATAAGACGTTGTTACGTCAAAAATATCCAATATACGAATAGATACGGCTGTTATTTATGAAAAATAGTAGATTTCAAGGAGCTAAAATTACCCTTTAGGTATACGAGGTAGCGAGGTATTAAATAGATATATAGATATTCAGCAGCATTTAGCAGTTGTTCCATCAGGTAGTTGTATAAAAAAAACAAGAAAAAACACTCTTCACTACGATTGCGAGAAAATCAAATAGAAAAAAGACTAAAAATAAATATATAAATTGAAAAAAAGAATATACAATATGAAAAAGTTGAGAAAAATTCTAAGGATTTCGCGCCAATGTTTTGTTTTATTTCTTTTGTAGCCGCAACGCATTGCACGCATTCTACCAAAGGGATCGCCAATTTTAGTTCCATTTTCAAAAATAAAATGTTGTTAAACTTATAATTTTACAAGTACGGTTGCAGGTAATAAATACTGCACCTCGGCTTTTCAGCTTTGTAGAGCGCTATCTCTTTCTTACGCACACTACGCCCTATGAAGCTGAAATTTGCCGATGTGCAATACTTGGTGCCTACTAATATATCTACCTAGGTACTTACAATTATAAATAAGTATAGTGTGATGTTGTGTGTGTGAGTGGTGGAATTTAAAAATCAGATTGTAATTCACATAATTCTGCCTTTATCTCTATTTTTATGGGAACGAAATAACTTGTTGGTTAAATAAAGCCTAGCATTACCACACACAGTTGGGTAAATCCACGCTTGAGAACTGCGGGAGGCATTCGTAAAGTCTTTCCATATTCAATATACCTACAAAATGTATGAAAGGATGTTTGAATGTTTAAATGTCTTGTTACTTCGTGATCAAGTCGAAACATCTAACGGTGATTGTCTTATACATATCTTATACCTTTAAACGAGAAAATCTTGTATATATATATATATATATATATATATATATATATTTAGGATCTTGGAAACTGAGCCAACGATTTTCATGAAATTTTGTATACAGGGGTTTTCGGGGGCGATAAAACGATCTAGCTAGGATTTATTCTTAGAAAATGTCGCGTTATTTGTGCAGTAAATAATCGACTTTATCATAAAATCATAACTCCTAGCGCCATCTGTCGCTTAAGTCATGAGTTAGTGGGACAGAGAACGCCATCTATTGACGAGTAGTGGAGTTATTTATTATGTCGGTAAGATCGAAAAATATTATTAATATTTCATCAGTATGTAAGTAATTCGTATTTAAATATAATTCACAACAACAGTTTACCAAAAAAAAACACCGAGCGAAGCTCGGGCACCAACTGCTAGTATAATTTAAAAGTCAAATACAATTTGTTCAATCAAATCATACGAGAATTATTTTTAAATGTGTTCTGCTAAGAGAGAAAACTAAGCCAGTTCTACACGCTAAGAACCATAAAATCCATAACATATCTTTGAAAATAAAAAAAATCAATAAAAGTTCATTCTTTGAGACACGCATACAATCTTTACACCATTATGGCTTGAAAGATAATTAAGAACAAGAAGTAGTAGAACCTCCACGTTGTTTGAAGGATTGGCTAATTGCCAACAGTAATATCTAAAGTGCATGAAAGGAGCCTTACACCTTTCATCACACTGGTTCACAATATCAAGTGACACGAAAAAAACCAACATCCGAACTCTTTCTTCGCATAAATAAAGCCGTAGACGAATGCTAGTTCTCTAAAAGTACAGATTCGATCCAATCCCATTTCGTGTGCAATCCCCCGCCGACGTTACAATAGGATTGGCTAGTTGCAGATAGTAATATCTATTTTATTTGCGGAACGTGCACGTAGAAGTGGATGGGAAATGTAGTAGATAACTTGATAACTTGAGAAACTGTTGCTAGCATAAGATACTACTGCATACATTATACTGATCCTGAGCCAGTAGTGTACCACCAACGATTTGCAGTGCGACCGGAAAACTAAAATAATACTGGGAATATCCTAAACTCTGGGGCAAAAATTATAATAAAATCCATTGCTGTCGTGTTTTTTTTTCGTGTTTCGCGGCCAGATAAATTACATAGCAAGCACATAATTATGATGAGACATTGATTGATAACTTATGTCATGTAATTTAAAAATGGAACGATCTTTTACTCTGAGACATGGCAACCAAGGAGGTAACTTATCAAAGAGTTTATTTAAATTTCGAACTGGCTTTGAAAATCGAATGAAAACTTCAACGCGAGAAAAAATAGTGTTTTTCTTTGTTCGTTGTAATTGTATTTGACGAAATAAGTTGTAGTACTATTACTTAGTCTTTATTTCCCGACATTATTTGAGAAAAGTACTATTAACAAGCCTCGGCTATAATTTGACTGGCCGCTGCAGTCATTTGCTATACCTCAGTAAAAATTAAAAATAATGTTAACACAATTATACGTAGTTTACAATGCGTATTTATTTTATGCGTAATTTCCTCCAGTGACAAAAACTACAGGCTGCTATCAGTGCAAACTGTATGTGCATAAAATTAGCAGCGTATTTGCATGATTGCTGCACTAATCAGTCAGGACAGCCAGACATTTTGGTTATAAATGGGACAATAGGAGGCTAGCACCACTTTGACATCAAAGTCCAATTCAAAAGTCATTGATTACTTTGAGAGAGAGAGAGAGAGAGAGACAAAGATGGGTTGATCTAGCTAGAAGAACAGGCAAGGTTCTTCTCGTATGATCCTTTTCCAAAAAAATATCCTACAAAACTCTTAGTAACTACTTAGTGAATTAATAAATAAAATATTAAAATCTATTTACACAAAGAAACTTACAATTAAAGAAATATTTACAAAATGTACAAAATACACAAGAAACAGTTGAGCTATCTGCAGATCGTTACAAACGATCTAGTTATGATATTGTGTTTTAATAAATTCCTTTGAAATAACTAGTCATCTCTGAGGCTTTTTTTTTGTTTGTGACAATGTCATATAATTCGTTGGAGCCGGCTGCACGCATGAAAAAAAAATGACTCATGCGGCGTTACCTCGCTCTGAGGCATTCCATTTAAGGCTTGAAGTGCAAGCGAGAGCGCGGAATGAGCGACAAAGAGGCACAATCGGCCTCCGCGTTCGGCAGCGTTCGACATCTGTCTCTCTCCTACTTGTGTGAGCGATGCGTCCGCGTGGACAGCTGTATGATGTTGTAACGTTCAACTATCGTTAGTAAGCCGACTTTACAGACAACCGATTTTTTTTGCAGATCACTGGTCATCTGGCGCCAGGTACCTGCTAATAATAAGTGTATTTTAAGTAGGGTTTTATAACGTTCTAAGTAGTGCTTACTCTGTTTGTATCATAGAACACATGATTTGATGCAGCATGTTTGTGTAATTGAAATGGGATGAAATGGGTTACAATCAGTCCCGATCACCGACTGAAATTTAAACAGACATCTACAGATTTTCATCTACTTAAATTGCATAGTAGTAGTTTTAGTAGTAGTAGCTCTTTATGTGTGCCTCGTCCGGGGAAGTACTACCACCATGCCTATTCCTGCCGTGAAGCAGCATTGCAGCATTGCATGTACATTTGAAAGGTGTGGGTGCCGGTGAAATTACTGGCACGTGAGGCTGAACATCTGTATGCCTCAAGTTGATGAACGCAGGGAAATGCATCGTAGGGCACGTTCCTGACGTGTGTGACCTGCAATGCTTTGTTATAGGCGATGTATTCATTTAGTCAACAGTCATAGAGACTCAAAACCAGAACCAGACAGAGCTTGTGGTAGGCCTATTGGACAAGCCGTATTACTATAATTATAAGTTTAAAAAACTTGAGAAACCGACTTCATTGTCAAACGGCTAAACCGATTTTAATCAAATTTGTTTGCGACAATCTGGACGTAAGAATAACCTTCCAAATAAAAAAATAATTTTCTAAATCGGTTCATAAATGACGGAGGCATGCAGTTACAAACATTAAAAAAATTATTTTAAAAAAAATGGCTACACCGATTTTAATAAAATTAAAATGGAACTAATCTGGATGCAGTACCTTTCAGATAAAAAAATATTTTTTCAAATCGGCTCACAAATGACGAAGTTATGCGGTAACAAACATTAAACATAAAAAAAAAATACAACCGAATTAAGAACCTCCTCCTTTTGGATTGGAAGTCGGTTAAAAACAGCGTTCTTGCGATCACTTTTTGCATGGGTCGGAGGGTATTGGAAGTCGATTTTGGCCCGAATTGAACCCGCATGTCTAACCTCGAACGAGTTGCCCGCGACTATTGCGTGATACATAATTTATAGATGGGTTCAGTAGTCTAGTGTCCCACTTTATCACAACCGAGATTGACCCCCCTCTTCACTCCCCCTCCCCCTTATCCGCTGGCAATTGACACATTATGCGAGTGGAAATTGGAGTTGAAGGCAAAGACCTGCTGGCCTACCATGAGCTTCATATGGTTATGGTGAGAAGACTTAAAAGAACGAAACCGTTTGAACTAGTGTAGTATTAAGTAATTATTCATACTCATAGTAAAAGTGCAAAGTGTGTGGTATTACGAACACAATAACAAAGTGTCGTCATCATAAATAGAGACAGTAAGAAAAGTGTTAGTGGACACAACATTCTTAGTTGTAGTTTACTTTAGAAATTTAGGTCAATGAAAAATTACTTATTAGCCGGAATTTGGCTAGATTGTAATATTATTAGAGTAGGTTATGAAACATAGCGTACACTAATTCTAAAAAAAAAAAATAGTTATGGTTATGGCTGTCAAAATTGTGTCAACACATTCAAACCCAAGAAGAAAATGAATGTGTGGGTCAGACTATCTATACACATTTTGATAGCCATAGCCATAACCATATGGAGCTCGTGGTAGCCCTGCTGTAGGCATACCTCAAGCTCTGTCTGACTCTGGTTTTGAGTCTGTGTGAGTTTTGACTAAATAAATCCAACGACAAAACGTCACGCACACAGTATAATACACTGGTGAGCACAGACACAGACATAAAACCAGAGCCAAGGACAGAGCCAGACAGAGCTTGTGGTAGGCCTGCTGTAGACACCCCACCGTGCGACTGGTAGCGTTTTCGCAAAGTTAGGTACTCATATGGTTTCTTTCCAATGGTGGTCGGACCTTTGACTGGCCTCTCAGCTCAGTTGGTAGTAGCTCTGCCTTCTGCGCCGTAGGCCATGGGTTCGATCCCCACCGAAAGTATTTTTTTGGGCTGAAAAACTTATTGGTGCACCACTGGATTTGAACCTTAGGGTCTAAATCCTTAGGCGAGGCCGCTACCACAGGTCAGCAATGCTCACGCTATAAATAAATAAATAAATATTTTTGGATAATCCACACTACACTATCTAGCCCCAAACTAAGCAGATCAGAGCTGATATAATACTTAAATATATTTTTTTGTTACATACATAAAATACAATATACCACTCAGACAGAGAAAAAGACATTTGCGTTCACCCCACAAATATTTTTTATGGCCTACGGCCTACGGCGATGAAGGCAGACCTACATTCCAACTGTAGGCCTACCATAAGTTCTGTCTGGCTCTAGTTTTGAGTCTGTGTGAGTGCTCAGCAGTGTATTATACTGTGTGTGTGAACTGTGTGACGTTTCGACATAGGATTCATTTAGTCAACACTCACACAGACTCAAAACAAGAGCCAGAGATACGAGAAGATAGCAAGAGACAGAGCCAGACAGAGCTTGTGCTACCACAAGCTCTGACTGGCTCTGTCTGGCCTCTCAGCTCAGGCCAGTCTATGGGAGGGTAAACCCCATAACTCATCTATTTACCGTCGTCTATCGAACCTCACCCCATTAATTAAGAGGAATGTTCTAGAGGTGATGACGCCAGCCCGCTCGATGCGGCTGTGATTTGCATTGTCGTAGGCTAAGCCAGTCCTATACCTAAGCCACTCTATCTATATGTCTCGAGCTACGTTCTTTCGTAGTGTTGTGCAATTATCGATATCGATAAAGCCGCACGTATTACATAATAGTGGAATCCCGCGCGACTTTGTTTGCGTTAAGCTTTTGACGTGAATACGAGTAAGTCTTTAAAATTGCTTCCGTAGGCAATAAAAAAAAATCGGGGGATACAGTTTAGTGTTCTAGATACAATGACATATCTATCATACCCATCCAAATTTCAATTACACTACTGGATCGCTAAGGAATCATAGAATTTAATATTTATATAGTTCATACTCGCGGCACCTATTGTTTCGCTCGCCTCGTTTTCAGCCAAATCGGTTCAGCCAATCTTGATTTATAAATAGTGTCGCTAATGCGACTTTTTTATATAATAATAATAATAATAATAAATATTCTAGACAATCCACACAACACTATCTAGCACCAAACTAAGCAGAGCTTGTACTATGGGAACCAGATAGCTGATATACTACTTATATAATTATTTATATATATAGTTATGATAAATTTTAAAATCAAATCCATCCACGGGAACCATACATTTTACCTAAATAGCCTAGCAAGATAAAAAGTAGCCTGTGACTATAATCAGGTTAAAGACATTTATTTCTCAGAAGAAAATACATTTTCACTTATATGAGAAATTTAAAACTAAAAGTAAATCTATATTGTTGAGCGCGTAGGCACAGAATAGTATATAATATTAGGTAGGTACGTAGGTAATGACTATGTAAACAAATTTAGATAGGTATAAAATAAGTAGGTAGGTAACTAAACATGCGACGTTACTAAGAACTAAAATATTCTGTTACAATATCAAAAATGTGGGTAGTTTGAGAAGATTCTTGCTCTAATAGAACACATTCTTTTAATAATACAAATCAGTGAATGCATACACAGACCAAACGTAACTGGAAGTGGCATATCTTGTGTAGTTAGTTGTGCAGATGTTGGTTGAGGCATGGTTTTTGTTAATTTAAGTATGTATGTAGAATGGATGTAAGTATTATGTAAATATGCATAAATTTAAATGATATAAGTATGTGAGTTTCTATTTAATGATTTTTTGTAAGTTTATTTTATCATAGTAATATAAAATAATATATAAGTATATAATTAGAAGTAAGTTATAAAAAATAATATATTACCTATGAATTTTTTCAATTTTATAGTATACCGTTATGGTAGCACATGGTTGTTAATACTAATAGATTTTGCATGGTTCTCTGTTATTTTGGGCACACCTTTTATATATTTTATGGTAAGATTCTTTTCACCGTTCTCTGTGCGGAGGCTTAAGTTTTGTTTTAGAATCCATAGATGTTCCTGCTGCTTCGGTGTTTGGTCTGAATATATTTTTATGGTATCACTAACTAGTTTGGTTTTATTGCGTAGTATATTCTTGACAGTCTCATGAGTCTTAAAGAAAACCTTGATGGGACGGGTCTTGTTGGGGCCAAGTATTCCAAGGCGAAAAATCTTCACGGGCTCAGGACAATCAGGATCAAATATTTTTGTAATTTTTATAATTTCGTTCTTGTCAGATATAATCATTTCGTCTGGTTTTTTTAATGCAGGTTTAGGTATTCCATCTAGATCTGCTCAACCGTTCTAGCATGTTGAGTAACAAACATCCATCTATTTATCCAAACTTTCACATTAATTATATTAGTTGGATTCATCGATAACTTTCTAAAATCAATAGACAATCCCCCAACTCTAACCAGCGCTTCTGCAAATCGAAGTCCCGATTGAAATCAGGCGCGGTTCGGTCGGTAAATACGTCTTGAGCTAATACTTTCCCCTGAGATTGCTAATCCCGGTCGTGATGAGAAGGTGCTTCTGTTTGCGAGCCCGCATGAATTTTCCCGATTGGGTAAATATTTGGGGGTAAATATGCATGTCTAATGGGAGACGAAAATAGATGACACGTATCATTCAGCTTTTTCTAACCCCTTCATTTATAATGCCCGACGTTTTTTAACTCGTTAAAAATGTCTTGTCTCTGTCACTTTCATGTCAAAAAATAGAGATGGACAAACAACAGACATATAGATCTGTTAAGCTAAATGACTGCTAAAGGACCATTGTGAATATATAACCGTAAATCATCATCTTTCATCTCCTTTCTTGCCTGATCATAAATATTTTTAAGAGAGGAGCAGAGGGTATTAAAGAATTGCGCAAAGAGCCTTGTCTTATTGTATTTGACTAGCTTCTCAGCTCAGTTGGTATAGTGGTAGTAGCTCTGCTTTCTGCGCCATAGTTCATGGGTTCGATCCCGAACACAGAAGTTTGTTCTCTAGCTGAGTGTTCTGTTGTATTTTAGCAAGTATTTATAAAAAAATGTGCATGTAATATTATTATCTATGTAATTTATAGTATATCTGGTTCCCATTGTACAAGCTCTGTTTAATTTGTGGCTAGATAGTCCTGTGTAGATTGACCATTATTAGTTAACACAGACAGATACAGATAGGGTCCCTTAAGCACACTTTTGCACAGAACCCTAAAAACTAGTTATTATAAAAATGTTTTACGCACTTCAAAGGCAAAATCAGAAATCACTTATTCGCTTGAATCGCAAGGATCCCTTAGAAACGTTTTAAAGCTAGGTAAGGTTGACATAAAATTATACAATATCAGACTACAGACTATAATTATGAAAGTGAGCTGAGCCACCGAGACTCGGCGCGACGAATCAGGAATTGGCATCACGCCCGGGAGATAAAAATCTTTTTCTTCCATAAACGACTGCAATACCGCGACATTGTCTCCTATTCAACAGAGCTGGCAAAGCATAAAGTCACTTGTGACAGCTGCAAATTATTTGAGGTGCAACTACACGTCATGTACCTACACGTCAACTATACATGTCATTGTCGCAAAACCAGTATTGTGGTCACCTGAAGCAGATATCCCTCGCGTCTACATGCAAGTTCTTTATTTATTAGAGCGTCATAGACTATTACAAAGGTTTAGTTGCAAAGTATCTACTTTAAAATTAAATGTATGCATACCTATTAGTTTACAATAATAACATCCTACACTTAATCACACACTAAACTGCAGATTGATTCTTAAAAATTACAAAAATCTCTTCAAATCATGTTTTAAAAGAGGTAAATCTAAGCCATTTATTTATTCAATTAAAATTATTAGATTATGATATTAGCTGACCTGACTTTGCTTTGAAAGGGTTAAGTTAAATACTTCCGATAAACGTTTCCCCGGAAATCAAGCTATAATCAATTAAAACAAGAGTTATTAGTTCAGTGGGTACTTTATGAGATAAGTTCACGCATACAGACAAATAGACGAGCAGGCTAACACATTTTTTTCGATCTCTGAATAAAATTTGGTCGCGTGGAACTGGCATGGCAATACCTACTCACCAAGCTTTAAGACGTTTCAAAGTGATCCTTGTTATTATCCTTGATAAATCCATTGAATAAATACATATTATTTGAATTGCTTATATTGCTCATTCTTCTAAATTATGTGGTTAATCATAAGGTTACAGTAGTATTTTAAAACACACAAAACACAGGTTATATCTCATTAATGAGCTGTCAAAAGTCGCAGCATATCTTGCAAGTATTGCTAACAGCATACAAAAGTGGAGGCACTTCCTAGTTCTCGTAAAAAGCCAGAAGTGACCCTCACTGCTACGGATCATGGATTCACCAACTGTCTCAAACTATTTCCCTGTTTTATTGATGCACTTGTTTATTCACGTGACTTTGCTTACGTATGTAGGTAAGCGTTTTTGTCGCTAAGTGACCACGCTGCATTATAATGAAACATCATAAAAAACATTAACTAAAACTAAACTTATAAAACATGCAACCTCAATCTATATTAAAACAAACATTATTTTATTGATTTTATAGTGTTTAGAAAACCACAAAGATTTTTATAATGTCCCAAAAGTTAAGAGCCGACCGGGATTTGAACCCACGACCTTCCCTTGCAAACATATTCTCTAGCTAGTAGTTTTTGGGGGAGACTTTTGCCCAACAGCTATGTGGATTTTTTGCAATATTTAATTTTATTAATTTAATATTTTTATACATCATAATTTAAATTTGATTTTCATCTTTGCGTTGCTCTAATTTTGTTAGCTCTCTGGTATTACAAACGAATTAGCACAAAAAACAATCATTAAAGACTTCAACCTTTATTTCTAGGATAGGGTCATAAGTACCCCTTCTAGAGACGTTCGGAGGGCCTCCGTCACACTCATATCAAAATAAGGGGCCTTATGCCATCGATGAAGGGCCCCCATAAATGTGAGGGTGACATGTAGTACAATAGGAACAATGACTGGTTGTGACGTTTTACTGATAGATATGGGGTCTAGAATTTCAACTGAGCTACATACATCAACATTGTCTAGTAGGATATTCAACTTTTGTTGATTTTAACAATTACTAAAAATAATTTCTTTAAGAAACTAGGTATGGCAAGAATCTTTATTTTGTGTTGTTTATTATTATTAATAATCATAAAAGACAGCTGTTTGATATTATTTATTAATAAAATTTAAAGTAGGAACAAAATCTCGAAAAATCTGAATATCAATTTGAATTGGAATATCCCTAGTCAATGTTGATGTGTGTACTTCTTAATCATGACCCTTTTACCTCAAGACTTCTAGACGCACGGCTAAATGCCACTTCTACATGGTAGATATCCCACATTCTCGTACAAAGCGTTTTGATTCTTTTATAGTACGAACTGCCAAAGAGTGGAACTCTCTACCCGTCAGTATTTCTGGAACGTTTCAATTTAGGAATTTTCAAGCCAAGAGTGAACAATATTATGGCTAAGCATGCTATATCATAAGCTGCATCCTCACTTTCCATCAGGTGTGATGACAGCCAAATGCTTAGCTATCAATAATATAAAAAAATGATACTGTTCTGTTGTAATGTAGACAGATTTTTCATAAAAAACAAAATAAAAATAAATTCTTGAAATATGTGTTAACATATTTTTAGGACCAAGGTTACTTATGCTAAACATCTCAGACAAGGGGTCAAAACGACCTTAACTTAATTTATTCAGCCAAGTCAATTTCTAAGACATGAAAATATGAAATAAATCTAGCCTGAAGGATAAATCTTGAGCAGACAGATTTTACAGCAAAGTTATTCAATTATTAAAAAGAAAAGAGTCAACAAGACTGTTATCCCCAAACATAGGTAAATTCTTTAGTAGTAGTAGAGCTCTTTGTGTGTGGCTCGTCCGGGTGCGTACTACCACCATGCCTATTTCTGCCGTGAAGCAGCATTGCTGTGTTTCGGTTTGAAGGGTATGGGTGCCAGCAGCATTGCTGTGTTGCGGTTGGTTGGTTTGAAGGGTGTGGGTGCCGGTGAAATTACTGGCACGTGAGGCTTAAAATCTGTATGCCTCAAATTGATAGACGCAAAGCAGTGCTTCGTAGGCCATGTTTCTAACATGCGACCTAAGAGACAATGCTTTGTTATAGGCGATGGTTACCACTTAACATCATGTTGGCCATATTTTTGTAACACAATCAAGTTGTATAAAAAGAAATACCTTTTCGACTCCTAAAAACTGAAAGAGTAATCAAAGACACGTCCAAACATGAAATTGCTGAAAACGGCAAATTAATGTTATAAGACCCATCTTTTTTTGATAGGTTCAAGAAGATAACTTATGCCCTTACTGGCAAATTAACCCTTTAAATGGCCACTATATATTTTACTGTCCAAAGCAGTGGAACCAATAAAGGAATGACAAGAATAAAGAGATGCAAATTGAGACTGCAAGGATCTGAAATAGTGTCATCACGACACCCGACTCTATCACTTATCGCCGTCGACAGTCGACACATTAGGATTCGACAATAGATGCCCGCATGCAATCACGTTTGACTTCAAAGCCATCCTGCTCCATCATTCCACCATCAGGTGAGATTGTAGACTTAGAAAGGTCTATAACATGTTAAAAAAAACAACTGCCTCTTCACAGGCAAAATACCGTCCTTTTTTCTCCACGCCTGCCTCATCTTTTGTTCGAAGTTTTGGCATATTTTATTAACCTTCCTAGATAATATAAGCTTTATAGACTTTTGCTTCCCCCAAACTAGCTCTTCTAACTTAATTTAATGGAAATGTATTAAAAAATAACTCTTTCCAATTGCTAGTTATAAATTGCTAGTTTTATTAATGTGTTTTATTTGTTTCATGAAAAAACCCTAAAACCTAATAAAGTTATATTGTCATTCTAAATTATATTTAACGAGTAGGTACCTCCTACATAGATTATATATTTTTTGACATAATATTAACGCACTTTTAAAAAAATATTAAGAGCGCGTTTTCGAAACCATAAAGCACGTCTTGATGCATCGACAAGTGGTCGAAACCTTATCAATAAGTGCTTGCTAGAGTCCGCGCATGATAACTTTGCGCGTGACATAATATGGCCGAAATTATAATAAAACTGACTTGTTAAATAATCTCCCAATCATAAAAAACAAATGGTCAAAGTATTTATTGCATGAAATACATTTATGTTGAAAAAGATGTTAAAATTTATAAATTTCCCATGTATTTTTTTTAAATCTAATCATGTCATAACTTATAAATCCATAATAATTATGTTCTGTTAGTTTAAAATTTCTGTCCTTCTGTTTTTAACATTGTATTTACCTAACATTTAATGGTTTTTTCATCCATTCATGTTTTGTAATTATATATGTTGCATGCTAGGAAGCAAAATTAAATGATTTTCTATGTCTAAATATGACGCAATGCAAGTTCGATTTCCCCATTCGTGTTAGAAGATATTTTCAGTCAATTTTATTCATGTTTTCCGCTGTCTGTCTCGCGCAGTCTTATCCTATGCGGACTCTAGTATCGCGTTACGGCGATTGAGTCACCGAGACAAGACAATCGGAGTCGGATGTCGTATAAATGTCCATCTCTATTTCAATACTCCGAGGAACAGTTGCAAATGACCTTATTATAATCTTGTCACTTCGATTTATGAAGTACGAGTATTGGTTCAACTTACTTTAAGGGTTAAGCTTTAGGTTTCTGTCAAAGTAGGTAATTGAATCTTCTTCCCATGCGCACATGGCGATGGCGATGGCAATTAGTGAAACGCTGTCAAATATCTCAAATATGCTGTCGTACTTTTGAGAGCGTTTCACTGATCGCCATCGCAGATCACTTAGACGTGCACAAGGCTTCGCGGAGTCAGTGGATAGTGAGGGCTCAAATGTACTTCGCATAAATAATTATGTGGGAAAGCGTGTATAAATATGACAGAGACTTGAATCTAAATTCATTCTTGCCTATTTCTACGTCCACGCTTTTGATAGCGAACGAACGATTAAACTTATGGGTTTTAAAACCATTGTGAGTCTCACGACCATTTGAAGCCCAATCAGTCTTCCAGACCTCAAATAAATAATTATACGGAATTAATTAGAAACGTGTTTGCCGGCAACGCTAGCGAGTTGTGTCGTCAAAATTACCATTTACATGGCGCTTTTTGCGGATAAGAGCGTAAACGAATTTTTTTGAGCGACTCTGCGTGGCTGGAATAATTATGGACTAATTCGGGACTATTGTACGATACGCTTGGTGTTTTGATGTTTTACATACATATATAAATACATACATACATTAAATCACGCCTAATTCCCATGGGGTAGGCAGAGATCATGGATTTCCACTTGCTACTATCCTGACATATCTATACGTCTCTATATTACTTCTCTGGCTTCATTCACTCTCATAAACTTTTTTTTTATTAAATTAATTGGACACTTATAACATTCTTCATACATGCTCGTCGGTTAATGAGGTTCATACATGTTCTCTCTCTTTCTCTCTTTTCTTCATGTCTGAGCGAAAATAAAAATTAATCTAAATAAAATACATGTTAAGGTTCGTGTATTTTCATAAGTTGGCGAGTAAACAAAATTACTAAGTTGCAAAGGCTTCTTATGAAGCCTTTGTAACTTAGTAATTTCTGCTTTATAGCAGAAATAAAAATAAGCACAAACACAAATACAAATCCTGTGAAAAAGGTGAAGTGGTAAAGATAAACGGTCTGCAAAATTCATTGAATACATTTAATTCAGTATCCTTTCACCACACTTGGTTCGAAAGATCCAGTGACACGATAAGAAGATGAATAATAAAAAGAAGAAGAATATAATGAGTAAAATAAAAATAAGGCACTTGATATCCTTGACGTGATAGTTTTGATATTTTTTCACTCAAACCAATTCTACGGTTGAATGTAAATGTAAAAATATTTATTTCCATAAAAGCATGCTTAATGTTAGGTGCAACGCGCCTTCCTGCTTTAGCTTGCGCTGTGTTGCAGGAAGTAACGCCTCTTTCAAACATGAAAATACAATTATAAAAATAAACAAAAGAAAAGCTATGACTAGGGTTTTACAAAATAGTAACCTACAATCTACGATAACAACTACATATCATTAAACTACATAATATAAAAAACTGAACATAAAAGCAGGGAAATACAAAAGAGCATTGAACATTGAACATTTTTTTATAGTGTTTGTTGAACTGCATGGTTTGGATGTGTGGGTGTGTGTGGGGGAGGTTGTGTATGAGGGAGAGTGGGTGTGTGGGTGTGTGTTTAGTAGGTTATCTAATTAAATAAATCAGTTAGCCGTCATACTACCTTCACTAAGAGAATCCTTAACAAATCCATCAGATTAGAGTTAGATTCGTCAGTTAGTAGAGTTTACTGGGTTAGTTTTTCTCTGTGTGTATGGAACCCACGACCTACGGTACAGAAGGCAGAGCTACTACCAACTGAGCTAGTCATAACCTAAAATATCCACTCAATATTTGGCAGCGTGGTCGATATTTATGTTTAACATGATTAAATTCCCGCGTAGAGTTGATTGGTTCATCATTTTAAGCCGTGATCATTCATAATTATAAAATGTAATAACAATGATGTACAATAATGTGGTTTCATTCTGTTAAATGAGTGTCTGATTTTAATTTAAATGTTGTCATATATGTAACCTGTAGGCCTCTGTCAAGCTCTGTCTGCTTCTGGCTCTGGTTCTGGTCTGTGTTGGTTTATCGAAGATGTTTCTTAGAATAATAGAAGTGAATATCGTCGGATAAGTCTTCAAACCTTACTATGAGTAGTATAAGTATACCAAACTGTATCGCAAGACTTGGTCAATGGTTTGAACTACTTACTGAACTAGTTATTTGTTCACAGATACACAACAAGGAGTGGTGCAAGAAGGGCCGGAAAGGAGGGCATTGCAACATGAAGTGTGAAGGTATATCACAGTAAACGCCCACTGTTGTAAAACAGTACTATACTCACAGAGTCAACAGTACCCGAAGTCCGAGTTTTGCTACCAAATTGCGTTACCAAATGTTGTTTTCGTTTCGCCCACGTGTCTCTGTCTTTTGTATGGAGAATAGATGAGACAACAAAAATACGTTGCGTTGTTAGAGTTGCTGTCTCATCTATTCTCCATACAGAAGACAGAGACCCGTAGGCGAAACGAAAACAACATTTGGTAACGAAATGTAGTAAATGCGCTGGGTTTTTGGGTACTGTACACTAAGTAGTCATCATTTCGTCTCCGTAATGTTGTTTTCGTTTCGCCTATTTATCTCTCTCTATTGTATGGAAAAAAGATGAGACAGCAAAAATACGTTACGTAGAAACGATCGAAACGAGTTGTTGTCTCATCAATTTTCCATATAAAAAAGAGAGACGCGTGCTCACACGAAAACAACATTTGGTAGGCGAAATGTGGTAGCAAACTCCGACTTTAGGTACAGAATCTACACCATTCGAGGATTCATGGATGTATCGCAACATAAGGTGCGAATATCCGATTATGGTAATTTTAGTAATTAAATGCTGATTTTAGTAATACAATTAGACATGATCTCGTATCCATTAGGATCAAATTACTATTACTAATTACTTACATTAGAGAGATCTCGTGTACCTAGTTACTTCAATTAACTTTGGTTTTCATTATGGCCATTCATTAGCATTCGGAGTTTCATATTTTCCAGCGTTTTTTACTATTTTATAGTACCTGTGAAATAACTGGCAAGTGAAGCTGAACATCTGTATGCCTCACGTTCATGGACGCAGGGAATTGTAATAGGGCACGTTTCTGACGTGCGTGACCTACGAAGCAATGCTTTGTTATAAGCGATGGTAACCACTTAACATCAGGTGGGCCATATGCGTGTTCCATCAGCTAGTTGTATAAATAAACTGTACAGAAATTTTTCGATTTACTTAAATGATCAGAAATACTCAGGAGTATGGAACCGCGTGAATCTTGCTAGATCTCTATGTGTCTTGGATTTTTTAGGTCTTAAGTCGGTCTAAGCCTGAAACATGTTATTCGTAAGCCGACCGTAATCTCGGCAAAGTGAGCAACAGCCATACGAGACGTGTTGACCGCCTAAAATGGGATTCACACCATACCGGGCCGGGGCCGGGCCGTGCCATCATCATCCACAGCCCGACTTCACCCACTGCTGGGTGAAGTCGGGCTGTATGTGCCACTGTTGCCGGTCTTGTGCCAATCTCATCCAGGTCTTGGCTGCGATGTTAACCACATCGTCTGCCCATCTTGCCGCAGGGCGACCAACGCTTCTATAGCCAGTTCTTGGACGCCATTCAGTCATCGCCTTACTCCACCTGGAGGTGGAGGTGGGCCTTACTCCACCTGAGATGGAGGTGGGCCGTGCCAGTGTCGTCAAAATAATTGTCAACTGTCACTGTCCCGAGACGTCACCGACAACGAGACGAAGGCGCTGAAGTGGCGATCGATTGAGATTCGTTTTCTGTCATTTCGGGAAGTCACATAGCTTTTTTGATTTAAATTGTTTTTCTGGTGTTATTTTGAGTTCTGTTGTGTAATTTCGGTGGTATTTTCACCAACATTACTTGAGGTCTTAGCTCAAAGTGTTAGCAGTTGGAATTAAAGTGTATTATGTGATATTTTGATTTGATCGAAAATGTTTCAGATGATTTTGGAAAAAACGGCCATTTTTTTCCAATGCCAATTAGGGTAGGGCCGACTTTGATTTTGACTGACGACTTGACGGAAAAGTATTTTATCTAAGTAATTTAATATCATCATACTCATAAAACTACTCGACACTGGCAAAATTGATCCGAAAAGGACAGATGCCATTCATTAAGAAGAGGAGAACGAAGCGAAAGCACTGAAGTAGCTATCATTACATTTACTATTACCGCTTGTCTACTGCACGCCCGTCACGTCATCCTGAGCTCGACCAGAGTGGTCACCTCCAAACTGACGATTCCAATCGCAATCCCAATTTGGTTTAATTTTGACGGAAAATGCACTTCTGCCTTCTGGTCTGGTAGAGAATCTCTAGTTTTGATGGAATTTTAACAATAAACCCATACTAGGGTATCTGCTCAGTTAAAATTCGAAGCATATCGAGATTGGGGTCTGTCAAAACTTCAACCAACCAACTGAAGTTTTGATGGAATTTTGAAATTCGAAATTGTAAGCAAATTATTGACGCTGGGATTAGAAGTTATTGCAGTGGCGGTTACTTAGAAGGGTTCAAATTCAATGTACGGCACAGCCACGGCCTAGCCCCGGCCCGGTGTAGCGTGAACCCGCCTTAATCTCACTTCACCTCTCCAGCTGTCGTCTGCTAGGCGTCTTCAACTATCATCTTCTAGGCGTGTAATGTTCAAGCACGTATCAAACATATCCACTTGAGCACCATGCCTTTGTCTACAAGGGGGCGCTTACAAGAGACATGTAGTCAATAGGTGTGTAAGTAGGATTTGAGTCTTGTTACAGCTGCCCTGTAGATATACATACATACAATACATATACCTTGGAATTTTCAAGTCAAGAATAAACAAGTCTGCTGACCCATTTACCTACTTTATTATTTCACTGTGTCATTTAATTGAATTAAGAAATAAAAAAAATATGAAAAGAATAGAAATTAGGAAAAAGTAGGTATGGGTAGAAACAAGAACTCGAATCAAACGTTTTGGGTCGAAGCAAAAAAAATACCTATTGGGTAGAATTTTTTGGGTTGAGGCAAGAAGCACTCGGGCTCCACTTTAGGCTGCATTTTCACTTTCCATCAGGTGTGATGGCAGTCAAACGTCTATCAATAATAAAAAATATATAAATAAAACATGTTTGTTGTATTGTTAAAAGTGGTTGCCATAAGGCTTGCGTATGATTTGCTATATAAAAAACCTCAAAATAACACCAACTTTTATTCATTTGGGAATTTCAAGAATCAAATAGAGAAGCATACATTTTATTCATGGAGTGCTAACGTCACTCAGAGGCTAGCCTTGTCTTTCTGACAAGCGGCTGGCGTTTAATAACGGTCAACTTTTGAACCAAACTTCAAAGAAATGCTTCTGTTATTATTTTTTGCTGTTTCGGTAAAGTCACATAAAAAAGGGCGTATTGTGTCAAATATACTCGCCCACAAAATAAAGGGTCACCTAGCCTGCGCACACCTAGTTCGCTGGCGGTAGCGATCAGTGAAAAGCTGTCAAATATTCGCTGTCTAATCTCAAATCTGACAGCGATATTTGACAGCGTTTCACTGATCGCTACCGCCAGCGAACTAGGTGTGTTCGGGCCATTAGTGCAAATAACTTTGAAACCACATTCTTTAAATGAAAAAAATTCTGTTCTTTTTTATAATCTATATTTATAAAAGAAAGTCGTGTTAACTATTTATAACTCAAGAAGGGCTGAACCGATTTGGTAGAAAATTAGTGGGGAGGTAGCTTAGAACCGGGAAAAGGACATAGAATACTTTTTATCCCGAAAAAGCCACGGGAACGGGGCGTCATGCGAATGGGCGAGCGAAGCCGTGGGCGGCTACTAGTTACTTATAAAATAAGCTACAGTTTGTTTCAAAATAATCATTTATTAATTTGAAAATGAAAATAACTCAGCTGAATTCTCCACAAATTACTCGAACTGAATGGTTTTGGTAGAAATTAATATTATTTTGATTACTGTTTTTTATGTGTCGCAAGTAAAACATTTTCATTTAATTTCATGTCATTTTTCAAATAGAAAAATTAATAAAAGTTTGAACACAGATAGTTTATATTAAAAATCATTTTTATGACATTTATGACTTCACAGTAAAGGTTTAATTTCATAAGCAAAAGAAGTAATTTTAATTATTCCTTCAATGTAATTGCTGTTATCAAAGGTACTTAATTTTGCCTTACAAGCTCTATCAAATATGAGGAAGATTAGCATTATGTCCAGCAGTATTCACTATGAGCCGTAATTATGCAGCTGAAAAATTGTAGTCGCTTTTCAAAAACTTGCTGCAATCTGAACCCGCCGGCATTCCATGAAAAATTCACCCAATACAAACTCTAATAAATAAACCGGCCAAAATGCAGCACAGAAATAGAAACAGCAAATCTAGCACACTTGCAGACAACTGAGCTAAATGAGATGAAACCACTGCTCACTTATTCAAATCCAATTTGGAGAAACTCGGCTTGGCATAAGAGTACTTACAAACTAGCGTTTTTTTGCTACGCTCGTTACGGCATACACGCTTACACGCGTGCTTTATTTCGAATCTCAATTATTCAAATAGTTGAATGCGCGTACACGGCCAAGGCTTTTACATTTTGATTGGGAAAAAAATTTAATGACGAAAAAACTCCTTTGTGGCAGTCTCCCATTGTAGCGCCCTAAATATACACACATGTGACTAACACTGTATGTGACTTTTTGCCTTATTTACCATGTGATAAACAAATAATGTATCAAGTTTTGAGCGTTTCCCGCGGTCACTTATAACTCCTATAAGCAAAGCGTGGCATGCGCATGTGACTTCTGCGCGCCTCGTCTACACACGCTTCGAAAAACGAGTTTATACGCTCGACTAAAACGCTAGTCTGAAAAGGCTCTAAGTCGAGTTTATACTCGTACGGTTGGACTTACCTCGTGGCTAAAAGATTCTTTAAGGGTATGAACCCTCGCCCAATAAAGCTTACGGCTTCAGATCAACAGATATCTTGTTCTTGTACAGTCAGCGACAAAGGTTAGTTTGCAAATAGTATAATGTGGAAAGGTGGATCTTCAAATAAAGTTCAACACTGGGTGATTCTGGTTTTAGAAGCTTTTGTGTAGGTACATTTTTAGATCGTTGTCACTGCATTTAGACTTTCCATCAGGGGTGATGGCAGCCAACTGCTTAGCTACCTATTTAAAAAAAAATATGTAATATTATTATAATTTATTTTATTATAATTTATATCCAGTTCCCAGGGCTTTTTCAAATTATTAATTTGAAAAAGCCCTGGATTTAAAATCACAACACACTAACTATTCGTAAAAAAATAACTATTTTATGCCTTAATTAGTTGGTTTGGTTGACATGATTTGTATCATCATCAGACTGAAGAATTCCACTACTGGATAGGGCTCCCCGTAGATCCCCAGGAAAAACGGTTTTGAGCCTTATCTTTATGCATAGACAATGTGTGTAAGGAATGTTTGCATTTAATTTTGTGTGAATGTAGTGTGAAGTGGGATATATTTACAATATCATCAGAGTACTTCGTAAAACATAAATCTACGGGGAGCCCTATCCAGTACCGGAATTCTTTACATCAGAGCACTTCGTAAACCATATCTTTTAATTTCAGATCTGATCAATGAAGACCTGGCTGATGACGTGAGATGTGCCAAGCGCATCTACGACAGAGTCGGCTTCAAGGCATGGCCGTCTTCCTACTCCTACTGCAAGGAGAAGGCGCTTCCAGACCTGGCGAAATGCTAGATCTGTGCTCTTGTTGGATAATGGGCAACTTTGTGTCAAGTACCCAATGATGGACACGAACCAATCATTCGTATTTTTTTATTTTAGGTTTACTATGAAAAAAATATTGGATCCAATATCAATTCCAATGATAGACAATTTCAGAATTCTGAAAACTGGGCGAATCTATAAAACTAAAAATAAAGCTTACTTTTTTTCTATAAATGATTGGTTCGTCCATAATTGGGTCTATATGCCCATTCTCCCTTCAAGGTTTGGAAGCGTCTTTTAACGTTTACGAAATACTCAAAAGGCGCTTACAAATAAGCTACTAGCACATTGTATTAGATATAACAACATAACTTAGATCGTACCTACATCTTAGATTTATTTTTGACAAAAAGGTTTATTTCAAGGCTTATGCTAGCCTTGTTTGACGCCAAGAGGCTAGACTTGCAAGAGATACCACTTCTGTATTCCGTAGATTATAAATTTATTCTTAGTTCTATAATGGTATCAATTCTGTTGTTTACAATCTGTCTAGCTAAACTAGCCTAAAATTTTCTAATTTAGTTAGGAAAATCTTATAAGCTATTCTGTTATCGCATTTTACTAAATTTAAAAGGTGTCTAGGACACCTCTAAACTTGTTCTAAATTAAGTTCACAGATAACATAAACATTTGTCATTTCATGCATCTTGGCACTACTCGACGCTAGATGGCGCTCTATTTACACTATTTTTACGGGTTTTTTGTATCTGTGGGTGCAAACAGCAAACAGCTAAACTTCAAACCATCGACATAAAAATAAATTCAACAACTCAACTTTTCTCAAAGAAGAAAAATTACAAAATGCAGCAGCCTACTGACCGCCCCCGATCCCGAAAAAGAACAAATACTAGACAAAAAGGATGGCCGTTCCACCAGGAACGGCTTTTGGCTAATAAGTTGATTGCACGAGGTACGTAGGATTTATGTTTTATTGGTTCTGAAATAGGTATAATTAATGATTTATACTTACCTAGCTACACACTTCAGTGATTTGATTGTTGTATGTCCGGTTTTCAGGTAACCAAGCTGATAGAGCAATAATAGAATTTTAGGGGATGCTGGCGGGGGAGCTGAATGCTTTTGGCTGAAGCCGGACTGCTGAAGAGTGGCAGCATGTAAGTTATTTCATCTACCTACTAATATTATAAAGAGGAAAGATTTGATTGTTTGTTTTCCGATAGTAAATCTAGCAAGTGATATCCAACAAAACCCATAAACGAACTGTGGGGTTACCGCGGTAACCAAAAGTGCCCCTAGCGAATTCTTTGAAAAGCTTGGTTTCTCCATACAAAACTGTGGCATACGATAGGCGTGAGGCGTCAGGCACCTGCACACCGAAACTAGCGGTAACCCCACTGTCCATTGCTCGAAGAGTTTAGGTGTGCGTTTACAACGCACACCTTAACTCTTCGAGCAA
This sequence comes from Thera britannica, assembly GCA_939531255.2. Classification (NCBI taxonomy): domain Eukaryota; kingdom Metazoa; phylum Arthropoda; class Insecta; order Lepidoptera; family Geometridae; genus Thera; species Thera britannica. The sequence continues at coordinate 4,309,598 of OW618045.2, forward strand.
GCTTTAAAGTGTAGACGCAGGGTCGAGCATGTTTGTAGATAGCCATAGCTTGGATTAAGTATGCTCATAGAGCATGTAACAGTGTGTGTACTTGCCTATAGGCTATATTCTATTAAAAAAATATGAATCCTTGGGGTAAAAAAATATTGTGAGTTTGTGGCGTTGTAGTATTTATCTCTGGATGTTCTGAACCGATTTTAAAAATTCTTTTACCAGTAGAAAGCCACGTTTAAACCAAGCCATTAATTTTAAACCAACTTTTTATGCAGTTTTTGTCCTTTTGTTGTCCTTCTAATTGAAACTAATATTTCTTTCCACAGATTTGGAGTATATGGGTGGCAAAAGTGAAGGGTAAGGCCAGGAAGGTCGGTACCGGCTTCAATGGTACTGTAAGAAGCCCGGCAGGGGCAGACCTCGCGGAGGAAGATAAAGAAAATCCTCCAGTGGCTACTTGATATAAAATACGGTCCTGTTTTATCTGATTCCACACCGCTGTCTGTCATACTCTATGTATAACGCATGTTGTTTGGTTATATTAGTTACTATGATTTAATATTAGATGTATGACTTATTTGTTTCCACCAGCCTAATGCTCCTGTATTGATTAAAAAAATATGAAAGTGAGAGTTTATTATTCTTTGTCGTATTATACGTGCTTCATGGAGGAAATCTATGTCGTGCTCCTCTTCCTCGACTCCATCATCTTGTTCAAGCACTATGTCTTCATCCCTATCTGCAATCACAGAATACATCTTATTAGAGAAGGAATAGTAGGTAGGTAAAGCATAGTTCTATTTATATTTGATTCACCTGTTAATTCTTCCATAAACATAATTATATAGAGTGCAGCACGAGATAATAATTTTGGCTGCCTTTTCTGGTTAATAATGCAGACAACGATGGCGATGCAGACATTTCTTCTTCAGCCGGCCGATTGTCCACTATGTTTCTTGCTCATAAGTGGCAGGCGTTATAGTTACTTAGGTACAAACTATGGCGGGGCTTCTATATTTGCAGCCACTACAACCAGCTTCCATGATTTTTTGAGTTTGATTGCGTTTCGTCCACAAATTCACAACAACCATACAACAAAACTTTAGTCAGCACCTAGTAACGTGTCGCCTAAATTTAGATTGACGTTTCTAAAATTAAGCGCAAATTACCTAAAATATTGTACAACCGAATAGCAAAATGACGGATTTACGTGTTTTTTGACTAAATTGAGTAACTATCCTAATTTTAGAGCTGTCACTCTAAATTTAAGTTTACGATGCTGCCAACAGAATAGGAATAACAATTTTACGAAATTTTAGCTCGGAATTAGCTAAATTTTAGGATTTCTAAACAACAGAATTGATGCCATTGTCAAGGAATGATGATGCCGTATCATCAACATTATTGTAAGCAATGATTATTACAAATCATTAAAAGTTTTTTTTCAGTTTTTTTATGTTCTTTAACAAACTACAATTAAAAAGTAAAAACTATAATTAAAAGATATTATATATTATATCATGTAAAACTATGATACATAATCCAATGATAAACATTTTCGACATTTTTAACTTCTGATATTGATTGTACAGTGGGATACAGCTCAAGTTACATAAAAACAAAGAAAAATGACTCTTACTGCAAGGACATAAGAGCTAGCAGTGTATAGTCTGATGCGTATCCTTGTGTACATACCTACCTAGTGTTTACATTTGCCTATACTGAATGTGGTAGGTACTTTTAGTTTTGTAGGAATTACAAGGATGTTTCTACTAAGTTGTTCTTGTTGTAGTGGATGTTGTAACATCTACTTGTTAAGTATCTTATTTTTGGGTGTTTTGATCTCACATTGTGAGATATCGCCGTGTGTTCTGTAGATTACAATTTATTAGAATTTTAAGAAGAATTTATAAAGATTAATATATTCAATACATGGATTTTACGAAAATAATATACTGTGTTTTGATTGATGATCCCATTACTGATGGTTCTGACTATTGAAACATTTAACAAAATGTTTTCAACTCCGAATAGATCTAAAGCCCATTAACTGAAACAGTGCTTTAGTCGAGCCTCAAGCTCTCTTAAGCATACATTTTTTGACAGTTCTCCATTGAAAAATGTCAAAAATATATGCTTGAGACTCGACTCAGACTCAAGCGCTGTTTCTGAACGGGCTCTAAGGCATGCGGGATGCTAATGGCATGTAGATACATACTCACTTATTTTGTAACTTTCACCAAGTACCTACCTACTACATTTAGGTACATCTTTCCTTCCTTTGTCCTCCGTGGGAATTGTACCCAATAATGTACCTATACAGCGAAAAAAGCAAAGCTACAACCATACCAGTCGAGCGAAGAGGTTATTAAGAGTCTTAATACAGGTACTTTATGTATATTTAAGATTAGTTTAGATGCCGTAGTTAATATCTAAATACCCATACAGGGTGGTTCTTTGAGAAGGGCGGTGGTGGCCAAGTCCAAAACGAAAATTAGGAAAAATTTGAGACAGGAGTCATGCCCTCGATTTATAAGAAAACCATAACTGCATATTTATTTTTGTCCAACCTGTTCACCCTGTATATAAAGCTCCAGAAAAAGTATTCAGTATTACAAACCCTTCTTCAGAACACAGCGCCTGCAAGTTTGTTCAACCAAAATTAACTCGTATGTGTTTTGTTGCTCTAACAAAACTGCCAGGCACTTGTTCAGTGATCCGCTAAGATTGCTTGGCAAAAACTAGAATACCTTAATAAACGAGCTTTATTATTATCGTCAACTCGAAAACTTTCTAGACACTTTGACAGACTGTGTTATTACTCGCTGTAGGTAGGCAAGATACCGCTTTGAAGAACTTTACTAGGTAGGTACTTATTTATTCCCCTACAAACCAATAAATAAGTCATAATGTAGTTATTGTACAGCATGTTCACATATTTTGTTCACCACGTTAAAAAGCTACCTTTTTTTGTTTTTTGGATTCGTTTTCACCTGCTGCATAATAACTGGCTGCGAATTAACTGGTTAATTGGAAGCCATTAAGGCCCGTGCACACTGGGGCAATTCAATTATTACTTAATTTTTTTAGGCAATGGATACTGGTCCTAAATAGAATACCTACTTCGCCCCTTTGGGGTAAATGTAAAAAATCATTTTCTGGCACTGCAGCCAGCAAGGCAAGGTTCTCAAATGGCGACCACGAACCGGAAGACGTTTCGTCTTACGTCGTAGGGCACCGACCCACCAGATGGACCGACGACATTGTTACGAGGCAATAATATTCCCGATATATCCGTTTGAGGCATGCATAGAATAAAAAGCGGTCAAGTGCGAGTCGGACTCGCCCATGAAGGGCCCGTAGCATCAAGTAACATAATAATATAAAGGTAGTTCGTCGAAAGGTAAGTTGTGGTTTACGATTTATGACGTATAAAAACAAAACTACTGACTAGATCTCGTTCAAACCAAATATCGTTGAAAGTTTGCATAGTAACGTACAACATATTATATTTTTATTAGTTTTATCTTTCTCTTATTTTAGAAGTTAGAGGGGGGGGGCAACTTTTTCCACTTTGGAAGTGTCTCTTGCGCAAACTATTAAGTTTAGAAAAAAACAATATTTGAAACCTCAACATAATTTTTGAAGACCTATTCATAGATACCCCACACGAATGGGTTTGATGAAAAAATTTTTTTCGAGTTTTAGTTTCAAGTATGGGGACCCCCAAAATTTATATTATTTCTCTATTTTTGTGTAAAAATCTTAATGCGGTTCACAGAATACATCTACTCGCCAAGTTTCATCAGTCTAGCTCTTACGGTTTCGGAGAAAAATGGCTGTGACACGGACGGACAGACAGACAGACAGACATGACGAATCTATAAGGGTTCCGTTTTTGCCATTTGGCTACGGAACGCAAAAAATAGTAAACAGGAATGTAGCGCATTTCCATCCATGAATACTTCCTACTCTATAGGCTATGGATATAACTGACAGCTAACAATGCACTGTCAATAAGCCGTCAAACAAAAGATGGATCGGGCGGAGGCAATATCCAAATAGAAAAGCGTGATTGGTACGTGTCGTGAACGTGTTGTAAAATGATGGAAAACAAAAAGGTGCTGTACGACTTCTATATTTGGATTTCAGAATAACAACATGAACAGAATAATCTAGTTGTAACTATATACAGGGCCCATCGAGATTTTCTTAGCGATTATTTTATTTTTGGCATTTCACAACCCCGCAATTTTTCTACGTTTTCCGTACATCGTAGCTGTCGAGGCTTCTACGATGAGGTCGTTGATGAATTACTCAAGGAAATCTGCCATTCTCTCTTCGAAAGAAGCAATAAAATAAAATTGCAAAATGATCGAGATCGGCCCGAAAATTAGACCCCTGGAATAATGCTTTTGGGAGTGATCAATAATTTCGTTGTATAATCTATCTCCTCCATAGCGCAGTCAATCAACGTCACAATATCTTGGTACCAAACACAGAATCATAGTACAACATTTTTTTTTATTCAAAAAACAATCAACGCCATCTATTTTGTATCCTACGAACTAGTTTGCGTTCCTTCTTTTTTGCATGGACTCGGAGTTCTTCTCAGGATATAGCATTTATTGTCCATTTTTAGGTAGGTACACGGAAAAAAATGGGGTCTGACAAAGTGTTCATTCAAGAATAAAATTATTCTCAAGTATATTGTTTAATCTCAAGCATATATTTACTTAAGGTAACAATAATATCTTGAATAAAATAACATGGAATTCTTCAATATATATAATATTATTCTTCATTTATTTCTTTACATCAAGAATATTTTTTTGGATCAAGAGGATATTTACTCTTGACTGTAGAAAACGTTTTCATTTTGAACAAAGCAATTAAGAATTCTTACTCTGAATAAATAAAGATTTAGCTTAAGAAGCTCAGAGATTACGGCCAAGAATAAAAATAAATTATTGGTTTAAGAAAAAGTGTGAATTCCTTCAAAAATTATATTATTGAAACTAGACTTTCATACTTTTGATTCAAAATACATAAAAGATTCATTTTAAATAAAGTCTACTATTTAAAATCAAGAAAATATTCGTTTTATAAATGCTCTCGAATGACAAAATATTGGCTCTTAACCTAAGAATATGGATTCAACTATCAACTAAGAACAAACATTTTAGGTAAAGAAATATTTACTCCATTGAAGATGATTTGTTCAACAATTAAAACTCTATGTTTATTGATTTGAATACTTACTGTTCTTCAATTAAGAATTATAACTGTCTGCCATTGAGACCTATTTTACTTGGTTGGACAAATTCAGCAGTTTTTCTGTGAGTGCAATGTTTTTTAACTGAAGAATATCGTTTCTAAAATTGATAAACAACCAACATATTAAGTCGAGAAAAATTATCTTCTTCGGTGAATGTGGATGTTCTTTTCAATTAATTATATCTGTGTTAACTAGAACACTTCATTATTATTTCATGAAGAATTATAACTTTCTTTACTTAAGAATTAATGATTTGTTCATTTTACAAACAAAGTATATATTTGCTTATAACTCCAAACAAGAATTTTATAAAATTGCATTAAGAATTTATTATTTATTTTTTCAACAATAATATTATTGAAACTAGACTTTCATACTTTTGATTCAAAATACATAAAATACTCATTTTAAATAAAGTCTACTATTTAAAATCAAGAAAATATTCGTTTTATAAATACTCTCGAATGACAAAATATTGCCTCTTAACCTAAGAATATGGATTCAACTATCAACTAAGAACAAACATTTTAGGTAAAGAAATATTTACTCCATTGAAGATGATTTGTTCAACAATTAAAACTCTATGTTTATTGATTTGAATACTTACTGTTCTTCAATTAAGAATTATAACTGTCTGCCATTGAGACCTATTTTACTTGGTTGGACAAATTCAGTAGTTTTTCTGTGAGTGCAATGTTTTTTAACTGAAGAATATCGTTTCTAAAATTGATAAACAACCAACATTTTAAGTCGAGAAAATATCTTCTTCGGTGAATGTGGATGTTCTTTTCAATTAATTATATCTGTGTTAACTAGAATACTTTATTATTATTTCATGAAGAATTATAACTTTCTTTACTTTAGAATTAATGATTTGTTCATTTTACAAACAAAGTATTTTTTAGCTTATAACTCCAAACAAGAATTTTTAAAATTGCATTAAGAATTTAGTATTATTTTTTCAACAATAATATTGTTTAGACAAGAGTTTTACACTTTTGATTCAAAATACGACAAAGATAATATATTTTAAGAATCTACTATTTAACAGCAAGAAAATAATTGTCTAAAAGCTCTCAAGTGACAACTATTGCCTCTTAACCTAAGAATATGGATTCAAATATCAGCTAAGAACAAACATTTTATGTAAAGAAATATTTACTTAATCGAAGATAGATTTGTTTTACAATTTAACATCTGTCTCTTTTGGTTTGAATACGTATACGTATTTTCAAATGAGAATTATAACGGTCTACAATTGAGACCTCTTTTACTTGGTTAGACAAATTCAGTAGTTTTTCTGTGAGTGCAATGTTTTTTAACTGAAGAATATCGTTTCTAAAATTGATAAACAACCAACATTTTAAGTCGAGAAAATATCTTCTTCGGTGAATGTGGATGTTCTTTTCAAATAATTATATCTGTGTTAACTAGAATACTTTATTATTATTTCATGAAGAATTATAACTTTCTTTACTTAAGAATTAATGATTTGTTCATTTTACAAACAAAGTATTTTTTAGCTTATAACTCCAAACAAGAATTTTATAAAATTGCATTAAGAATTAAGTATTATTTTTTCAACAATAATATTGTTTAGACAAGAGTTTTACACTTTTGATTCAAAATACGACAAAGATAATATAATTTTAGAATCTACTATTTAACAGCAAGAAAATAATTGTCTTATAAAAGCTCTCAAGTGACAACTATTGCCTCTTAACCTAAGAATATGGATTCAAATATCAGCCAAGAACAAACATTTTATGTAAAGAAATATTTACTTAATTAAAGATAGATTTGTTTTACAATAAAAAATCTGTCTCTTTTGATTTGATTACGTACTGTTTTTCAAATGAGAATTATAACGGTCTGCCATTGAGTCCTCTTTTTGTTGGTTAAACAAATTTAAAAGCTTTGCTGTGAGTACAATGTTACTTAACTGAAGAATATCGCTTCTAAAATAATTGATGAAGAACCAAAATTTTAAGTCAAGAAAATATTTCCTTCTACAATTAATTATAATGTCTATGTTAACTGGCATACCTACTTAATTATTATTTCAATAAAAATGATAAAATGTTTTAGTGGAGCTAAGTAGGTAGGTATACATAATATTTTATTAGTTGAATAAAAAATATTTTTTTACTTTGTTAAGTTTTGGTAAGCAAGAATTACCCAAATAAATATGACACTAAAAAGTATGTGAATTCATTGTAAAATGAATAAAGCTGGGAAAATTGAAAGCTATTATTAAATAAGTTGTTGAACAAAATAATTATGTAGTTCTACTGTTAACGTCTAGATGGCGTTTAACATTCGTTTAACAATAATATTCTTAAAGCAAGAGTTTACGCTTCTGATTCAAAACATGTTAGAGATACCTACATTTTAAACGTTGACTCGCGGGCGTATATGAACGTTAAACAAACTTCAAATAAAGACGTAATCGTGGAAAGCCAATGGATGGAAAGGGCTCAGAATTGTTCTTCCTGGAAATGTGTAGGGGAGGCTGATGATAGGGGTATATGTCCAGCAGTGAACTTCTAGAGGCTGATGATGGTGATGATGATATTAATAAGTCTTTACATCATACATCAGTAAGTAGTTTTTACTGCTGTGAAACGATGCTGAAAGCGTTCCATTTTCAAATCACTAAAGTAAAGTAAAGCAAGTAAAGTAAGTACCTATAGTAGAGCATTGCCTTGCAGGTCACGTATATCAGAAACGTGCCCTACGATTTGACAGGCGTCACGGTTCAGCTGGTAGTATAAATACCTGCGTGGTGAACATAGATTTTTGTTCTTTGTATGGGTGTTCTAGATTTTTTTGTGCAAGATAGTAGGCAAACAAGCACATGGTCTACCTGATGGCAAGCGGTTATCGTAGCCTATGGACGCCCTGAATACCAGAGGCGTCACAAGTGCGTTGCCGACCCTTTAAAGGTATGTTTTTAGGAATACATAAGTATTGTATTCTAAGTAAGTATATAAAAAATATATAATCTATACATATACTAATATTATAAGGCTGAAGATTTTCATTGTTTGGTTGAACGTGCTATTAAAATAAATAAACAAATAAATATTTAGGACATTCCACACAACACTACCTAGCCCCAAATTATGCTGAGTTTGTATTATGGGAACCAGACAGCTGATATAATACTTATATGCATTTTTTTGTAAATACATACTTTTAATACATTAGAATAGGGTAACATGACCGAAATCCAGCCACCACCCAATTACCAGCCGCCTCCGAAAAATCAAGCTAGAATTGTAAACGATTTACACTATGCTATTTCTTTGTTACCCAAAATGAACCTTAAATTATACTCCATAGACGATATCAATTTGGTCGAGCTAAGTTTTAACTATTCAGTTTAGAAAAAAAACGATGTTAGAAACCTCAACATCATTTTTGAAGACCTATCCATAGATACGCCACACGTATGGGTTCGATGAAAAAAAAATTTCTGAGTTTCAGTTTCAAGTATGGGGACCCCCAAAATTTATAGTTTTTTTTTATTTTTGTGTAAAATTGTAAAAACCTTATTGCGGTTCACAGAATACATCTACTCACCAAGTTTCATCAGTCTAGCTCTTATGGTTTCAGAGAAAAATGGCTGTGACACGGCCGGACAGACAGACAGACAGACAGACATACAGACAGACAGACAGACATGACGAATCTATAAGGGTTCCGTTTTTGCCATTTGGCTACGGAACCCTAAAAATGGCACGCGCCTTGAATGTCATGCCATGCCAGTATTTGCACCTATTTTTTCCGATTAGGAATCAATTTATCATGCTCCAAAATCATATCTATTTCCGTGTGACAATTGCTTATAAAATTAATAATTAAGTTTGTTTACCCACCTAAGTAGGTAGGAACCTAAACTATAATTTTCTTGTATGAAAACTATGATGCAAATTAGTGTTTCACACCAAATTGACGTTTCTTGACTTTAGCATGAAAATCTTGAAAAATATTTAAGAAAAGATGTCTTGAGTCCAAAACAAAAACATTCTTGAATTTAAACAATGATTCAAAGGTGTGTTTTAGACCAAATTCACGTTTCTTGGTTTTACCAAGGAAACGAAACAAACTATTAGGAGTGAGGCATATATATCGGAACAGGTAAAAATAACAGGTATTTTAAAATAACAGCTTGGAACTGTTGTCTAAACCAATGAGAGCCTGTTCCAGTTCCATTCCACAACAGCCCGAATCTGCCGAAACATGCGTCTCTTTATTCTAGCTTATGGAGATTACTTTTGTTAGAAGGAGACGCCACGCACGGAACATGCTCTTCTCTATTCTAGCTTACGCATCTTACCTTTGTTAGAACGAGATAGCCTGTTACAAGCAGAGAACAGGTGTTGCGTTCGGAAAATACTATGTTGCATGCAACACAACCAGTTGTTATTTTGGAACAGGTTTTTGGAACTGTTATTTTACTGGAACTGGAACAGGCGGAACAGGTTTCTTATTTTACCTGTTCCAACCCACTCTTACAAACTATGTAGATAGCTACGCGTTTAGGCATAGATCCGGTGTTGCAGTGTTTTTCCCAAGTTGTAGGGAAAATAATTGAAAATGCATTCGTTCACTCGGTTAGGCTCTTGCCGAGTGTTTATAAAATATATCCTATACACGGGAGCCCTATGTATCACTAATCGGTCTTTACCACGGAAGCAAAAAAACGAAAACATCTAGACCAGTAGTTTGCCCCGAACTGAGATCGCGTAATGCGATCCAAATGCTCTGAAAAGTTAAGTACCTACCTACTTATAAATAAATAAATATTGTGGACAATCCACACCGCTCTATCTAGCCCCAAACTAAGCAGAGCTTGTAATATGTGAACCAGATAGCTGATATAATACTTAAATACTTTTTATTGTAAATACATACTTAGAATACAATATAACACCCAGACAGAGAACAAACATAGATGTTCACCACACAAATGTTTGTTCTCGGTGGAGATCGAGCCCACGACCTACGGCGCAGAAGGCAGAGCTACTACCAACTGAGCTGAAAGGCCAGTCAAAACTTATGTAGTCCATCCCCTAGTAGCAATTTGTGTTGGCCAACGGTGTCCAACGGTTGGGAGCACGTTGGGAGATAGTAGTGATATTTTCTACAGCGTGCCAACAAATAGCCAACTGATAAATTATTACGATTATATTTACACAAATCCCCAACAATGGCCCTACATGATTTGTCGGTCGTTTTTTAAACGGTAAATACAGACGATTAGCCAACAATGGCCCTACTGCAGTATTCAGTTAGGGTCCCAACAGAAAATCTATACAATTATCCAACATAGGCCCAACCATAATGTTTAGCTTCACTCCCAACCGAAAACTCAAACAAGTTCCCAAAAAATGCCCTACTGCAGTATTCAGTTAGGGTCCCAACAGAAAATCTATACAATTATCCAACATAGGCCCAACTATAATTTTTAGCTTCACTCCCAACCGAAAACTCAAACAAGTTCCCAAAAAATGCCCTACTGCAGTATTCAGTTAGGGTCCCAACAGAAGAGCTATACAATTGTCCAACATAGGCCCAACTATAATTTTCAGCTTCACTCCCAACTGAAAACTCAAACAAGTTCCCAACAAATGCCCTACTGCAGTATTCAGTTAGGGTCCCAACAGAAGATCTATACAATATCCAACATAGGTCCAACTTTAATTTTGAGCTTCACTACCAACCGAAAACTCAAATAAGTTCCCAACAAATGCCCTACTGCAGTATTCAGTTGGGGCCCCAACAAAAAATATAGACAATTGTCCAACATAGGCCCAACTATAATTTTCAGCTTCACTCCCAACTGAAAACTCAAACAAGTTCCCAACAAATGCCCTACTGCAGTATTCAGTTAGGGTCCCAACAGAAGAGCTATACAATTATCCAACAAAGGCCCAACTATAATTTTGAGCTTCACTCCCAACCGAAAACTCAAACAAGTTCCCAACAAATGCCCTACTGCAGTATTCAGTTAGGGTCCCAACAGAAGAGCTATACTATTATCCAACAAAGGCCCAACTATAATTTTGAGCTTCACTCCTAACCGAAAACTCAAACAAGTTCCCAACAAATGCCCTACTGCAGTATTCAGTTAGGGTCCCAACAGAAGAGCTATACAATTATCCAACAAAGGCCCAACTATAATTTTGAGCTTCACTCCCAACCGAAAACTCAAACAAGTTCCCAACAAATGCCCTACTGCAGTATTCAGTTGGGGCCCCAACAGAAAATATAGACAATTGTCCAACAAAGGCCCAACTATAATTTTGGTACTAGTGATGGCAGGCAACTCTTTCTATGGATTGACAAATTATTCACACCTCGGTAAGATATTTATTCTGTGCAAAAGTTTGTTGTTGTTCTCGGTGGGGATCGAACCCACGGCCACGGCTACAACAGCGCAGGTGACGGAGCTACTACTAACCGAGCTGTGAGGGCTTAAAAAAATGCCAACTGCCAAGTCTTGTCTATATAAAATGACAAATGAAAGCAAAGCAAAAAAAAATGAAAAGCAAAGAAGTATAGGTGGACCATCAATCGGCTTAGTCTTGTGCGCGTCTTGTGTCCCTAGTAGCAATTTGTGTGTCCAACGGTTGGGAGCACGTTGGGATATAGTAATGATATTTTCTACAGCGTGCCAACAAATAGCCAACTGACGTTTTTATTTACACAAACCCCCAACAATGGCCCTACATGATTTCTCGGTCGTTTTTTAAACGGTAAATACAGATGATTAGCCAACAATGGCCCTACTGCAGTATTCAGTTATGTGCCACACATCTATGGTGTTGTGGTGATGGGCCATCTTCAGAATCAATAGTCATTGGCGTCACAAGTGACTCTCTCTCTATCCCCTAATCTGTTATAATATATCTTCGGGAACGTTATACGAATGACAACATTTTAACATACGGATCTAGCACTTTTTAGCATTTTTTCCACGGCAACACTAGTCGTGCGAGCGCTCCACTCCACGCCGCCCGTCCGCCATATAAATTACGCAGCGAATGTACATGAATACTTAATACCAGTATTATTACCAAGACTCCAATAATGTACAGTGTGGTGGAGTTCACCGAAGAGGCAGGTGGGGGTCTAAGCGTTGTTAGAGAAGAATGGTTGACTCCAAAAAAACAACACTGCAAGTGGCCTCCAAAAACACTTTCTTCCAAATTTAACAAGTGCATTAATGGTTCCATGGTGCCTGATGAAACGTGGGAGTTGTACCAAATTAAGCGTGTTTTTTATAAATCAGGTAAATTTTTCTGCTATGCCTAAGTCTACTAACCTCTATAAGTAACCTAACCTCTAACTATTGGATGTAAATGTGTGCTGGTGCTGAAGTAGCAAATAAATGACTGTCTATGTCTATCAATTATATTTATTGATTTGGGCTTACTACATAGCCTTCAGCGCTCTACGGGTCCAGTACAACAACGGTTTATGTTGTGTTGGGGCTGCCGCGGTTCGCGGACGCACTCGAAAGTCGACGACTTTCACGCGATCAAGCGCAACAGAACCGCGTCGCTGATGAGTCGCATCCGCGGCAGCACCAATACCATGCTGCCCATTGTTGCTAATTGGTTGGATTCAGGCTACTTCAGTTACTGGGTAGATAAACTGCTACTTGGTAGGTACTCAGTTAGTAACCCAGCATTGAATGCACTATTAGGGGATTACTATATTTTGATTGGTAGGTACTGCTTAATGATACCCTGTCTCATTTCAGATAATTTGGCTAAAGCTCGATCTAAAGCAAAACAAGCCGAATTTGATTCTGAAGTTAATAGTGACTCCGTTAATGATGGAAAACGCAAAAAAATAAAAAAAATATATGATAGCGATACCAGCGGTGATTGGGACTCTGATGAAGAGAATGTTTTGCAGTACCCAAAAACACCTGAAACCAAAATTGGATTCAACAAAACACAATTAAAACATAGTAAGTCCAGACACTCCATTATACCTAGTCCTGTTATTAGTTATTATTCGGTTAGGATGCCAACTTAGGTACAATAAGCCAACAAGATGCCTACTGTAATTGAATTGATATTTATTTAAATACCTACTTTTTTTTATGATACAGGCTTGCCTCAGGCGAAGACTGCTGAAAAATCCTCAGCCTCAGATTGCACCAGTTTTGAATCATCCATCGATGAATGTAGTGTCAAAAGACCTGATCCCCTGTTTATTGCTGCCGATGCTGAAATAACACTGCCTAACCTGAGTAAGCAAATATGTAATAATATGTTTGGAGTTACTAAACAATGACCTCAGCACAGAAGGCAGAGCTACAACTAACTGAGCTGTGAGGGCTGTTTTAAGACAGTGACTTATCTTATAATCAATGAGTACCTACCTAAATCAGAAGGTTCAGTTTAATTTCTTTGTATAGATTTTACTTTGTTCATTAACATAATTTGTTAAGTTTTACAGGGATATTTATTTGCTTGCTCGATCAATTAATTAAAAGCCAATTTAATTTTAAGGCATACTGGATTTGACACTGACACAAAGTGAATTGGCTGGCCCTGACTCACATGCTTTAGGTAAAAGCTTTTATACTACTTTTTTTATTTTATACTTTTAGCTAGGTTAAGATCCAGACACGATTTGTAAGATAAATTGTTAATGAATAATGGCCATCTCATTGCCACTTCAACTCACTTTATTCTGTATAAGTAATATTTATATCTTTAAATTTTAGATGTGATTGCAAAACACTTGGCGCACATTGAAAATGACATAAAAGAACTAAAAATTACACAACAGGAAATATTACTAAGAGTACGAACTTCTAGCACACCTCTATCAGGTACAAAACTCTCTCTTCCAGAGGGTATGACATTACCTTGTGATGATGAAGAAACACTGATTAAAATAGAGTCATGGATATCAATGGATGATGAAAATGGCATACATTTGGTAATTACTATTTATTTTCTCTCTCTTTTATGTTCAGTAGTGGGTGATGCATTGCATATTTTAGCCCTACACCACACTAGTAATTTCACTTGGAACAGTACTTAGGCATATGTTTTACTTGTATTTTGGCTATTATATTTATTGATTTATTGTATTTACAGGTAAATTATCTTAGTTTTGTGGGCGGAAACAAGTTAGCTGTCATCATAAGAAGGATTTTAGAGAAGCTTTTTACAAACAGACTGGCTTTAAAATACAATTGGACAGGCAAAAACCACAAGCAACCATTGAAGGATTTAAAACTAATGAAAGTTATAAGAGGTAAGTTTTCTATTATTTATTTATAACAAGCAGCAGTCGCTGGTTCAAAGGTTTCATATTCATTTTCATATAAAAAGAATTGCGTGGATTTTATCTATCTGGAAGAAATTAAGCAAAGGATTATTTTGTAACATTAGTCTTTTTTTTTTTTAGATGCGGTACGACAAAACAAAATTGTAGAAAAAGCAACAGATTCTGAAATACATGAGGTGATATCCAACTGGTTCAGATTTACTAAAGACCGCAATGGAGGAAGGGAAGCCCGCAGAGTTAAGCAGACAATCGAAAAAACGATCCCTGGCGAGAAGAACAGATCAAATCAAGAATGAGTTAGGTGCTAGAAATGTATATGGTGGGCAATACCAGGGTACAGTTATCTCTAGTATAGATGGTAATGTTTCTAGTCCTGACTGCATCAACGAACCCGCTAGTGATGTTTGTTTGGCACCTGATTCAGTGGACAACTCTTTTATACACACCAGAGAACTCTCTAGCTCAGACTATGTAACCTCTGATTCGGTGAATATTTCTTCCTCTCTCATATCATGGGCAAAAAAACATTATATAAGTCATTCTGCTCTTAATGATTTGTTAAAAACGTTAAAATCATACCATCCTACTTTGCCGCAGGATGCAAGAACATTATTAGAGACACCGCATTGTATTCACGTGGTCAGCTGTGCTGGGGGCTCCTATGTATATTTTGGCCTTGAGACACAAATAGTAGAAAGAGCTTCCAAGGGTACAACAACAAAAAATTATCCTTTAGTACACAGAAAAATTACGCAAATAGAATCCAGTTTCTTTTTGTCTGTAACACTCAACATTGATGGTTTGCCAATACATTCTAGTACAACAAATTCTTTTTGGCCCATATTATGTATTTTAGATCAATCTCTTGACAAACGCCCGTTTATTGTGGGGCTATACTATGGAGAATCCAAACCGAATAATGCGGGGGATTATTTGCGTCCTTTCGTTGACGAATGTTTACGTTTAGAGCAGAATGGCTTATACATAGATGGTGTGAAATTTGATTTTCGAGTAAGTTGCATCATTGCTGATGCACCAGCTAGATCATTTCTAAAGTGTATCAAGTCCCACAATTCCCTGCATGCATGTGAAAAATGTCAGCAAGAAGGTACTTACAGGGGTAGAACTATATGGCCATATTCATCTGAGCTAACTCTAAGAACTGATATTGGATTTGTAAATCAAGTATATGAAGACCATCAAATAACAAAAAGTATTCTTACAGAACTTGACTTAGGACTCGTCACTCAAGTTCCGCTTGATTTTATGCATTTAGTGTGTTTAGGTGTTGTAAAAAAAATGATTCGGTGCTGGGTTGAAAGTGGACCAAAAAAATGCAAACTAAGTGCTCGTAAAATAGATGAAATTTCTAGTCTCATAAAAGTCTGTCGTAATCATTACCCAGTTGAGTTTTCCAGACGTCCCAGGCCAATTAAGTTATTCAAATATTGGAAAGCGACTGAGTTTAGAGCCTTTATTCTATATATAGGACCTGTTGTTTTAAGGAACATGTTGCCCAACAACGGCTTGTACAAACATTTTTTGATATTGCATTGTGCAATATACATACTATGCAATGACATATGTCAAGATAGTATATGGAGAGTGTATGCTCATAACCTATTGCATTGTTTTGTGCAAAATGTGTCAGTCTTCTATAGTGAAGAATTTCTAGTATATAATGTTCATAATCTTTTGCATCTAGCCGGCGATGTTTACAATTTCGGATCGCTTGATTCATTTTCAGCATTTCCTTTTGAAAATTTTATGTCAAAAATAAAGCGGCTTGTTCGATCACATAGTATGCCTTTGGAACAAGTTGCCAAAAGACTCGGTGAAAAATCAAACATTTATACTGTGCCTCGGAAAACCATAACGGTTAAAAAGAAAGGGGGCATCATAAAAACAATTCCATTTAATAGTGATTGTACATTAAGTACTAATTCATGTGATTCATGCTTTGTGACACACAGTGGTGATATTGTTGTGGTTAAAGCAATAGAAAGTTATTCAAAATCTGGAAGTAATTCTTATATTCTAAAGTGTAATTGTTTTTTAAATAAAACTGATTTTTATACGGAACCTATCAAAAGTAGCAAATTAGGTATATATAAAGTCAGTGGCACAAAAAGAATAAATATTAGGCTATCGCATATTAACAAAAAATGCTTGCTTTTACCTGCTGATAATGTTGGTTCCTTTGTATGTATACCCTTTGTCAGCATGACATTGCACAATTAAGGTGAATGTTTTGTTAATCGGTCCACACTAAGACCTCTTATTTTATAGAATATTTTGTCACCTAGCTTTAGTAGGTACTCGCCTACTTAAACCTTTATCTGTATCTAAATACAGGTAAATTATTTGGTACCTGTATTTAGATACAGATAAACGTACGTATACATTAAGGCTGAGATCTTCTATCCAGTGGCGCCCTCCTTTATTTTAGTTATTTATAGGAAAAATAAAATGAAAATTAAAAATGTAACTCAGCGCATATTTTAAATCAATAGCTGAAGTATTTTTTGAACTACCTACTTACTATGTTTTGCTTTGTACTTTTTAGTTTCTTCAAGTTTTTTAGTTTTGCTAAAAGTGGCCACTTTTTCCAATAGCGCTGAGTAGATATTTTATTTTCATCTTATTTTAATCTTAAAATCGATGAGGGCGCCACTGGACACAAGACTATCCCCTATATGCTATTTTTATATTACCAATATTATTAACTATAGGTAATATATAAATAACATTCAATGTATATACACGTACAGGGTCTTTTCTATCATTTATAAATGTAGTGTGTGATTGATGTATGATACCTTGTAGTAGGTATCATTAATTACACTAATTAATAATTGATTAATAAAGTATAAAAATGAATAACTTTGTATGTTATTTTAGTGTTGTTTCAGGATTCAATCCGTCGATCGACGATCGATCGATTGGTGACCACACCAAGAAAAGCCAACGTAGGTATGTATACCTATGTTGGCTTTTCTTAGGAGGCCCTACCTAAGTTTATATACTATAATATAGTATTTATACTTAGGTAGGGCCTCCGTTAGGAAACCCAACGTAGATAGATAGTATTTACACTTAGGTAGGGCCTACGTTAGGAAATCCAACGTAGGTAGATAGTATTTATACTAAGGTAGGGCCTCTGTTAGGAAACCCAACGTAGGTAGATAGTATTCATACATTAGTAGGGCCTCCGTGAGACATCTCTACGCATAACCGACTGACATTTTAGTATTTATTCTTTTGTAGGGCCTTCGTGGAGTAAGTAAGTCTCCCAGTAGTGTATTTAGGGTTGGCTGTTGGTTGGGCCTTCGTCATAGTTGGTCAGTGGTTAGGTTTGTCATCCCTAAAAACAGTTGGCCCGACAGAAAGGCCCAACGTAGAGCCACGTGGATTGATACCTACAGATGATCTTTGGTTGGCCTTTTGTTGGCTAACATTAATTGGCCCGACAACGCGGGCCAACGGTCATAATACCGTTGGACCTACTATTTTTAGGGATGACAAACCTAACTGTTGGCCAACCAAAACGTGGACGATGGCCCAACAATTTGCCAACTAAAATTGCTACTAGGGTCACGCATTGTGTTTTATCTACTTTGAGGAAGTATTTCTATCCAGATTCACTGTTTTGCTTTACCTCTGAATATACCTCACTAACTTTGTATGGTTAACTAGGACAAAAAATGCATAATTGCATGAAAAACCACAAAGAGGCTCGTGGTGCACAAAATCCTTTCATCACCCTTTCCAACATTGGTGACACGACGAGCCGTCTATAGCTTATCGATTGAATAATAATTATTTCGTAGTGAGTCAACGTCAGTAAAAATAGTGGAGAAATGTGAAAGATACGGCCTTATTTTTGGTAACTAACATTTTGTAGCGGGCAACACTCTTTATTAGCGATGCGCATTTTCGAATGAAAACTGCGTTCGAAAGATCTCTCGTTACTAATTTTTCTGTTCGAATATGAAATTAGTCCATGAATGACTTCCGCTTTCGAATGATTCGAGAGATTTTTCGAGAGACGAATGGGGCGGGGCTTAGTTTGATTGATTCATTTTCGCTCACGCAATGTTCGTTCGTACCGGTCAAGGGCTAGGGATGTGACATGTGACTTTCATGGCAAAAAGTTATTTTGATAATAATCCTTTTTTTGTTTTTAATTACATAATAATAATAATAAATATATAGGCAACGACTAAAATTTAGTTTGACAAATGTCTATGTTGAAAACGCTGGCTGTGGCAGTCGTCTGTCTACGGCTCCATCTCTCTATCTTTCAGTTTTTTGGAACTGATTGTTCATGTGCCATAGATGGAATTATAAGTAGGTCATCATCATTATCATAAGCTTGAAGAAGTCTACTGCTGGACATAAGCCTTCCCTCTATATTTCGATGAAGAACGATTCTGAGCTTTTTCCATCCACTGACTTCCCGCAATCTTAATAATGTCATCGGTCTATCGAGTAGTGGGCGTCCTATGTTTCATCATCCGGTTCGTGGCGGCTTTTCGAGAACTTTTATTCCCCAACGGTTATTGGTTTTTCGAGCTATATGACCTGCCCATTGCCATTTCAACTTACTAATTCTTAGGCAAAAACATATTATTTTTGCCTGAGTATATCATTGTTAATCCATTGGTGGGTAACTTGATGGGTTCAATATTACTCGTTTTGATCCAAGATTACTGAGGTTTTATTAAGATGCTTCTCATCCCTATCATAATTCTATCGTTTGTTTCGTTCGTCTAAGCGGCAGGCATTCATTTGTTCGATGTTGTTGTCTGTTTATTCATTTCATTCGCCACTCAAACGCTTGATTGATATTACCTGTTAGTGAATGATATATTATTGTCTTTCTTGATTCGTTTCGTTAGTCGTTCGTTAGTATACATACTCATTCTTTCGTTCGTTACAGTCAGGCTTGCTCACAGAACATTTTTTACCCTTACAGGCTAGCTAGATTAGTATATTAGTATCAGCGTTGTTCGAACAGTTCGAGAGATATGAGTTTTCGAAACATTAGTATTAGTATCTCTCGGATTCGCCCATCGCTACTCTTTATAGTCTTGTCTTTGCTTGCGCCGGAGTGGTGAGTTGTATTGTGTGTAATTGATTATTGAGTTCCATTCCATTTATTCTGAGATTCGAGCCTGGCAGTAAGTTTTTGAGTTATTGAGAATAATAAGTAAGTACCTAGGTAATTGACATTGTGTTGTGTTGTAAGTGTATTTAGAATTGTTGCATTTTGATACGGACCGACGCACGCTCAGACATAGTACCGGCCGGCGCCATGTTGAGAAACTTTCCGCTTATTGTATGGACTTATCGTTTGATTGGGATAGGTGTTCTATGTAGGAACTACTTATATTAGGCGAGGCGGTATACCATTCGCGGTGCCCGGACGAATTAAACTCAAAAAATGCTTTGCGCTTCAATGTTCAAATTCACTGGTTAGGTACCACAGCCGCTGGCACTGCCTTCTGCTACGTAGCAAGCTGCTGCAGCTGCTGTAAGGCTGGCGGTAAGGCTGCTGGACTGCCTTTCAGGTTATGTCTCTCTGGCTGATGAAAATATGTAATCTCTACCTAATAAGCAGAGGTTCTTGTAACTGTAATCTAGGTACCGTAGCCACAATACTAAACCTGCCAAATGTTTATCCTGCCGAGCTGTTTTTTACTTAGTTACTACCATAATCACTAATTGATGTCCCGTCCATTTGCAGATTTAAATCAAAACTTAACTGATTCCCAGCATACCTACACACCTACTCACCTCTAAGTAGGTAGAGTTTAACAATGGAGTTGCTTCTAGAGAAATGGAATATGCCACAGGATATAATTACAAATTTCAACGGTAGGTGAATATTAATTAATTATATCCTTCGCATTTAGATAAATAATATTTTGTCTAGTGATAAGGGGAATTTTTGTTTTAGAAAATGATGTAACTGTGGATCAATTAAAAGATATCAATGACAATATCCTGAAAGAACTGTGCCCAAAGATTGGACTAAGAATAGAGCTAAAAAAAAAAATAGATGAGTATTTGGTAGCATCCTGCACAGTAAGTTTCCTACCTACCTATTGAATATTCTGTTTCTAATGATAATATTATTTTAATGGTTTTGGCCGGCCACACAGCTCAGTTGGCATGGTAGTAGCTGTGCCTTCTGTGCATAGGTCATGGGTTCCCTCCCCGCCGAGGATAAACATGTTTGTACAGTGTCTGTATGTTATAATATATATTATATATAGGTAATTGATTGAGTGAGTGAAGCGAACATTTTCATCAACTAAGGCAATTTGACATTGTATCTTTGTAGAATATAAATCTTTATCGCCCACCTTAAACTACTCATATGGTTATGGTGGTTGGTTATGGAACTCCTTGCCTGTGTCTGTCCGCTTATCCAAATTGCTCAACATTTTTAAAACTAAGGTTAATGACCATTACTTATCCTTGTCTGCTAATATTTAGGTATCTATCATAGTGTATGTATTGTATATACATTTATATTAAGTTGCATGTATGTATATTAATAGATAAGAAATTGTGTACTTATATTAAAATAGGTATAAGTAGTATGTATTCATAGTATTATTATTATTTTTCTTATTTTTATATAATATCTTCTTAAAAAAGTTTTTGTGCACCGCCGTCTATCCGATTTTTTATCTATCCTTTCCATCCAAAGGTTGTCTGGAAGAGATCGCTCTTAGCAATAAGGCCGCCCGTTGTACTCATTATTTTGTAATAGTTTCTGTATATATCCTTGTGTACAATAAAGAGTTAATCTATCTATCTATCTATATATGTTTGGCTAGGGTGCACAAAGAAAAAATAGTAAAGAATAAAAAATAAGGACATTTACATACCTAAGTAAATTTATATAGACTATATACATACATAAATATAATCAATACATACATATTTACCTACTTAAATAAAATACATTGAGTATGTACATTCTATAAATAAATAGCTACATGTTTCTATAAATACATAATATAAGTACATTATACCTACACATGATAATAAATATACCTATGACAAATTATATTATTATAAAAAATCTAAGTTAAATCAGATAGGGGATAATAAATGAGGTAAAAATAAAAAGTTAACGAAACAATTGAAATTAAGTGTCATATACAGGGTGTTTTTTTGAGAAGGGCGGTAATGGCCAAGTGAAAATTTGCTATTTCCATTCATTTTTAGTAAACCATTTGTTTGCAAAGATTGAATCTTACCAGCAACATAATCCATTGGTTCAATAATACAGGGTGTAATTTTTTGAAAAAATCATTCGGGACCATTTCCGTCACAAGTAAAAGAATTTTGAATAATATAAATATGCAGTTATTGTTTTCTTATAAATTGAGTTCTTATAAACCTTTCACGACTTTTCCCTAACTTTCGTGGTTTTGGCCTTGGTCATCACCGCCCTTCTCAAAAAACTACCCTGTATATAAAAAGCCTTTGGTTGTACAATCCATAAAAAAAAATCTCTGGGACACTCTGTTTTTTAGATGCAATGATTAAAGTTAAATTGAGTTATTCAGCAATCCAAGAATCAAAAAAAGATCCTCAAAGAGTTTCGTTGACAACGTAGTTTTTCAGTTGGTGGGCCAGTTCCATTGATTTTTCTTGTTTTTTTTTACTGTACCTAAGTTTTAAAATAAAAAGATTTTCAACATCAAGGCCGATCTACAGGAAAAAACTGGTTTACTTACAATAATTAGGTACTTAAATGTTTTCAGACGAATACAGTTACAAACAGCAGCACTACTGCTCTTAATCTATTCACGGACAACGAGGACCTGGAGGACTTACAAGATATCCTTACAGGCGAAATTTATGTCCGACCAAATTTTCCTGATTTTGACCTCAAAACGCTTCTAACAGTAACACCATGTGGCAAGAGCATATTAAACTATTACACTACAAATAGTACCTTGACAAACAAGCACCGAAATCAACTAACTGATATCATTGTTAGACATCTCTTTACACGTGTTGTAAATTAGTAAGTACCTATGAGTAAATGAGTATGTTGATTCTTATTCCCATTATTTATTTATTTATTTAACTCTACTAACTTATTTATTGCACAAAAAACTTAAAAGTAATAGTAATAATAGTGGTAAAATTTTTGTTACGTAGTTTGTTTACAGATAATGGTAAGGAACCCTTTGTGCGCGAGTCTCTTCCGCGAGATCTTTTTAGGATTCCGAAGTCCAACAACCCTTTTAATTATTTTTACCTATTTCAGTAAAATAACATATGAAGAGTACAACATTTTAACCGCAAAAATAATAGCATTATTTCCATGTGAAAACACCGGCACATATTTTGTCCCACCAATTAAAAAACGACAATCCATATCTGGTAAACCTTCATTTGCTAAGGGCAAGTTGGTCGATAAAATTCGAAATACCCTGTATAAGTCTGGGGAAAAGAGAAAAAAATCAACATCAGAAGAGAATGTCATTCCAAATAAAACAAAAAAATATGAGGAGTTGAAAGGTTTTAAATGATTACTTGACCTACTTAAACAGTAGAGTAGTTACTTATTTGTACACTTGAGGTGGTGAATTTTTGCAAAATCTTAATACTGGCTGTTGTGCTAAGAGACAGCGACGTAGAGTACAGTTTTCTACGGCAATGTCTACTGTCTTTGTCTCTTGGCCCAATGTATCAGCCGGCATTGATGTCTTATAAGAAAGAAAGTAAATACATTTATTCAACTTTCGACAACAGACTTGCTTGTCACTTCAAATCACTATTACCTAATTTGGCTCTATACTACTACCCCAATCTACTTCAAAAATTCACCCGGTATAATATAACTTTGTAGATTTAGGTACTCCGTAGAGTAGATTTTTTCGCATTAGTTGAATAGTGAACTATACAAAGTTTGTGAGATAAGTATTATTTAAGCTTTAGCGATCATAAACATACCCGTGAAATCGATTCAATATTTTGTGAGATTAGATAATTATCAGTATTATTTAAAAAAACACAGGAAGCTAAACTACTTACAGATTCAATATTTTCAAAAAAGTAATTTGAAGTTTTTGTTAAGACCTGCTTGGCGGTACTTTACTGACATTGAGAAATATGAAAGGATATTCTAACCTGGGAATTAAAGCTGTCAAGGCAATTTTTTATATATTTAATAAATGCTTCTATGTAGTATGTAGTTAGGTACTAAGTAGGTACTTTGTTTGTAGAGCATAAATTATAAGGTAAGTAGTAGTGCCTGACATAACATTGTTATTTGTTGGCTGACATAACATTGTTATACATAATTTACAGACAATCACACAGACCAAGTATTGTTTTTGAAAAACAATAGTGAGCCATGGTGTCAAATCATCGAGTGTTGGAGGGACACTTTCGAACTGAGGCAGTGTTGTACTAACAGCAATATATCAGAGTTCATTAATGAGTGGAATATTTTAAACGATCCAAGGAGTGAAAGTTTGGTAAATATTTTTTTTTACACATTCAAAAGATTTTATTTCATAATTAATATTCGTAACAGTGTTTGAAACCGTTGTTGGCTTTAAGTTGTAGTTATACGATACATTTTATAAAGCTGTGGGGTTTGTTAATAAATAAAATCATAGTAGTTATGCATTTACGAAAAAGTATAATATCCGAGCTTTGTTTTATTTTATTTTAGAACAAAATCCACAGCTCTTAAAATACAATGAAAAAACTTAAATTTTTAACATACAGCCATTAATGGATTTACATTTTTAGTACATGAAATATAAATAAACAAAAATCGTCGACAGTTAATAACCCCACAAAATAAAAACAGATGACTTTTAAATAAACAAACAAACTTTTTTTACTTTGCTTACTTTTTTTAACTTACTTTTTTGAAGTTTATTTATTTTTAGTTTACATTTTCATTATTGCCTATTCGATGTTTGATTGTTCACTAACCATTTTGAATCTAAATTTACTCAGAATATTTTGGGGATAGATAGTGTTGTGACAGTTTACAAATATTTATTTATTTATGTTGGGTCTAACTAGATTAGTCCAACACCAGCATGCCAAATACTTCTTTAAAACTATAATGTTTTCAGATTTGTTAATATCAAATTGTTGTTTCTAGTTAAACCTGGACTTTGAAAAACTGTATCCTGAAAGATCAACATGCTTTTTCAGAAATTGGAATTGGTTTATTAATAGAATAATCAGCCTCAAATTTGGTGAATCGAAAGATGACACATTGATGACTATATATGAAAGTATTCAAGAGCAGCCTGATGATGGTAATAATTACTATTATAACACAATTTATTTTTATTGATTAGGTTTATGGTTGAAACTCCGAGAATATTTTATCACCTGAATCTGACTATGAGTCATATATGAATCAGTATTCTTATTTATATTATTTATGTCACTAGCATCCGCTCGCATGGTACTTTAAAATAAATCATCTGTTTTATACATTTCAGATCTAAAAGTGCCAGATCAAATAAAACTGTTGTCCTACTTGATTCCCCCGAGAGGAAGACTGAACAAGCGTAGAAAATTTTCCACATTAGAATGCGTAGAGAACTTCATAATTGACGTTGAGGTAAATATATTGGGGTACTATTTTATTTCGTTGAATGGAACAATATCTATAACTCTCGGTTACGTTATTTTAGGGTATGTCTTGGTTTTTTCCTGGATAAAGAGTAACCTCTCAGCTCAGTTGGTAGTAGCTCTGCCTTCTGCACTCGATCCCCTCCAAGAACAAATAGGTATTTGAGTGGTAAACACAGATGTCTGTTCTGTCTGGGTGTTATGTAATATTGTATTCTATGTATGTATTTACAAAAAAAATGTATGTAAGTAGTATATCAGCTATCTGGTTCCCATAGTACAAGTTCTGCTTAATTTAGGGCCAGATAGTGTTGTGTGGATTGTCTTAAATATTTATTTATTATTATTTATATCAAATTTCATCCAAATCCATTTTGCCCTTTTGGAAATAAGTGGGAACAAACATATTCACTTGATCATAAGCTTGCCCATATATAATATTGGAACTAAACGCGTGTGCTTAGTAGGTATGTTAATCAATTTTGCAATTTTTATATGTTTGCTATTGTTTGCAGAATCCTGGAGATATTCAAATGAAAATAGATGAAGTAAAGGAAAAGGCTCTACATAGCAAGCAAAGTGTTCAACCGTATCTAATTAAATGTGCTGCTGGTGATGATGGTAACGAAAACTATTATTTAGTAATTGACAAGGTTATGTACAAGTTTACCTCGCCAATGAAAGCTTTTGACACACTGTTCAAATCATACCACGCGCTTCACGCCACGTACCCAGCAGCTGCTGCGCATTTGTACGTGCTGATTCAGCGCTGTGTCTATAAAATAGAAACAAAGTATGACAAGATTGTACCATACATCGCAGATTTGTTGTCGCTTGCTAATATGTAAACAAAATGTATAGTTAATCTTGTTGAAATATACTGTACTATCATTGCACAATGAAGTGCCTTGAATGTCACAACGAATATCAAAATTTTCAGCAATACTTTGTGCATTTGCGTTACGCACATAATATTGTCAACTATTTTAAATGTCCTGAAGAAAATTGTGCCAGGTTATATCACTCTAAAAGTGATTTAAAGAAGCATTTAATTCATTATCACGAAACCTCAAGTAGCAATCTCATCTCAGATGCCAATGTATTTGATGTTAGTGGCAAAGCAAAATGTAGTTCCGGTTCAACGTCTGAATTAACACCTTTGAATGAAAGCCCTAAATTGAATAATAATACTGGGTATCAAACCTCAAATTTATCTGATTATCAAAAAGAAGTCGATAATGCGTTGCTTACATTTATTGCAAAATTATATAACATGTCCAATTTGCCAAGAAGTGTCATACAAAATATAATTGAAATCGTGTCTGAGCTGTTTATATCGGAGCCGTTTAACATTATTAGGCAATCCCTAATAATTTCAAAGAATGATTTGAATAATGATAGTTTGCTGATGTTATCAATACTTCAAGATTCGTATAATAAAATCAATACCGATTATAAAAGAATGGAACATTTCAAACATTTAAGATCGTATGTTCAACCTATTAAAAAAACCATTGGTGTTTCTGAAGATAACAATCGTAGGAATAACACTGTCGAAATGGTAATCAAAAATAGATTTTCCTATTTTATACCTTTGCGTGAAACTCTTAAGGAATTCCTTGAAACAGCAAATACATTAGAAACGATAATTAACTACCAGAACAAAGTAAGTGAAGAGACAGGTGTACTAAGAAACATAATAAATGGCACATCTTGGCAGGATACAATACAAAAATGTAATCATGAAACCATTTTACCTTTGACAGTGTATTATGATGATTTTGAATCTGGCAATCCACTAGGCAGTCACGCTGGAAATCAGAAAATAGGAGCTGTATATGTAACCATATCTACAATACCTCCACAGTTCTGCAGCCGTTTAGATAATGTCTTACCAGTTCTTTTGTTTTATACACAAGATAGAAACACTTTTGGTAATGAACCTGTTTTCAGACCGTTACTCAAAGAATTAAAGTTTTTACAGGAGGAAGGGATAAACGTCAAATCTAAGAAATCTAGTATAGCTGTTACTTTTTGTATAGCCAATATTTCAGGAGACAATCTAGGGCTTCATTCAATTTTAGGTTTTCACGAGAGTTTTTCTTCCAATAATTTTTGCAGATTTTGCACAGTACAAAAAGAGCAAACAAAATCTGATACTAAGGAACGATCTGAATGCATTCGCAAAGAGGAAGAATATAATGCACATTATACTAACAAAATTGGCGTTAAGGAAAAATGCATATGGCATGATTTAAATTATTTTCACGCTTACAACAATTTCACGTGCGATGTTATGCACGACTTGTGTGAGGGCGTACACCGTTACGACATGTGCTTAATAATCAAATATTTTATTGACAGAAATATTTTAAATTTGGACAACTTAAATTCAAGAATAAAATACTATACTTATTTAAAGTCTGAAAAAAATTGTCCTCCGCCTGTCACAAAACAAAACTTATTAAATGGCAAAATAATGTCTTCGGCTTCTGAGATGTTGTGTCTGGTACGTAATTTTAGGTACATAATTGGTGACTTAATTGCGGAGCATGATCCAGTATGGAAACAATATTTAACTCTGTTAGAAATAACAGAAATATTAACATCTCAGATTTTCACTTTACACTTGATTGACTACTTGAGAACTTCAATCGAAGCTTACATGGAAAATTTAATTCAATTATTCAACTGCACATTAAAACCGAAACATCATTTTCTACTACATTACCCAAGGATAATACAAAAAGTTGGTCCACCAATATTGATAAGTGCCTTTAAATTTGAGGCCAAGCACAAAGAGTTGAAAAAAATTGCACAATCAATAGCTAGCCGTAAAAACTTGCCACTAACACTTGCTACAAGACATCAATTGACGAATAGTCATAAATTTCTTGTTAGCACTGGACTTGCTGATCGCTATGTACACGGAAAAATACTCAAACTAAATAATATTACTGAAATTGATGATGATGTTTATAATTGTGTTTGTTTTATAGAGATTAATGGTGTAACATATTGTGATAAAAATGTTATCTTGTATAGGTATGAGCAAGATCTACCATTATTTTTGAAGATTGAGCAAGTGCTATTAAACGAATCTGATAAAAGTAAAATTTACTTTAAGTGTAAAGTTCTTAAAACAATTAATTATTCTCCTCATTACATGGCATATTTGGTCAATTGTTCAAGTAGTTTTGAAATTATTTCCTTACACGATTGCTATAGCACAACACCAAATATAATTCATAAAATAGGTATAAATCAGTATGTTGATTTGAGAAGTTGATTTGTTATTAGATATTGATTAGTAACAATACGGCCGGTGGATCATGGCGGGTCAGAAGTGAGCCGTTTGTTTGAAATTGGCCAATGACTGACTGAAGATTCGCCAAACGGCTTACTTTAGACCTGCCAAGATCCGGCGGCCGTATTGTGTCTTGTGTAGATATGAACGAGATTATCTGTTACAGTTTTAAGATTTAACCAATATTTGTATAAGAATCTGATGGCATAACCCGCATCAATAAAGCTACGAATCTTAAATGGCAGCGTTTATCTATACTTCTCAAAACTACTAGTGAAAAGGAACTAGTTTCAGCAATAGTGTCTAAGTGAGAGACAATTTTTTACGCTGGCGTTTAAGATTCGTTTTTTTTATTGATGTGGGTTATAGTTAAGCTTACTATGTGTAAATAATATTCAGAAGTGGGCATTTAATTAAGGACTAGATTAATCTGGTGGTATAAACCCCACGCTAATAAAGATTGGGGCGGGTTATAATAAAGTAAAACATACTTTCTGAGTGAGCTCTATGTAATCATAATATAATAATTACCATGGATGACCTTCTCGTTTGCACATTTGAAAAGATACAAATCACTGAATTTACAAAAAATCGCAAGCAACGATATGGTTGCTTACCGTATCGTATAAACGTAACCAGTTGAGCAAAAAAAAATATTTTATTCCAAACAAGTTTTCCTTTAAATAAGTTTGCAAGATATTATACCAGTAGCGTGATATCTTTTTTGGATAAATATATTTTTTTGGGAAACTGGTTTGCATTGTGATTAGTGTGACACAAAATTGTTGTTTGCGATTTTTCATAAATAAGATCAGCAATATTTTTTTTTTCTTTAGTGAATGTGCGAACGAGAACTCGATGTTTGTCAAATAACTATTATGTTCTATTATGATTAAAATTAGGTAACGATTATGATTAAGATTGGGATATTCAGTATTAAATTTCAGATGATAATGATGGGATTGAACAAAATTAAATATTTTGTATTACATTATGAATAGTAGGCGGTTATCAGCGCCTCAAGATTGAGATATTAAGATTAAGCGATATGATAAGATCGAGAAGTATTGTATTTAAAATGATAATTATTGTATTAGACAAATATGTTATATTACTAGTTTTAAGAATCTGATGGCATAAGTACAATAAAGGAACAAATCTTAAATTGCGGCGCTTATCTATACTTCTCACGAGTGAAGCTAGGTAGCCAATGTAAAAATTAGTCTGCGAGTGAGAGGCACTGATTAGCACCTTCATGATTTATAATGACTTGAGCTTTCATAACATTATTAGGTAATACCTAATTATAATGAATACCTAACAAATATTTAAAAATAATGACCAATATCTAACTGTTGTTTTAAGATGTTTATTTTTTAATAAATATTTCATATAATTAAAAATCTATTTTATTATTTTATTACCTTGAGTATTTCCAACTTATTTATATCTATTTTCAGGCATGAAATGGCACACGGAGATCAGATTGGAAGATGTGAAGGTTCAGCAGGCTCGTTATTCTGTAAGTGAGTTTTAGTGCTTTTCTTATTCATTTCATGTTTCAAATGGGTACCTACTCAATAATAATGTTATTTTAGTGAAGAAGTTTCAAGAACTGAAAATTCTTATAGTAAAATAATTTATTATTGAACCAAGAGATTCCGGATCTCTGAATGAAACATGAAATGAATTAGATCAAGAACTAAAACTTCTTTACTGAAGAACACGGTTTTAAAATCAATAATAATGACATTATTCGTTGGAGACAATCTGATCTTCGTATGAAACATGACATGCGTTGGACCAAGAAGTGAGATTTCTTACAGTGAAATACACTATTATTGAGCCAAGAGATTTCTGATCTCTGTATGAAACATGAAATGAATTAGATTAAGAACTGAGACTTCTTTACTGAAGAACGAGGGTTTCAAATCGATAATAATGATATTATTAGTTGGAAACAAACTGATCTTCGTATGAAACATTTTATGCTTTGAGCTAAGAACTTAGATATCTTTTAGTGAAATACATAATTATTAGGCCAAGAGATATCTGATCTCCTAATGAAACATGCAATGAGTTAGATCAAGAACTAAAATTTCTTAACTGAAGTTCAACGATTTAAAATCAATAATAATGACACTATTCGTTGAAGACCATCTGATCTTCGTATAAAACATTCATACATTGAACCAAGAACTGGGATTTCTTTCAGTGAAACACATTATAATTGAGCCAAAAGAAGTCTGATCTCCGAATGAAACATACAGTGAATTACATCAAGAGCTAAAACTTCTTCAGTTAAGTAGGTACACGTTCTTAAATCAACAATATTAACATTATTGGTTGGAGACAATCGGATCTCCGTATCAATTGCTTATTGTTGTTGAATTAAGAACTAAACTTCTTTACTGAAATTAGTATAAGTATTGATCCAAAAACATTCATATTATTCTTGCGAAACAATCTGATCTCCGTATAAATGTTTTAATATTATTAAACTAAGAAATAAAACTTCTTCACTAAAAATGCATGATCATCGAACTAAGAACATTAAGACTTTATATTTAAGACAACCTGATCTCCGGAGAATAACTTATGTTATTGAACTAATAGCTAAAACTTCTTAACTGAAGAGCAGCAACTGTTACTAAGATTGTTGGCATTCTTCATTAAAGATAAATTATTCTCAGTGTGAAAATAGAATTAATTGATGCAAGAATTTAAACTGCTTCACTGAAATATGCAGTAGCACACAGATAAGTAAATACCATTCTTCTTACAAATCATTTATTTTTCATACGGAGAACTTATTTTCTTGTAAGAAAACTCCGGGATCCATTGGACAAAGTGTTCAACTGAGAAAAGCATTATACTTAAAATTATTATTTAATCACAAGTATGCAAATACTCGAAGGAAGACAAATATCTTGACTTAAACATTTATTTACTCGTATTGAAAATAGTTCTGTTTCAATACAAGCATTTATTGTTTTCCCCATATATGAATCAGGGAAATTCTTGACCAATAGATATATTCTTGATCAGAAACAATATCATTTCTTGACCAATAAATATATTCTAGATGAAGGAGGATATGAGATATCCTCATAAATACCAAGAATAAATTCGATGATTACATGCTATATTTAAGACATAATGGTATTAAATATGAGAATTTAGGATTCTTAACTTAAAAAAATGTATTTGCTTATGCAAAGACAACGTTGCTTTTCTATTGCAAGAACATATATTGTCTTAATTTGTGAATATATATACTTGGAAGGAGAATTAATAACAAGACAAATATTTACTAATTTTAAGAATATATTGTTTTCCCCATATATGAATCACGCAATGTCTTGACCAAGGGAAATATTCTTGGTTTAAAACATATTTTTTTTTCCGTGTACCTACATATTTTTTTTTAGATGCAACCTTTTTTAAAAACTTAACTATTTTAACTGTTCATGCAACATTTTTTTGAAAACCTAAAAGGCTAAGCTTCTGAGTACTTCATGCTAGTTCTTTAGAAACCCTTACGATAAGAAATTGAGTTCGCCTGCTAAAAGCATACAGAAATATGAGCAGCATTTTGGACTAAAAGCTTAAATTACTAGCATGTTTGGCCCCCGGTCTAATGTGGTACATACCAATACCTATCATAGGTACCTATGTGTTTGGACGGTTTTCATCAAGCGACGTCGGGCTTAGGGCTGTCTCGTTTATCCTAATATCAACAGTAGGTACTACCTAATTCATTGATTTAAGTAAGCTAATTTAAGTGAAGTATGGCCAAGTAATGTTCTAATATAGAACGCGAAATAAAAAACACTTTAAGAAATCTTTAATAAAAATCGAATAAAACAGTAACCTAGTATGGACACAAAAATTGATATTTTTATGTCCATAAAAACACAAAAAACACATCAAACTGTGTGATGCTTTTTGATCGAGTTTCGTACCACTGATGAATTTCAAGTATATTATATATGTAGTAGGTAATATTTAGTAAAAAATATATAATTATATATCACAATTGGCACGGGCAACTGGCACATGAGGCTGAACATCTGCATGCATCAAGTTAATTTAAAAAAAATGGTCGAGGGGCTGTTCCCAGGACACGTTCCTGACGTGCTTGCTCAGCTAGTTGTATAAAAAAATTGAATAATATTTGAATTTGGAAAACCGTATAACCTTACCAAGTTGGACATCAGCCCTAACGAATGTTGAAAATAAAACTGAAAATAACCCCATGCAGTAAGTAATATCCGGGGCTTTGAAATTTGTAACGAGATTCAACGGATTTTCATCTTCGCAGAAACTGTGCTGAAATAGCACTAGTTAGCTTGTAGTGAATTCCTAGAAAAAGGTTTATTATAATTATCAGAATTTTACTAACATTTATTTACACAAAGAAACTTACAATTAAACAAATATTTACAGAATGTACAAAATACACAAGAAACAGTTACAAACGATCTAGAGATAGCTCAACTGATCCAAATCAGTTCCAGATGGAAGCGTCCCCAAGACGCTGGTGGCATTGCCACGCTGAATAGCAATGCTTATACGCTGCGCCAGATACCCACCAGCTCTTGGGTCACGCGTCGTGTCGCTTCGATCAGTCGCCTAGACAAAATTTTGAAGACCCGCAAGGCCTCGGTTCCCCACGGACCCAGAGTCTCAACTCATATAGAATTATGAGAATAACATAAATCATAAACATAAATAATTTATAATAAACACAACATTAACTTATAATAAACACAACATTATAATAAACACAACATTAATTACAGGTGAGCTAACATAACATTAAACTTGATTATAGGTGAGTAACTTAATTTTAGGTGTTGTTTTTATTTTAGTGTATTTTATTGAGCTTAGATTAGATGCTTAGATCACAAGGATCACTTTAAAACGTCTTAAAGGTAGGTGAGTCTAGGTCAGTTACACGCGATCACACCTTTGACAGTTTGCGTTAGAGTAATAACTAAACAGTTATCTCAGTCAGGTTTAGTAATTAAGTAAAGTCTTCTTCTTCTTCTTATCGTGTCACTGATTCTTTTGAACCAAGCGTGGTGAAAGAAAAAGTGCGCCTCAAGGAGGCTCCTTTCGTGCACTTGACACATATTTTCGAACTTTTTAGGTTCAACGATGTGCCCATTTCCTCACGATGTTTTCCTTTGTTATAATAGTCATTCAAAATTCACTAGCGATCTAGAAAATTGGGTGTGGCTGTGTTATGCGAGGCCGTTTGTTGTAGGTAGGTAGAGGTACACGTGAATTGGGTACGTCTCGTTCGGGGCTTCCCCCTCCGCCGCGTGCGATGTGTTACAGTCCTTACTTAGCGAAATAAATTCTTTGATTCATTAGCTATCCAGTGGTGTAATTGAAATTTGGATGGGAATGATAGATGTGTATGAAGCTGCAACACTAAACTGTATCCCCTGATTTTATCATCATTAATTTTTTGAACTGCGTCCCTATGGAAGCAATTTTAAAAACGTACCTATTCACGTCAAAAAACTGCACAACTCGTGCTAACCTGTGCATTCCAGGTATTCTATAAACTTAGGTCTGACTGAGGTTCAGGCAGAATTAAGCTCCAGAAGATTGAAAACGCAGGTAGGACGCATTTTATTCTTCAGGTAAGGAAAACATACAAAGTGAAGAGAAATATAATTTCGTTTCTGGCTTACTTTTTTTTCCGCGCACGAAGTTCCATTCGTTCACTATTTTGAATTTCGGTGGTAGATAGTTATACAATACGAAAGTGACTGTTAAAGTCTAGGCTAAAAAGTAAAGGCTACAAAATACATGCTACATAAATTATGAAGAAACGATAGATAAATAATTCTTCTTCTTCTTTATGTTAGAATAGATCAAAACAGTAATATGCTCAAAATAAAGTAGCATCTACGAGTAGCATCTGGAGGTCAGGACGTCAATGAAGTAATTTCCTCGAATTAATGGCAGAGAAAACAGAACAACATCTCTAAACCAACCATAAAGATAAGGCCAATAAATGTAAATAAAATAGGTAAGTTCCAAACCTACGCGTTCCAATCTCGCCATCCATAAGGAGATTTTATTCGTTTCCCATAGAAAATGCGATAAAAATTACGAAAGCTCTGTCCGAATCCACTATCGTTTAATTATTTCCTCGCAAACTTGAACAGACCGTTTTATCAGAGCGAAAGAAACCTTTTTACATTCAAATAAGGTTTTAATATGCGCATTCTGAGTTTAGCCCACATGTTTGTCAGCGACCAAGTTTAATTGAACCGTGGAGGGAATTTAAACTCTTTCACTTGATACGTATTCTCGTATTTCAATGAATTGTTTGTTTTGGGAGAACTTTATAGTCTAAATTTGTCGTTAATCCTTTTAGGATTGGTGTTCCCTTTTTAAAAAGGCCTTGAAAAGGAGTACTGTTTGATATCAAAGACTGAAAACAGCGGACCTCCCAAATATGGACTGGCAGTGGAAAGTAAACAGGCCTTTGTTTCTATTGTATATAGATGATTTAGCATCAAGGGCAACTGGTGATTACTCAAGCCCTATCTTGCGGGACGCTATAGTGCCTGAGACAGGCATTTGAGATGGAATAGGCTTCATTCTCGGCATAGGTTTGTTAATTTTTACACCGCTGTGATATACATAATAAATTATTTTGAGTTTTAGTTCTATGTATGGGGACCCCCAAAATTAATAGTTTTTTTTTCTATTTTTATGTGATAATCTTAATGCGGTTCACATAGTACATCTACTTACCAAGTTTCATTTGTATAGCTTTTATAGTTTCGGAAAAAAGTGGCTGTGACATACGGACGGACAAACAGACGACATGACGAATCTATAAGGGTTCCGTTTTTGCCATTTCGCTACGGAACCCTAAAAACTGTATCTCAAATAATAATAAGCATGACTGACGTATAAAGGCTCGAACACACCTAGTTCGCTGGCGGTAGCGATCAGTGAAACGCTGTCAAATATCGCTGTCAAATTTCAAATCTGACAGCGATATTTGACAGCGTTTCACTGACCGCTACCGCCAGCGAACTAGGTGTGCGCAGGCCTTAAAAGAACACTGAAATGCATTGACCGTGTGTCAAAATATCTCGGTATTAGTTTAAAAATAAATTATTCAAAAAGAATTAGAAAAAGATTTCATGGTACAGCCACTATCAAAGACAAACAAACTCTAAGGCTCGAACACACCTAGTTCGCTGGCGGTAGCGAACAGTGAAACGCTGTCAAATATTCGCTGTCAAATCTCAAATCTGACAGCGATATTTGACACCGTTTCACTGATCGCTACCGCCAGCGAACTAGGTGTGTTCGGGCCATTAGTGAGCTTCCATTGCAAAACATTGTCAGCAAAAGCTCTCACCCCATTTTACCAGAAAAATGCGAAACCACGCAGTGAAATGTTCTTTGAAAACTCTATGTTCTCTCTGTCTGCGTTTATCCTGGCATTTTAAACAATAAGCTACCTGCAGATTCCCACGTCCTCAGGTCATTGACGTCTGATCGATTGTCACTCGAGTTTTTTTAAATCGATTCCAGAGTTTTTTCGAATCGATTCCTGCGATTCCTGGATCGGAATCCGACAGTAACGAGCTTAGTTTTGTATATTGTTATCAGATGCAATTTATAAATAGGGAGGTTCGTAGATACCTTATTATTATTTTTTCTAGTATTTACTTTTATATTTATGAAAACATGTCATATCATAAGAGTTTACTGTGATAATTTACCTTTATTTTAGATTTCAATACAACGTACCTATACATGGCCGCTGCTGGCATGTATTTGGCCAGTACAGCAATTTCGATATAGATCGAAGAAGATTGTCAAAATAATGCTCAAATTTCCGAGCATGTTTGAGAAACTGTACATAAATCTTCAACAGGCTATAATAAGCTAAACTGCCTACTTAGATTTGTCTATTGACTGACTTGACTAAAAACTATTTTATCTAATATTCTTACTTGGCAAAGTTGATCCAAAATGGGCAGATGCCATTAATTAAGAAGAAAAAGACTGTTATAGGACTATGATGATTATAAGCGTTTATGATAATGTGATTATTAAAGGTACTTATTATAAACCCAAACAAATATTTGAGTTTAAATAATTTTAAGGCTCAATGTTATTTTATTCGTTAAAATTACATGGATTATTTTAATTACCCACAAAGGTATAATGTAATAACTTTGATTGAAATAACACTGTTTATGTGTTATTTGTATTACCTTTCCTAATTTATGAGAGAGAACAAGTTGGTACAGTCAGTATCAAAAGTTGATGACTTTTTC
Organism: Thera britannica; assembly: GCA_939531255.2. Classification (NCBI taxonomy): domain Eukaryota; kingdom Metazoa; phylum Arthropoda; class Insecta; order Lepidoptera; family Geometridae; genus Thera; species Thera britannica. The sequence goes on from OW618045.2 coordinate 4,346,472, forward strand.
AGATTCTGATGTTGGTGTTTATCATCTGTCAAAAAAGTCTTCAACAGTCAATCCGATTTTAATTAACATGACTTGTTTTGTTTTACTTGTCAATGATTGTTCTACAAAAACAATAATTTTGTATGTTTACATAAAACACATCCAGTGTTTATGACACTCTATAAAGAATACGTCTAATAATCCTAAAACAATAAATAAAATAAATTTACTGGACAATCCACACAAAACTATATAGCTCCAAACTAAGCAGGGCTTATACGATGGGAACCAGATAGCCAGACTATAGTCTATCTTTTCCATCGAGATCCGTTCAGCCGTTCTTGCGTGATTTAGTACGAGTAACAAATACCATCCAAACTTTGACGATAATAATATTAGTGGAATAGTAGGAAACACATTTTTTTTGTAATTACATACTTAAAATACAATATTACACCCATACAGAGAACAAACATCTATAAACAATTAAACTACTTAGTTTGATTCAGACCTACCTACTAAATATTTAATCCTATCATATTAATCAAAGTTTCTAATGATATATTATGAGTATTGATTAAACAAAAGAACGTTGCAACGAGCAATCAGTCTTCAATTATTTGGGCACAGCTATCAATTGTGGCCTAAGAACTATCGTGGCTACAGGGCGTCCCACGGATATGCCACATCGAGGAAAATTACCATAAATATTGTAGATGGAGCATTTTACTGAAAGACATTATTTGAATTAAAAAAAATAATTCAAGCTATATCTAAATAATTGAAGCATTTAATCATAATTGATTAATTTTGTATTAAATTTTTTAAAGCATGGTTTTAAGGCATGGTTTTCCTTTTATTTATGATTATGATACTATGCTATTTAGCAAAAAAATATCCTTATGATGAAGCTTTTTGATCGGTATGATAAAACTACGAGTGGATTATTTTTCTCGTGTAACGGGTTCGACTCCCGGTTTAACCATGTAGGTAATTATTTAAATATCTATGAATGCAGTTTTAATTGTTTTTTAAATCCAAATAATAGCACTTTTTAAATTAACGCAATCGTTATGCATAATTATATGGAAATAAAGGTAATCACGATAAACACCCGTTTTTTTGTGAAATATAGTGAAAAAGTGAAAATAATGTCTTTTTTCAGTAAAATGTTCAATCTACAACATTCAAGGTACTTTCCCTCCATGTGATATATCCGTGGGACGCCCTGTAGAACGGAGCAACATATAATGTGTCTGTTCAATATTTAGACACGAGCATTCGTCTTTTCCGTTTACAATAGTGTCGTTGAATCGCCACTTAGAAGTATTCATTCAAATGTAAGCTGGTGACAAGTCCAAAACGACAACTGAGTAGGAGTAGGTAGGTTAACTACACCGACTTAGATGATTTTAGAGGTATAACAGCTCGTTCTAGGAAGTATTACCTCCGTATGTACCTAAGCATATTCTTTTTCTTATCGTGTCGGCAAGTTTATCATGCGCACTTGATGTGCGGGCAGGTTTTTCCGCAAGTAGGCCGCTGGCGGGCCCTTTTTGCGTGACCCTTGACACGTGTTGCTCGAACTTTTTTAGGTTCTACAACACGCCGGTTTCCTCACGATGTTTTCCTTCATCGTTTTGAGCTGGCATAATGCACATCAATTTTTCGACAGAAAAACTCATTGGTACACGTGTGGATTTGAACCCACAACCTTCGGTTTCCACACACATATTTGTGTCAGTTACCTACTGCGGTAAAACTGTCATGGCGGCGCATAGTGGGTTTTATTCACCATCAAATAAAATCAACCACAATTGAACGTTTTTGTACAAAATTTGTGAATTTATTAGTATTTCTGTTGTAATCTTTATTAATAACCTTCTTACAAGTGAACATAGACCTAGCGCATTATGAAACAACTCTTTTTATTTCAATTTTTTTTTATACAATTAGCTGATGGAACACCCATATGGCCCACCTGATATTAAGTGGTAACCATCGCCTATAACAAACTATTGCCTCGTAGGTCACGCACGTCAGGAACGTGTCCTACGATGCACTTTCCTGCGTCCATCAACTTGAGGCATACAAATGTTTAGCCTCACGTGTCAGTAATTACGTATTATATTTATCTACGTCTGCTTATCTGTTTTAAATCCCGGAAGAAATAAATCTCCAAAATACATTAACGGAATGTTAGGTATTTCTTGTACAGTTACTCAAGCAAGAGAAGGTGGTTTGAGTACCAAACGGTGTTATCTCAATAAATGTTATCTGTAGGCGCTAATGTCACAACACGCAAATACTTTCAAAATGTTTGGGCACAAGAGGCCCTTACACCTACACCTACACGTTTGATCTACATTTTATCCAAATACTCGTATTTATAAAGGTTTATGTAGCTTTTGCCTTCTTCTTCTTCCTGCCCTTATCCCACTTTATGTGGGGTCGGCACAACAGTCTTCCTTATCCATTCCCTTATAACTATAAGCCGTAGCTTTTGCGACATTCTTTTTCCGAAGAGCTAAGTAGTATTATACTAGTCCAAGTTCCGAGTCCGAGTTGTAGGTTATAGTAGTAGTATACTACTATGCTAATACTATAGTAGTAGTACTAGTAGTAACCCTACTAAGACCAAGCTAATTTCAATCCACCAGTTTTATTACATTTCTCATTTAAAACTGTCTAAAACAGGTTGTACGTTTTCCTGCAAAAAAATAATGAACGAATAATAAAATGTAGAATTAAGCGATTTTTAGGGTTCCGTAGCCAAATGGCAAAAACGGAACCCTTATAGATTCGTCATGTCTGTCTGTCTGTCCGTCCGTATGTCACAGCCATTTTTCTCTGAAACTGTAAGAGGTAGTCTGATGAAACTTGGCGAGTAGATGTATTCTGTAAACCGCATTAAGATTTTTACATAAAAATAGAAAAAAACAATAAATTTTGGGGGTCCCATACTTGAAACTGAAACTCAAAAAAAATTTTTTCGTCAAACCCATACGTGTTGAGGTTTCTCATATCGTTTATTCCTAAACTGAATAGTTTGCGCGAGAGACACTTCCAAAGTGATAAAATGTTGGTCCCCCCTCCTCTAACTTCTAAAATAAGAGCATGATAAATCTAAAAAAAATATAATAATATGTTGTACATTACTAAGCAAACTTCCAACGATATTTGGTTTGAACAAGATCAAGTAAGTAGTTTTTATACGTCATAAATCGTTAACCGCAATTTACCTTGCGACGAACTACAAGAACTTTTATATTATGTTACTTGTTGCTACGGAACCCTTCATGGGCGAGTCTGACTCGCACTTGGCCGCTTTTTTGTATTTGAAAAGCCAATAATAGGCCAGGATATTCGAGCGCAGTAGGCATTTAGCGCTACCTCAGCCCCCGCCATGATAAGCGCGCGACGTAATTATTTACGCGCCCGGCAGGCCGTGCGCCACTGACCGCGTACGATAACTTAGTGCCACAGTATAGAAAACCAAGCAGTAGTTAGGTATGATATTTACTTACTAACTTCAGTTAGGTAGTATTGTAGATAGTATTGATAACATATTACCAGTATTTTTGTTACATATTGTGTGTAGATATAGGTACAGTCACAAAGCTAAGTAATCAAAAAAATTAGAATTAGTCCAACTAAAAAGTACTTTGGTTTCGTGTGGCACATACAACTATTCGATCCAGCAACGAGAACATAGAGGTAAAAAATACAACTAGTACAAGTAACAATTATATTTATTTTGTAAAACGACACATACTTCTGCCTACAATACGTAAATTTTGAAAATGTTATTTTTATACTATATTATATAAAAAATATTTTTATTTCGTATGGCACATATCACTTTTTCATTGCACATACTCGGAAAGTAGGTCTGAAGTTGCCTGAGGGGCCTAATTGAAAGTAATACTTTCAGCCCTAGAGAGAATCGCTTTCTACTGACAGCTGTCAAATTATAAAAAAACAAGTTCTATTTTATTCAACCATGTTCCAACTTTCTAAAGCTATTTCTAACTGCAAGGAGGTTATTGAACTAAATTCTAACGTTTTATTCAGCAAGGAGGTTGGAAACCCATTACAACGATTAGAAGTTTAAAAAGTCTAATTAGTCCGCGATGTAAAATTTAAATTTAAATAACATAAAGATAGTGGGTATTAAATAAAGAATATATTTTCTAAATGACTTTATTATTATTTAGCTTCAACTATTTCTTTATTTAAATAACATAGATTTGCGAAAAAAAATAACCATTTTTTTAATTATGAAAATTAAAATAATGGTTGAATAATGCTGGCCAGCGAAGGCCCGCCAGAAGTCTCGGGACTCAAAAATGTGACTTTCTATCCTCAGGTAACAATGTACTATTTTATTCAGCAACGTGAATAATATACAATTTCGTAATCTTTGTGCATCGTTTTGATGAGTTTACGAAATTGTACATTTCTACAATTTGATGAATTTTAGTAGGTAGGTAGGTATACCTACCTACTAAAATTCATCAAATTGTAGCTGCCTAGGTTTGCATGGACCAAACTGACCACGAGGTTGGATTGGACTTTGAATTATATCCAATTGCTTACTTGGACCTGGCTGCATAGGTACGTCATTATTTTCGTCATTTTCTTTTAAAATTATATCACGTATTGGCATACCGCGAATTTGTCGCGGGTCTACAATCTCTGGCAAAAGGCATTTCATGTAAAAATCAATAACTTTTTTTTCTATTTCCACCTTCCAAAATTCGTCATCTCTAGGAATGTATTCGATTATGAGTGGATGATTTTCGCCGGACCAAATTCCAAAAATGCATTGGTTTCTCTCGGTAACATGGAGTTGACCCTGCACTTGGTAATACCAATTGCTTCTTTTATTAATGATTCGCGTACTGTTTTTTTTGTCATATTTATCTATTTGTATTTTGTTTTCTTTTATAGCAGTTTCTATTCCGGTCTTAAATGCCGTTATTGGACACTTTACTTTTATAATTTTATCGTGGTCAACTAAACCGTCGGGTGTAGCCCCAATAAATGGGTATTGTTTATCTATGAAAAGTCCACATGGTTCGATGACAATGTTTTCTTGTCTCTCCATTTGTTGTAGCGCTTGCTTTTCATTTTCTACACCATGAGCTACTGACATTACGTGGCCTATATTTTTTTTATACAGTAAATTTTTTACTGTATTCGCTGTGCTTTTGGACAATTTCCTTTTACAGATTGCGCCAAAATTTGAGGCCGTTATAAGGCTTTTTCTAATTTCCATCCACTCACTGCAATCCCTTTGTAACACTAATTATCAGTTTTTTCCCTTTGTAACACTAATTCTGGGGGGCGTAGGAAGGTCACAGCACGGCTCGCTTCGCTCGCCGCGCTGTTCCCCGTGGTCGCGTGGCAGCTCGCTTCGCTCGCTGCGACTCTTCCCCCGGGTTCAGGAGGAGGGGGTTCTGGGGGGCTTGGGGGGGGTCACAGCACGGCTCGCTTCGCTCGCCGCGCTGTTCCACTCGAAAAAATAGGGTCAAAAAAGGGCATTTTTAGGTTTTTTTAATAATAAAGGGGTCTAAAGGGGGGAGGGGGGCAAAATTTATTTTGCTTTCAAAATAATCTCAACTTCCCTACATGACCCAAAAAAAAAAGTCTTAAAAGTCACTCCGCTTGGAAGATACGAAAGGGGGGGAAAAAAAGGGGTAGGAGAGGGGAAGTTATTTTGTTCTTTCAATTCAGGAAGAAACCCTCTATACGAAACCCCAATCGAAACCCTCCTATCTCGACGGTATCCGGTAGCACTCTCAAAAGGGGGGGTCCTGGGGGGCAAGGGGGGCAAAATTTTTTGTACAATCAAAATCACTCTAGACCCTCTTTACGTTGCCCATTAAAAAATTATGCAGGCCCTCTCCGTTGCAGAGCTCCCCTGAGGGGGGGAGTTCCGGGGGGGCAAATTCCGGAGGGGTTACAGCACGGCTCGCTTCGCTCGCCACGCTGTTCCCCATGGTCGCATGGCGGCTCGCTTCGCTCGCCGCAATGCTCCACACGAAAATAAAAGGTCAAAAATAGGCCATTTTTAGGCTTTTTAAATAATAAAGGGGTCTAAAGGGGGGAGGGGGGCAAAATTTATTTTGCTTTCAAAACAATCTCAATTTCCCTACATGACCCAAAAAAAAAAAGTCTCGCAAGTCACTCCGCTTGGAAGATACGAAAGGGGGGGAAAAAAAGGGGTAGGAGGGGGGAAGTTTTTTTTGTTCTTTCAATTCAGGAAGAAACCCTCTATACGAAACCCCAATCGAAACCTTCCTATCTCGACGGCATCCGGTAGCACTCTCAAAAGGGGGGGTCCTGGGGGGCAAGAGGGGCAAATTTTTTTGTACAATCAAAATCACTCTAGACCCTCTTTACGTTGCCCATTAAAAAATTATGCAGGACCTCTCCGTTGCAGAGCCACCCTGAGGGGGGGAGTTCCGGGGGGGCAAATTTCGGAAGGTTCACAGCACGGCTCGCTTCGCTCGCCGCGTTGTTCCCCGTGGTCGCATGGCGGCTCGCTTCGCTCGCCGCAATGCTCCACACGAAAATAAAAGGTCAAAAATAGGCCATTTTTAGGTTTTTTAAATAATAAAGGGGTCTAAAGGGGGGAGGGGGGAAAAAATTATTTTGCTTTCAAAATAATCTCACCTTCCCTACATGACCCAAAAAAAAAAAATCTTGCAAGTCACTCCGCTTGGAAGATACGAAAGGGGGGGGAAAATAATAAAATAAATTGTGTTGCTTACTTATATTTCCGTAAAACAAAGTTAATTGTACTTACTGTTACAATTTTATACTGTGACGGCAAACAACAATAATAATTTATCGTATATTTTGCGGGGAACGTAGCGAGCTAGCAACAGCGACACAGGTCCTACCTCAAAGACGCCTGGCCGGCTACTGAAACGAAGCGCGCGGGCCGCATTATTATATAATATCTTGATAAAACAATAAAAAACTGTTTTGAGAAAAATGAACCGTAGAATATTCTTCGTAATTTCATTGCCTATTTTTTGACATGTTTTTCGGGAGTAAACGTTGGGTCTACTTCAAGTACGACTTAAAAAAACGATCAAAAATTCGCGAAATAGGGAGTTTTCGCGATTTTTTTTGATCAAGCAAAGTTGACAATATCGTGTTTTGAACCATAGAATAATCAAGATTATTTATTAAACTACAACATATATTTTTATCAGATCAAAACAAATAATATTTGATTGTTTAATGTTGAATCTAAAATAGGTCGATTCTGAGAGTCTTGGTCTTAATTACTTTGTAGCCATTTGATAATTGGGTACTAATAGCAGAAAAAATATTTGTTTTCCCATACGAATGACTAAGTAAAATAATAAAAACAAGGAATTCTTCAAAAAGGGCGTTTTAAAAGTTTTATAGGGTCGCAACGCGCTCTGCCTCTGGTATTGCGGGCGTCCATAGGCTACGGTAACCGCTTCCTGTCAGGTGGACTGTATGCTTATTTGTCTACGTTGTTTATAAAAAAAAGAAAAAAAGTTACATAAACTTTTTATACAACTAGCTAATGGAACAATCTAATGGCCCACCTGATGCTAAGTGGTAACCATCACTAAAATAAAGCATTGCCTCGTAGGTCACGCACGTATAAACAGGCCTTTGCATCTATTGTAGATGATTTATATAGCGCCAGGGGCAAATGGTGATTACTCATGCCCCTACTTACGGGTCACGCACGCATTCATGCAGTGACTGGTGAAATGGCACTAGGGTAGGTTGTAGCCCAGCAGCTGTTGACGCTCATATGAACTAGGGCTTATTAGGTACTACCTAAAGAGTACTGCACAACACACCGAAATATAATAACCTACTAATATAACAAAAATAAATTATAGATAAAAAAACGAAACAAACACGCTTTTATAACTAATTGAACTAAAAAGTTAAAAATAAAACTGTGATAATCAATTGAAAAATTTATTATTATTGTACAAAAAAGCGTGGGGTGCTTTTTATAATAAAAAGTGTTAATAGCTATTAGCTTCCCATAGTACAAGCTGTGCTTAATTTGAGGCTAGATAGCGTTGTGTACAATATTTATTTATTAATAATGATGACATTTTTGGCTTAAAATAGTTATATGTATGTTAAACGTCACCATGTGTGGTCCATTAGTCCATTGAAATAATTATGTCAGAATATTATACTCTAAGAATAAATTATGTTTCGTCGTGTGGAAAGCTTTAGATTAAAGCTCATTATGCAATGTGGATCTACTTAAGGTTTTCTCTGTCTTTTAAGTTTTAATGCAAACTCTTTGCAACCGAATATTTTCTGAAACAATTTTGATTGTTTTTGTCTAGCTTATCTGCTATAGCAAAGGCCTCTCCCAAAGACTTCTGTTTCTTTCTAAACCTCCACCCATGATTTCTATTACGAAGTATAAAATCAATACGAGCCGGTATGACCGAGCTTCGCTCGGGTTTAAAAAAAAATAGTATTATTATTTGCCAATAGATGTCAGGAAAAGTCGTATCTTTATTGGCATAGTTTTAATTAACAACGCCTTCTAGCTTGCACTTAGTTGCTCACAATCGCCAATAGATGGCAGGAACAGTCGTATATTGTGTTTATGTTTGATTATTGCAAAACACCACCTTCTCGTCATTTTCTAAAAATGAATCCTAGCTAGATCGATTTATCGCCCCCGAAAACCTCTGTATACTTAATTTCATGAAAATTGTTGGTGCAGTTTGAGAGATCCTAAATATATATATATATAAACAAGATTTTCTCGTTTAAAGGTATAAGACTCGTTTAAAGGTATAAGATAAGGAGGCTGTTGTTTATTTAGCCCAGCCTAAATTAGTCTACTGTTGGTCAAAGGGTCCCAATTCCTTACTGGATCTTAATACTCAACCCAAAGTCACGATTTCTTACTTAGTGATTATCCACCTAAACCTACATCTCAGATGCGTAACGTAATGTTAGCCGGTTTTGGGAATAGGACATCCCTACTGAGACTTAGGCGACGAGTCACATCACTCGTCGGGATAGAAAAAGATGACGTCGCAATGCGTATAGATGTATTCAATTTTATTTGCCGTGTTCTAAAATAATACAGAATAGCTATATTAAACGAAGAGTTTTCATCGTAACACTAAATATAATAACTTTACTAACTTACAGTCCCTATGTAAAAGACTCTTATCAGACAAGTTCGTCGTTTGTAGCTTTGAGTCGGTGAGCCAAGTAATTGGAAGCAAAGTGGAATGAGACCAACTGATCTGTATTTTAGGCCGTTTTAACAAGAAATAGAAGCCTTTAAAGCTGTTATTCTGTTATATTAAAGGAATAAAATAATAAATTAATAAATCAATATTGTGGTTCTCGAATGGCGACCACGAACCGGAAGACGAAGCGTAGGGCGCCCACCCACCAGATGGACCGACGACATTGTTAAGATCGCGGGAAGTCGATGGATGGAAAGGGCTCAGAATCGTTCTTCCTGGAAATGTGTAGGGGAGGCCTATATCATTATATCTTGATTATATTATGATATCGACCACTTTGGGAATCCCTGATCTACATCGATCTAAAAAATAAACAAATTACGATGGCTGATGCGTCGTAGAGAGGCGAAACACGGGTTGAAATCTTGTATTTTAGTGGTTTTTTGTTGTGTCTAATACACCTTATTTCACTTTGCAGGATTTGCGGGTGCTGCATAGGGTGCACACAAGTCTGCATTAAGTTAAACCACATAGATTAGATTAGCGGGTTCTTTCCAATATTTGTGTTCTAGTTAATTTTCATGTCTTATTAAGGTGTGTTCTAGGTAATTCATATAGTATGTTTAATAGGTATAATACAACTCTGAACATCAACTGTACGGGACATGCTATAGGTATAGTAGGTTAGGTACGTATAGGTATAAGTATTCATTCATGTCGCCGTCTATAAAACCTCCACACGAGCATAGTAAACACTTCTATTAGTAGCGCAATCTGTGATGACTTTTTTTGGGCGTTCAGCATAATCTAAGCTTCCGGAAATGGTAATGGTAAATTGTACTCTTGACAGGATTAACCCTACTCCTTGTATTGTTTTTTGTAGATGACTAACATATTTTCGGGAGATAACGAATTTTTTGGTAATTTTTGTACCTAGTTTTCCAAAAATTACCAAAAATTTTTCGTAGATATTAAAAAAAAGTATTGGTAGAGTCTGTTCAGAAAGAGAACCGTCGTGGGATTGGAGGGCGCTGCTGTGCTTAATCACCTTTTTTGTTTAGTGGGCAATACAATAGCGCGTCTGTTGCGTTTTGATCCTATCACAACTAGTGTACTATTCCTTTATTTATTTTTTATGATGCAAAATGCTGACAGAAAGAAAGGGATGAGCTGCCATATAAAAATCGAAACGTTAGTTCTCAATTTGGCCTCGACGGCTCTCTTTCTGAACAGACTCTAGAACTTATTATACTCGTAGGAGACCTTCTTGAGAACAGCCTGTAGTTTGTAAAAATTACCGTAATAATGTTTTTTTTTTTAAAGCTGGAACAATAACAAAATGCTACCTGCTTTCTCTAGAACAGATTGGCAGGGCTTGCCTAAATCTTTTTGAACCGCTTGTCTATTATTGCCTAAAGGTCTCAGTAAGTTACCACACTGGACTCACCTTGTTTTAAGACGTTTCAAAGTGATTCTTGACTCTTGTAATACCATTGAATAAAAACATATTTGACTTTGTTGCACCACTATAAAATGTACCGTGGCGCTCTAAAATTGGAAAGTAAAGGTGAGTCCACCCACAGCTGCGAACTCATTCGTATTCTGTGTCTGCGTGGGGGCACCCGACCACAATGACAAGACATTAATGTCGCAGGCTGTGGTGTAATTAGTACACATACCTAGTTAGAGGCTGTCTTTAGGCGCAGAATACTATTGAGTAGGCATTGAGACCGGAATCGGCATATACAGCACTGGTCCTGGAACTTAGGCTCAACTAGCTTAAAGGCCGGTTTTATAAACGTCCGTTATTAAAAAGTAAAAATAATTATTATTAAATTTACCGAATTTTAGTACGACAGAACTTCGTTCTTAGTTCATAGCCTGGTTTTGAACTACAGTTCTCAATAGGTATTTTTCCGGGTTTGCAGAAAAAGTTATTTGAAAATTCAATAAACTATAGTTTTAGATAGAAAACTTACCGCAGCATAGAATGCTGTAGCGCTGAAATTCAAGGTCACAGACAGCTTTTGTCAGTTTTTTTATCGAGAAGAGAAAAATTACATTCTACCTAAGAACATAATACCTGAATTTCCAAGTATGTATTACCCGTATCGAGTTTATGCAGCTGACTGTACATCAATAATTTCGCCTACACCTACCTACTCCTAACCTACCAAGCCATTTTTGTTCCTAATCCCAATTCAAAATACATTATTGAAACATAAAAAAGCCATAATTTACATAAATCGTCGATAAAACCAAGCTCGATATTGTCAAATGTAGTCCGCTCCCAAATGCGGATGAAATCTTTTATCATAATTTGAGCTTTTTATTCCGGCATCGATGTTATTTATAGTTTTTGTAACACCTGGGGACTGGTGCTTTAACTCATGTTTTAAATTTTTGTTATATTCGTTTTAACAAATATTTAGAA